>JARQOD010000001.1:14457726-14693871 GCA_033576555.1 Oophaga sylvatica | reverse complement strand
TTAGGTGTTCCTACTGTGTGTGAGTGTTGTATGTAAGACTTTATTTACTTTATTTCTTGTCTTTCTTGTATGTCTTTCTGTTCATTAACCGTTACCTGTTCATTCCCTTTGGTGGTAATCAGGGTTCTTCTTAGGACTAGATTACAGTTGGCAGGGATTGATAGGAGACAGGGTTTACGCTGGTGGCCTGGACCTCTGTACCTTTAACAGTACCTCCAGGTAGAGGGATTAGTTAGGACCCCAGTTTAGGGTCAGCATAGACCCCGGTCACCCTCTAGCCGGAGACAGCGTATAACGGATTCCGTATTGACCCACTGGACTTTCTGTCCGGTAATTCTATGTTATCATATATCTATGCGCATGTTATATTG
Organism: Oophaga sylvatica; assembly: GCA_033576555.1. Lineage (NCBI taxonomy): Eukaryota > Metazoa > Chordata > Amphibia > Anura > Dendrobatidae > Oophaga > Oophaga sylvatica. The sequence goes on along the minus strand of JARQOD010000001.1, from coordinate 14,693,500 downwards.
TATGTTGCCCTTTTGATATAGATTACTGTCCTCACATATATATATATATCTGCTATACAGCGTGACATTTTCACCGGCCATACTAAAGATTCTCTCCAGCTGTCATGGATCCAGTAGCCCAGCTGGCCCGGCAGTTGCAGGGGTTGTCCATGGAGTTTGCAGACATTAAGTCCAAGGTTTTGTCCCCCCCGGAGCAAACCAGATCTGAACCTAAGGTTGCTCTCCCGGACAGGTTCACTGGTGGGCGGGACAAATTTTTTACTTTCCGGGAGGCATGTAAATTGTACTTTCGGCTGCGGCCTCGGTCATCTGGGAGTGAAGAGCAGAGGGTGGGAATTGTTATCTCGCTCTTACAAGGGGACCCTCAATCTTGGGCGTTCTCTATTCCTCCAGGCTCCCCAGATCTCCAGTCAGTGGATCGATTTTTTACTGCCTGAGTCTGGTATATGATGATCCGGATCGAGTTTCCCTTGCTGAAACAAAGTTACGTAAAATACGGCAAGGAAATCGTCCAGCGGAGGAATATTCTTCTGAGTTCCGTAGATGGGCAACAGATACTCAGTGGAATGACCCAGCTCTTAGGAGCCAGTTTTCTCAAGGGTTGTCTGACAAATTAAAAGATGTGTTGGCTCAGTATGATTCTCCTCCATCACTGGAGGCTGCTATGGCCCTCGCTATTCGCATGGATAGACGAATTCGGGGAAGACGCGAGGTAACTCCGCCTCCCGTGATGACTCCACCTACTACTAAAGTCCCTTATACTGAGGTTCCCCTGGTCTGTTCTGAGGAACCCATGCAGTTGGGAGGGACATCTTTTTGTAGGAGGGAATTGGCGGTGCACCGCAAGACTAGAAGGTGTTTCTTTTGCGGGAGAGAGGGACATTTTGTTGGGGGGTGTCATCCCGGGCCTCTTTGAGCAAAGGAGTTAACCTGGGAGTGTGTATTTCGTCCCCAAATCCCTCTCAGTTTCTCGTGCCTGCGGAGGTGGTGATTGGTACTAGAACTGAGAGGATTTCTGTTTTTCTTGATAGTGGGTCCGGGGCTAATCTGGTGGACGCTCGGTTTGCCCAGGTGCATGGTATGCAACTGAGTGTATTGGCCAAACCGGTCCCTATAGTCTCTATTGATTCTAGACCTCTCGGTCAAGGTAGCTTGGTACAAGCTGTTCATAACATAGATCTTCGAGTAGGGGCAAGACATAAAGAGCAATTGTCTTGTTATGTGTTGGAGGGTCTACCTACTCCTATTGTGTTGGGACTTCCTTGGTTGCCTAAACATAACCCAGTGATTGATTGGCAATCCAGAAAGATAAGCCAGTGGGGTGAATTTTGCAGGAATAACTGCATGAGCACGGTCATCGGTGCGGTTGTGCCTAGGACTTTGTCTCCTTTTCTGGAGGACTTTGGGGAGATGTTCTCAGAGGAGGGGTGTAAAGAGTTACCTCCTCATCGCGCATATGACTGCTCAATAAAGTTGCTTCCTGATGCCTTATCTCGTACTTTCCCAGGGGCCGGGAAGACGGATGATCCGGTTCCTATTCCTCAGGAGGGAGTTGTAGTGTCAGCTGTATGCTCTGAGCTTGAGGGGGAGGTATTGGGGGCTCAGGGGGACGCCCCTGTGGGACTTCCAGGGAGACTGATAGTTCCAGATCGGTTAAGACTGAAGGTTACGGGGAACCGTTACAAACGGATGGCTGATAGGGGGAGAGTTTCTGGTCTAGATCTGAAGGTGAACGATCTAGTTTGGTTGTCTACCAGGAATATGAAACTTAAAGTTTCCTCCTGGAGGTTGGGTCCCAGATTCATCGGGCCGTACAGGATCAGTTCCATAATTAATCCTGTGGCATTTCGTCTGGACCTCCCTCCTACATTTAAAATTCATAATGTGTTTCACAAGTCATTACTTAAAAAGTATGTGGCACCAGTCATACCGTCACCTCTACCTCCGCCTTCAGTGGTGGTCAATGATAACGTGGAATTTCATGGGTCGAAAATCATTGACTCACGTCTCAGTCGCCGATCCCTTCAGTACTTGGTTCATTGGAGGGGGTATGGTCCTGTGGAGAGGACGTGGGTCCCTGCGTCTGATGTTAACGCAGATCGATTGGTTCGGACCTTTCACACAACTCACCCGGGCAGACCTGGCCCTGAGGGTCCGGAGTCCCCTCGTAGAGGGGGGGTACTGTCATGGGTGTATCGCCACAAGGATCGTCGCGATTACACACTCTGACTTCTCACAGCTGAGTTGCTGTTTCTTTGTGTTTGGTAATGAGGGAGTTAATTTTACCTAGCTCTTTGCTAAGACTAGGTCCAGCCTCGCCCGGCTGCTTTTGATTATGTTCTAATTAGATTCCTTCATATACCTGCCAGTCTGCTTGTTAGATGCCGGTGAAAGCCTTTATGTAGTCTAGCAGACTGGATCGGTTCTGAGAATACTTAAGCTAAGAGCTCCTTAGTTGTTTTTACTCTTATAGCTTATAGTTTATCTCTGAGACCTTAGGTGTTCCTACTGTGTGTGAGTGTTGTATGTAAGACTTTATTTACTTTATTTCTTGTCTTTCTTGTATGTCTTTCTGTTCATTAACCGTTACCTGTTCATTCCCTTTGGTGGTAATCAGGGTTCTTCTTAGGACTAGATTACAGTTGGCAGGGATTGATAGGAGACAGGGTTTACGCTGGTGGCCTGGACCTCTGTACCTTTAACAGTACCTCCAGGTAGAGGGATTAGTTAGGACCCCAGTTTAGGGTCAGCATAGACCCCGGTCACCCTCTAGCCGGAGACAGCGTATAACGGATTCCGTATTGACCCACTGGACTTTCTGTCCGGTAATTCTATGTTATCATATATCTATGCGCATGTTATATTGTATGTTGCCCTTTTGATATAGATTACTGTCATCACATATATATATATCTGCTATACAGCGTGACAGGTGCCCTCTCTCTCTTCTGGAGAGTGTAAGCTCTTATGGTCAGCAAGGTCCTATCTCTTTCCCTTGTGAAGTTTAAGATCTTATGGTCAGCGGGGTCCTTTCTCTTTCTCTCTTCATGCATGCTTGGTCTTTCGTGTGGGAGTGGTTAAGAAAAGCTTGTGGCCAAAGAAGGATTTGGCAAACATATGCCTATAATATATGGCCAGCTTGGATCATGTACCCTTTCAATGGCTTTTTTTAAGGCTTTCATAAAGACGTCTTCATGCCTAACGGATTGTTCATAGACCATATTCAGCTGATGTCAAATCTTGTCACCAACAGCAGTAGAAGGAGCTCCGTGTTCAGCCATGTCGTACAGAAACCCTGACATTTCTGATGGTTATCTTTCCAACAAAGCCAGCTTTACATACAATATATAAAATCAGAACACATTTTCCTATTATTGACATGATTTCATAACATTCTCTGGTCCTTGAGAAGAAACGAACAAATGACTTTCATTGAAGAAAGGACAACACAAAAACAAGAAGTTACAGTAAATCTATGGCAATCACAAGGTTGGCTACAAAAATATGTCTTCTCCGCGAATAATATAGATAATGACTAAGAAGCACAAATAGAAACAGCATTGTGGCGCTCCATTCTATCTCCTCTGAATCACCATTTAGTTTTAGGATTGCATTGATCCACAGGTAGTAAATCAAATTTTAATCATCATAAACCACATATAAATACCTGTTTGACAATAGAAATGGAGCTGCAAAAGCGGAAAAGCTAATTTCAAGAACTTCTGTACTGGTGGCTGCACGACTTCTCATTTCGGATTTTTTAGTATTTCATTTACTTTACAGAGGGAAATATACTTTGGAAATACAATATTCTGAGGTCATCAGATGAATTCTTTAGATAGTTTCCAAAATTATGCTTTCTCGATTTTTTTTTAAATCAAATGGACCTCAGCCTGGTTTGCTGTCTTACAACCTAGTACACCGGGGCAGATGTCCAAGAAAACTGTAGATGGACTGCTTTAAACTCCTTTGTTATTGTTTAGAGTACAACATTCAATTGAATGAAAAGGGGTTGCCTAAAGTTTGGAAATGATTCAATATCCATGGGATAAGTGATAACATCTTGATTTCTGGGGGTCCATCTGCTAGAACCCACACCTAATTTGGAAACCAGAGCTTTGCAGAACCTGACATGACTGGAGCAGTTGTCGATCTTGTGTACTGCCATGCCATTCATTCTTAAGGTAGCGTTGAAGAACAGTTGAGTTCAGTGCTTGGCTATTTCTCACAGTCTCATTGAGAATGAATGAAGTAGCACTGCACTTGATCAACCACCATTTAATGTATACAGGGCTTTTTATAGCCTTGGGTCTCAGGATTGGTGGGGGTCCCTGCAGCTGGACACCCAGTAATAATCATAGGAAATAACTTCCAAATATAGGTATACACCTTTAAGAACAATATAAATATTAGGCTACTGAGCTCTTTCCCAGAGAACAAAAGGATCTACCATCAGGATAGAGTCAGGAGCCCCCAATATACATTAGATGCTGCACCAATAGCACTAATATTGCCGGGTTCTACCAACTGTATTTTCCTAAAGCCATGTCCAAGGTAGTGTTTTCAGAAAAATTGCCAGTTTCATAGTTTGAAGGCAAAACACAGACATCAAGTTCATCATGTTTAACCTATACTCCTACATGTTAATCCAGAGGAAGGCAAACATCCCATGAGGCAGATCATAGGTGCTTCATATTGGGGGGAAAATCATTCCTGACTCCACATCAAACTAGTTCCTCGTATCAACATCGCAACACAGAATTTAGGACCTTTAAGGAGTGATATTATATTTTTCAAGAAAGGCATCCAGGCCCACACTAGAAAGGCAGCAAGAGCCTGAATACAAGAGCAAGAATGAATTGGAGACTCTTATGTCAGCCACAAATTACGATATGATGGGCATTACGGAAACCAGGCTGGACGAAAGCCATGATTGGGTAACAAACATAGAGGGTTAGAGTACATTTAGAAAGGATAGGAAAGACAAAAGGGTGGAAGGGTGTATATTTTCATTAAATTCAACTTTAGTCCTGGGCTCAATGATGATATTACGGGGAGCTGTGACAATATAGAGTCAGTATGGGTAAGTTTACATGGGGACGGCAATAATAGAAAGTTGCTAATTGTAGTTTGCTACAAGCCTCCCAATATACAGTTAGGTCCATATATATTTGGACAGAGACAACATTTATCTAATTTTGGTTCTAGACATTACCACAATGAATTTTAAACAAAACAATTCAGATGCAGTTGAAGTCCAGACTTTCAGCTTTCATTTGAGGGTATCCACATTAAAATTGGATGAAGGGTTTAGGAGTTTCAGCTCCTTAACATGTGCCACCCTGTTTTTAAAGGGACCAAAAGTAATTGGACAAATGACTCCAAGGCTATTTCATGGACAGGTGTGGGCAATCCCTTTGTTATGTCATTCTCAATTAAGCAGATGAAAGGGCCGGAGTTGATTTGAGGTGTGGTGTTTGCATTTGGAAGGTTTTGCTGTGAAGGAAACATGCGGTCACAGGAGCTCTCCATGCAGGTGAAACAAGCCATCCTTCAGCTGCAAGAACAGAAAAAAACCCATCCAAGAAATTGCTACAACATTAGAAGTGGCAAAATCTACAATTTGGTACATCCTGAGAAAGAAAGAAAGCACTGGTGAACTCATCAATCCAAAAAGACCTGGGAGCCCACGGAAGACAACAGTGGTGGATGATCGCAGAATACTCTCCATGGTGAAGAAGAACCCGTTCACAACATCAACTGAAGTCCAGAACACTCTCAGTGAAGTAGGTGTATCTGTCTCTAAGTCAACAGTAAAGAGAAGACTCCATGAAAGTAAATACAAAGGGTTCACATCTAGATGCAAACCATTCATCAATTCCAAAAATAGACAGGCCAGAGTTAAATTTGCTGAAAAACACCTCCAGAAGCCAGCTCAGTTCTGGAAAAGTATTCTATGGACAGATGAGACAAAGATCAACCTGTACCAGAATGATGGGAAGCCAAAAGTTTGGAGAAGAAAGGGAATGGCACATGATCCAAGGCACACCACATCCTCTGTAAAACATGGTGGAGGCAACGTGATGGCATGGGCATGCATGGCTTTCAATGGCACTGGGTCACTTGTGTTTATTGATGACATAACAGCAGACAAGAGTAGCCGGATGAATTCTGAAGTGTACCGGGATATACTTTCAGCCCAGATTCAGCCAAATGCTGCAAACTTGATTGGACGGCGCTTCATAGTACAGATGGATAATGACCCCAAGCATACAGCCAAAGCTACACAGGAGTTCATGAGTGCAAAAAAGTGGAACATTCTTCAATGGCCAAGTCAATCACCAGATCTTAACCCAATTGAGCATGCATTTCACTTGCTCAAATCCAGACTTAAGAGGGAAAGACCCACAAACAAGCAAGACCTGAAGGCTGCGGCTGTAAAGGCCTGGCAAAGCATTAAGAAGGAGGAAACCCAGCGTTTGGTGATGTCCATGGGTTCCAGACATAAGGCAGTGATTGCCTCCAAAGGATTCGCCACAAAATATTGAAAATAAAAATATTTTGTTTGGGTTATGTTTATTTGTCCAATTACTTTTGACCTCCTAAAATGTGGAGTGTTTGTAAAGAAATGTGTACAATTCCTACATTTTCTAACACATATTTTTGTTCAACCCTTCAAATTAAACGTTACAATCTGCACTTGAATTCTGTTGTAGAGGTTTCATTTCAAATCCAATGTGGTGGCATGCAGAGCCCAACTCGCGAAAATTGTGTCACTGTCCAAATATTTCTGGCCCTGACTGTAGCTGAACAGGTAGAGGAGGAAATGCTGCAACAAATTAAAAAGGCAGCAAATAATAATAGGATCCTTATTATGGGGGATTTAACTATCCAGTCATTCAATGGGACAGAATCTTCTGGTTGTGCTAAAAGCTGCAAGTTCTTATCCTCAATTCAGGACAATTAACTCTCTCTGCTGGTAGATGAACCAACCAGGGGAGATAATCTGCTGGATCTGGTTCTGTCAAATAGACCAGATACATTTTCAGATCTGCAGGTCATGGAGCATTTGGGAAGCAGTGGCCATAATATGGTAAATTTCAATGTAATGAAACCAGTATTGATAAATAAGACAGTACAAAGTTTAATAAGACAAAACAAAGGACATTCAAAATCTTGAAGGCAGAGAATACAAAAATAACATTTCAGGAGTATGAAAACTTCAATAGGAAACGTAAAAATGAAATCAGGCTGCAAAGTTATCTACAGAAAAACAAATCATCAGCGACATTAAAATAAATCCTCAAAAATTGTATAAATATATTACTGCCAAAAAGAAAATATAAGGTGAAATCGGTCTATTAAAAGGTGATCATGGAAAGATAATTTTACAAAGAAAAAGGACAAAGAAAAGGGTGAGAAATTAAACATTTGCTTTTCAGTCGTGTTCATCAAAAAACTGCCTTTGCCAGGTATCATTTAGCAAGGCACAAATCAAAGTTCACCACCCAAGAGAATAAACTTAATAAGGTTGTGTATAAGCAAATTAAACATTGACAAATCCCCCTGGCCCACCTGTCATTCATCCATGGATACTGAGGGAATTGAGCTCAGTAATTGACAGGCCACTGTATTTCAGATTCTCAGAATCTCTTTTTGCAGGATTGGTGCCATAAGATTGGGGGATGTTTGATGTGGTACCGATATTTAAGAGACGTGAGAAAGTGGATTGAGCCAAATGCTATCCGATAAGCCGACATCAGTAATATGCAAAGTTTGAGGGCATCATAAGAGATGACCTGCAGAAATATGTTGCAGAGAATAATCCCATAACTGACAACCAGCATGGATTCATAGAAGACAAAATGCTGGGATTCTATGCGGATGCAAGTGCATACCTGGATGTTGGTAATGCGGCTGATGTGATTCATCTGGACTTCGCAAAGGCATTTGATTCTGTTCTACAAAGCAGCCTTATACTGAATCTCCATAAGCAAGAACTGGGGGAAATATATGCACATCGGTAAAACTGGTTAAGAGACAGGAAACAAGGAGTCGTCGTAAATGGTACATACTCTAAACGGGATAACGTCAGATGTAGGGACCTCAAGGATCTGTATCTGGAGCAATAGGGGCCAAAAGGATCAGTGCTGAGAGCAGTAGGGACGACAAGGATCTGTGTTAGAACCAAATATTTTTAATCACTTTATTAATGATCTTTTGGGTGTGATTGACAGTAAAGTGTCAGTCTTTGCTGATAACACAAAACTATGTAGGATACTAAAAACTGAGCTTGACTCTGCAATATTAAAGAATGATCTGGAAAAGATGACGGAATGGGCAAACGCATGGCAGATGAGATTTAATGTAGATAAAAGTAGAGTAATGCACCTAGAACAGAGTAATCCTAAGGCTGCATATACATTAAAGGGGAGAATGCTCGGGACTACAGAGCAAGAGAAGGACTTGGGTATTCTGGTTACAATTAAGCTGAGCAGCAGCACTCAATGTCAATCAGCAGCCGGACAAGCAAATTAGATTTTGGGGTGTATAAAAAGAAAGATAAAATCCTGTGATTCCCAAAGTATTGTTACCTCTCTATAAATCACTGGTGAGGACACATCTAGAAAATTGGATCTTCTTTTCAACTCATTTTCTAAAGGATATTTTAAAGTTAGAGTCAGTTTAATGGTGGCAATTAGATTACTATATGGGATGGAAGCCTCTCATATGATGAGAGGTAGGAAAAGTTTGGATTGTTTAGCTTTGAGAAAAGAGTCCTACAAGGCAATCTTATGTATGTCTATAAGTACATGAGTGGTCAAAGGATGGGCACACGATTTATTCCTCCAAAGACCTTACAAAGGTCCAGGGGGCACTCATGTCAGTAGAAAAAGAGATTCCAGCAAATAAGTATGGAAGGGTTCTTTATGGTTAGAACAGTTAGACTGTGGAATGCCCGACCACAAGAGGTAGTAATAGCCGACACTATATCAGTAAGAAGAAGATCCTGACTGTAATGTCCAAATGACCAGATGCAAGGAATGTGTCTTAATGATATAACCAAGATTTTTCACATTAAAATGTGTTTCTATATAGATTGAACCCTTTAAAGGGGTGTTCTGACTTCCCACAAATGTTTTGACAAGTAGTGAAATAAAAAATAATAATCTATACTTATTGGTAGTTCAGCCTCAACATCCTGTTCTTTGTTTAATTGAATATTGAAGCAAAGGAGTGGCCGCAGTCGCCAAGAACTGGAACAAAATCGTTGGGTATGTTTTTGAGCTGTACATTTTCAGGACAGCATTTTGGGAACTTATTCACATGTTTTTAAAGAGTGAATAAATTTTTGCTCAAATTTTTCAGAATCTTTTTGTCCTTTTATTTGCAGTCAGACTGATGGTGGCAGAGAAGTGTGTGGCTTAGGAGACGGAAGCGCACACACAGCAGAGTGCAGATAGTCCACTTGTGAAAGTCCTTGCTTTTTTTAATCTGTGTCTCGCTTTATGTTCTGTATACTGCATTTTGCGTTTATCAGGGTTTTTTTTTTGATTGTTCATTTGGGGTGTGAGAATCGGCATCCAAACCAAACTGCTTGCAATTAAAAAGCCAAAAAAATCTTAATAAAACTATTCATGATTTAGTTAGTTATTAATTGATATAGATCTACATTTAGGTCAAATAAAACATAATTTTCTTCTTGACTGATCATGAAGAATAGGTAGATTGTTACAGATAGGAAACACAATAGTAAGAGAAAAACACAGCACACTTTAATGTCATCTGTATTGTAGAGGTGCAAGCAGCAAAGTATATTGGCCTAAAGGCAAACAAAAATCCATCTTTTTTCTAACGCACCCTTAATTTTAAAAAAAATCTAGCCTTCCCTCACCACATTATCTCACTGCTTTATTTTTTTTTTTTGCTTCCTCTTTAATGACACTTAATTTGAGAATCCCAGAGCATGCTGGGATACTCAAACAAAGTGTCGTTAGGAAGCAGAGGCGGTGGTCACTGCCGCAGCCTCTGTCCTCACTCTGAAATGAAGAGTCATCAGTGACCTCCGTTTCAGGGGCTGGGCTAGTCCCTGCTGTACTGAGCATGTATCAGTTGTCAATTCTAACTTATGCTATGTAGATTCTTGTAACTGTGCAATAAGCACAGTGACAGTGCGCTCTCTCACCAGCTCTGATCAGAAGTAACAAGCCTGTAGGAGAGTGCACTGTCAGTGCGCACTGTAAGAATACTTGGCATGCAAAAAAATGATTTGTATTTCAAACCACCCCTTTAACAATTACCATTAAGGTTGAAACATTACATGTGTAAAGTACTGCAGAGTGATAGTCGTGACCGAGCTGCTGTCCGGTTGCACTCTGGCACTTTACTGACAATGGGTTTGGGGTGTGGGGTGTATCACACTCATTTATAGGCTGCAGGTCTTTGCTACCTCCAGGCTTCCATCCTCAGTAGTTGCCACACACAATGCCTGGGACACCAGGTTCTTTGAAACAGTGAAACTTTTACTAAATAGTCCAAGTTCATCAGTTGGGTAAAGGCGGCATAGGGCACATCAATACACAGTTCTATCCTCCATAGAACAGCCCCTCTTCTGTTCTGCCACACCTTCATTCTTGACTACCCCTAAGCCCATTGACTCGATCAGTTCCAGGGACTCGTTGTCCACTCCGGTAGTGCAACCAGGATCGGCCATCGGCACATCTGCCCACCTGTAACTGCATGTCCATCAACCTCATGATGTTGGAAGGACAGGCCCACTCCATGGTACCTAGCCTTAGCCATAAGCTCCAGACTATCTTGGAATGTCCATCAGCAATCTCCATTTTTCCACCCACTGCCCTGAATGCTTGGCCCATGCTGCAATTACCAATCCACCACCCCACCTGAGCCTGAACTTTTCTCCACACTCACGACTCACTCTTTAGTACTGCACACTAGCTCCTAGCGACTCGTTACGTCATATCTATATGCTAGCGGTTGTTTCTATATCGCTAACTGCCCATTAGCGATATGTACGACCTTTTCGCGTAGCGACTCTTGACTTAGCGTACAAAGTACCGCTAAATCGCTAGAAAGGTGCCATCAGCGATTAGATATTCCAGAGCCAGCGATAATGTCGACGATTCATGACGAGCGAGATCACAGCAGAATCGTCGCTGGAACTGCCGCACTGAACAATATCGCTAACGGATCCTAATAGACTTTTACGATCCGTTAGCGATATTGTTATGTGGCATACCCTTTACTCCTATCAGGAAGTGCCCTCTACACACTTGTGCCTCCCCTGATGATCTATATTAACCATTCCTATCCAACACAACCATTTCTATATCTAACTTACCTATTACATAAATAACACTTTGTATACTGTCACACCATAACACACTAATCCTTACAAGACACTGTTATACATTAAAACGAAGACTATCACACAAGTGCGTCTTTCGTCCTCAGTGGCAGGAACAGGTTTGTGAAGGACTCCAATTAATGATGGAAATTCAATACAAAGTTGTAACTAGATAAAACCCTCTACCACCTGTGACTGATATATCCCTGGATGGCCAAACAAACACATGGAGCATAAACATCTCCCAAAAGAGCATCACAATTTCAATTTTTTTTTCACCACATATTTTAGGAAATATTAAGCCAGGAGAAAATGTAAGGAAGGCCATGTTAGGGTTCGAGTTCCCGCTGCTGCACAAGGGGAGTCTCGAACCCGTCCCGCTGCGGTCTCCCATTCATCTCCGGCCGCAGTGGAGCCTGCTCAGCAGAGACGTCGGTCCAGGCGTCTTGCCCACTCCTCTACTGTGCAGTGACTTGCTGCTGCCTTTCCTGGATCTGCTATTATAGCCAGTGCTGGAGCAGCCGTCTTTGAGACAAAGTCCTGCGTTTTCCCATCTGAGCATGCCCAGAGTGAGATCTCTCATTGGAGATCAGGGGTCACATGTTCAGGTGCTGCAGCGGCTCCTATTGGTCCGCCAGGAAGGTCATGTAGCTACGTGTGTTTGTAACAGCTTCTCATTGGTCCTTGTTCCTGGAAGGTCCTGTAGCTGTTGCTATAAAAGGGTAGCATGGCTGGGCCGCCATGCGCTAATATCAACCATTGTATGCTATGCGCCAGTGTGATCATGCGTATGTGTGGTTAGGGACCCGGCTGAAATAAGCCACTAGAATACGACTTAATCGGTGAGGAGTTTGGTATGGTAGCTGGCCAGGGTCGGTGTCCTAGATGCCCTAGATTACCGGCGTAACCGGTGAGGAGTTTTGATTGCCGTATTCAGGGTCTGGCGTTCAGACGCCATAGATTGTGGGTGACTCCCGCGAGGACATTAGCACATGATCACGCGTTATGTACGCTTAGCACTTAACTGTGTACCTGAGAGCCTGACAGGACACAGCACTTTTCCTCAGCGGCCCTGTGACGTAACAGGGTTGCTTTCGACGCTAGACAGCGCCCTATCGTTTTACTTTGCGGCTCACTGAAGCTAAGTGAGTTCGCACCTATCGCCATATAGCGCTGTGGCATTTCCGTTAGTGGCTCTGGGTATTAACAGAGTTCGCACTTACTGCCACAACGCACTACGGCGTTTATTTTAGCGACTCTGCGGGATAACAGAGTTCGCTACTTTCGCCATTTTACTAGCAGCAGGTTCCGCCTGCACGGTGGACCCCGGGCTGCGAACGCACCTCTCTACCTCATATATTTGGTGCGTTCCGCAGACCCTAACAGGCCACATCTGCTTGGCATGTATGGGTCTCCTTTCTGACTAACTATAGTTGTTTGAGTCTTTGTACATATGTGTCTATTGCGTGTACTTCAGGATCTCTATATCGATTGCAATGCCCAGATTGATCATGGGTCTCCAAACTTGAGTTCACAGTTTGATAGATACATAAAAAGCTATGATCAAAGGACCTGCAGTCAGTCCAAGCAATGTAGTCTGTATATGGACCATGAAATAAGCTTTTTAAATCTGAAGAATTTTATACCATCTCTGGACAAACTTCAAAATAGCCATAACGTTAATATGGTTCCTTTGCAAATCCTACTTCCTTACCGAGTGTAATTATTCCATTCAGAGCAGTTATTCATTTCTCCCATATCACCCATTGCAACGTGCTGCCGAGCTATTAACACCCCCACAATGTCCAGTACGAGCCGACTCTCCTCTCTAACCTGTAGAGCCTGAGAAAGTAATAACAATATGCTCTAATCAAACGAGGGAAGGAAAACAGCCCCAGCGCCCTGCACTCAGCAGGAGATTGCCCGATCATAGCTCAAGTGTCCATGGCCGCACCGCTAACTCTCCAGATAATTGTTCTTATAACAATGTGTATATAAAGTAAATATGCTCCATTAACTTCACCCCAAAGTCACTTTTATATATTGGAAATTAAAATGTGGTTAGTTCCTGTAATTTAGAGAAAGAAATTAAATTTGTACAAAATTAGATAATAAATTGATAGATAGATTAATAGATAGATAGATAGATAGATAGATAGATAGATAGATAGTAGATAGCTAATAATAGATATAATAGATAGAATAGATAGATAGATAGATGATAGATAGATAGATAGAGATAATAGTATAGAAGATAGATAGATAGAAATAGATAAGTAAATAGAAATAGATAGATAGATGAGTATGATAGATAGACAGATGATACAGTGCCTTGCGAAAGTATTCGGCCCCCTGGAACTTTTCAACCTTTCCCACATATCATGCTTCAAACATAAAGATACCAAATATTAATTTTTGGTGAAGAATCAACAACAAGTGGGACACAGTTGTGAAGTTGAAGGAAATTTATTGGTTATTTAAAATTTTGTGGAAATACAAAAACTGAAAAGTGGGGCGTTCAATATTATTTGGCCCCTTTACTTTCAGTGCAGCAAACTCACTCCAGAAGTTCATTGTGGATCTCTGAATGATCCAATGTTGTCCTAAATGACTAATGATGATAAATATAATCCACCTGTGTGTAATCAAGTCTCCGTATAAATGCACCTGCTCTGTGATAGTCTCAGGGTTCTGTTTGAAGCACAGAGAGCATCATGAAGACCAAGGAACACAACAGGCAGGTCCGTGATACTGTTGTGGAGAAGTTTAAATCTGGATTTGGATAAAAATGATTTCCAAAACTTTAAACATCCCAAGGAGAACTGTGCAAGCGATCATATTGAAATGGAAGGAGTATCATACCACTGCAAATCTACCAAGACCCGGCCGTCTCTAAACTTTCATCTCAAACAAGGAGAAGACTGATCAGAGATGCAGCTAAGAGTCCCATGATCACTCTGGATGAACTGCAGAGATCTACAGCTGAGGTGGGACAGTCAGTCCGAAGGACAACAATCAGTCGTACACTGCACAAATCTGGCCTTTATAGAAGATTGGCACGAAGAAAGCCATTTCTCAAAGATATCCAAAAAAAGTGTTGTTTAAAGTTTGCAACAAGCCACCTGGGAGACACACCAAACATGTGGAAGAAGGAGCTCTGGTCAGATGAAACCAAAATCAAACTTTTTGGCAACAATGACAAACTATATGTTTGGCGTAAAGGCAACACAGCTCATCACCCTGAACACACCATCCCCACTGTCAAACATGGTGGTAGCATCATGGTTTGGGCCTGCTTTTCTTCAGCAGGGACAGGGAACCTGGTTCAAATTGATGGGAAGATGGATGGAGCCAAATACAGGACCATTCTTGAAGAAAACCTGTTGGAGTCTGCAAAAGACCTGAGACTGGGACGGAGATTTGTCTTCCAACAAGACAATGATCCCAAATTTAAAGCAAATCTACAATGGAATGGTTCACAAATAAACGTATCCAGGTGTTAGAATGGCCAAGTCAAAGTCCAGACCTGAATCCAATCGAGAATCTGTGGAAAGAGCTGAAAACTGCTGTTCACAAACGATCTCCATCCAACCTCACTGAGCTCGAGCTGTTTGCCAAGGAAGAATGGGCAAGAATTTCAGTCTCAGTTCCAGGGGGCCGAATACTTTTGCAAGGCAGTATAGATAGATAGATAGATAGATAGATAGATAGATAGATAATAGATAGATAATAGATACAGTGGGGGAAATAAGTATTTGATCCCTTGCTTATTTTGTAAGTTTGCCCACTGACAAAGACATGAACAGTCTATAATTTTAAGGGTAGGTTAATTTTAAATTGAGAGATAGAATATCAAAAATAAAATCCAGAAAATCACATTGTATCAATTATATGAATGTATTTACAAAATCATCAAGGGATCAAATACTTATTTCCCCACTGTACATAGATAATAAATAGATAATAATAGATAATAGACAGATAATATATATAACACATGAGGTCAAAATTGTTGGTACCCCTTCTTTAATGACAGAAAAAACCAAAATGGTGACAGAAATAGCTTGAATCTGACAAAAGTAATAATAAATCAAAAATCTATGAAAAGAAACAACTGAAAGTCAGACATTGTGTTAGGGTTGGCAGAACGCACTAAATAAAAATATTAATAAAGTGCGTTTGCAACATGGGGTCCACGATGCAGAGTTGATAAACTGCAGCTAATGTGAACAAATGATTTTCATTTGGTGTGACATGCACTGTGAGTTGTGAGGTCTTATATAGACAGGTGTGCGCCTTTACAAATCAAGTCCTATCAGTTTAATTTCACACAGCTGGACTCCAATGAAGGAGTAGAACCATCTCAAGGAGGATTACAAGGAAATGGACAGCATGTAACTTAAATATGAGTGTTTGAGCAAAGGGTCGAAAAATATTTAGAACAGAGAGTCCTCAGTGGTTGATACCTTTTAATGGCTAACTGAAAAGATGGTAACAAATTGCAAGCTTTCGAGACTACTCAGGTCTCTTCATCAGGCAAAGACTAATACAAAATCTGAAGAATCACATATTTATACACAACACAGCACAGAAACAATGCAATAGTTAAGACCAGTGACGTAAAGCAGAAATGTCAATATGGGAGATGGAGATGAACATACATATTGGAACAGTTCAATGATAAGGAGTGTGAAAGTTTTATTGCCCTCTGATTGGGGTCTGGTAATGTTTTGTGATACTCTCACAGGGTCTTGGGAGCAAATTCCTTAATTGATGTAAAAGGCCATAAATCCATGTGATAGGTTCATTCCAGCATTGAGAGTGTCAAAGGTCATCATCAGTTTGTATTCACAAACTATCCTGTGTCTTTGAGATGTGAAATTACCTTTCAGTACAAGTAATTTCATGTCCATAGTGCTGTGATCCGGCATACAAAAATGTTTGGCCACAGGTAGATCCATTCTCTTTTCTCTTACTGTGTGGCGATGAGAATTCATCCTTGTTCTCAGTTTTTGCCCGGTCTCCCCCACATACAGACCCCCAGTTGGACATTTAGTACATATAATTAGGTACACCAGATTAGATGTGATGCAGCTGAAAGGACCTGGGATCTTGTATTCCTGATGGGAGTTGGGGATCTTTATCTTGTCCGTGGTCATTATAAATGGACAGGTTTTACACTTTTTCTGGTTGCAAGGAAAGGTTCCTGCAGCTGTTGGGGAGGACAGGGAGCTTCTGACAATGATGCTTCTTAGATTTGGGGGCTGCCTAAAACACAGTAGTGGGGGGTCTGGAAATATGGATTGTAATCGGGCATCTTTTTGTAGTAAAGGTTGTAGTTTCCGTGCAGCTCCCCTTAGCACCTCCAGATTTCGATTCTAGGTGACCACTAGAGGCACCCGGTTATTTTCATCTTTAGCTTTGTAATGTAGCAGGTGATTCCTTGATATTCTTGTGGCTCTTGTAATTTGGTTTTCAATTGTTCTTGGATGGTGGCCGTGATTTAAAAAGGTCTTTCTGAGGCGACCAAGGTGTTCATCTCTATCCATGGGGTTGGAACATATACGGTTGTATCTGATGGCTTGGCTGTAGACAATAGAGTTTTTTATGTGTTTTGGATGGAAACTGTCCCATTTAAGGTATGTTGGACGGTCGATTGGCTTCTGATACAGGGATGTCTCTATTTCATTGTTCTTTAGCTTAATGATGGTGTCCAAAAAGTTAATTTCAGTGCTGGAGTAGTTGAGTGTTAAGTTGATGGTGGGATGAAATTGGCTGAACTGTTCATGGAACATCTTTAGCTGTTGCTCAGACTCCGTCCAGATGATTAGAATGTCATCAATGTAGCGGTGGTAGGCTACATTGGTAGGCTAAGAAAATTAAGAAAGAAAAAGAAAGAGAAAAGGGAAGAGAAGAGAAGAAAAAAGGAAAGAAAAATAGAAAGAAAGAAAAAAAGAAATAAAGGAAGAAAGAAGGAAGGAAGGGGTAAGGTGCAGGGTGGAGGGAGGGAAGGTCGGAAGAAACATCAGTAATAGTGACCTAACGTTTGGAAAAAAAATTCAGAAAAAAAAACATAACTCCTTTAAAGATAAAAGTTCTGTCGACTCTAGAAAAACTGAACATTTTTATAACGTGACTAAAAAAAAATTCAGACAGAATATTCCCTTTCCAGACATATAATTAGGCAAACAAGAAGTATAACCAAATCTCGTGCTCTTGGTTTTCCTTTCTACTTCTCTACCTGTACCCTGTCTTAAACTGAGTTGTGTGGATCCTATTTTTTTCAAAATCAAAATTAAAGGGTACAAGCTCTCCTAAATTACAGAAATCGAATGCAACTTTTTTTTCCAAAGCGTTACGTACAAGACACAACCGCATTTGAAGAGCTTAAACAGCAGTACGTTATTTGTTATTATCATACTTACTTTCATAGCACCAATTATTCCCCAGCTTTACACACATTACCATCTCTGTCCCCATTAGAGCTTACAATCAACATTCCTATCAGTATGTCTTTGAAGTGTAGAAGGAAACTGGAGAAACCAGAGGAAACCCACATAAATATAGGGAGAACATACAAACTTCTGTCTTATGTTGTCCTAGGTAATTGAACCCAGGTTCCCAATCACTAAACTACCGTGTTGCCCATATCTTGAGTTTTTATAGTTTTACATTACAAATCTGTGTTGCTCCTTGGCTACATATGACAGTATAATTGACCATCTGACAGGTACAGAAACTGCTCTTATGTTGAGTATCACTGAGCTTCACCCAACGATGAGGTGACCACCAGCTGTAGCATCCAGACAAGGAAGAAATGTAGAGATAGCCACAACCATGTTTAGCTGCTTGTTTGCACCTGTAACGCCCACAGAAAACAATGGAATTCTTGTGGCTCTTGTAATTTGGTTTTCAATTGTTCTTGGATGGTGGCCGTGATTTAAAAAGGTCTTTCTGAGGCGACCAAGGTGTTCATCTCTATCCATGGGGTTGGAACATATACGGTTGTATCTGATGGCTTGGCTGTAGACAATAGAGTTTTTTATGTGTTTTGGATGGAAACTGTCCCATTTAAGGTATGTTGGACGGTCGATTGGCTTCTGATACAGGGATGTCTCTATTTCATTGTTCTTTAGCTTAATGATGGTGTCCAAAAAGTTAATTTCAGTGCTGGAGTAGTTGAGTGTTAAGTTGATGGTGGGATGAAATTGGCTGAACTGTTCATGGAACATCTTTAGCTGTTGCTCAGACTCCGTCCAGATGATTAGAATGTCATCAATGTAGCGGTGGTAGGCTACATTGGTAGGCTAAGAAAATTAAGAAAGAAAAAAGAAAGAGAAAAGGGAAGAGAAGAGAAGAAAAAAGGAAAGAAAAAGAGAAAGAAAGAAAAAAAGAAAGAAAGGAAGAAAGAAGGAAGGAAGGGGTAAGGTGCAGGGTGGAGGGAGGGAAGGTCGGAAGAAACATCAGTAATAGTGACCTAACGTTTGGAAAAAAATTCAGAAAAAAAAAACATAACTCCTTTAAAGATAAAAGTTCTGTCGACTCTAGAAAAACTGAACATTTTTATAACGTGACTAAAAAAAAATTCAGACAGAATATTCCCTTTCCAGACATATAATTAGGCAAACAAGAAGTATAACCAAATCTCGTGCTCCGTTCATTTACTCTATAATTTCTTTCTGCTACAGCACAGCAATAGTGACTTGTAAACATTGCGTCCTCCCAGGAATGAGAACTGTCCTGCGCATGCCCTGTGTAATTAATGGTGCCCTCTACATGAGGATGATCGATGTGACTCATTTGTAGGTAATGTAAAAGGAATACTCGGGGTCAGCAAATGCAAGATAACATTGACTGAACATTGTAAAACCGGAGCGTGATGGAAATTTACTGGAAATGTCCAATCAAAGGCATAAAGGCATAAAGACTGTTTGAGGAAAAAAAATCGGACATGTGCACCTCTAATATTGGTCCGATATCTGATGTTCGAACATGTGATCCGATGTTTTATCAGGTCAAACTTAGACCAATAGCATTATCAATATAAGGGCTCGTGCACATGACCATACTATGGGTGAAAAGCAATGGATAGCACGCGGACTAATGTTAATCAATGGGTACATGCACATGTTTTTTCCTCGGATAGAGCCGGTCTGAGGAACAAATTGCTGCACGCCCAAGATTAATCCAATATTCTTACCGCACTTAGCCACTCGGCCAAGTCAATGAGTGTTTGGGAAACATCGGACTGGACACGGATGACATCTAAGTGCAGTCTGATTTATGTGTTGTCACAGAATGGAGAAGGAGAATTTTTTTCTCCGTCCTCTCCTCATCTGAGACAATCGGAGCACACTGTGATCACACTCGATTGGAACCTGATCAGAGCTTGATTAGTATAATTAATCCAAATTTTTGAGATGACAAAAAAATACACTCGTCTGCACCTAGCTATGATTACCGGGGGTCCGACTCCCAATACCACCGATCAGCTGAAAACAGTGGCCACTGCACAGTGAATGGAGGGTATCTATGCAGGTCTGTTCCATGTGTTTTCTTCTGGACATTACACGAGCAGAAAACAGCTGATTAGTGGGGTGCTGGGTGTTGGAACCCACCATTCTCATAATGATAAGCTATCCCAGTGATGGGTGATTAAATCTGATAGAGAAGGCACAAACCTCATTCACTAGTGCCATCTTTGAATGTAGCTGCCTCGTGAGCCAACATCCAACCCTTTCACGAGCCAAATAATAAGACTATGGATATTGTCCAACCCAGGCACACATTTTCAGAAAGCTCTTTTGGAGTCCTTGACCCTAAATAGTATAGAATAATTATTGGGAATTCTCTTTCTAAAAAAGAAAATAAAAGAAATATTGTAAGTGATGCAACTCCTGGAAATGGATGGCCAGTAGTACTATTGATGGCTCCAATGTTCAGAGATTTCATTTTCATATCTTAACTTTGTACATTTCATTTTATGTGACCTTTATTTAAAAATGTTCTCTATTCAGAGAACTTTTGATTTATGATATCCTCCACCTCATCTTAGGTATATGTAATAACTATATTCAGAGAGTTACCCTACCAGTGTGTCACGTCAACCGATAAGAACAGCGATGAACTTGAACTCCATAAATGTCCTCATAGAGTCAAACTGTGTTAGGGAAAAAATTAAACTTTAGCTTTGATACAGGATTCAGTCAAGATTTTTTCTTTTTCTTTTTTTTAGGAGTATTTTTCTGCCATAGTGCTGTCAAGTTCAACAGATCTGTATAGAAGAGGCACTGTGTTTGAGACACTACATACCGTATTTTGAGGCTTATAAGATGCACCGGTTTGTAACACGAACCCCAAATTTTGGGGAGGAAAATAGGAAAAAATGTTTGTTTTTTTTTTAAATAAAATGGTGCGTGTTATAATCTCCTTTCACAGTAGTTTACCTTGGGGGCAGGTCCCAGGTGGCAGGGTCACTACTGAGAGAGGCAGGAGATGCTGTGGAACCCAGGCTGGTAGGACAGCGTGTTTGGTGGTGGCAGAATTCAGGCGATAGCTGCTGCCCCAGGCTGGTACGACAAGGTGTTCAGTGATGCAGATGCTCCGCTGATATTTTGTGAAAGCTCAAAGACTCGAACCTTCCATACTTTCCAAAGTGGTTGACTCCAGTAAAATGGCTGCCGTAGGCGGCGCATGCGCAATTGAGCTTTCACGAGTCGAGATCTCGGGTGATGAGATTTCAGTGGCGAGATCTCAATATGAGCATGCGCCGCCTTCAGAGGCCATTTTCTAGGAATCCACCACAAAGAAGAGCATGGAAAATGCGGGATTTCGGGCTTTCCCAAAATGTCGGCGGAGCGTCAACACCGCCAAACACCTTGACGTACAAGCCTGGGGCCCACAGCCGCCAGAAGCTTCCGGCAGCAGTGACCCTGGGACTTTGATCCACCACAACTGGTAAGCTCCACTGCAACTCCAATTCGGATTACTTCGGTAATTTTTTACATTTCATTTTATTATATATATATATATATATATATATATTATATACACACACTAAACTTCTTCTTTTTTTAGGTTTTTATAACTATTAGGCCATGTTCACATGTTCAGTATTTGATCTGTATTTTACATCAGTATTTATAAGCCAATATCAGGAGTGATAGAAAAATGCAGACGTGATGATGTGTTTCTATTGTACTTTTCCTCTGTTCCACTCCTGATTTTGGCTTACAAATACTGCTGTAAAATACTGACCAAATACTGAACGTGTGAACGAGCCTTTACAGTTATTTCACAGCGAAGCAAAAGTAAAAAAAAACAACAATGAAATAGTGATAGTGCCATATAGTACCAATATCTAGGGCCCTTAAGAATAGGAATTTCTGGAGTAACCTCGGAGGTAGCAGGAAAGTGTCAAGAGTACGGAGTGCAAAATATTAATTTACTCTGATCAAATCAGCTACTAAAACAGAATGAACTAGGCAGATTACCCAGCACTTTCAGCTTAGTGTTCGAAATGGAGGAAAACAAACTATTTTAGAAAAATTCATAACTTTATAATGTCTAATCAATAATTCTCAAGTTTAGTTACAGGTATTTATTTGTTTAACTCACTTCCATTGTGCCATTAATTCTACAGCATTTTACAGATGTCATCACTGGTCATAAGTACCAGAACAAACCCCCCACACACACATGCGAAGAACATACAACCTGATTGCAGATGTTGCCCTCAGTGGGATTTGAACCCAAGACCCCAGAGCTGTAAAACTATAGTCCAGCTCTGTACCACTGTGCCCACTCCTTGTTTGATGAAGGGTTGTTGTAACCCGAAATGATTAGCCAATGTAAAGGTTACTTTTAAAACCTAAAATTTCTAAGCTTTGATTATTGCATACAACTGGTTGATTTCAACACGAACCACCCAAACATATTTTTTAACCACTACATACTTAACTTCCTCTACTAGTCACTAATTCAATAAGTTTCCATATTATGACACAAAGAGCAACAGTCTACCTCATCTACGACCCTAAAATGAGTTATCAGCCCATTTGGCAAAGTTACAAGGCATGGTGGAACTTTCGTCTTTTCTTCTATTTCTTTTTTCCTATCCTAAAAAGTGACTCGCTGTCCTCTTGGTTTTCCTTTCTACTTCTCTCCTGTACCCTATCTTAAACTGAGTTGTCTGGATCCTATTTTTTTCAAAATCAAAATTAAAGGGTACAAGCTCTCCTAAATTACAGAAATCGAATGCAACTTTTTTTTCCAAAGCGTTACGTACAAGACACAACCGCATTTGAAGAGCTTAAACAGCAGTACGTTATTTGTTATTATCATACTTACTTTCATAGCACCAATTATTCCCCAGCTTTACACACATTACCATCTCTGTCCCCATTAGAGCTTACAATCAACATTCCTATCAGTATGTCTTTGAAGTGTAGAAGGAAACTGGAGAAACCAGAGGAAACCCACATAAATATAGGGAGAACAACAAACTTCTGTCATATGTTGTCCTAGGTAATTGAACCCAGGTTCCCAATCACTAAACTACCGTGTTGCCCATATCTTGAGTTTTTATAGTTTTACATTACAAATCTGTGTTGCTCCTTGGCTACATATGACAGTATAATTGACCATCTGACAGGTACAGAAACTGCTCTTATGTTGAGTATCGCTGAGCTTCACCCAACGATGAGGTGACCACCAGCTGTAGCATCCAGACAAGGAAGAAATGTAGAGATAGCCACAACCTTGTTTAGGTGCTTGTTTGCACCTGTAACGCCCACAGAAAACAATGGAATTGGCCATGTTAGGGGTCGAGTTCCCGCTTCTGCACAAGGGGAATCTCAAACCATCCCTGCTGCGGTCTCCCATCCATCTCCAGCCGATATGGATTCTGCTCAGCAGAGACGTCAGTCCAGCGCCTCACCCAGTCTAACACTGCAGAGGATTACTGCTGCCTCTCCAGGTTCTGCTATTGTAGCCAGTACTGGTCAGCGGCGAGCAGACATCTTTGGGACTAAGTCCTGCGTTTCTCCATCTGAGCATGCCCAGGGCAAGATCTCCCATTGGAGATCAGGGGTCACATGTTTGGTTACAGCAGCGACTCCCATTGGTCCGCCAGGAAGGTCCTGAAACTGCTTGTGTTCTGGAACAGTTTCTCATTGGTCCTTTTCTGGAAGGTCCTGTAGCTGCTACTATAAAAGATGCTCATGACCGCTCGGCCGTGCGCTATTATCAATTGTGTTATGTGCTTTGCGCCAGTGTGATCATGCACGCATGTGGTTAGGGCTCGGCTGAAATAAGCCCCTAGAATACGGGCACCTCAGGTGAGGAGATTTGTATGCACGTGTTCAGGGCTTGGCTGAAATAGCCTCTAGAATACCGGCTACTCCGGTGAGGAGTTGTTGTTTGGTTGCTGACTGCATGACCACGGACTGCTATCCGCACAGCAGTTATCTGTGTACCCCTGTGGTGTTAACAGGACACAGTCTCTATCTCTGCGTCTCTACCTCAGCGACTCTGTGGTGTAACAGAGTTCCACTTATACCGCCATATGATGCCACAGCATCTATGTTTGCGACTCTGTGAAGTAACAGAGTTTGCTTATACCGCCATCTTACTAGCAGCAGACTCTGCCTGCACGGTGGACCCCGGGCTGCGTAACGCACCTATTATTTATATTTATTTGGTGCGTTGCCCAAGCCCTAACATAATACTAGCGCAAGGGTCTGGCTAGTAAAATGGCGGACGACCAGCGTCTACAGCGGAACATCCAGCAGCTGGAGGATAGTTTGGTGGCCCTTGAGCGCACAACCTCAGCTGTGGATATTACCGCAGTCGCTGTTCAGGCTGCTAGCGTGGCTGCAGCCAGTGTGTCCACTGCCACCTCTGCCCCTACATTATCCCACCTCACGATTCCAGACAAGTTTGCTGGTGACAGCAAGCAAAGGCGGGGATTCGTGAGTCAGTGCTCTATACAGCTCGAGCTTCTGGCTGCATGTTTCCCCATGGATCGGGCACAAGTGAATTTTGTAATATCTCTCCTGTCGGGCAGAGCATTGGAGTGGGCCACTGCCGCTGTGGGAGCGTGACGACCGTGTGGTGCGGACTGCTCCTCGTTTTCTGGAGGCTCTTAAAAAGGTCTTTCTAGGACCTCAGGTCACCCACGATGCAGCGCTCCATCTGCTGGCAAGTTCACAGGGTTCGTCCTTGGTCAGCTATTTTGCTATCCAATTTCGGACTCTGGACTCTGAGTTAGACTGGCCAGATAAAGTCCTCATTCCCGTGTTTTGGAGAGGACTGGCGGGCCATGTGAAAGACGCCTTGGCTACCAGGGAGATTCCCCCCACACTGGAGAAGCTTATCGCCATATCTACCAGCATCGACCTCCGTTTTCACGAGCGGAGGTTGGAGCGGTCCCAGTGTAGGCAGAGGTTCTGGCTGGCCCCCACCTTCGCCAGACCTCTAGAATCTTTCAGTCAGGAGTCCGACTCCCATGAGGCCATGGAGGTTTCTTGAGCGGGAACTATGTCCCGGGCCGCTCGAGTACCCGTGGTTTGTAACATCTGTCAGCAGTTAGGACATTATGCCAAAAAAATGTCCACAGTGGTCGGGAAAACGGTCGCATCTAGTGACCCTGGGAGGAGGTTCACTAGACACCGCAGCATTTTCCACCAAGTTGTCCTTCAAAGGGACAATTACTGTAGGTCCATCCAACTCTCACCGTCGAGCTCTGTGTGGATTCTGGAGCCGAGGGGAATTTCATGTCCTCTGCCGTTGCTCTCCGCCACACTATACCTCAGGTGATGCTCGCCAAACCGGTGACTGTGCGAGTGGTGAATGGATCAACTCTGCCCTCACAAATCACCCACCAGACTATCCCTCTCACTTTATCTATGTCCCCTTCCCATCAGGAGATTATTTCCTTTCTTGTCCTGCCCTAGGGAATAGACGAGGTTTTGCTGGGAATACCTTGGCTCCCGTCACCACTCTCCCCATATTGAGTGGTCCTCTGGGAGGATACTGGGTTGGGGTGATTCATGTAGAGCAGGTGTGTCAAGGAGTGCGTTCAGGTCACCACCACAAAGATACCCATAAACCTTACTCCTCTTCCCCAGTGTTATTGGTCATACGCAGACGTTTTCTCCAAGAAGGCGGCGGAGACTCTTTCGCCTCATCGCCCCTACGACTGTCCTATTGATCTCTTGCCTGGAGCAGAACCTCCTCGGGGAAGAGTCTATCCCCTCTCGCTTCTGAGATGGAGGCCATGTCCCAGTATATTAAGGAGAATCTGGCAAGAGGGTTCATTAGGAAGTCGTCACCAGCAGAGGCGGGGTTCTTCTTTGTGCAGAAGAAGAACAGAGAATTACGTACCGTGTATTGACTACAGGGGTCTTAACGCCATCACCATCAAGAATAAGTACCCGTTGCCCCTAATCTCTGAGCTCTTTGATAGGCTGCAGGGAGCAAAGGTATTTACTAAGCTAGATCTACGTGGTGCCTATAACCTAATTCCATCGGTGAAGGGGACGAGTGGAAGACAGCTTTTAATACCAGTGATGGGCATTATGAACACCTGGTGATGCCCTTCGGGCTCTGTAATGCTCCCACTGTTTTCAAGACTTTGTCAATGACATCTTCCGGGATATGCTCTCCACCTCTGTAGTAGTCTTTCTGGATGATATTTTCATCTTTTCACCAGATATAGACTCTCACCGGAGGGATATCAACAAAGTCTTCGACCTCTTACGGGCAAACTCCCTCTATGCCAAGCTGGAGAAATGTGTGTTTGAGCAGGAGTCTTTACCTTTCCTGGGCTATATCATCTCCGCCCAGGGATTGGCTATGGATCCTGCCAAACTACAGGCTGTAATGGACTGGCAAGAACCCCATTCTCTTAAAGCGGTGCAGCACTTTATGGGGTTCATTAATTATTATCGCCAGTTCATTCCTCATTTCTCGACTTTGGTAGCTCCCTTGGTAGCCCTCACCAAGAAAGGAGCAAATCCCAAGTTGTGGTCTGAGGAGGTCTCCAAGGCGTTCTCTTCCATCAAGGCGCATTTTGCCAGTGCTCCCATATTACATCGCCCCGATGTTGATAAGCAGTTTATTTTAGAGGTGGATGCCTCTTCTGTTGATGCTGGAGCATTCCTTTATCAAAAGGATGCTCAAGGTCAGAAGCATCCCTGAATCTTCTTTTCTAAGACCTTTACACCAGCAGAGAGGAATTATTCCATCGGGGACGGGGAGTTGCTGGCTATGAAGTTGACCTTCTCTGAGTGGAGACATCTTCTGGAGGGGGCTCGTTTTCCCTTCCAAGTATTCACTGACCACAAAAACTTGGTATATCTGCAACCGGCTCAGCGGCTAAATTCTCTCCAGGCCAGATGGTCCCTATTCTTCTCTCGGTTCCATTTCACCCTCCATTTTCTCTCCGGTGAGAAGAATATTCGGGCCGACGCTCTCTCTCGCTCCTTAGTGTCATCAGAGGAGGAGGATGAGGAGCCTCGGCTTATTGTCCTTGAAGTGAGCCTGAGAACGGTACCCCGGTTTCGCTAGAGTCTGTGCCTCCGGGCAAGATTTTTGTGCCCACTAATTTGCGACTGGAGGTACTCTCTTGGGCACACTCGTCCAGGGTGGGTGGACACTTTGGGGCAAAGAGGACAACTGAATTATTCCCGAGGACATACTGGTGATAACATATGGTCCGTGACGTCAGGGAATATGTTCAGGTGTGTGTCTCCTATGCCAAGAACAAGTCCCCTCGACAATGGCCAGCTGAGTTACTTTTCCCTTTGCCGGTGGCAGACAGGCCTGGGAGATGGTCGGGATGGAATTTATGGTGGGCTTACCTAAGTCTCGGGGTTGCACCATCATTTGTGAGATCACCAACCACTTCTCCAAAATGATGCACTTGGTGCCGCTACCACGGTTACCTTCTGCACGGGCATTGGCAGCATTATTTATTAGACACATCTTCCGTCTACACGGTATGCCAGACAAGATTGTCAGTGATTGAGGTCCCCAATTTGCGTCTCGGTTCTGGAGAGAGCTTTGTCGTCTACTCTGCATTGAGTTAAACCTCTCCTCTGCATATCATCCCGAGACGAATGGGTTGGTAGAGAGTGCCAACCAGACCTTGGTCACATACTTGCGACATTTTGTCTCTGCCAGGCAGGATGACTGGGCATCCTTGCTCCCGTGGGCGGAGTTCGCGCTAAACAATGCTGTGGCTGACTCCAAGACAGACCCTATTCCTCTTAAATTACGGCCAGCATTCGCAGGTACCAGTGCCCATGCCCGTGGCTTCCACCGACTCCAGGGTGGCAGACTGGGCTGTGGAGGCACAGGACATATGGGACCGCACCCAGAATGCCATTCAGGCTTCCAAGGAGAGGATGAGGTCTTCTGCCGATGCCCATCGGGATCCCGCTCGAAATTTGCTCCTGGCGACCAAGTGTGGCTCTGTGCCCGAAACAACAGGCTGCGGGTGGAGTCCACTAAGTTGGCACCCCACTATTTGGGTCCCTTCAAGGACCTCGAGCAGGTGAACCCTGTTGATTACCATTTAGCCCTTCCGCCACGCCTTGGTATCTCCGACACCTTCCATGTGTCCCTGCTAAAACCCGTAGTCATCTCACAGTAGCCTGAGTCATCTGCCGGGACGTCGGGTTCATCTACGGACGATCACGAGGTGAACGCCATTGTAGGGTGCAAGGTGGTACGGGGCAAAAAATTTTTTGGGTGGATTGGAGGGGTTATGAGCCTGAGGGTAGGTCCTGGGAGCTTGCCGAGCATATTCATGCTCGGCAGCTCATCGCTGCCTTTGAACGTAGTGAGGCATAAAGAAGGGGGGGCCCTAGGAGGGGGGTAATATTAGGGGTCGAGTTCCCGTTTCTGCACAAGGGGAATCTCGAACCATCCCTGCTGCGGTCTCCCATCCATCTCCGGCCGATGTGGATTCTGCTCAGAAGAGACGTCAGTCCCAGCATCTCGCCCAGTCTAACACTGTGCAGAGGATTACTGCTGCCTCTCCAGGTTCTGCTATTGTAGCCAGTACTGGTCAGCGGCGAGCAGACGTCTTTGGGACTAAGTCCTGCGTTTCTCCATCTGAGCATGCCCAGGGCTAGATCTCCCATTGGAGATCAGGGGTCACATGCTCGGTTACAGCAGCGACTCCCATTGGTCTGCCAGGAAGGTCCTGAAACTGCTTGTGTTCTGGAATAGTTTCTCATTGGTCCTTTTCTGGAAGGTCCTGTAGCTGCTACTATAAAAGCGAGCATGACCGCTCGGCCATGCGCTAGTATCAATTGTTTATGTGCTTTGCGCCAGTGTGATCATGCATGCATGTGGTTAGGGCTCGGCTGAAACAAGCCCCTAGAATACCGGCACCTCCGGTGAGGAGATTTGTATGCACTTGTTCAGGGCTTGGCTGAAATAGCCTCTAGAATACCGGCTACTCCGGTGAGGAGTTGCTTGTTTGCATTGCTGACTGCATGACCACGGACTGCTATCCGCACAGCAGTTATCTGTGTACCCCTGTAGTGTTAACAGGACACAGTCTCTATCTCTGCGTCTCTACCTCAGCAACTCTGTGGTGTAATAGTGTTCGCTTATACCGCCATATAGTGCCACAGCATCTATGTTTGCGACTCTGTGAAGTAACAGAGTTCACTTATACTGCTGTCTTACTAGCAGCAGGCTCTGCCTCCACGGTGGACCAAGGGCTGCAGATGCACCTATTATTTATATTTATTTGGTGTGTTCCGCCAGCCCTAACAGGCCATATGCATGGAGAACATAGTGGTCAAGAACTGAGAACATCGTTTATGAAGATAAATACTTACTTGGATACACAACTTTCATGTACTGTAACATCTGAAACTTTAATCGAATACTGATAACACATTATGTAAAAGTCCAATAGATTTGAGTCCGGGATCAATCTCAAGAATGAGTTCCAGGTGCAAACTTATGGAATACACCGGTGGCCACACATTCATTACTGTGAGAAAAATGAAAATTGATGAGCTTGCAACGACATTTCAATAGGTGATAAATTCCCCAGAAGGGATTACCCTTTTATGAGTTCTCTTATAGTTGGTCAATGAAAATGTATTTGTTTGGGAATTTTTCAGTGTTTCAACCCCTTTAAGAATTAATATGGATTTAAAATAATCATAAATATTGAACAAAAACATCGAGTGAGAAAAAAATTCTATTATATCCTCTGAGTTTGGCTCACATGTATCTGTCATCAAAGGCTTTATTTACTTTATGTTCCATGAAAATTCTATTAAATAATGAAAATTAATTTCGAAATTGAAATTGTACGGTAAACAACAATATAAAGCCAGTGTTGGAAATATTTCTAACCTAATCCTAATAATAAAAAAATAATAATATATGTTTTTTTTTACAATTTTTTCATGTTGAAATAGAAAGTAGAATATTGGAAATGCCAGCAATGATTGCAAATTCAGAGAAATAATAGATGTTTTACAAGAACGAAAGCTAACAATCCTGGATAATGAAAAATTAGTTTTAGGAAATGATTTACCAGTTGTATTGCCAAAGCCTAAAGACACATTCATATCTCACATAATAGACAATTATCGGTGGCAGATGTCACGGAGCTCCCGCATTGTCTGCAAAGAAATAGTCAAATAAAATATTACAGGCAAATTTTTTAGAATGTAACAAAAACACAAAAACAAAATCGAGCTCTGGAGATTTTTTTTTAATTCTCTATCATTTTATGTACGGAGACAGCGGCCAAAAAAAGAACAAATTGACCTTGATGGTGTAGCCAAGGATGAACGTGATGCAAGCTCCGGCGTTGGCCGGCCCAATGAAAGGCAATGTAAAATGAACGCAATCAGCAGACAGGAAGCCTTTTTGTGTGAAGAACGGGGAACATTAGAGAACAGCAATAATTTGTTCTCTGTTTATAGAATTGAGTTTGGATAGAGATTAGTACAACGCTATGGAGAGAAGGTAAGAACCACCCGCGGCTTCCATCTGTTGTGGTGCTAAAGGGAGAACTTTCAATGAGGCAATGACACCTTTGGCGGTGCAACTGCGGTGGTACTACTGAAAAAAGCATGAATAATCTATGGGTCGTCTATTGCAAAGTAGCAGATCCTAAACACATAGAAATCCCAGCACCTGCACAGCAAACATGGGAAATCAACAGCTTGCCAGATGTTTTTAGATTCAAACCCCAGCAGATAGTTATGGGTGATGAGCCATGATGTAGATTACTATGTATTGCTGTAACCTGTTTAGAACCCTGAAATTATTTACCTTTTTTATTATCAAACTTTAAAAAAATTAGTTTATATATATATATATTATATATATATATATATATATATATGAATACCAACAGGCAAATCAACAATTAAGTCACTGCACAAGGTCTTCAAAATTAGAAATTGAAGAACATTTCACTGATGATGAAAATACAGTTTATAAATAGTTTGGTCTTTTCTTTGGTAATGTGGAAGTGAAACTTGGATAATAATGAAACAAAACAGAAGAAGAATTGAAGAGAACAAGAATCAATCTAGAATGTGGTTCTGGAAAAGTATGTTATCAATACCATGGAAGACAAGAAGAACAAGCAATTCAATTTTGCAACAAATCAAGCCAGACATGTCACTCGAAGCAAGGATCACCAAGCCATGACTTGCCTATTTTGGACACATGATACGAAGAGAGCAGTCACTGGAGAAGGACATCATGGTCAGAAGAATAGAGAAAACAAAGCAAAGAGGAAGACCAGAAACCCTTTGGCTTAATACTATGAAGAAAATTTCAGAGAAGACTTTTGTGGACCTATCTAGGCTTGCATAAGGTCAATCTTCTTACAGATCGTTCATCCATCATGTCTGAATGGCTCACGATCGAGCCAAAAGTCATAAAAAAGTATATATATATATATATATATATATACATACATACTGTATATACACATCGCCCTGACCCTCACCAGTGTTTCATAATTCTAGCTCCTTCCTGTCTGCTCTTTATTCTTCACAGTTCTCTTTAATTCTTCTGGTGCTAATTAAGCCTCACAATATGTCATGACTTTGCAGGGTGATGCATGTCCTGAGGTTGGGAGAGGCGCCGGAGAGCACTGTGAAGATGGAAGAGCAGAGAGAACTAGCTCTTCAGAGGATCCGCCAGGGAGCTGTGCAAAGAAACAAGTCAGATTAGTTTTTTTTTCTTTCTTAACTCCTTTCAGGCCCCAAAATAAAAGAAATAGCATCTACAAGCTTCACTTTTTTTTAATTAAATACATTTTTTTTGTGGAATTTAAAGTAAATTTGGTTTTGTTCAAAGCAATTTACTTGTCTCTGTTCTTAAATTAAAGAGCATATCTCAGTTGTGTAAGGAGGTGGGAAGCACAACACCCACCACAAAACACCGCCATATGCTGGATGAACGGAACAAACAGGAACTGAAGATGGGAAATGTATTCCAGGAGGGAAGAGCTTGAAGGGGATGGTGAGTCAGGTGACAGCTGTGATGCAGTTACTAAATATAAAAGGCCGGGATGGCGAAGAGTGAAAAAACTGTTGGCACCAGGACGAGATAAGAGAAAGATGTATGAGGTGTGTAACAAGCTTGTGGGCATCTCCAGAGAAGAGATATCCAACAGGGACTGGGTACCAGAGCAGGCAAGATGTCCTTGGTCAAGCACCAAAGTCCAGACTTTGCCAATCAAGACCCAGCGTCCAGACTCCGCAGGTCAAGCTCTGAAGACCGGACTCTGATCATTGGATGGAATGGAGCATCTGTCATGCTGAAGAGAAGCCTTGGATGAATTGGGCCTTTACTTCCAGACGTTCAGTACAGGATGTGGGCTAGGGCCGTGCTACAGAGAATAAAGGCAGCCAGCAAGATGAACACATTGGGTTTCAAACAACTAATATGTGGGTGACTTGCGGCCTAGCAGGAAGTACTGGTGACCCCTGTTAGGGCCCTGTATTGGGGAGTGACAACTGTTATCGTGAGACTTACAGGCCATATAAGTTGCCTAACTTCTAGTTAATAAGTAAGGTATATGCAAATAGAGAAGGAAATAAGGTATAAGTGTCATCGCATACTCTATAATCTCTATCGTTTTTGCATATGATATTTTGGGTGCTTTCATACATATATTTACCTGTAGTCAAATTTCCTTTTTGTGTTAGACAAATAAATAGCGTTAGTTGACTAGCACAGCGTTCTCATTGTCTGCGCTGTTGCATTCAAGAAACCTGCAGTCAGAAGGATGAACCTTCCTCCTAAGCCATCTATACGGCCACACATTTTAAAGAAAGATGAATAAATGCATACCTTGATATTTGCAATCCGATGTCTTATGCCAGAGAAATCCACTTTTTCCCTAATATGCAAATGAAATTATAAGATCTATGGGCAAGACATAGATCTTCCTGAAAATCTGCCTCCAGATTTTATTGTAAATTAAAGGAGGCGCTGCTTTTGAGAGACATCTAATGTCTGACAATTTGCCCTGAGTGTCCGGCCCATAGATCTTAACAGCTCATTTACATATTAAAAAAAAGAAGGATTTGTTGGGAATAAAACAATGGATCACAGACATCAAGAGATCATTTTATTCTGCTTCCTATGACGTACATGACCATATAGATTCCCTTTAAGTGACACATGTTCCGAGGAACTTCTTCTATTAAGTAATATCACTGAGAAAGGGTTGATAAAGTCAGTTTCCATTCTGGAATGTCAAGGACATAAACATTTCACTGGTTTTGAATTATTTTCTATTGAGCAAATTTGATAAGAAAAACATGACTTTGCATTACTCTGTCGGCAGATGTTACAGCTACATGTCCATTCGTACTCCTGCTCTTTGCTCAACATATGCTGAGATGAATAGCAGGAGATTACTCTGCTGGAAGATGTTTTTGATACGTGTCTGTGATGTAAACTGCAACCTTTGAAGGTTTTTATTAGTATTTCATGCCATTGTAGTTATTTGGTTTTGTGAGAGATCAGAGTTGTCCACATTCTTCTATCTCTAAAATGCAATAAACTGGTACTGGCATAAAAAAAGCTGAACACCTCTATTTTTTCTTTTTTTGCCACAGCCCACCGGTTCTAGGCTGCTCATGGATAAAATTTATAAATAGTGGACAATGCATCTGCCATGCCGGTAGCACTCAGGATGGCAGCAATTATCTGATTGACCTTCATGACCACTCATCTGTCTGAGTATCATCTGCGTAGGAACTAAAATCGATCGGTGCGTGCATAGATATAGGAGGTTCTTTTGCTTTTGGATACCTTGGGGTTGTGATATTGGACGTTTTGCTAAAATCTCCGGATTTTGTATCTTGTATTTGTATAATGGAGTCCTAAACAGGCATGAAAGGTTGAAGGGTGAAAACATTTGTAGAATTTCAATCTAGTCTCGCTATTGTTTTTCATTTGATACCACTGTAGTAATGAGCAAACGTGCTCGGGTAAGGTGCAAACCGAGCATGCTCAGGTGCTAACCGAGTGTCTTAGGCATGCTCGAAAAATATGTTCAAGTCCCCGCGGCTGCAATTCTTGCGACTGATCAACAGCAGCAACCCATGCAGGGATTGCCTAACAAACAGGAAATCCCTGTATGTGTTGGGAGACATCCAGCCGAAGGGAACCTATTTTTCGAGCACACTGAAGACACTCGGTGAGCACCCGAACATGCTCCAATAACACAACACCTTATTCGAGCATGTTCGCTCATCACTAGGTATCAGATTGCAGTATATATTCAACTTGCTGGAACCTGTTTTTTTCAACCATATGAACTATGTGCCTGTGTATATGTCATATGACCGAGCTCTTGTTCCATTACAATACCTATGTAATGCCTGGACTTCTGTATAAATCACTTACAATGCAAGTGGATGGAGATTAATGGCCACCTCTAGATGGGACAATTTGCCATATGACAAGTTCTGGCACCACATCATTCACTGTGACAAACACTGAGGACCTGTGCTGAGTATTTCTTCTCGGACTTCATCAATTACATGGTATTGTAAAGAACAAAGCTGTTTCTTTCTGGTAGATTGTTTTCAATATGTTATACCGTACTGGAGGGAATGGTACAAGTATCACAGTTTACTAGGCTGCTCTGCATTCATTACGGAGAAAATCTGCCATTAATGTAGCAGAAATGGAAATGTAAACTGATAAGATAACAAGTCTCTCTATGTCTGTAAGTCTCTCTATAAAAACACGAATGACTGTGGTAAATGTAAGCTATAAATGGTCTAGTATAAACATAAAACCCGCAAAGACAGGCGCTGGAGGCTGTAGAACTGTACAATAGTAATGTGAGTTTTGAGTCGGAAACACATAATGGAGGGGTGCGAGGGACAGACACTCTTCAGTTACAGATGAGCTAATCAATCTCTAAGTAATCAAATTATTTACAAATTTCAAGATTTTTTTAGATTTACCTGAATTCAATTTAGTTGGATTTTTTGAAGGTAAAAAAAGAGTATATAAAAAAAATATTTCTGTCCAATCCTCTATTTGCTTGTATTAGTCTAAGGTCTCATTCAGACATCCAAATTTTTACGTACAAGTGCCATCTGTACTACGATATTCTATGGGACGATTTACGTCAGATTTTTTTCCCCTGGACCGAGTGGTCCGTGGAAAATCGTGGAGACATGTTCAATTTTGATTAGAGTGTTCGATCAAATTTGGCAATACAAGTCAATGGGTCCATGAAAATATCGAGACACTGGACTGTCATAACGGAGAAGGTGGAGAATTTTTTTTAAAATTTCTCAATGGGCGAAAAAATTGGAAGACACTCCTACCAGACTCTGATCAAACTCTGATTAGTGTCTAATCAGAATAATCAGTCCATTTTTCTCACATGCAAAAAAATCGGACATCTGAATGAGACTTTTAAGTTTAGTCTTTGGTTCAGAACTTCTGGCCCTAACTAGTTTTCAGGTAGCCAAGTAGGGTGACACACATTTTTGACCTGAGTCATCCGCCACATGACAATATAAGGAGAAGTAAAAGAAGACATTGAGCGAAGTCGGATCTGTAGACTGAGGAGAAAACTGACCCCAAGCAACCTTAAAGACTAGGCATGAACAGCAAAAACAAGACATGTGATGGCCTGGCATAGAAAAGGTGAGTATAATTTGCTTTAATTTTTAACACTTCTTCCCAGCCCTTCGTTTATTCTATTTATCACCAGTTTTTGAGTCTCTGAATAAATGCCACCACCTTTATCTGCTCCTGCGTTGCATTGCACAAAAGTGTCTCTCACCGGCTGACTCCCCCAGTATTCTTCCAAAAAGACCATTTGAATTCCTCCAGTGATGTATTTAAATGAGGATGGTCCGGCCGATGGGAATCCTCCCTGTGGCGTCTGTGCCTCCTCTTTGCTCCTAATCACTGTCCTCTGGCTTAGATTTGATGTGGTTCATGCGCCTTGTGTCATCCAATGAGATTTTGTGCCTATGCAGTTGTCTTCCAGGCCTGCGCAGCTGCACTTTGCTATGCTCTACTGTAGGCACAGAATAAAACATTACTCCACAAGCGTCGAGTGACGTCATTCCGGCTCCATCATACCTTGTCTTCTGAAATGACGCCATAGGGAGGATGCCCATCTGACTGGACCATCTGCATTTAAATATAGTGCGGGAGCAATTGAAATGGCATATTGGGCGCTAGACTGGGGAAGTCAGGAGATAATACAAGTATTTGAGGAATGCAACTCAGGAGCAGATGATGGTGGTGGCATTTGTTTATAGACTCAAAAAACTATAACAGGTTGCCTGCTTTTAACCGTGTATTCAATTCAGACCAAAATTTATTTGGACTGAATCAGATCTAACAGTAAATTCAAGTAAATTTGTCAAAAATGTATTTTTGGTAGATTTGCTCATCTCCAGTTACAATGACTTTATTACATGTTTAACTCTAATATTCTATTTTTTATTGTTCCTTCTTTCTTGCTACCTGTGATGGTGGCACCTGATTCGAGGACATGGCTTGGAGCTTGGTGACTTGTATAGAGAAGTCACTTTTGCTGAGTAGTGTTGCTGAGAAAACCTTAGTTACTGTCACAAGATAAAGATGCATTGGCGTGGACGGTGACATTGTATAGGCGGTGCAGTAAACACTATACAATCAGAGGATTAAAGGGAATATGTCAGCTGAATCATGCTGCCCAAACCACAATCCCGAGCACCAAAAATCAGAGCCTGTATAAATTATTCAAATATACTTGGCAGATCCATCTAGGGATCGCAGATGGACACAAAACTAGTCCAGTGCCACCTCAGCCAGCATTTCCAAGCTAGAAGTGGTTGACAAGTCTCTCCAGTAACGTGAGAACTGTCAATCACCTGCAGTGGTGCTGGTCAAAGCTGGTCTGAGGCAGCGCCGGACTAGTCTTATCTAGGACCCTGGTTCCCAACTGGAAAATGAAAGAATGTTTGCTCAGAAATGCATTAGTATTTCACATATAAATATACCTGTCTGCAACCGACTCTGATTCATGCTGCCTGCGGTTATGGCAGCATGAATCAGATCACAGGTTTACTTTAACCACTTCCCAACATGTTACATGCATGTTGTTAAGGAAGGGATTTCTATTTCTCCTCAGGTATTTTCTATCTTCTGGGTACCCAAGCAATGAAGCAATAATCAGAGAGACAGACTGCTCGTTGTCTTTCCAAATAGTCTCTAAAGTTTATTGACAGGGTGATCTTTTATAGTACAAGAACAAAGGGAAATGAGGTTACATAACAATTGGCATAAAGAATAGGGTGTTATACAATAAGTTGTCAAATGCATCCTGGGCCATAAGATAGATTAGATGACAGAATACAGGGGTGCTTCCCTAGTGTCAATGTGTTCTAGTTCAACAGTTCAGGTTCTCAAGGAAATCTGGCTAAACAGACGACAATTTTTGGGTGTTTGCTGACTATTTTACTTAAATTTGGAAACGACAACATATCCTTCACAATTTCTGGGAATTGTAGGAACTGACCACTAGCCATTAGAATGTCAAAAATGTTAAGCTGTAGACAGATAATAGCTGGATCATAAGTTATTCTATCATCAAGCTATTTACTGGTATTTTATTCAACTTTAGAGAACAGAAATTAACCACTTCTTTCACAATGTCCATTAAATTTTGGGTGCAGAAGTATGGAGCACAATTGGAGTAGATTATTTAGCTTAGCCTTCTCCATACACTGCTGTGTTGGATGTGTTAGACAGTGATCTGAGCACATATGAGGTCACTGGACAGAGTAATAAATAAATAATTTGGGTATCAGAAATGGGGTAGCAATATAAAACATGTTACACACCTGCCATGGATCCAAGTTTTGCTCCCTTCTCCCATGTCCCCTGAAATCTGTTGTGCTCCACATTGAGCTTTACATGTGACCCGGCATGCTCCCATGTGATCATCTGCCTGGGCCTAAATAAGGCTCACCAAGACGCACACTTTGGTGACTTGGTGTTAAAACTTTTAAAATTCCTAAGTCCTGTCTGGTTGCAAAATCTGCTACCTACTTTCTGATCTTCTGTCTGCCTGTGTTCTCCAGAACCCCTACTCCGTGCTTCTCAGTCTTCTGTCTGCCTGCGGCTTCCAGTACATCTACCATCTGCTTCTCAGTCTTGTGTCTGTCTGCAGCCTCCAGTACCTCTGTTACCTGCTTCTTGGCATTCTGTCTGCCTGTTGCCTCCTGTACCTCTGCTACCAGCTTCCCAGCTTTCTGTCTGTCTGCTGCCTCCAGTATCTCTCTTACCTGCTTCTCGGTATTCTGTCTGCCTGTTGCCTCCAGTACCTCTGATACCTGCTTCCCAGTCTTCTGTCTGTCTGCGGCCTCCAGTACCTCTGTTACCTGCTTCTCGGTCTCTTGTCTGCCTGCGGCCTCCAGTACCTCTGCCACCTGCTTCTCAGTCTTCTGTCTGTCTGTGGCCTCCAGTACCTCTGTTACCTGCTTCTCAGTCTCTTGTCTGCCAGCAGCCTCCAGTACATCTACTACCTGTTTCCCAGTGTTCTGTCTGTCTTCAGCCTCCAGTACCTCTGTTACCTGCTTCTCAGTCTCCTGTCTGCCTGCGGCCTCCAGTAACTCTGCTACCTGCTTCCCAGTCTTCTGTCTCCCTGTGGCCTGCAGTACATCTGCTATCTGCTTCTTGGTCGTCTGTATGCCTGCAACCTCTAGTATCTCTGTTACATGCCTCCAGTCTCCTGTCTGCCTTTAGCATCCAGTACTTCTGTCATCTGTTCACCCCGTGCTTCACCTGACAGCTGCTCAAATACCCGTGTGCCCACTGGGTCCTTGAGATTGGAGGATCCACTTCACTTGGTGAGCCAAAACTATACATTTCCTCAATTTTTACAATATTGAAAATTACTTTTTTTTTTAGTATCGATTGCATTTGGCAAATTAACAGGAAGCCCAAAAGCCCTTTCTAGAAACGTGAATTTTAGATGATAACTGGATCACTTTTGCATGACACCAATTTCCCGTCTCCTCTATCAACCCCCACACTTGCGCCTAGCTTCTTCCACTATTCTGATCAATAACTATTAAGTGCTATGTTCTCAAACTCACAACTCCTTTGTTATATTTCTGAAATTGAATTCTGAGACTTCACTCTATCACACGACTCTTACATTTTCCATATAATTATTCGTAATCCTGTAAAATCTTACAGACTACATCTTTCGTTAAATATAAATAAGATAATAAATACCAGAGGCCGAAATAACAATTATAACCTAAAGTCAAAGAAAGTTACAGCTCTAAAGGGAAAAGGGATGAGATGTTTATTTGTTACTTAATACGGGGGATATTACTAAGCCATTAGACACTTCTCAGGTTTTTACTGTTCTTCCCGGGAAGCCTAATAATGATGTAGTGGGCTTGTTAATCGATCAAAGCCGGATAGTTCATGTTGATACTTTCCACTTGGCTCGGTGCCTATCTCCGCCGGGCCCCCTGTTGTACGGCACGGCTGCTGCGGTCTAATTGAAATCCTCTGCTCCCCCAGACCTGATTGACATCTAGATGAAAACAGCTCTTAATACATCTGTAAGTGGAAATCATTTAAAGCTCGGTTTCGCACGTTCCTTCCTCCCACAGCACTCCCTTCATTTTGTGAAGTTTCCTTTGAGTTTCCATTTCAAGGGAAGATTAATCTTACAGTAAATTATATTTTCAGCCTCAGTTAAAAAGTCTGTCATTGTAAATTTTCTCAGAGCTTGAAACTTGTAATTGCTTCCCCGTCTTATTTTTTTTTCTACTTTTATAATACCAGTCACACTAGAGATGACAATATTTACTATGCGGGATACACATAATTAATGTTTCATTTTGGAGGACTGACTCTCCTTAAAGGGAACGTGTCAGCGGGATTTTGCTGTCTAATCTGAGGACAGCATGAGTTTGGGGTTAAAACACAGAGTACAACGATGTGTTACATGTCAGGCTGTGTGCTGTTGTTTACTTACAATGAAGGTTTTATCACATGGTAATTATCATTGTCAGACTACAGCAGCTTCAGCAGCATGTGCATGTTAGTCTGACTCCGCCCCTCCTGGGATTAGCAGCTTACTTTCTATAGAGACTGTACATTGAAAGCCTGGTGGGGGCGGGGATTGCTTGCTCAGCTCTGCTTCATGCTAAATCTAGGAACTCTAATTGTGTCAGAAGTACTGTACTCAGTAAACTAAGTGATACATCGTTGGATTCAGGGTCCTTTTGCCTACATCATGCTGCTCTCAGATGAAGTAGGAAAAACCTGCTGACAAATTCCCTTTAAGGACATAAGTAAGCATTCTTATTGACAATGCTCCTTGGGAAATAAAACTATGCAAATTAGCTCACTTTTTGGAAAGGAATCATCTTACAATTGCCACCTATTGGAGATGGCTTCCCTATAAGTCTATGTCTAACACTTTGAGGAGCCTTTTAACATGATTACCCAAGTCAGATACTCATTTAGGTTTACTTATATCACATTTGACCCTTTCATTCAAGAATTTGTCAGGGGCCTCAATTTGAAGCTCTGAGACATAGGATTCGAAGAGAAACCCAAATGGAGCCATTCACTATAGTGAGGCAGAAATCAATTTGTCTGGTTGTTAGGGTCTGCGGAACGCACCTAATAGATATAATAGAGAGGTGCGTTCGCAGCCCGAGGTCCACCGTGCAGGCGAAGCCCGCTGCTAATAAGATGGCGAAAGTAGCGAACTCTGTTATCCCGCAGAGTCGCTAAAAATAAACGCCGTAGCGCGTTGTGGCAGTAAGTGCAAACTCTGTTAATCCCAGAGCCGCTAACGGAATGCCACAGCGCTATATGGCGATAGGTGCGAACTCACTTAGCTTTAGTGAGCCGCAAAGTAAACACGCTAGGGCGCTGTCTAGCGTCAAAAGCGAACCCTGTTACGTCACAGAGCCGCTGAGAAAAAGTACCGTGTCCTGTCAAGCTCTCAGGTACACGGTTAATTACTAGCGAGCATAATACGTGGTCATGCGCTAATGTCCTCGCGGGAGTCACCCGCAATCTATGGCGTCTGAACGCCAGACCCTGAATACGGCAATCAAACTCCTCACCGGTTATGCCGGTAATCTAGGGCATCTAGGACACCGACCCTGACCAACTAGCACACCAAACTCCTCACCGATTAAGTCGGTATTTTAGTGGCTTATTTCAGCCGGGTCCCTAACCACACACACGCATGACCATACTGGCGCATAGCATACAATGGTTGATATTAGCGCATGGCGGCCCAGCCATGCTACCCTTTTATAGCAACAGCTACAGGACCTTCCAGGAACAAGGACCAATGAGAAGCTGTTACAAACACACGTAGCTACATGACCTTCCTGGCGGACCAATAGGAGCCGCTGCAGCACCTGAACATGTGACCCCTGATCTCCAATGAGAGTTCTCACTCTGGGCATGCTCAGATGGGAAAACGCAGGACTTTGTCTCAAAGACGGCTGCTCCAGCACTGGCTATAATAGCAGATCCAGGAAAGGCAGCAGCAAGTCACTGCCCAGTAGTGGAGTGGGCAAGACGCCTGGACCGACGTCTCTGCTGAGCAGGCTCCACCGTGGCCGGAGACGAATGGGAGACCGCAGCGGGACGGGTTCGAGACTCCCCCCGTGCAGCAGCGGGAAATCAAACCCTAACATTACCCCCCCTCCTAGGGCCCCCCTTCTCTGGGCCTCGCTGCGCTCAAAGGCAGCGACGAGCTGCGGAGCGTGAACATGCTCGGCAGGCTCTCAGGATCTATCCTCAGGCCCATAACCCCTCCAATCCACCAAATAAATTTTTTTGCCTCGTACCACCTTGCACCCAACAATGGCGTTCACCTCATGATCGTCGGTAGATGAACCCGACGTCCCGGCAGATGACTCGGAAAACCGGGAAATGGCCACGGGTTTCAAAAGGGACACGTGAAAGGTGTCAGTGATACCAAGGCGAGGCGGAAGGGCTAGGCGGTAAACTACCGGGTTCACCTGCTCAAGAACTTTAAAGGGGCCCAAAAAGCGAGGTGCCAACTTGGTGGACTCTACCCGTAGCCTGATGTTTCGGGCAGAAAGCCACACTAGGTCACCTGGAGCAAACGTAGGAGCGGGGCGCCGATGGGCATCGGCCGAAGACCTCATCCTCTCTTTGGAGGCCTGAATGGCATCCTGAGTGCGGTCCCAAATGTCCCGTGCCTCCACAGCCCAGTCTGCCACCCTGGAATCGGCGGAAGACACGGGCATAGGCACTGGTACCCGCGGATGCTGACCGTAGTTCAGGAGGAATGGGGTCTGTCCGGTGGAAATCAGCCACAGCATTGTTTAATGCAAACTCAGCCCATGGTAGCAAGGATGCCCATTCATCCTGCCTGGCTGAGACAAAATGTCGTAGATAGGTGACCAAGGTCTGGTTGGCCCTCTCTACCAACCCATTCGTCTCAGGATGGTACGCTGAAGAGAGATTTAACTCAATGCTGAGTAGACGACAAAGCTCCCTCCAGAACCGAGACGCAAACTGGGGACCTCGGTCACTGACAATTTTGTCCGGCATGCCGTGTAGACGGAAGACATGCCTAACGAACAACGCTGCCAGAGCCCGTGCAGAAGGTAACCGTGGTAGCGGCACCAGATGCACCATTTTGGAGAAATGGTCGGTGATTACCCAAATGATGGTGCAACCCCGAGAGTGGGTAAGCCCACCACAAAGTCCATCCCAACCATCTCCCAGGGCCTGTCTGCCACCGGCAAAGGGTAAAGTAACCAAGCTGGCCGTTGTCTTGGAGACTTATTCTTGGCGCAGGAGACACACGCCCGAACATAGTCCCCAACATCACGGACCATATGCGGCCACCAATAAGTCCTCGCCAGCAATTCAGATGTCCTCTTTGCCCCAAAGTGTCCACCAACCCTGGACGAATGTGCCCAAGAGAGTACCTCCGGTCGTAAATTGGTAGGTACAAAAGTCTTGCCCGGGGGCACAGACTCTAGTGAAACCGGGGCCACTGTTCTCAGGCTCTCTGTGGGGACAATAAGCCGAGGCTCCTCCACCTCCTCCTCAGAGGACACCACAGAGCGAGAGAGAGCGTCGGCACGAATGTTCTTCTCTCCCGAGAGGAAATGGAGGGTGAAATTAAACCGGGAGAAGAACAAGGACCATCTGGCCTGGCAAGAATTAAGCCGCTGGGCTGTCTGTAGATACACCAAATTCTTGTGGTCGGTGAAAACTTGGAAGGGAAAGCGGGCCCCCTCCAACAGATGTCTCCACTTAGAGAAGGCCAACTTCATGGCTAGCAACTCCCTATCCCCGATGGAATAATTCCTCTCCGCTGATGTGAAGGTCTTAGAGAAGAAGAAGCAAGGATGCTTCCGACCTTGA
This sequence comes from Oophaga sylvatica, assembly GCA_033576555.1. Lineage (NCBI taxonomy): Eukaryota > Metazoa > Chordata > Amphibia > Anura > Dendrobatidae > Oophaga > Oophaga sylvatica. The sequence goes on along the minus strand of JARQOD010000001.1, from coordinate 14,650,194 downwards.
GCATCCTTTTGGTAGAGGACTGCTCCAGCACCAATGGATGAGGCGTCCACCTCCAATAAAAATGGCTTATCAACATCGGGGCGATGTAGGATAGGAGCGCTAGCAAAATGAGACTTAACAGAAGAGAAAGCCGTGGAGACCTCTTCCGACCACAATTTGGGATTTGCTCCCTTCTTGGTGAGGGCTACCAAGGGAGCTACCAAGGTAGAGAAATGCGGAATGAACTGGCGATAGTAATTAATGAACCCCATAAAGCGCTGCACCGCTTTAAGAGAGTAAGGTTCCTGCCAGTCCATCACAGCCTGTAGTTTGACCGGATCCATAGCCAATCCCTGGGATGAGATGATATAACCAAGGAAAGGTAAAGACTCCAGCTCAAACATACATTTCTCCAACTTAGCATAAAGGGAATTAGCCCGTAAGAGGTCGAAGACTCTGCAGACATCTCTCCGGTGGGAGTCAATATCTGGAGAGAAGATGAGTATATCATCCAGATAGACTACGACCGAGGTGGAGAGCATATCCCGGAAGATGTCATTGACAAAGTCTTGGAAAACGGCTGGAGCATTACAGAGACCAAAGGGCATCACCAGATATTCGTAATGCCCGTCCCTGGTATTGAAAGCCGTCTTCCATTCGTCCCCCTCACGGATGCGAATCAGGTTATACGCACCGCGCAGATCTAACTTAGTGAATACCTTTGCTCCCCGAAGCCTATCAAATAGCTCCGAAATCAAGGGCAACGGGTACTTGTTTTTAACGGTGATGGCGTTAAGACCCCGGTAATCAATACACGGACGCAATTCTCCATTTTTCTTCTGTACGAAGAAAAATTCCGCCCCAGCCGGTGACACCGACTTCCTAATAAACCCTCTTGCCAGGTTCTCCTGAATATACTGCGACATGGCCTCTGTCTCAGGAAGAGAGAGGGGATAGACCCTTCCCCGAGGAGGTTCTGCGCCAGGCAAGAGGTCGATAGGACAGTCATAGGGGCGATGAGGTGGAAGAGTCTCAGCAGCCTTCTTGGAGAACACATCTGCATATGACCAGTAGCACTTGGGGAGTGGAGTAAGATCTGCGGGTAACTCAGTAGTGGTAACCTGAACGCAACTCCTGACACATCTGCCTCTACATGCATCACTCCAACCCAGTATCCTACCCGAAGTCCACTCTATATGTGGGGAGTGGAAACGGAGCCAAGGTATACCTAGTAGGATCTCGTCTAATCCCTCGGGAAGGACGAGTAGGGAAATAAGTTCCTGATGGGAAGGAGATACCAACAATGCAAGTGGAACAGTCTGGTGTGTAATTTGTGAGGGCAATGTCGACCCATTCACTACCCGGACAGTCACTGATTTGTCAAGAGCGACCAGAGGTATTGCATGACGGCGAGCAAAGTCAGAGGACATGAAGTTCCCTTCTGCTCCTGAGTCCACGCAAAGGTCGGCGGCGATAGTGGAAGTGCCTACAGTGATTGTCCCTTTAAGTGTCAACTTGGAGGAAAATGCCGCTGTCTCTAGTGAACCTCCTCCCAGGACCACAAGACGCGATCGCTTCCCCGATCGCTGTGGACATTTGTTGGCATAATGTCCTGTCTGCTGGCACACTCTACAGACCACGGATACTCGAGTGGTCTGAGACTTAGATCTCACTCGAGAAATCTCCATGGCCTCAGGGGAATCAGGCGCCTGAATGGAAGATTCCAGAGGTCTGGCGAAGGTGGGCGTCAGCCGGAACCTCTGCCTACACTGGGCCCGCTCCAACCTCCGCTCGTTAAAACGAAGGTCGATGCAGGTAGATATGGTAATGAGCTCCTCCAGTGTGGCAGGAATCTCCCTGGTGGACAAGGCGTCCTTCACATGGTCTGCCAGTCCCCTCCAGTACATGGGTATAAGGACTTTATCTGGCCAATCCAGCTCAGAGACCAGAGTCCGAAATTGGACGGCAAACTGGCTGACCATGGATGAACCCTGGGGGATAGTCAACAGTTGAAGAGCCGTATCGTGGGTGACACGAGGTCCTAAAAAGACCTGTTTAAGAGTGTCCAAGAAGAGAGGAGCACTCTGCACCACACGATCATCGCGCTCCCATAACGGCGTTGCCCACTCCAACGCCCTGCTCGACAAAAGGGATATGATAAAACCCACTTTCGCCCGCTCCGTGGGATAACGTGCAGCCAGAAGCTCTAGATGTATGGAGCACTGACTGACGAAACCCCGACATTGTTTACTGTCACCGGTAAACTTGTCTGGAAGTGGGAGGCGGGAAATAGTTGGAGCAGGGTTGGCAGAGGACAACCTGGCTGCAGCCACGCTAGCAGCCTGAACAGCGACTGCGGTAACATCCAAAGCTGAGGTTGTGCGCTCAAGAGCCGCCAACCTTCCCTCCAGCTGCTGGATGTACTGCCTTAGACGCTGGTCATCCGCCATTTTACTAGCCAGACCCTGGCGCTAATATTATGTTAGGGTCTGCGGAACGCACCTAAAGATATAATAGAGAGGTGCGTTCGCAGCCCGGGGTCCACCGTGCAGGCGAAGCCCGCTGCTAATAAGATGGCGAAAGTAGCGAACTCTGTTATCCCGCAGAGTCGCTAAAAATAAATGCCGTAGCGCGTTGTGGCAGTAAGTGCGAACTCTGTTAATCCCAGAGCCGCTAACGGGATGCCACAGCGCTATATGGCGATAGGTGCGAACTCACTTAGCTTTAGTGAGCCGCAAAGTAAACACGCTAGGGCGCTGTCTAGCGTCAAAAGCGAACCCTGATACGTCACAGAGCCGCTGAGAAAAAGTACCGTGTCCTGTCAAGCTCTCAGGTACACGGTTAATTGCTAGCGAGCATAATACGTGGTCATGCGCTAATGTCCTCGCGGGAGTCACCCGCAATCTATGGCGTCTGAACGCCAGACCCTGAATACGGCAATCAAACTCCTCACCGGTTATGCCGGTAATCTAGGGCATCTAGGACACCGACCCTGACCAACTAGCACACCAAACTCCTCACCGATTAAGTCGGTATTCTAGTGGCTTATTTCAGCCGGGTCCCTAACCACACACACGCATGACCATACTGGCGCATAGCATACAATGGTTGATATTAGCGCATGGCGGCCCAGCCATGCTACCCTTTTATAGCAACAGCTACAGGACCTTCCAGGAACAAGGACCAATGAGAAGCTGTTACAAACACACGTAGCTACATGACCTTCCTGGCGGACCAATAGGAGCCGCTGCAGCACCTGAACATGTGACCCTGATCTCCAATGAGAGTTCTCACTCTGGGCATGCTCAGATGGGAAAACGCAGGACTTTGTCTCAAAGACGGCTGCTCCAGCACTGGCTATAATAGCAGATCCAGGAAAGGCAGCAGCAAGTCACTGCCCAGTAGTGGAGTGGGCAAGACGCCTGGACCGATGTCTCTGCTGAGCAGGCTCCACCGCGGCCGGAGACGAATGGGAGACCGCAGCGGGACTGGTTTGAGACTCCCCCCGTGCAGCAGCGGGAAATCGAACCCTAACACTGGTAGTGTCTGACTTTTATAGGCAGACATAAAGAAAAATACTGATGGAATGGAAGCCAAATGGAGTAGAAAGGAGGACTCCATCTGCATCATTGTAGTGAATGGCTCCATTGACACTCCATTTGGAATTTTGTCTTAATGTCATTGACAGAAGCCCCTGATGGAGTCTTAAACGTAAGGGTGAAACGCGTAAAACGTGACTGACAGCTTCTTCATGGGTTGTTTGCCCCCTCTTTAAGCTAAGCCAGAAATACTTGATGCAGTTTTAATGAAAGACTGGCTCTGCAGAGCATGCAGTATTATGGACAATGCCTTGCAGCGTTGGGGTCCCGGGTTCAAATCCCACCAAGGACAACATCTGCAAAGAGTTTGTATGTTCTCCCCATGTTTGTGTGGGTTTCCTCCAGGTTCTCCGGTTTCCTCCCACACTCCAAAAACATACTGATAGGGAATCTAGATTGTGAGCCCCATCGGGGACAGCGATGATAACGCGTGCAAACTGTAAAGTGCTGTGGAATATGTTAGCGCTATATAAAAATAAAGGTTATTATTATTATTTATGGGAATACAAGTATGCAAATTAGCTCTCCCTAATGTAAAGCAAGTGTGATATATTAGAGGTAGATTTATACGTGGGTTTTTCAACATAGATACAATCAGAGCAATCATAAACTAGGCAGTAATAGCTGCCAATGTGCTTCTTTATCAGTGATCTTAAAGTGAGCATGTCAGCTGATGCATGCTGCTAAATCTGTGAGTAGCATATGTCAGGCATTGACTGCATTATCCCAGCCATGTAGGCTTTGCTCTGAAAAGCCGCTGTGTTTCAGAGCAAAACCTACTTTAATATTTGCCAGGGACAGCAATGTGAACTAATCGGGCAACTATCAATCTATTATCTATGTCTATTTTCTATTATCTACAGGTCCTTCTCAAAAAATTAGCATATAGTGCTAAATTTCATTATTTACCATAATGTAATGATTACAATTAAACTTTCATATATTTTAGATTCATTACACACCAACTGAAATTTGTCAGGTCTTTTATTGTTTTAATACTGATGATTTTGGCATACAACTCCTGATAACCCAAAAAACCTATCTCAAAAAATTAACATATTTCAACCTTCCAATAAAATAAAAGTGTTTTTTCAAAACAAACAAAAAAACCATCAAATAACAATGTTCAGTTATGCACTCAATACTTGGTTGGGAATCCTTTGGCAGAAATGACTGCTTCAATGCGGCGTGGCATGGAGGCAATCAGCCTGTGACACTGCTGAGGTGTTATGGAGGCCCAGGATGCTTTGATAGCGGCCTTAAGCTCATCCAGAGTGTTGGGTCTTGCGTCTCTCAACTTTCTCTTCACAATATCCCACAGATTCTCTATGGGGTTCAGGTCAGGAGAGTTGGCAGGCCAATTGAGCACAGTAATACCATGGTCAGTAAACCATTTACCAGTGGTTTTGGCACTGTGAGCAGGTGCCAGGTCGTGCTGAAAAATGAAATATTCATCTCCATAAAGCATTTCAGCCGATGGAAGCATGAAGTGCTCCAAAATCTCCTGATAGCTAGCTGCATTGACCCTGCCCTTGATGAAACACAGTGGACCAACACCAGCAGCTGACATGGCACCCCACACCATCACTGACTGTGGGTACTTGACACTGGACTTCAGGCATTTTGGCATTTCCTTCTCCCCAGTCTTCCTCCAGACTCTGGCACCTTGATTTCCGAATGACATGCAAAATTTGCTTTCATCAGAAAAAAGTACTTGGGACCACTTAGCAACAGTCCAGTGCTGCTTCTCTGTAGCCCAGGTCAGGCGCTTCTGCCGTTGTTTATGGTTCAAAAGTGGCTTTACCTGGGGAATGCGGCACCTGTAGCCCATTTCCTGCACACGCCTGTGTACGGTGGCTCTGGATGTTTCTACACCAGACTCAGTCCACTGCTTCCTAAGGTCCCCCAAGGTCTGGAATTGGTCCTTCTCCACAATCTTCCTCAGGGTCCGGTCACCTCTTCTCGTTGTACAGCGTTTTCTGCCACATTGTTTCCTTCCAACAGACTTCCCATTGAGGTGCCTTGATACAGCACTCTGGGAACAGCCTATTTGTTGAGAAATTTCTTTCTGGGTCTTACCCTCTTGCTTGAGGGTGTCAATGATGGCCTTCTTGACATCAGTCAGGTCGCTAGTCTTACCCATGATGGGGGTTTTGAGTAATGAACCAGGCAGGGAGTTTTTAAAAGCCTCAGGAATCTTTTGCATGTGTTTAGAGTTAATTAGTTGATTCAGAAGATTAGGGTAATAGGTCGTTTAGAGAACCTTTTCTTGATATGCTAATTTTTGAGACAGGTTTTTTGGGTTATCAGGAGTTGTATGCCAAAATCATCAGTAATAAAACAATAAAAGACCTGACAAATTTCAGTTGGTGTGTAATGAATCTAAAATATATGAAAGTTTAATTGTAATCATTACATTATGGTAAATAATGAAATTTAGCACTATATGCTAATTTTTGAGAAGGACCTGTATATACAGTATATATTATCTATCTATCCATTTAACTATCTAGAAAATCAAAAAAGATAGAGGCAGCACACCATATGGAATTAGAAAAAGTGCTTTTTAATAGCCACATGGGCAACTAAAAAGCACTTTTTTTCTAATTTTATATGGTGTGCTGCCTCTATCTTTTTTGATTTTCTATTTACAAGGACTGGTATGTACCTGTGAGGCTTTGCACACTACTTTTTTGCTGTGCTGTTGTTCTCAAGTTTTATCTATCTAATCTATCTATCTATCTATCTATCTATCTACTGTATCTATCTATCTATCTATCTATCTATCTATCTATCTATCTATCTATCTATATATTATCTATCAATCTATCTATCATCTATCTATATATTATCTATCTATTATCTATCTATTATATGTCTATTATCTATCTACTTATCTATCTACTTATCTATCTATCTATCTATCTATCTATCTATCATCTATCTACATATTTTCTATCTATATATTATCTATCTATTATCTATCTATTATATGTCTATTATCTATCTACTTATCTATCTATCTATCTATCTATCTATCTATCTATCTATCTATCATCTATCTACATATTTTCTATCTATATATTATCTATCTATTATCTATCTATTATATGTCTATTATCTATCTATCTAGCTATCTAGCTATTTGTCTCATATTTATCTATTTCTCTAGAATACAGAATATTTGGTTAGATTTATATATAAGGAAGAGGAGCCACATCTCAAGAATGAAAAGGATGTGCAACAAACAAATAACATTACTAAATTCAGGAGTAAAACAATAGATTTTTTTTATAATAGGTAACAATGAAAAACACATATTTGTAGTAAATGATTGTCTATTATTGAAAATTAGTGTTAGTAGGCTTCACCAAAAAGTACATTACAAAGTATTCCCTGTGTGAGCCTCAAATTATCAGCTGAAATCTCAATAAGAGTAACAATCTCCTGCAGCACCCCTACAGGTGAAGTAAGGGATTAAACAGCTATCTTTGGGTGCTCTTTATAGCTATTTGCCAAATACACTGCTAAAAAAAAATGAAGGGAACACTAAAATCCCACAACCTAGATATCACTGAAGTGAAATATTCCAGTTTTCAAATCATTATTAATTACATAGTGGAATGCGTTGAGAACAATAAAACATAAAAATGATCAATATAAATCAAAATTAATATCCCATGGTGATCTGGATTTGGAATAATACTCAAAATCAAAGTGGAAAATCAAATTACAGGCTTAAACCAACTTCAGTGGAAATGATTCAAGACAAGTAAATGATGCTCAGCAGAGTGTGTGGCCTCCACGTGCCTGTTTGATCTCCCTACTATGCTGGGCACGCTCCTGATGAGGCGGCGGATGTTTTCCTGAGGGATCTCCTCCTAGACCTGTATTAAAGTATCAGTCAACTACTGGACGCTCTGTGGTGCAACAGTCTGTTGGAGGAACGAGACATAATGGAACGAGATGGAACATGGATGGAATGTGACATGATAACCCAGATGTGCTAGATTCCATTCAGGTCTTGGGAACGGGCAATCCCAATCATCAATGCCTTCATCATGCAGAAACTGCTGACATACTTCAGCCACATGAGGCCTCGCATTGTCATGCATCAGAAGGAACCCAGGGCTCATTTCACATGCATATGGTCTCACAATGGACCTGAGGATCTCATCCTGGTACCAAATGGCAGTCAGGCTACCTCTGGCTAACACATGTAGGGCTGCGCCCTCTGAAGAAATGCCCCCCACACCATTATTGACCCACAGCCAACCCGGTCATGCTGGAGGATGTTGCAGGCAGTAGAACATTCTCCACGGCATCTCCAAACTATTTTACGTCTATCACATGTGCTCAGTATGAACCTGCTCTCATCTGTGAAGAGCACAGGGCGCCAATGTCGAATCTGCCATCTTGGTGTTCTCTGGCAAATGCCAATCACCCTGCACGGTGTTGGGCTGTAAGTCATGGGGGCGTCCGTCAGGCACCACAATAAATTAATGTATGACCTATGCGGCACAACATCATCAACCTAGAAAACGGCAATGAAATGGTTCTACAATGCCGCCGCTCTATCACAGACTTATGAGTCATGATTTACTGGGGTGAATTAAATTACAGTAAACTCTATTGTGTATGAGCTGCCATTAATTTGGATAGTTATTGCTTTTACTGTTGAGTTCTATTGGCAGGATGATTTTACAGGGTAATAAATAAGATTTAGTAGCACCACAGGCAGATGCCGCTCAGCAGGGCTCGTCAGTCAGTCTGATTTAACCCTACTGGATTTATTTTACATATTTTGCACCCTATGAAAGTTCAATCCATCATCTCTTTCAAAATTCAGAGGTAACAAACATAATAAAGGGATTGTCTGTGGAGTAAGCATTTTTTAATTTTCTTCAAAATAATAAAAAAAAAAAATAAACAAACTATGCTCATTGCTGATCTTTCTGATTTGGAGGCTGCTCTCTGTTTCCAGCAAGAGATATGATGTCAGGGACATGTGACTGCTGCAGCCTATTGCTGGATGTAATGTGTCCACCGGGCCAGTGATTGGCTGCATCAATCACATGACTTCCTCCCTGTAGCAGGATATAGAGACCGGCGGGGCACTAGACAGCAATAGAACAGGAGAAGAGTAGTATTATTTTTTTCTTTACTAAATTTTTACTTTACTTTTTTTTAATACATTTATGTTTAATTAAAACAATTTCCAACAGGGTTTCATTAAACATTGTGAACATTTTAGCTTCTACAGCCGCTAAGTATCACTGTACATAACAGATTGCAGAATGAGTTAACAGACTGATCCCCATTCTGATGAGAGGATTCGGTAATCCCTATATTTCTGCTCTTGAAGCTGATTTAGGGCTTGTTCTCATGTTGCGCTTTTTGCCATGTTTTCTCTGCGTGTTTTTGTCACAGATAAAATAGTATACCGGCATAAGTGAATGAGGTTTTCTTACATCTCATGCACACACTGCTTATATTTTCCTTGCAGATTCGAACCTTCAAATCCTATTTTTTAGATCTGCGGACTGTCAATGATTTTCAGCATTTTTTGCAGCGTTTTTCCCTCATTCAAAAAAAATTGAAAAAAAAATTTAAGTAAAAGCGCAGCAAAAAATACTGCAATGACACAGCAAAATCGTGCATATTTTAAGCAGCATTTTTCCTGTCGACACTCTGGGTTATGCTGCTAATACTGAATGCGTGCAAGTAACTTTATAGAGGAAAATAACATTGAGAAGTAATCGTGAAATTTCAGTTCGGCAATTCACTCGAATTTAGTCAGGAAATTCGATTGACATTAAATTTATTTGATGCACATGAAGAGTGTTTTTCTTTTAGGTCCCCAGTGCCTATTAATTTGGGGTAAAAAAATGGAAATAAAATACATCTCCATACACCTGTCCCCATCTGTCCATCGGTCAGTTCCCTTTTGTTTCTTCTTTACTTCTCCACACCATGTGACATTCTTTCCCTCCATATTTACTCTTCACCGAGGCTACCAGTAATGAGATGGCCTTTGATGTCACGATGCACGTGAATGGTGCATCGCGCCATCAAAGGTCTACTTAGCCTGGAAGCTCCAGCACATAGTGAAGCACTAAGGTCAAGTTCACACTTCTGTATTTTACATCAGTATTTGTAAGCTAAAATGAGGAGTGGAACAATAAGAGGAAAAGTATAATGGAAACATGTCACCTCTTCGGTATTTTTCACCCTCTCCTGATTTTGACTTACAAATACTGATGTAAAATACTGACCAAATACTGAACGTGTGCACATAGCCTAAAAAGGATTCTGCATTTGGGGAAGTAAATAGGAATCCATGTGAAGGATCAGATAAGGTCTTGCAGCAGCAGGACAAGTGAGCAGTGAAGGGAAATACAAACAGATTAGAAATGAGAATGTTCTCAGTAGCTGCTTTGAGGGTGACACATTCAGATCTGGAGGCTTAAATAAATAGAACATAAGATGCCCCATTGGGGTGTGCGCCTTATCTATGGCTAAACATATAAATTATGCACTTGTGGAAGTTTGTACATGACTTGGGGCACGCCGGTTCTGCTCTTTGTGAATATGCTCCACGACTACATACTATAACAAATTCGCAAGGAAAAACTCTTACATACAGTACAGTAGGTAAAGGTGATGGTAGGAAGGTTAGGATTATAAAGGAGTAAATAAATTTAAAATTCAAATTTTTCAAGAAGTCGCATTTGCCAAATTGTGGCTATATACAGAGCTGACAAAAATAAAGAGACCACTTTCAAATGTTCTTGTTTGTCTGATTTTTCTCTTTATTGGTATATTTTTGAGTAAAATGTAAATTGTTCTTTTAGTCTATAAACTTCTGACAACATGTCACCGAATTTCCAAGTAAAAAAATTAGTATTTTTTTCTGACAAAGAAAAATGGTCAAAATTTTTTTTAAAAAATGCAGTGCTTTCAGACCTCAAATAATGCAAAGAAAACAAGTTCAGAATCATTTATAAACAACAATACTAATGTTTTAACTCAGGAAGCGTTCAGAAATCAATATTTTGTGGAATAATGATTTTTAATCACAGCTTTCATGCGTCTTGGCATGCTTTCCACCAGTCTGTCACACTGCTTCTGGCGCAAAAATGTAAGCAGTTCTTTGTTTGATGTCTTGTGACTATCCATCATCCTCTTGATCACATTCCAGAGGTTTTCAGTGGGGTTCAGGTCTGGAGATTGTGCTGCCCATGACAGGATTTTGATGTGGTGGTCTATTAATTTTGCCAGAGCTGTATTTAATTTACTTCCACGCAGATTCAGCAAAATTGCATCCAATGACGACTAGTTTTCTGAGCCATAAAGGGCCATCAAAAGGTGAAAAAAATAAATGGCACTGCGAATGTGAGCGCAAGGTCATGGTGCATGTCTTGACATCATGACATTTTACGCGCATGTGCAAAACCCTCTTGAGCCTCATGAAACCTAGAAGTCCAGGCTCTTTTTTAAAGATTTCAGCTCAAGTGATGGGGACCCGAAAATTCAACACGGAACAGTCCGTTGACGGGGAGGAAGACACAGGCTTGGAGAAATGAGAGGTTTGTAAGTGTATATATATATATATATATATATATATATATATTTATTCTACATCTTACATTTATTCTGCTCTGTGGACTGGAGAGAGTCCCCAAACTATTATAAGGGACATTCAATTTGCGGAGAATAACTTCTCACCGAATCAAATTTTCTGGGAAAATCTGTACGAACAGACAAAATCAAATTTTGCCTGATTCGCTCAACTCTAGTTAAGATTCCGGATGGCACTATTAAAGGGGTTGTCCATTACCTCAAAAGTGTCACTGATGTAATAAAAAAATAGCCTTTCCTACAATGTTGGTGCTGAACGTGACATGTAACAGCCGCAGTCGCTGATAGCTACGAGCTTCACAGCTCCATCAAATTTGTTACAATTTTGCTCTAACGTGTGCCTTGAAAGAGTGGTTTCGAAAGAGCAAACTGTCTTAGAAAATGAAAGAAAAAGATATGGTTCCTGCTCCTTAAAATTTCAATATTTATTGATCCATCTTAAAAATTGCAATGGTGGTGGGTGCTCCTCATGACAAAAGAAAAGGGGATACAAGAGTCGCGTTTCGATCGTAATGACAATTTTTGTCAAAGCCACTTCCCTTGAGGGAGCACATACATTTATGGTGTTCACCAACCAATCATAAAATCACAGTGTCACATGAAATTTGACAGGTCCTAAAAGGTAAATTGTGCACATAAAGAACAGAAAAATAAATCAAAAAGAATAAAAAAAAGGAAAATTAACAAAACAGTACAAGGAATAAATAAAACCTGCTAAAATCATGCTGGAGTAAAAGTAAAAAGTTCTAAAAGTAATCTTCAAGCAAGATAACTTTGCAATTCCTGTGTGGAACTTCCCTCTTGCAGCTAGATAACCCACGCCCAGAGGCGGACATACCATTGGTGCAACCTGAGCCTTTTCACATGAGCCCTACATGTAACGGGGCCTCCTTACAACTTCAAAGTAACTTCTGTTACATACACATAATTGGGTGCATTATGTTGAATTATGGACTGCAAAGGTTGTTGGACATGAGCCTTTCTGACTGTGTCCACCCATACGGAACAACATAAACCCAAAAATAATATCTGGTTCCGAAGGCCAAACAGGTCAGGTAAAGAATCAGTAGGTCCTTTTTATATACTTGTATACATATAAATATTTCTATAGGATTTTATAGCCGTGCTTCACATTTCCAAGCAGGAGTTTTTGAGTATTTTCATGTAGGATTTCATCCACAGTCCAGTGCATGGATTTTTCAATCTACTGCTTCAAAACTAGATGAGCTGTAATAGGAGAAGCTTAGGGCAATTACCCGGAACTGGAAAGTCTTATCAGTCTTTTTTATGCTATATTAAGTCATCAGTGGACCTTCAGAGACTCTCATAAACTTATTGCAAAGGAATTCACTGGCGGAAATATTTACCTATTAAGAATTCCATATGTGTTTCCGCTCATAGACAGTTCTGGGGTCGTTAATCAAATGCGCGGAACGTTTACATATTAATGAATTATAAATAATGCGCCTCATTAGACCCGGGAAGGTTTTGGAGGTGCTTTTCACTGAGAGGGTTATAAGCCATGGTAGGGTTTTTCCAGCAGATATCAGAATTTATTCCAATAAACTGTTTTTATTTCTCCGAGATACATTTATTTTTTGTATGTTTTAGAACATTTCCATCCAAGACTTAATTATGCCATGTATTAAAGCAACAATCATTCATTCAAGGCAGCAAAAATAATAGTCTATAGCACTTCTTTGCCATGTTGCTGGAGTATTTGAGAGGAGTGGGGGAGGGCTCCTGCTGCAAACAGTTGCCTTAGGGTCCCGTTACATGCTTCAATATCCCAGCGATCCCACCAACGATCCAATGTGGATGGGATCACTGGGACATTATTAGCTGATCGCTGGTGAGCTGTCACATAGGCAAACTCACCAGCGATCAGGACCAGCGAGCACGCTGGTATCCAGCCGCGTGGCGCTTAGTTACCCGCTGTTTACCCTGGATACCGGTTTGGTGACGTTGCAGTGATGTCGAAATGGCATAGTTGTGTGTGACACATAGTAAAGATCAAATCAATGATCAGTCGGCTGATCGTTAATCATTGCAGAATGTACTGGACCATAAATCCATCGTTGGTCTCCCGCTGGGCAGCACACATCGCTGCGTGTGACAGCGGGACTCCAACGATCAGCGAGCTCCCAGCGCCGTACAGATTTATGGTCCAGTACATTCTGCAACAATTAACGATCAGCCGACTGATCGTTGATCGTTACTATGTGTCACACGCAACGATGTCGTTTCGGCATCGCTGCAACGTCACCAAACCGGTGATGTTGCAACGATATCGTTCACGATATCATAGCGTGTAACGGGGCCTTTACAGACAGACAGATCTGATATAAGGTTGGTGAGAAAGTGAAAAATGGCTGATTCATGGGAAACATACAGATTTTTTTTTTGGCCAGCATATGAGTAAATTCTAATAATGTTATTAATCACTGTTAGCTAACCTCTTTGCAAACACAACCCTTCTTTGCAAATAGCTGATGAGAACTGAAGGTCACTTCAAATTAAATATCTCCTGTCCAGGAGAAAGAAGTGGCCACACCTGCATTCCAATGTACTTATTTTTCCATTTTGTAGACTCCTTTTTTAGACTCAAAATGGGTTGAAAAAATGGACAATAACAGCATTTTGGTCCCTGTTCCTGCGCAATCCTCCAGCAGCCTCCTTTTTCCTGCTACTATAAAGTTCCCACACATGTACTTGTGACCACTGCAGCCAATCACTGACAGAGGCGGGTCGCCACGCTGGCCAATAATAGGTTGAGCATAGACCAGCAGGAAACCAAGTTAGTGTGAGAGTCAGAGGGAGAGTCACTTATTTTTTTTTTCCAATATTTCCTTAAGCAAAAAAAAAAATTGTTGAAGACAACTATCCCATTAATGCGAGAATTCATGCACTGTTAGGATACTTAAACAGCACGCAAGGATTGAAAATATATACAAAATATTACAATATTGTCAATCACATGCCATCTGTTCGCTGAAGATTTGGGGGACACAATTTACAGTACAGCAAAGAGACCTTGGATTCTTCTCTCTTAGGATTAGTGAAGACCTCAGAGTTGATTGCATGCCAAGAGATCTTGCAATAGGAGACATATGTATATAGTATGTCAGTGTGTAGTACGTTGTACACATACAAAAGTACTTAGTCTTACCTTCCTACAGGTTGCAACTCAGATCACATCCACTAGGTGGCCACATTTAGACACATATAACAGATACATCTCCCGAAAGAGTATCTCAAAATCATTGTTCTTAATCAAGCAGGTCATGTAGTCCTGCTTATCTCAGGCTGTATCGTGAATGTGTGTGTGTGTGTGTGTGTGTTTAGTACCATGTAAAATTTTTAGACAGGTGTACAAAAATAGGAGTGTTTTCAAAAATTGAAGTGTTAATAGTCCATTTTTTTTTACCAATTTACAAAATGCAAAGCGAATGGTAAAAAGCAAAATCTAAATCACATAAATATTTCCCGTGACCGCTCTTTGCATTTAAAGCAGCATCAATTCGCCTAAGTACACTTGGGAAAACTTGGTGAGGATAAACCAAAAACAACAACAAAGGTGAGGTTGTGGAAGACAGTTTTGTATCACAGGTACTATGGCAAGATAACGAATAGCATCAAGTCACAAGGTAGTTATACTACATCAACAAGGTTTCTCCCAGGCAAAGATTTCAAAGCCGACTGGGATTTCAAGATGAGCTGATCAAGCTATTTTGAAGAAATATAAAAAAATAAGCAACATTGAGGACCATAGATGCAGTGGTCAGTCTAGAAAATTTAGTAATAAGATGAAGACACACCATTCTTACTATCCTTTTAAAAGGTTGAACTTGATCGACCTAGGTTTTGTTTTTCAACCTATGTAACTAAATCGGATGACATCCAGCAGTGCCGTTAGCTCAGAACTGGAGTAAACCAGTAGGACCCAGCTACATATATCTACTGTTCAAAGAAGTCTGTCCAGAAATGGTTTTCATAGAAGAATTGTCACCAATAACCATAATTTTCACATGGAAACAAGGCCAAGCTACTCAATTATGCACAAAAACATAGAAACTGGGTGCAGAAAAATGGCAGTAAGTGCATTGGACTGATGAGTCAAAATGTGAAATATTCACCAAAGGCTGGAGAGTGGCACAATAATGAATGTCTGGACTAACAGTGAAGCATGGTGGAAGATCCTTGTAAGTTTTCGGCTGAATTTAAGCAACTGGATTGTGGGTCAGCATTAATGTTGTCCTCAGTGCTGATAATTAGGGTCAATAACTTCACCATGTGATAATACTTGATGTAATTCTAAGAGGGAGGTATCTGATTGGCTCCTAATTTATCCCCCAGCAGGAGAATGACCCCAAATAGATAGACAATGTCATGGAGATATGTCTTCAATATAAAGTAGAACAAGGAGTCGTGAAATGATGATCCAGCCCTACAGAGCCCTGATCTTAACATCATCCAATCTGTCTGGGGTCACATGAAGAGACAGAAGGATTTGTAAAGGCAACATCCAGAGAAAATCTGTGGTTAGTTGTCCATGATGTTTAGATAAACCTCTCTGCCAAGTTCCTTCAAAATCAAGTATGTGCAGGTGATAAGAACCTTGAAGAACCGATGCTTTATTGAAGACAAAGGGCGGTTATGAAGAATTGGTGGGATTTAGATTTTTCTTGCATTCATTCCCTTTGCATTTTGTTAATTAATAAAAAGTAAACTTTTACTCTTAACATCTCTATTTTTGAAAGCTTCTTACTTTTAAGCATTTTTTCCACACCCACCTAAAATGTATGTATATATATATATATGTATGTATGTATGACACATCATTCCGCATTCTGATTGAATACTACTCATGGACAGAACATGCATTCACTGTAACCTAAAGAATGAACAAGGACCGGAAATTGCATAACTTATTGAGGAATTATTTTGTAATGTGTAAACTGAACCCTCGGTCAACACATGAGCGGAAAAGAATGATTGCTTTATCAATGCTAAAAGGAAGCTATTCACAAAATCCAGCGCAGGAGATAGCCTCGGTGACCCGAGCACTGATGACAGAGCAGCTTTAACACTGTATTGTGCATCAAGTATTCCTCCCAGTAACGGACTGAAAGGGCAATCAGTCAAATAATTGTAGGAATGTGTGGCGCACGCTGGAGTGAGGATGAACTCTGTAAGTAGTCTATGTGCTACCCAATCTGTAGAGCGACAGTCCTACGTTCCCGGGGTAATCATTATATTAGTATTGTCTATATCCAGAAACTGGAATGAAAGTGGAAATAACTAAATAATCAAATGGGGAAACACAATTATTCTTGCAGATTGAAGGTATTTACTGCATTTTTACAGAAAAAAAATGTAATTTTCTGTGATAATCCCATAGAATAGAGATTATTCACTACCATCTGTATCGTAAGGGCTCATGCACATGACAAAGTGATGTCTATGGAGCTTTATAGAAGTTATTTGGCTGTCCAATGGTCCACGATACAAATCTCTATTGGCCGCCATATCTTACTCAGTGATTCACTGTATTGTCCTGGAGACTTAAAGGGTTTTTCCCATAATTATGAGCGTATTTTCTCTCATTCATGAGAATGAGACAGATTATGAAAATCACACTCTGATCACACAGACACACAATGCAAAGATTGGACATCTTATCCCCTTTTATTCTGGTTTTCGGTGTGATTTTCATATTGCTTTTACTTGCCATATGCGAGTTTGAACGAGCATCACATGCTTGAAACAAAGTTGTTTACTCACAATCTTGGAGACTTGCCAACAATTTTGTCCAACCCTTTTGGTGTGAAATTATTTTCCCTCTTCTCTCTGTTTTTTTTTTTTTTTTTGTATTTTTCCAATTCACACAATGGAAATAAACATGTGTATAACAAAACATAGATAAGTGCAATAATTTTTTGAGAGAAATACTTCATTTTCTTGGAACAATTTCCAGGGCGTTAACATTGTTGGAAATGACTGTAGTTGCAATGGATTTATCAAATTCCTGAAATTAAACTGATTCATGAAAGTAGATGAAATCACACGTTATTAGGTATTTTATAATTTTTTTTTTAAATTTATGACAAAATAAAAAGTCAAAATTATTTTTCTTGAAAGAAATTAAAAAATGTTAACTGTCATATAGAAGAAAAAATATGGAATGCCTCAGCGAAGAAACATAAAACCCGGCTCCTGGAAGAATTAATGAAAGGAATAGCAAGAGACTAGACAGATAATTTCTATTTAGGAGAAATAAAAAATGTTTTATGAGGGAAAATAATGATTCTGTTTTATCAAAGTTTAGTTTTAGGAAATGATCTGTCATTCTGACAAAGCCTCAAGACACGTTCATATCTCATATAACAGAGAATTACAACTGGCAGGAAATGTCACAGTGCTCTACAGCGGCTGGTGTTAAATAGTGTACCAAAAAAGAAAAAAACTGCAAAAAATATATCAACCAAAATAATAAGAAAAAAGAAGGTTCTGTTATGAAAAAGTACTTTTTGTCCCCTTTGGACATCATAATGAGAAGATTTAACAAAAGTGTTTTTTTTTAAGGAGCAAACTTTCACCCTTGATACAAAGATCAAAATATTAGTGAGAAATATCTGCCTATTTGTCTATCTTTTTATCTAAAACCAAAAAATAAGAATAATGAACTAGAACACAGAACAAATGCTAAAAATAATACGCAAAGGGGTTCTCCAAGTTTAGAAAAAAATGCTTTGTCTAAAAATAGTGCTATGCATTCAACAAATCAGTCACTACTCGCTAGAACTAAACGGCTGCACACAATAAAACGTTTGGACAAGAGAGCGCTTTTTTTAAAAAATTATTATTATTATACATACCCATCATTCCAGCTCTGAAAAACAGTTATAACAATGCATTTGACCAGTTTATTTCATTTAGAGATATGAGGTAGATATAGCTATTATAACTGTAATAAATAGATAGATAGACAAAAAAGAACACAGCAGCACATATGCATGAATCTAGGCCATGTGAAAACACAGAAAAACATTAAAAACATTCAATTTAGATTATACTTTTCAAAAAAAATTTTAATTTTTTTTTTTACTTACAGTAATAGATAAAAATGAAGGTTCTTAGCGCATAAATTGGCCAATTCATGTATGCCCATCAACCATGACAAGGTGACCTCCCTCTGATGGGTCCCTGCTTTACACTACAAGCCACTTCTGGGCCACTAGCCTACAACTTTGGACAAACATACCGGGCTAAGCCTACAATATATGGGCAGGTAGAGATGATTATGGCACCTGCAAGGCGAATGGAAGGAGTGGAAGATCAGACAGCATCCAGTAATTAAATAAGCAAAAAAAACGATCAGCACCTCCTAATCAGAGGGAGGTCACCTTGCCATGCTTGATGGGCATACATGAATTGGCCAATTTATCCGCTAAGAATTTTCATTTTTCATCTATTACTGTAAGTAAAAAAAAAAAAAAAAAATTTTTTTAAAAATTTTGAAAGTATAATCTACATTGAACGTTTTTAATGTTTTTCTGTGTTTTCACATGGCATAGATTCATGCACATGTGCTGTTGTGTTCTTTTTTGTCTATATTATGCCGTTTTCGCAGCTTGCATGTGTTCACATTTGGAGGTGCTGATTGTTTTTTTTGCTTATTTAGATAGATAGATAGGTAGATATATAGAGTTATAGATAAAAAAAAAGCATAAAATGCCTCTAAGACAACTCCTTGTGGGAATTGTGGGAACCACATGGGCGCAAATAGTAAGAAAAGCTACCACCATATTGAAAACAGTAACATCTGGCTCCGATACTTCCAAGACTTCTATAAAACATCCCAAAGGAAGGACTAAGCCAAGAATGCATAATAGCAAAACTAAAGGCAATGGAGGAAAGATTCAAAGAATTCCCAAACCCTCTGGATGCACCAATCATATTGCCGGAAATAACAGAGAGAATCTTTTCCATAAGGTGTAGAAAAGTCAATGGTCTATATGGAATCCCACCAGAAATTCTGAAATACAGTCCACCAGAGATGCTGCTGTGGTTAAACTGTTCAACATTGTGCTGAATGCTGGCTACTATTCTCATACCTTTAACCAAGAACTCATTACATGCATCCACAAGAGTGGGGACATATATGACCCCGCCAATGAGGCACAGGTGGCAGCAGCAACCTGGGAAAACTGTTCAATAGATTCCTGAACAAGAGGATCCTCAATTATCTCACCAAATACAAAGTGCTCAGTATAAGCTAAGAAGGGCTCATGAAAAAACATTGAACAAGCTGATTACATCTATACCCTGCACAACTTTATCCAGAGCTACATCCACAATACAAAGCACGGGAAAATACAAGCCTGTTTTGTGGACTTTCAAAAGGCCTTTGTGTGGCACCCGGGCCAGTCTCTGAAACTGCTGGAGAGTGGACTGGGAGGAAAGACCTATGACATCAATAAAAGCTCCTACGCTGAGAAAAATTGCAGCCTGATGATAAATGGGACAAGAACAGCTTTTTTCTAGCAGAGTCATAGAGTCAGAAAGGACTGAAGCCTAAGTCCAATGCTCTTCAACATCTACATCAATGAGCTTACAACTGCTTTGGAATCCTCATCCACCACCAGGTCTCACCCTCCATGAAATTTCTGCTGTATGTAGATGACATATTGCTGTTGTCACCAACTGAGAATCTTGGAGAAATATAGCTCCACATGGGCACTACTCATCAACCCAAAGAAAAAAAAATCATGTTATTTCACAGGAGAAAGTCAATATGGGCATGTCATCCTTATTTTGTGCTAACATACAGGAATAGACAGATACATTTACCTTATTCAGGGAGCTTCAAAGTGGCCATAGACATCATGAATGACAAGGCCTGCAGAACTATCAATGCCAACCCAAAGAAACTATATTTGAAGCTGCCAGTGTGGGTCTGGTTAAAAATCTTCAATTCTATCATCACCCCAAACTTCCTGTATGACTGTTATGATTTGGTAGCTGAGGAGAGCAGGCAAAAAAGGCAATACACCAGAGAGGTTGGAATCTATTGCATTGCAGTACCCTGACTAACCACCACAACTAAAGGCAGCCGTGGAGCGTACCTACGTTGGTCCTAGACGCCTCGTCACAGCCTGAGAAGCTAACTTCACCTAAAGATAGAAAGAGGAAAACTATCTGCCTCGGAGCAGATCCCCAAAGAACATAGGAAGCCCCCAAACATGTAATGGCGGTTAGACAAGAGGAAATACAGACACAGACAGAAAATAGTATGAGCAAACGTTGGGGCCCAATCTTCCTAGACAGAAAAGGATAGGAAGGTCACTTACTGCAATCCAAAAAACCCTAAAAAAAAATACCAACACAGTAATTGCAAAAACACCTGAGATCACACGACCTCTACCACCTAAATTAGTTCTCTGGTGTAACAAAACTAAAAACTGGAAAAGGCAAATGAACAAACAACTGGCTGAACTAAACTGAGAGGAGCACAAGCCCCCGGAGGGGACCTGGCAGACCCCCACAGAAGTGCAGGACAAAATGCAAAAAGCAAGCACAAAAAAACTAAAAGAAGAAAATGTCTTATCTGTTAGCAGAAGATGCAGGCACGAAACAGCAAGCTTCAAAGTGAACCAGGAACAAAAGTTGAGACCAGAACAATTGATCACCGGCAACCCTGATGGGAGGGAACCTCCCTTATATAAGACCAGTCAGTAACACCTGATCGCCAATCTTCACAATCTTCATTGAATAGTTCAGTACTGTTTGTAACCACCAGAGGGAGCTTCTGCTCAGAATTCATTTCTAGCACATTCACAACAATGACAGCAAAGTCTGGAGCTTCATTCCTAGGCTTGTCAATATTGGATTCCAGCCCAATGAAAAATATTCCACCTGGAATTCTATAACCACCTTCTCCAGGTTCATCGGTGCACCTCCAGGAGTGTCTGTTGGACTAAGCTGGGATGATTCCCTCCACACCTTACAGTCAAGAAGAGGGCGCTGTTATTCATAGTAGCCGTCCTAGCTGGAATCACCAAAATACCTTGCTATATGTAGTTGATCTACAGCTTACCCCAACCCATCCTGAACAGAACATTAACCAAAGCAGTCTGACAAAAGCCAAATTCAGGAAGATGCGAGTAACATGAAATCTTGAAAGACAAAAAGAATTAAGTTCATACCCAGTAAACAAAAAATAGCATCAGAGTATGCTCTTCTGGTGGGGTTGTGACAGTCACAATCCCTGTTTAAAGCTGTTTAAAGCTTATCAAAGGCTGCTGCAGCACCACTAGATAGCTAGGACACAAATGCTGGAAGATGAGTTGGTTCATTCAATACACAATAGGAAACAAAAAGGAGTGTACATGCGGTTTAATTCGTCAACGCATTTCAAGGTAATCCAATCTCTTCGTTAGGACATGATGATTAGTCCTGATGAAGAAGTTGGATACCTCGAAAAGCGTTGATGAATAAAACCACGTCTACACTACTCTTGGTTTCCTATTGTGTATCGAATCTCTGGCAGCACAGCTTTACACCCACCTCATCTTCCAAAATCAGGAACATGGTAGACAAGGACCAAGAGACGTTTATCAGTGACATAAAAAACAATGTCATTAACTCACCAAAACTGACCACATACCGGAGTCTACAGGAAGACTACTGGCCACATATTTGGGGACACTCACAAATTCCAGAAATCATCAGTCAATTTTGTGATGTCGTCCAACAGAAGAGCAGATGAGGAAACAGCGGGTAACACAGGCTGCATTACCGAGTAGGGTCTGATAGATAAGTAAGTTTTTAATTGATCTACAGGTAAACTTTAAAAATAATAAAAAAAATAGTGGACAACTGCTTTAAGTCAATTCATGGTTAAAATTAAGGTAGGTTTCTATAAAGTCGTCAACAATCCTCTCCTCAAACCCAACAAACATAGCAAAGAGCCAATTCCAACTTTGACAACATATGACATTACACACTGATTACTGTCAAAGTTTGAACCCATGTACAAACGCGTTTTGCACATGTCTTAATCATTATGCTGTAGTATTTCATCTATGAGAAGAAGAGAAAATAGAAAACCTTGACAAGAACACAAGACATTTCTGCATTATTCTTATTATTTTCAAAGACACGCGCTGCTAAGCAACCGGCGGCTCACAAATCATCTGAATCTACCTCCTGAGTGCCGCAGATATCATTATCAAACAAACGTGATTCATTTTCTTGTCTCATGCCTCGGTTTATGTATAAGATATTTCTTCAAGTTATCACTTAATAAAGAGGAAACAAGTTAAATAGAAACAAATAGTTGATAATTACCTCTCAACTGGAAAGAGAGCTGAGATTAATGAAAGCAAGGGAATTGGGCATCTACAATAATGAACGGAAGCAGATAAAGTAAGAAGCTCCCCAAAAATTCCAAAAATTTCAAAAATTCTTAATGTTCATACAAAGGGGTTAACACAAAGAAACAAGCCCCTGAAGAACAATAAACAGCTAGCTACAACATGATATCACAGGAGGAATTAAAATGCTAACTTGTAAATTTGGCATTTAAAAGCTATAGAAATGATATACTGGACACGAGCAGAGGCTCGGAGCTATGATTACTAGTTCTGGACCTGCCTTAGTGAATAGGCAACCATTAGAAAAGCCAGCATTGTAACAGATATGACTCTTGGGAAGCCCGTACAGGCTGATCCTGCCACGATGCCGTACAGCTGAGCTGCAAAATCATCCGTCAACTTGTCCCTCTACGTAGGTGGCTACGTCCGATGAGAATTGGCCATTCATCTCTTGAGCTAAGCGTCCCGTTACATTCAGCTTAATTGCGTCCTATTAATGTTTTATATATTTAACATTACACTGCCTTTAAAGAACTGCATATTGTGGATATTAATAAAGAAGGTTTTTTTTTTACAAAAAAAGGGATTTTATTCTGTAAAGGTAGATTCTGTAAGTCTCTGGTTATATACACAGCTCTCCTTCCATTTGTAATAGATTCATTATTAAAAAAAAGAAACTGGATCCATTACTAATAGAGCAACAATGGACACATACAAGTATTTTGATTTAGCCGTGCATCAAGTTTTATTCTGTTTGTTACAGATCCAGTTTACTAGAAGCATGTCTGAACACTTCCAGTGTTCTGGGCATCGGTAGTGGTAAAAAAATTGATCCATTAATTGATTAAGTAAAAAGATGACCAGCAGTTATGATCCAATACCTATAGATAGCTGTGTAATCCAATTTCTACCCAGTTTGTGCTCCAGCTAAAAAAAAAAAACAGATTCCACTTAGATTGCAGTCAGATGGAACACATTCATGATTTTACCACGCCTCCTTGAACTATGGATCAGAAGTTGGATCAACTTTTTTCTTCCCCATACCAATGCCTCAAGGAAGAATCACATTTCATTTTATCTTAAGCCCCTGTCTCACATAGCGAGATCTCTAGCGAGATAGCTGCTGACTCACAAGTTTTGTGACGCAACAGCGATTTCCCCAGCGATATCGCTGTGTGTGATCGTCGCTGAATGTCCTGGACATTTTTTTGATCGTTGGTCTTCCGCTGGCCAGCACGCATCGCTGCATGTGACAGGCGGGAGAACAGCGATCAACGAGCTGGGAGCTGGTAACCAAGGTAAACATCGGGGTTCTAGGCACCGTGCGGCGCCTAGAAACCCGATGTGTACATTAGATACCAGAGAGCTGGTGCAGGGGAGCTGGTAACCAAGGTAAACAGCGGGTTTCTAAGCACTGGGAGGCACTTAGAAATCCGCTGCTTACCTTGGTTACCAGCTCCCTGCACCAGTGCGCTGGTATCTAAAGTACACTGCGAGTAAGGGCCCCGTCACACATAGCGACTCACCAGCGATCCCGACAACGATATGAACTTGTCAGGATCACTGGTGTGTCGCTAGATGATCGCTGGTGAGCTGCCAAACAGGCAGATCTCAGCAGCGATCAGGACAGCGACTATGCGGGTAACAAGCGATGCACGTCGCTTAGTTACCCGCAGTGTACATTAGATACCAGCGCGCTGGTGCAGGAGGCTGGTAACCAAGGTAAGCAGCGGGTTTCTAAGCGCCTCCCGGCGCTTAAAATCCCTCTGTTTACCTTGGTTACCAGCTCCCCTGCACCAGCCGCTGGTATCTAATGTACACATCGGGTTTCTAGGCGGTGCCTAGAAACCCGATGTTTACCTTGGTTACCAGCTCCAGATCGCTGGTCTCCCGCCTGTCACATGCAGCAATGCGTGCTGGCCAGCGGGAGACCAACAATCAAAAAAATGTCCTGGACATTCAGCGACGATCAGCGATACCCAGCAGGGGGGCTGATCGTCGCTGCGTGTCACACACAGCGATATCGCTGGGGAGATCGCTGTTGCGTCACAAAACTTGTGACTCAGCATCGATCTCGCTAGCGATCTCGCTATGTGAGACGGGGGCTTAACTAAGCAACGTGCATTGCTTGTTACCCGCATAGTCGCTGTCCCAGATCGCTGCCTGAGCTGCCTGTTTGGCAGCTCACCTGCGATCATGTAGCGATACACCAGCGATCCTGACAAGTTCATATCGTTGTCGGGATCGCTGGTGAGTCGCTATGTGTGACGGGGCCCTTACTGTCAGTGGCTTCATCAGGCTGAAGCCCTGGAAAATGGGATTTGAATTTTTGCACTGACGATGCTAATCAATTTACTGATACAGATAGTGCCACATTCTGATCTGTCGGACATGATTTTCTGCAATTTCTGTCTAAGGTGGGAACCAAGTCACAGTTGAATTTGTTTCAGTGCCTTCCTCAAATAAGCGGTTACTGCCAACAATGATGACTGACCGAGCACAATGTCACAGTCTCTGCATCATTAAAGTCAATATCCCCATCAACACAAATGTCCAAATCCCCTTTCCCATTAATTCAGATGTAAGTCCCAAAGGTGCAACTGAGAGTGTTCTAAAACACAATGTAAACCTTCAAAGGGAAGAGTGCAAATCCTAAATATAGGGGCAAGGGTACCAACAGACATCCAGGGTATTGTCCCAGACTTCTGCTCAAGTAAACTGGATCCTTGTGTCAGCACCACATTCCAATGTAGAAATAGTTATAGACTTACAGTAGTGCAAGGACACAATATTTCTTCCTTTTTCTTTTTTTTTGTCTTGTTGATGGAAGCCCACTTTCCACCTATAAAAAGATCTTCTTCTTTTGGGAACAGGCAGTGCAATGATGTTATCATGGCTTGGCACTAGCGTTAGGCTGTTGTACATGCTTGGGAGAGATCACAATTGCTGAGCTCATTATGACACTGGGGTAAGGGAAATCTAATTTAGTATATGGGGAACAAATTACTGTTTGGAGCAGTAAAGAGGGCTTTTTACCTTTTTTTGAATCATGCAAGTCACATGATTACTGTCTTGGCCAAAAATAGAGCACTGTTACTTACTAGGATGCACACATGGGGCATTCTTTATTTTTTATTTAAATTATTACATCATAAAGGCACATCAGGAATTAATGCTTTGTAAAGGGGCAGAATTAGGAACTATAATTCTGTCTAGAGAGCACAAAGGGGACCTTTTTATTTTGTAACTTGCTCAATATTGTGTGGGAAACCATAATGGTGCACTGGAACTTTAACAGGCACTAAATGATGCAATATTACTATTTTCTCTTTGGAGACAATTGGGCCAATTACACAAATGACATTCTGGTCAAACTCTGATCAGAGTTTAATTTGAATGTCAAAATAGTGTGATCATCCAAGACAATCAGAGCACACTGTGGGGAGAAGTTGGAGAATGACATTTTTCTGTCTTCTCCATTGTGTCAATGCATGGAAATCAGACTGCACTCAAATATCATTCAAGTGCATTCTGATGTTTTCCACAGACTCATTGACTTGCATGGTCGAACACAATCCGTGTATTAGCTTAAACTCGTATAGGCTGCCATTTTTTCCTTGGACCTTCTTGGTAATCTCATGTTTTGTTGGATTGCACAGAAATTAAAGTAGTGTGAGTAAACCCTTATAGAGGCAATGTCTGTCTAATGCTATGTTGCATCATTATATTGAGTGCACACTGAAATTCTGAAGGTCCTTAAATCCCTAAAAACCACACTGAGCAGTTACAATAATATGCATGTGCTACACTTCACTTTGGGAGGTTCTCTCTTCTTTAGAAGTAAAGTGCATACAATGTGAATAAAATATCAAGCAAACATATTGTTAGGGTTGGCGGAATGCACTAAATAAAAGTAATAAAAAAGTGCGTTCGCAACCCGGGGTCCACCGTGCTGAGATAATAAACTGCAGCTAATGTGAACAATGGCAGAGCAAGGCTGCAAGACAAAACTATAAACGCACTGAGTTGAACGTCACTCAGTGTGAAACTAAGTAGCAAGCTCTGTTACTCCACAGAGCAGCAATATAGCAGAGCTCTAGAAGCAATACCCTGTTAGACTTCACAGGCGTACAGCAAGCGAGATGCTAGTGGGGTCCCTATCTCTTAACCCCCCATGAAGTCTATGCTGTTGTTTGTGCTCGTTCCGTGACTCTGCTGTGCTAACCGCACACAGGACAGGAAACAGATACCGAGCCAAGCGGGAGTTCCCACCCTACTTTGCCTGACAAAAAACTAAGTCACACACGTGCACACAGAGTGGCAGCGTATCCACTCACACACAAACACAAATGATAATAGCGCAGCAGCGTGTGCTCCTGAGGACCTTTTATACACCAGACTTATGCCCAGCCAGACAGGGCCTTGCCTGTGGACCAGTCAGAAGTTGCCACATAACCAGAGCAGTTGACGTCCGAGCACCAATGAGAAGGCGCCACATCACGGACATGCTCAGTAGGGTGAAATCTGGATTTAGGCTGCAGAGCAGAACGCTGCCCGTGTAAACCAGTAGTCACCATAGGCTTAGCTGGAGATCCAGCAGTAATTAAACATACAGCACGAGCCTGGGCAAGGCGCTGGGAGAAAAGTTTATGCTGAGCAGTCATCCCAGCTGCAATGTCAGAATGGGAGACCACTGTACCAGACAAGGCTTGAGATCTATCCCATGCAGCTGGAGAATCCCGACGCCTAACATTCACCCCCCTAACATTCCCTCCCCAGCGACATTTGCCATGTATAAAAATTTCCACATGCTGGGAGGCATAGATGACTTTTTGCTGATCGGCTAAAATGCTAGATGGCACATAGAACTTGCCCGGGGGTACCTGGGCTTTCAGACACAGACTGTAACAGAAGCTACCCCATTTTTGTATTCTCCCAGTTGCCCAATCAATCTGGGAAGAATGAAGGCACAGCCAGGGCATCCCCAGAAGGACCTTATCCGTACTCTCCTCCGAGATAACAAGGAAAGATACTATCTCCTGATGTTTGGGAGACATGGTGACGGCCAGAGGTATGGTCGATGGGAAATAGGAGTTGGTAAAATGGACCCATTTGCTACCTGAACAGACAACGGGTTAGGGAGCTTTAGTAATGGGATTACATGCCGTTGGGCAAAGGTAGCAGACATGAAATTGACCTCAGCTCCGGTGTCAACGCAAGCTTGCGCTGTGAAAGTAGCTGACCCAAATGTCAGAGAAACCCCAAAGGCCAACTTAAGTGACACCTCAACAGGAACTAGTGAACCTCTCCCCAAGGCCACTTGATGCTGTGACTCTTTCTGACGCTTGGTACATTTATTGGCAAAGTGTCCGACTTGCCCACAGGCAAAACAAGTCGGCTGCAAACATACAGAGTGGGAGATTGGCTCTGCTCAGGAAACATCCATGTGCTCTACACGGTCGTCAGCCTGAATTGGAGTACTTATGGGATTGGCGAAGTTCAGAGCCAAAACAACCCTGGGTTTAGTATGGGCACGATCCAAACCACGCTCAACATGCCACAGATCAATACGGGTGGCCACTGATATTAATTCCTCTAGGGTAGTTGGAATCTACCTAGTGGCCGAAGCATCCCTGACATGATCTGCTAATCACTTCAAGAAGATAGGTATTAAGACCTTATCAGGCAACTCCAACTCAGTAGTCAGGGTATGAAACTGAATGGCAAACTGGCTAACCAAAAAGGAATCCCGAGTTAAGGATAGGAGTTGGAGTGCGGTATAATGGGTTACTTGTGGCCTCCAAAAAAACTCTCTCAGGGCACACAGAAAATGAGAGGCGCTAATGATCAGGTGATCATCTCATTCCCACTCCAACGCCCTGCCTGACAAAAAGGAAATCATAAATCCCACCTTGGTACGTTCTGTTGGGAATCGTGAAGCCAGTAACTCAGGTGGATTGAGCACTGATTCACAAACCCTCTACAAGCCTTGCTGTCCCCAGAAAATTTTTCGGGCAGCAAAAAAAGTGGCACAGCGGAAACAGGAGCCGCGGCAGTAACCTTAGTAGTGGCTTCGGAAGCTGCTTGTGCTACCAATATGGCGAGTTTCACAGCTGAAGAAGCCTGCTCCAGAGAGGACAACCTGCTCTCAAGCTGCTGAATGTACCGCTGAAGACGCTGCTCATCCGCCATTGCTAGCCAGACCCTGGCGCTATTATACTGTTAGGGTTGGCGGAACGCACTAAATAAAAATAATAATAAAGTGCATTCGCAACCCGGGGTCCACCGTGCAGAGATGATAAACTGCAGCTAATGTGAACAATAGCGGAGCAAGGCTGCAAGACAAAACTATGAACGCACTGAGTTGAACGTCACTCAGTATGAACAGAAACTAAGTAGCAAGCTCTGTTACTCCACAAAGCAGCAATATAGCAGAGCTCTAGAAGCAATACCCTGTTAGACTTCACAGGCGTACAGCAAGCGTGAGGCTAGTGGGGTCCCTTTCGCTTTACCCCCTGGAAGTCTATGCTGGTGTTTGTGCTCATTCTTTGACTCTGCTGTGCTAACCGCACAAATGACGGGAAACAGATACCGAGCCAAGCAGGAGTTCCCACCCTACACTGCCTGACAAAGAACTAAGTCACACACGTTCACACAGAGTGATACTCATCAGGAGATGCAACAATCAACCAAATAATACAGCCAACCATAGATGTTTCTTCCAGTGCTGGCATAGTGAAACTAGTATTACACTGATACCTCATAAATGAATGGATGACCATAGATGAGCGAGGTCCACCACTCTTTGTCAATGGTATTTCCCTCTTACAGTATCTATAGAAATAGGTTACAAAGTAATAACCCCCTAAATAATATTCATAGGCTATACCGAAAGGGGTTTTGCAGGTGAATTATACTTCTGAAGTAATTTATGTAGCACTAAATCTGTTCAAAATAATTAGGGGGATTGTCTCACCAATGGATTTCTACTCCTTGTATCCCCAGCAGTGAGCTGATTTTATGGATGGAAGATACAACCAGCCAGAAACAGTATTACATGATAGTCATTCTGGTAACCATATCAAATCTAACTCTTTTACTGAGCCTTTCCCCATTATAACTCGAAGAGGTTGTCCCAAATGTGTGACACTGCTTTATGACATCAGTTTTCCCTAATATAGAAGAAGAACAATGTTTTCATTTAAAGGGTTTTCGCTTACAATAATACTAATGATTTACAGGTGGTGTCAGTGAGGATCTGACAACATCCAACATCATTAGTAATCAGATGTTACCAGCTCCGGCATTACATGTAGAGGGCCACCACGGCTCCGACACACTAGTGTCCACTCCCAGGTACTGTACATCTGTTTCTTTTCAAATGAATAATAACAGAAGATTGTGTGGGTGCCGAGTGTGGGACCCCACCGATCTGATATTGAAGATCCAATCCAAGGAAGAGTCTCCAATCTCATAAATTTGGTAAACACCATTAGACCTTTAAGGGTATGCCACACTAAACAACATCGCTAACGGGATCGCTAAAAAACGTCACTATTTAGCGATCCCGTTAGCGATGTTGTTGTGTGCGGCATCTGCCAGCGACGAGCTTCCTGCTGTGATCTCGCTCGTCGCTGGAATCGTTCCGGACCCTATTTTCGTCGCTGGCGCCCCGCTGGGTAAGTATATATCGCTAGTGTGGCACCTTTTTTAGCGATTTAGCGGTACTTTTGTACCGCTAAAGTCGTTAAGGAGATCGCTAACCGCGATAGCGTCCTTAACGACATTGCTAAATGTGACCGACACTAGCGATATTTAAACGATCCCGCTAGCGATCTCATTAGTATGCGACGCTAACGAGATCGTTAGCGGGATCGAGTAGTGTGGCAGTACCTTTACTATTAGGCCTGATCAGTTGAGGTCTGTGGTAGGTATCTACACAAATAATCCAACCTTGTATAATATTATAAGAATTAAATCTAAATACATTAATGTGAAATATTAATAATTCACAAATGAAGGCTTTAATACATATTTTACAAACTGATATAAACACTTGATCAATTAGTAACATTACTAAAAACATCACTACATATCTCTAGCCAATAAATAATATTTAGAGATGGAACCGTACAATGCAAATGGGTGATTAATTCTAACGGTGCAGTAAAAGGAAGCTTTCTGTATATTTACCTCCGAAAACGCTATTATTTCTCTTCCTAAATGGTGAGGAAAATGTCTATCTCTACATAATTATGTCTGCACTTAGCTGGCTCAGACTAATTTTATACTATGCATTCAATTTACCATTTTTATACTAGTTTTGTCTAGTGAAAAGAGTTTGGTAATTGATGGGAGCTCAAAATCAAAATGATTAAACTCTTGTAAAACTACCGTATTTATCCCCATAAAGCCTTACTCCACTATATGAAGAGCAAACACGTAGAGTAACTAGTCTAACAGGCATGTGTATACATGTATTTGTATCTTTATATAGCAGTTATGTGTTTCTCAATATGTTGCCAAACTTAACTCTCAACAAGCCCAGACAGTTCTTAGTTTAACATTCTGATCAGGCTGTATGAAAACCACTGCCACGTCACGGCGAACCTCTCAATGGGTCCTAACTTTTATTGCCTTAGTAGAGCGGCGGCGTGTGCTAACCATCATCACAGAGACAATACATCAGCAGGGATGGTGACCTGGTGTCTCACAGTACCCATGTTGCAAGATTGAGTCCCCATGACTCCAGACCGCACTGCCCCACAAGCACAAAACCACAATGGCCGCCACATAGCACCAACACCAAATGAAAGGAGCATGGAAACTCACTTTACTTAAGCTCTCAAATGAGGGCAAAAATAGGCTGGACCCCTTTTGCAATCTCCTAATTAAAATCACCTGTGCCACATAGGAGGAGCGTTGGTCGAAGAAAGGGGACAGAACATGCAATATTCCGAAAATAAAAAGAGAATGGACCGGACTGCCCAAAAAATCATACATTGATCTAATGAATATACAGTCATGGCCAAAAGTTTTGAGAATGACACAAATATTATATTTTCACATGATCTGCTGACCTCTGGTTTTTATGTGTGTGTTTGACAGATGTTTTTATCACAGACAGAAATATAATTGCAAACATATGAGTAACAAAAGCTTATATTGACAGTTAGAATGAGTTAATGCAGCAAGTCAATATTTGCAGTGTTGACCCTTCTTCTTCAGGACCTCTGCAATTCTCCCTGGCATGCTCTCAATCAACTTCTGGACCAAATCCTGACTGATAGCAGTCCATTCTTGCACAATCAATGCTCTCATTTTGTCAGAATTTTTAGTTTTTTGTTTGTCCACCCGTCTCTTGATGATTGACCACAAGTTCTCAATGGGATTAAGATCTGGGGAGTTTCCAGGCCATGGACCCAAAATCTCTATGTTTTGTTCCCTGAGCCATTTAGTTATCACCTTTGCTTTATGGCAAGGTGCTCCATCATGCTGGAAAAGGCATTGTTGATCGCCAAACTGCTCTTGGAGGGTTGGGAGAAGTTGCTCTTGGAGGACATTCTGGTACCACTCTTTATTCATGGCTGTGTTTTTAGGCAAGACTGTGAGAGAGCCGATTCCCTTGGCTGAGAAGCAACCCCACACATGAATGGTTTCAGGATGCTTAACAGTTGGCATGAGACAAGACTAGTGGTAGCGCTCACCTTGTCTTCTCCGAATGAGGCGTTTTCCTGATGTCCCAAACAATCGAAAAGGGGATTCATCAGAGAAAATAATTTTACCCCAGTCCTCAGCAGTCCACTGCCTGTACCTTTTGCAGAATATCAGTCTGTCCATGATGTTTTTTCTGGAGAGAAGTGGCTTCTTTGCTGCCCTCCTTGAGACCAGTCCTTGCTCCAAGAGTCTCCGCCTCACAGTGCGTGCAGATGCACTCACACCTGCCTGCTGCCATTCCTGAGCAAGCTCTGCACTGCTGGTAGCCCGATCCCACAGCTGAAACACTTTTAAGAGACGGTCCTGGCACTTGCTGGTCTTTCTTGGGCGTCCTGGAGCCTTTTTGGCAACAATGGAACCTCTCTCCTTGAAGTTCTTGATGATGTGATAGATTGTTGACTGAGGTGCAATCTTTCTAGCTGCGAAACTCTTCCCTGTTAGGCCATTTTTGTGCATTGCAATGATGACTGCACGTGTTTCTTTAGAGATAACCATGGTTAACAGAAGAGAAACAATGATGCCAAGCACCAGCCTCCTTTTAAAGTGTCCAGTGGTGTCATTCTTACTTAATCATGACAGACTGATCTCCAGCCATGTCCTCATCAACACCCACACCTGTGTTAATGGAGCAATCACTGAAAAGAGGTTAGCTGGTCCTTTTAAGGCAGGGCTGCAATGATGTTGAAATGTGTTTTGGGGGATAAAGTTCATTTCTAGCCAAATATTGACTTTGCAAGTAATTGGTGTTAAGCTGATCACTCTTTATAACATTCTGGAGTATATGCAAATTGCTATTAGAAAAAGTGAAGCAGTAGACTTTGTAAAAATTAATATTTGTGTCATTCTCAAAACTTTTGGCCATGACTGTATATCAATGAACATGAGGCTTTTAGTTTAACATTCTGATCACACTGTATGAAGCCCACTGCCAAGTCACAGCGAACCTGTCAGTGGGTCCTAACTTTTATTGCCTAAAAAGGAGCTCTGACCACAGTCGCAGTGACAATTCACCAGCAGGGTGGGCAGCCAGGTGCCTTTCAGTACTGTCCTTTTTCTTCTGGACTTGCACTCCTGCCATTTGACACAAGTGATTTTAATTAGCTGGAGAGTGCAAGGGTTCCAGCTAATTTTTGCTCTTATTTGAGAGCTTGAGGAAGGTGAGTTACAATGTTCCTTTCATTTGGGCTTGGTGCTGTGTGTCAGCCATTGTTGCTGTGCTTTTGTGCTTGTGGGGCTGTGCAGTCTGGAGTCATAGGGCTTAGTCTTGCAACATGGGTGCTGTGAGGCACCAGGCCGCCCGCCCTGCTGGTGCATTGTTGTTGCAGTGGTGGTTAGCGCACACCGCCACTCCTTTGGATCCACTGAGATGTTCAATGTGACGAGGCAGTTGGCTTCATACTGTTGGATCAAAATGTTAAACTAAGAATCAGTTTAATGGTTTAATACCCAACTAATATTCAGCTATATATATTTTTGCCTAGCGGCATTAAATCTATGTATAATTCCTTTCACCTGCTTTCCTTAAAAAATTATTGCTGCTCCTGGCAACGACCTCTGGCTTCCTTGACTATGATTCCTGCTTATTCCTTCAAACGTCATTGCTGCTCCTGGCAACGACCTCTGGCTTCCTTGACTATGGTTCCTGCTTATTCCGTCAAACGTCATTGCTGCTCCTGATATCGACCTCTGGATTTCCTGACTATGATTCCTCATTAGTCCTTCAAATGACATTGCTGCTCCTGATATTGACCTCTGGCTTTCCTGACTATGATTCCTCATTAGTCCTTCAAATGACATTGCTGCTCCTGATATCGACCTCTGGCTTTCCTGACTATGATTCCTCCTTAGTCCTTAAAATGACATTACTGCGCCTGGTAACGACTTCTGGCTTCCTTGAATATAATTCCTGACTATGATACCAACCCCTTGACTATCCTTGACTATGCTACCTGCTGGTGCTGCCCCTAGTGGTTGCAATATTACTATGCCAAACTAGGTCAGTCCATAACGTAGACTTTTTCCTGTTCCTTTATCACACTTGTTCAATTAAGCAATTCAGATACAGCAGGGAGAAAAGCATCTGTTACAGGTCCAGCAGGTCTTTACTCTGCTGATTTAATTTACTCATTAACCATATCGAGGGTTAGAAACAAGCATAAAAACATGCTGACCATCACACAGACTGAAAATACCAGCTGCGATATAAAGGTACTGCCACACTTAGTGATCTCGTTAGCGATCTCAATAACGACGCAAGCCAACGAGATCGTTTTTGTGATCTCTTTTAGGTCGCTAGTAGCTGCCAAACAGGAGATCTCAAAAACGACTCATCAGCGGTCAGCGATCTCTTTAACGACTTTGGCGGTCGTTAGGACGTCATTAGCATGTACTGAGCACTTCTGATTCATAGGAATTTCCAGCATCGCTCCTGCTCTCTGCGTCCTGTTAGCCTGCTTTGCAACTTCTGTGATCCTCTCTGTGACGCAAAAGAGAACTTACAGATATTGCGATCCACTCCGTGACGCAAAAACAGTCATATGCGTCACAAACGAGGTCGCACGTCGTTCGAAAAAAAGGTGCCAAACACAGCGATTCAGGCTCACCAGCGGGACGCCAAACGATCAAAAAACGGTCCAGAACTCTAGTGAACGATCAGCTACATCACAGCAGGGCCACATCGTTGCTACATGCCACACACAACGAGGTCGCAAACGAGATCGCAAAATAATGACGTTTTAGTGATCTCATTTGCGATCTCGTTTGCGATCTTGTTTAGTGTGGCATACCCTTTACACATGACCCAAAGATTTTGGTACTACTGTTTCCAAAACAAGCAGCGGTATTTCTTCCCCATTAGGCAACAACTCCTGTGTACCATTTTTAATTTTCAAATTTTCACTATTAGACCAAAATAGTAATAGCGTCTTATAAAATTACTGTAATTGTTTCATAATCATGATGAGAATTTTCCACTGATTATTTTTTGCTCATTCATTCTAGTGTCTTTCCCTTCTTTGCACAGATAATTTTTTCTTCTTTTACATTCAGTTTGAATTAGACAATTCAAAATATTAGAAAAAAAAGTGTCCGTTACAGGTTCCCCAGGTCTTTATTATGCAGAATTTAATGTACTAATTAAAAGAGTAATATCCCTTATTTCATATAAAACCTTGTATTTAAGATTAAGCATAGGACAAAAGACACCTTATACAGGGTAAGAAACATGCAGAAAAAAGATGACCCTCACAAACACTAAGAAAAGCAGATGCAAATTCCAAGATAAAAGTCTTAAATAAGTCAGGTAAAAAATATAAAAAAAATAAACTAAAATGAATCATTAATTTAGACATTAATTGTTTATGTCTGAGCGTATAGACCAGGGGACTCATACTCGGCTGGGTATATGGGCCGCACATTGAAAAAATTTGAATTTGACGAGCAGCATTCTTTGCAGGATAACATGACATTTTTCGTGAAAGCATTTTTGGTGCTTTTTATGCCGTTCATCATATGGGTAATGGTACAATGTTATAGTTGCTCACCCTTGTATAGCAATGTCCCCATCCTGGTCACCGTGTTGTAGCAAATGTCCCCATTGTGGTCACCTTCATGTAGCAATGTCCTAATCATAGTCACCTTCATGTAGCAATGCTCCTATCCTGGCAAACTCCATGTGGTAATGTCCACATCCTGGTCACCTTCATGTAACAATGTCCTTATCCTAGTCACCTTCATGTAGTAATGTCCACATCCTGGTCACCTTCATGTAACATATCCTTATCCTAGTCAGCTTTATGTAGTAATGTCCACATCCTGGTCACCTTCATGTAACATATCCTTATCCTAGTCAGCTTCATGTGGTAATGTCCACATCCTGGTCACCTTCATGTAACATATCCTTATCCTAGTCAGCTTCATGTAGTAATGTCCACATCCTGGTCACCTTCATGTAACAATGTCCTTATCCTAGTCAGCTTCATGTGGTAATGTCCACATCCTGGTCACCTTCATGTAACATATCCTTATCCTAGTCAGCTTCATGTAGTAATGTCCACATCCTGGTCAACTTCATGTAACAATGTCCTTATCCTAGTCACCTTCATGTAGTAATGTCCACATCCTGGTCACCTTCATGTAACAATGTCCTTATCCTAGTCACCTTCATGTAGTAATGTCCACATCCTGGTCACCTTCATGTAACAATGTCCTTATCCTAGTCACCTTCATGTAGTAATGTCCACATCCTGGTCACCTTCATGTAACAATGTCCTTAT
The DNA here is from genome assembly GCA_033576555.1 of Oophaga sylvatica. Taxonomy (NCBI): domain Eukaryota; kingdom Metazoa; phylum Chordata; class Amphibia; order Anura; family Dendrobatidae; genus Oophaga; species Oophaga sylvatica. Next base: position 14,613,606 of record JARQOD010000001.1, on the reverse strand, counting down.
CCTAGTCACTTTCAAAGTAGTAATGTCCACATCCTTGTCACCTTCATATAACAATGTCCTTATCCTAGTCACCTTCATGTAGTAATGTCCACATCCTGGTCACCTTCATGTAACAATGTCCTTATCCTAGTCACCTTCATGTTGTAATGTCCACATCCTGGTCACCTTCATGTAACAATGTCCTTATCCTAGTCACCTTCATGTAGTAATGTCCACATCCTGGTCACCTTCATGTAACAATGTCCTTATCCTAGTCACTTTCAAAGTAGTAATGTCCACATCCTTGTCACCTTCATATAACAATGTCCTTATCCTAGTCACCTTCTTGTAGTAATGTCCACATCCTGGTCACCTTTCTGTAACAATATCCCTATCCTGGTCACCTTGTCTTAGCAAAAGTACCCATTCTGGTCACCTTCATGTAACAAATGTCCCCATCCTAGTAACATGCATGTAGCAATGTCTTCATTTTGGTCACTTTCATGTAGCAAATGTCCCCATTCTGGTCACCTTGTTGTAGCAAATATCCACATTCTGTTCACCTTCTCGTAGCAATGTCCTCATCCTGATCACCTTCATGTAGCAAATGTCCCCATCCTTGTTGTAGAAAATGTCGCTATTCTAGTCACCTTAATGTAGCAATGTCTGCATCCTGGTCACCTGTCTCTGACAGTATTTGTCTTGTGGTGCAGAGAGATGGTCTCTGTGCCGCAAAACATTTCTATTGAATGTGCATCCAAGGATGCACATTTTGAAACAAAGTGCTGGCATCGGCAGCCCCTGGACCGGGTCGTGATTGTCATTTGTCACTCAGGTGACCACAGGCCACATAAATCAGCCTCAGGAGCCGCATGCAGCCAACAGGCTATGTGTTTGAGACCTCTGGTATAGAAGAATCAACTGAATTTTTGCTGTGCAATATTAAAAAAAGGAATATATAGCACATATCAATATCCAAAAATAGCAAAAAATTTCAACATGCAATTGAATAAAATGGTTCCTTTGTAGTTAGCAGAACAATGGAAAAAACTTGAAAGTTAACTTGGTGCCCCTCATTATCACATCATTAGTCCCATTTGCCACTTTAATACCTTGCAAGATACATGAAAGGTTTTCTTTTGATTTAAACCAAAGGCTTACCTCTACCAATTTGTTGGCATGTTCGCGAAATACTTGGGCGTATTCTTTCACCTCCTTCTCATTACCGCTCTTTGCAGCCTCAATGAGAACCAGCAGGGGAACATTTGTTTCCAAGAAAGAATCGGAGATATGGTCCATTACTGCCTTCCGGAGCTAAAGGGAAAAAATGGTTGGGAAAATTAGATTGTGTCTTAAAAATAAAATTGCGACTTAATGGGAAATGTATTTAGCACGCAAATTAGCAAAATGAACTTCTCTAAATGTGAAATATTGTCAGTTGGTTTAAGAATATTTAAGTTAAGTACTGTAGAAGGGTAAAAGGGATGTGCTGAAAAGAAAAATAAGATTAGCACTAACTAATGAAACAACAGAATCAAATCAATCGCTCGCATGAGACCAATTTTTCAAATGTACACCATCAAGTAGTCCTTAGCCTTTCCCAAACAAATACGGAATGACTTAACTTTATTTCTTGATGTTCTTGTATAGAATTTCATATTTTAGGCTTTCTTTTTTAGCAACATGTCAGATAAAAAAATTTAGAAGAAGTTGGATATACATGAAATTGTGGATCTTACACATGGCAAGCCTACCATAAAACATAAAAAATGGGTGGAGGTTTTGGGTAAGCCACGATGTTGCCTATCAGGTCACTTTAGGGTGTTGCGTTTTGCTTATTCGATACAGTCACGCTGACCCTTGCACCTCGAGAGTGACCCCATAACTCAGACGTAATTTTGAGCACAAGTTAGGCGACGACACTTATCAAACAGTTCTTTACTTCCACAATATATTTATTACGTAGAGAGCACAGGTCTGCTTGTTTGGTTTTCAGAAATGTTGACATTTTCAGATATTTATTTTCATTGTTAGATAGTTTCTTTTGTGCCGATAGTTTTCTTACACTGATAATGGAACAACATGATACTATATATCAGTAACCAGCTTTGCAGAAATCCCGGGAAGTTACTGTGGCAACGACAGCGGCATGTCTTTCGAAATTTACATATTTTGTTTAAGAAATAAAATCAAACATTTATGAAATAATCAGTATAACGCAAAAATGACAAGAATGTGGATCAGTAGCATAAGACTATATATATATATTACTATGAAGGATGCTTTAGATATCTCCACCTTTGATTGTACAGTTAATCTAGGGGAGCAACACGGCTACAGAGGGGACAACAAAGGCAACACCAGCCCCAAGTGCTTCACCAGGCTACACAAATACAGAACAAGGGCAGTAAAGTGAACTTTTTCCCCAGATGGCACAAAACACGGCTACAGCATTGTCTGCATTATGTAGTTTAATTCACAATTTTGCAAGTTCCTGAGCTCTAACCACCTAGCATTCCCTGCCTGATCGGTATATAAACAAAGCGATGTATATTCATGATGTCATAGAATCATAGAATGGTAGAGTTGGAAGGGACCTCCAGGGTCATCGTGTCCAACCCTTGCTCAACGCAGGATTCATTAAATCATCCCAGACAGATGTCTGTCCAGCCTCGGTTTGAAGCCTTCCATTGAAGGAGAACTCACCACCTCTCGTGGCAGCCTGTTCCACTCATTGATCACCCTCACTGTCAAAAGTTTTTTCCAATATCTTATCTGTATCTTCTCCCTCTCAGTTTCAGTATGTCCTGTATACTTAAAGAGAATCTGTCAGCAAGATTTCAAACCACAAACAATTTATAAGGGCATGTATCTCTTCCAAAGACCAACAATACCTTTACATGGTCCATTCCTCTATTACTGAGAAATCAGCTTTTCAATTGATAAACAAATGAGCTAAAATATTTTTGTAGATCTGAAGCCTCTGTCACTCCAGATCTATTCCACCGCCCACGTCACCTCCTTCTGCTTAACTGATGATACCGGTGACTGAAGTCATAAAGCATAGAGCCTGTTAGTCAAGCAGGATGCCGAGGCACTGGGCAGGTATAGAACTGGAGTGACAGAAGATTCAGGTCTATAGTAGATCTTCAGATTCATTTGCATATTATTTCAAATGCTAATTTCTTAGTAATGGAGGAGAAGACTGGCCATGTAAAGATATTGTTGGACTTGTCTTTGAAAATGCTTCAAACGCTTGTAAATATTTTTTTTTTGGTGTGATCCTGCTGACAACTTTATTTCTTAGATTGGAGTACAGCAAAAAAAAAAACCACATATAATAATACATAAGCTAAGCTTATAGGGTTGGGACTGCTGGCAGAAATGTTTACTGTTTTCAGAAAAATACAAGATACAAGTGTTTCTCACAAAATTAAAATATCGTCAAAAAGTTAATTTATTTCAGTTCTTCAATACAAAAGTGAAACTCCTATATTCTATAGAGTCATTACACACAGAGTGATCTATGTCACGTGTTTATTTCTGTTAATGTTGATGATTATGGCTTACAGACAATGAAGACCCAAAAGTCATTATCTCAGAAAATTAGAATACTTTATAACACCAGCTTGAAAGTGATTTTAAAATCCGAAATGTCGTCCTACTGAAATGTATGATCAGTAAATGCACTCAATACTTGGGGGTCCTTTTGCATCAATTACTGCATCAATATGGTGTGGCATGGAGGAAACAAACATGTTTTTGTGTTCATAGTAAACAAAAAAAATATGAACCCAGTAAAGAAAGCTGGAAAAAAGGTGAAAACTCCAAAATAAGGTGGAATTCAAAAGCGGTCACCATTAGAACCAATTTTGCTTAAGAAGAAAAGCTCAAAGACAATAATAAATCAGGGCCTGAGTTCAATGCATCTGTCTAATGTCAGATGCTCAACCTTCTCGTGCACCTTGCGGCTCGGTAGCATCTGCGGAGCTACAAGTCGCGGTATGTGTCGGAGAGCCGCAGGTATCCCAAGGCTGATGTACAGTCTCTGTACTTGAGTCTTAATCATGGACGAGAAGAGCTGACTGGCATATTAAGCACATCTATGTGCCACAAAGTTCTTGTTCTTGGCTTAACATCAAAAGCTCAGCGTGTGCCACATACATGGGCTCTGGGAACTGATAAAATGCAAATGAGAAAACAGATATGATGCAAATGATGGCATTCCCACAGTGCATTATTCTACTGAGCAAGATCGAAGCACAGATGTCAACGACTGAATATGATTTCCAGACACAATGAAGCCTGTCAGGATTATCTAAATATCCGACACAATAGATTTTTTTGGCAAACATAGACGCCCACATTCTAAATATATATCTGCACACGCAACATGGTCAACAATTTGGAACCAAATACTGTAGGCGGCTTTTCTGGAAGTTTTGGAGCCAAATAAAGAAGTCGATTAAAAATAGGACAACGTATCAAATCTTTATTTATTCTTACTATTTTTTTCAGATCCTCTTATGTCTTTAAAAAAAAAAACAAAGCAAAGAAACAAACAGAAAAAAAGGCATAACCATGAGTAAAAAACATAAAGGTTGGATTTATACTTGTTTCTTCTATTTACAAAAAAAAGGGTAAAAAGACATAAAAAGGAACAGAAAATAAATTTGATTGGTCCACTGCTTTCTTTGGCTTAAAAAAAGGCATTAAAAACTGATGTGGTATTTGCTTTTTCAAAAAGTGTTGATTCTGAAAAGAGCCTAATAGTGGTGCCTGCCGATTCAGTGACATTTCTTAATAATACATGCAATTTCATAAAATACAGTCTTCAAAGAGCATGGGAAAATGGCCGATTCTGAAGTCAGTTTTACCAGAAACCAGATGCAATTTCAACTTTTATTTACCGGTTGAAAATGTCTAGGGACGCCAGGTCAGCCACAATGTGGTCAAAGAAAGCCGTCAAGACTGAAGTGGTGTTTAAAATAATTATTCTATAAAGATAACATAGGAAAAGTCTGAATTGGATCTAACAAAAAAATAAGAATCAGGTGGGCACACAACACGTAGGTCCAGTTACAGAAGAGATTGGCCGTAACAATCAAGACTTGACTAGTCAATAAGTAAAGGTTCTCTAGGCTTATTGGCCTGATGAATCTGCTGATCTCTCTGGCTTCAAATGATAACAGGGGCCTTGGAGTTAAGGACTAGGCTTGCTCAAGTGGGAAGATGTTGGCAGATGGAGCTCCAGGCCCATCCATCTCATAAACTATGTAGAGAAAACTTGGCATTCAGATATATTCTACATGCAAATGTATTGGGTGTAAACAAAATGTGCAAATAATCAGAAGTTTTTCTATTAGAGATACTGCTTATTTTATTATTGTTTCATTATTTTTTTGTGGTTTCTCTCTTTTTAGTCTCTTTTTGTTGTCTATTGGGATTTATTTTGCATGCATGTGTTATTTCATATATAATTTCCTTATTTTTGTATATGTTGTCTGTACATTGTTCGCTTTCAGAAATTTACCTTTTATACATCATTGATTATATTGTTGCAAACATATATTTTGTCTTTATTCTTTATGTGCAGGATTACTGATGAAAGTCATTTGTTGACCGAAACAACATTTTGGAGTGCTTGCGCCCAATAAATTTGCATCTATAACTTATCTGAGTGCTGTTGTGAATGGGTTTGAGATGAGTTCTGAGCAGAGGCTTCCTCTGGTGGTTACAAGCAGTGCTGGTCTGTCCAGTGAAGATTGTGGGGATTGGGAATCAGGTGTTACTGACTGGTCTTATATAAGGGAGTCACCTTCCCATCAGGGTTGCCGGTGATCAATTGTTCTGGTCTCAATCCTTGAATCCTGTTTCCCTTGTAGCCTGCTGTGTCGTGTCTGCATCTCCTGCTATCAGATAAGACATTTTCTTCTTTTTGTTTTTGTGCTAGATTTTTGCATTTTGTCCTGCACTTCTGTGGGGTCCTTCAGGGTCCCCTCCGGGGGCTGTTGCCCTCTCAGTTTAGTTCAGCCACTGATGTTTGTACTTTTGCTTTTTCCAGTTTTTTCAGTGGCTGCTGTTTTGATTTTGTTACACCAGAGAACTAATTTAGGTGGTAGAGGTCGTGTGATCTCAGATGTTTTTGAAATTAGTAGAGTTGGTGCTTTTCAGGGTTTTCTGGGATTGCAGTAAGTACCCTTCCTATCCTTTTCTATTTAGTTAGTTTGGGCCCCAGCGTTTGCTCATACTATTTTCTTTCTGTGTCAGTATTTCTTCTTGTCTAACCGCCATTACATGTTTGGGGGCTTTCTATTATCTTTGGGGTTCTGCTCCGGGGCAGATAGCTTTCCTATTTCTATCTTTAGATGTAATTAGTTTCTCAGGCTGTGACGAGGCGTCTAGGACCAACGTAGGAACGCTCCACGGCTGCCTCTAGTTGTGGTGGTTAGTCAGGGTACTGCAATCTCATAGATTCCAACTGCTCTGGTGTATTGCCTTTTTACCTGCACTCCTCAGCTACCAAATCAAAACAGTATCACCGGCCTAAAATTTAATATTGTATGGTACTCACAGAAGGGAAAAATATTGTGAAAGAAAAAAAAAGGTTGTCAAAGTTGTCAGAGATATTTTTCTGTTTGTTGCATTTTTTTTTTTTTTTCCCTCTGTATCTCTGGGTGCTGGGGAGGATCTTTTCTCTCAATGGAGTTTGCACAGTTGTCTGGCCGTGTGGATCAGCTTGCCACTGAGGTTCAGAGTATTGCTGCATATCTTGCTAGGTTGCCTGTTGTGGAACCTAGGATCCCCATGCCAGATTTGTTTTTAGGGGATCAAGCTAAGTTTCAGAATTTCAAAAATAATTGTAAATTGTTTTTTGCCTTAAAATCTAAGTCCTCAGGGAACGCAGCGCAGCAGGTTCAAATTGTCATCTCTCTCCTGCGCGGCGATCCTCAGGATTGGGCTTTTTCCCTGACACCTGGGGATCCTGTTTTGAGTGATGTTGATGCATTTTTTCAGGCTTTGGGGTTATTGTACGATGAGCCTAATGTCACTGATCAAGCTGAAAAAGCCTTGTTGGCATTAAATCAGGGGCTTGATGACGCTGAGTTATACTGTCAGAGATTCCGTAGGTGGGCAGTCCTGATCAAGTGGAATGACGACGCTTTGGCGGCCCTTTTCCGGAAGGGTCTGTCAGATAATGTAAAGGATGTTATGGTGGGATTCCCTGTCCCCTCTGGTCTCAATGATTCTATGTCATTAGTAGAGTTGAGCGATACTTTCCGATATCCAAAAGTATCGGAATCGGAATGCTATCGCCGATACCATTAAAATATCGGCAATACCCGATACCGATACCGGAAATCCAATGTAAGTCTATGGGAACAAAATATCGTAACTAAAAAAAACCCATTCTTTCCTTGTAAACACTAAATATACACACATAGAATACATATATATATATATATATATATATATACATGTCATTGTGACATATATATATACATATATGTATAGTTTATACACTTCTACATAGTAAAATATCCTCTGATTCAATTGCCGGGTAAAGCCGGCTTCTGTGAAAAGACAGAAGCACCCGACATGAAATGACACTTGGTGTACATAGGGTTAACCATGTCTTTTCATGTCGTTTGCTATCTGATTTGCACAAACAATTACATCAGTCTATGTGTGCAAAATTTCACACCTGTAGGGGTTAATTAAAGGTGTAAATTCGTTGTAAAAAAAACGGACTTTTTTGCTACGAATTTACACCTTTAATTAACCCCTACAGGTGTGAAATTTTGCACACTTACACTCATGTAATTGTTTGTGCAAATCAGATATCAAAGTACATGAAAAGACATGGTTAACTCTATGTAAACCAAGTGTCATTTCATGTCGGGTTCTGCATTTTCACAAAAGCCGGCAATTGAATTAGCGGCTATTATACTATGTAGAAGTGTATGAACTATAAATATATATATATATATATGTGTCACAAACTCAATGACATGTATATATATATATGAGGTGTAAAATTGCTGAAAAAAAATGCGTGGGCTCCCGCCCTATTTTCGCAACCAGACAGACAAAGCCAGTGAGTGGGGGCAGATAATAATAGCCCAGAGAGGGACCATTATTTTTGGCCCCCCCCGGCTACTAACATCTGCCCCCAGACACCCCAGAAAGGGCAAATCTCTAATTAGATTTGCCCTTTCTGGCACTTTGCCCGTCTATTCCCATTGCCCTGTAGCGGTGGCGAATGGGTTAATAAGGGGTTAAAATGACCTTGCAATTGAAAGGTCACTTTAAGCCAGGTTAATAATTGAGAGCTGTCAATTAGACAACTATCAATTATTAATCCTATTGTATGAAAGAAAAATCAAACACACACACTTTAATAAAAAAGAAGTTTAATGAAATAATCACACAGTTTTTGACCATCTTTTATTTACCTGCTAAAACCATTTCCTGTAATAAAAATAAAATAATAAAGCAAAATTATTCTTACCAATCCGATGCACAGTCAGGTCCCACGGTGTAATCCTTCAGAAAGGGTTAATGTTTACTGCAGGGACCGCAGCTAATGCTGCAGCCTCACAGTAAACCCCCAAATGAATGAGCTCCTCTCCTGGCTGACAGGAGAGGAAGTGGAAAGCTTAATTGATTGCTTTCCACTTTCACTTCAGGTCAGCCAGGGACACCATCAGTGACGTCAGAGGGAACTGATTAACAAAAATAGGGGTTCCCTTCGAAAAAAAAATGGCGTGGGGTCCCCCTATTTTTGTTAACCAGCCAGATGAAGCAGACCGCTGGGGCCTGGATTTTCAGGCTGTTAAGGAGCCAAGATCCATGGACCTTGCCAGCCTGATAATACCAGGCCACAGCAGTCTGCATATCTTGGCTGATTAACAAAAATAGGGGATCCCCTCGAAAAAATTAGTGTGGGGTCCCCCCTATTTTTGTTAACCAGCCAGATTAAGCAGACCGCTGAGGCCTGGTTTTTCAGGCTGGTAAGGATCCAATATCCATGGACCTTGCAAGCCTGATAATACCAGGCCACAGCAGTCTGCTTAGCTTGGCTGGTTAACAAAAATAGGGGATCCCCTCGAAAAAAAAATGACGTGGGGATCCCCCCTATTTTTGTTAACCAGCCAAGTAAAATGCAGACTGCTGCGGCCTGGTATTAAAAGACTGTCAAGGCCCATGGATTTTGGCCCTCAACAGCCTGATAATACCAGGCTACAGCAGCCCCACATTTGGCGCATCAAAAGATGTGCCAATTGTGGCACTTTACCCGGCTCTTCCCACTTGCCCTGTAGCGGTGGCAAGCGGGGTAATAAGGGGTTAATGTCACCGTTGATTGCACGGTGACAATAAGCCCGGTTAATAATGGAGAGGCGTCAATAAGACACCGATCCATTATTAATCCCAAAGTTTTTAAATGTTTAAAAAAAAGACACAGCAAGAAAAAGTCTTTTAATGAAATAAAAGAGACAACACAGTTTTCATTTTTTTTATTACTCTCTCATTCCTGCGACGCCATCGATCTCCTGTAAAAAAATAAAAAAAACAAACCAACAGTATACCACCTGTCCAACGCAGTCCATAGTAACGACTGTCCCACGACGATCCAGCTCTGCTACATCGGAATGACAGGCAGAGCCTGACATCCCGGCGCAGCACAGCTGCTTACCAGCTTCCCCGGCGTTGACGTCATCGGACTGCTTTACGGCCGCGATTACCCAGCAGTCACTGCAGTTATCGCGAGAAACTGCATGTGACCGCCGGGGAGAAGAGGATGGCGGCCATTAAGCAGTCCGGGATGTGACCGCCGGAGATCTTCTGCCGGGTAAGTGCCGCTGACTCCTGACAGACCCGACCGACGGACACTGACAGTGACAGTGACATTCCGAATCCGGTATCCGATATGACGAAAATATCGGTACTCGGAATCGGAATTCCGATACAGCCAATATCGGCCGATACCCGATATTTGCAGTATCGGAATGCTCAACCCTAGTCATTAGCGATTCAAATTGACAGACGTTTGCATGAGCGGAGAAGTATGCGTGGAATAGTGTTGCCTTGTGAACCTGCTTCTGAATCCATGCAGTGTGATAGATTGGTGTCTGGGGCACAGCGTCATGAGTTTCGAAAGCGCAATGGGTTATGTTTCTACTGTGGTGATGCCTCTCATGCTATTTCAGTCTGCCCTAAGTGGGGAAGACGTTTTGCACGCTCAGTTGTCTTGGGTAATGTTCAGACTAAGTTTTTATTAACTGTCACTCTGATATGCTCTCTGTCCTCATTTTCTGCTCAGGCTTTCGTTGATTCTGGAGCAGCTATTAACCTGATGGATTATGATTTTGCTAAACGTTGTGGGTTTCCCTTGATACCCCTACAGAAGTCTATTCCCCTACTGGGGATCGATTCTACCCCTTTGGCTGAGAATAAACCTCAGTTCTCTACTCAGGTGATAATGAGGGTTGAACCTGATCACCAGGAGTGCTGCAAATTTTTGGTTCTGTATAATGTGCATGATATTATCGTACTGGGTTTCCCTTGGTTACAGTCTCATAATCCTGTTTTGGATTGGAAATCTGTGTCTGTAACCAGTTGGGGCTGCCAATGTGTTAATACCAACACTCCTGCTTTTTCTGCATCCCCCCAGGCTCAGGATGTTCCTGACTTTTTGATTGATTTTTCTGATGTGTTTAGCGAAAATAAATCTGCATCCTTGCCTCCCCATAGGAGCTATGACTGCGCTATTGAATTAGTGCCGGGTAGTAAATTCCCTAAAGGTCGCCTTTTTAACTTGTCTGTACCTGAACATGACGCTATGCGGTCTTATATCAAGGAATCATTGGAGAAGGGTCATATCAGACCATCCTCTTCACCCTTAGGTGCCGGTTTTTTCTTTGTGGCCAAAAAGGATGGTTCATTAAGGCCGTGTATTGATTATCGTCTTTTGAACAATATTACTGTGAAATATCAATATCCGTTACCCTTGATTTCTGACCTGTTTTCCAGGGTGAAAAACGCTACTTGGTTTACCAAGCTTGACCTCAGGGGGGCGTATAACCTTATTCGCATTAAGCACGGGGATGAATGGAAGATGGCATTCAATACCCCTGAAGGGCATTTTGAGTACCTAGTGATGCCCTTTGGGCTCACTAATGCTCCTTCCGTCTTCCAGTCCTTCATGAATGACATTTTCAGGGATTTTGTGGACAAATTTCTGATTGTTTATTTGGATGATATCTTGATTTTTTCTAATGACTGGGACTCTCATGTGAAACATGTTCGAACTGTATTCCAGATTTTGAGAGAGAATGCTCTGTATGTGAAGGGATCAAAGTGTCTTTTTGGCGTACAGAGGATCTCATTTCTGGGATTCATTTTGTCCCCATCTGTTATTGAAATGGACCCGGTCAAGGTTCAGGCCATCTGTGATTGGGTCCAACCTACTTCATTAAAGGCTCTTCAAAGATTTTTGGGTTTTGCCAATTTTTATCGTAAATTTATTGGTAATTTCTCGGTTATTGTTAAACCATTAACTGATTTGACCAAAAAGGGTTCTGATGTGGTGAATTGGCCTCCTGAGGCAGTCTCTGCATTTCAGGAACTTAAGCAAAGATTCACTTCTGCTCCTGTTCTACGGCAGCCTGATGTTTCTCTGCCATTTCAGGTGGAGGTTGATGCCTCTGAAATTGGGGCAGGTGCCGTTTTGTCCCAAAAAGATCCAGAGACCTCTAAAAGTAACCCTTGTGCCTTTTTCTCTCAAAAATTTTCTCCTACTGAACGTAATTATGACGTGGGTAATCGGGAGTTATTGGCCATGAAGTGGGCTTTTGAAGAGTGGAGACATTGGCTGGAGGGAGCCAAACATCAGGTGGTGGTCCTTACGGACCATAAGAATCTGGTCTATCTGGAATCTGCCAAGCGACTCAATCCTAGACAGGCCAGGTGGGCCTTGTTTTTCACACGTTTTAATTTTGTGGTTTCCTTTCTTCCTGGCACTAAGAATGTTAAGGCGGATGCCCTCTCGAGGAGTTTCCTTGCGGACTCTCCTGAGTTATCTGATCCTTCTGTTATTTTGAAAGAGGGTGTAGTTCTTTCCGCCATCTCGCCCAATTTGAGACTTGCTCTGGAGGGGTGTCAGGAGGATAGGCCCGAGTGCTGCCCTGTTGGAAAATTGTTTGTCCCGGACCAGTGGAAAAAGAGTGTGATGTCTGAGATTCATTGTTCCGCATTGGCTGGGCATCCCGGAATTTTTGGTACCAGAGACTTGGTTAGTCGGTCCTTTTGGTGGCCTACCTTGTCTCGTGATGTCAGGGAATTTGTGCAGTCCTGCGGGACTTGCTCTCGCTCCAAGCCTTGCTCTCGCTCTAGTGGTTTGTTGATGCCATTGCCTGTGCCCAAGAGACCATGGACCCATATCTCTATGGATTTCATTTCCGACCTTCCTGTTTCTCAGAGAATGACCACCATATGGGTAATTTGTGATAGGTTTTCCAAAATGATACATCTTGTGCCATTACCTAAGTTGCCTTCCTCCTCTGAATTGGTGCCGTTGTTCCTTCAGCACATGGTTCGTTTACACGGCATTCCTGAGAACATTGTGTCTGACAGAGGAGTCCAGTTTGTTTCCAGATTTTGGAGGACTTTTTGTTCTAAACTGGGTGTTCAATTGTCTTTCTCCTCGACTTATCTAAGATGCTTTGTGTCTGCTGATCAGGATGACTGGGTCTCTTTTTTGCCTTTGGCTGATTTTGCTCTTAATAATAGGGCTAGCTCTGCCACTTTGATGTCTCGTTTTTCTGTAATTCTGGGTTTCACCCTCGATTTTCTTCAGGACAGACGGAGGCTTCTGTCTGTCCAGGTGTTGACTCTGTTGTGGAGCGTATGCAACAGATTTGGGACCAGGTAGTGGAGAGGTTGTCCCTCTCTCAGGAGAAGGCCCAGCGGTTTGCTAACCGCCATAGGACTGATGGTCCTCGATTTAAAGTAGGGGACTTGGTCTGGTTGTCCTCAAAAAATATTCCTATGAGAGTAGCATTTCCTAAATTTAAGCCTAGGTTCATTGGACCTTATAAGATCATGGAGATTATTAATCCTGTTTCTTTTCGTTTGCTTCTTCCAGGGACATTTAAGATCCATAACGTGTTCCACAAGTCCTTGTTGAAGAGGTTTGTTGAGCCAGTGGTTCCTGCTGCTGTGCCTCCTGACCCTGTTTTGGTTGAGGGCAATCTGGAGTATGTGGTTGAGAAAATATTAGATTCTCGTTTTTCTAGACGGAAACTCCAGTATTTGGTTAAATGGAGAGGTTATGGTCAGGAAGACAATTCTTGGGTGTTTGCTTCGGACATCCATGCTAGGAGACTTATCCGTGCGTATCATAGAACTCATCCTGACCGACCTGGTTGCTCAAATGAGGGTTCGGTGACCCCTCCTCAAGGGGGGTACTGTTGTGAATGGGTTTGAGATGAGTTCTGAGCAGAGGCTTCCTCTGGTGGTTACAAGCGGTGCTGGTCTGTCCAGTGAAGATTGTGAGGATTGGGAATCAGGTGTTACTGACTGGTCTTATATAATGGAGTCACCTTCCCATCAGGGTTGCCGGTGATCAATTGTTCTGGTCTCAATCCTTGAATCCTGTTTCCCTTGTAGCCTGCTGTGTCGTGTCTGCATCTCCTGCTATCAGATAAGACATTTTCTTCTTTTTGTTTTTGTGCTAGATTTTTGCATTTTGTCCTGCACTTCTGTGGGGGCCTTCAGGGTCCCCTCCGGGGGCTGTTGCCCTCTCAGTTTAGTTCAGCCACTGATGTTTGTACTTTTGCTTTTTACAGTTTTTTCATTGGCTGCTGTTTTGATTTTGTTACACCAGAGAACTAATTTAGGTGGTAGAGGTCGTGTGATCTCAGGTGTTTTTGAAATTAGTAGAGTTGGTGCTTTTCAGGGTTTTCTGGGATTGCAGTAAGTACCCTTCCTATCCTTTTCTATTTAGTTAGTTTGGGCCCCAGCGTTTGCTCATACTATTTTCTTTCTGTGTCAGTATTTCTTCTTGTCTAACCGCCATTACATGTTTGGGGGCTTTCTATTATCTTTGGGGTTCTGCTCCGGGGCAGATAGCTTTCCTATTTCTATCTTTAGATGTAATTAGTTTCTCAGGCTGTGACAGGCGTCTAGGACCAACGTAGGAACGCTCCACGGCTGCCTCTAGTTGTGGTGGTTAGTCAGGGTACTGCAATCTCATAGATTCCAACTGCTCTGGTGTATTGCCTTTTTACCTGCACTCCTCAGCTACCAAATCAAAACAGAGTGCCAAGTTTTCTCTACTTAATTCATGGGATAGTATCCAACTTGGGCATCTACCACAGGAGTGCCGTGATTGCGTCTTCTACGATTTATCCCTCCATCTCATAGGCTAAACAGCAGCCACATGGTCTGCCTCCTCTAGAGGTACACGTCTATCGCTGCATGGTCCAGTAAGAAGACCTACCATGATCAAAAGTTCTCAGAAGGCTATCTTTAAAGATTTTCTTAATAAAACAAGGGCAGGAGTGAAGAAGATCTGGTCCTACATTTTCGAGATGTGTGATATTAGATGACTAAATGAAAATGATTGTGATAAACTATCGGGAGATAGTTCTTATATATATGTATCTATATGCGGTCACCCACTGGCCGTGATGTGAATTGCAGCCAACTGAAGGCTTAATTGCATGATGCAATGATGAATTTGTCGATAATGGAAGTTGTTGATTTGCAAGGATGTGTAATGTATATCTGTAGAAAGAGAAGCCACTTGTGTCCAAATTTAAGTGGAAATAACACTTAGTGAAGTTGAGGTTTGGCTCCAGCTCTCCACTCCCACTGAATAGCATCACAACTTTAAGTCTGTCCTAGACTCTAATTTCATGATAGTTCTATTTTGCATGCAGAACAGAATGGATAATGCCATAAACATTAGTCTAGACAGCTGGTAATGTCTTGTACACATACCACCATTAAAGGTAACCTGAGTAGGTCATCTTACCCACTATTTTTCATAAATATTTTATGGAAACATGACCTGTCTCATGCTGTAATAACCATTTTGCAGAGACTCACAGCTCAACAGCTGGTTTCCGCACGGTCGCATAAAAGCTTCGCAAAGTAGTTGCCATAGCAACAAAAAATGAAGTTTGGAATTCCCATGATTTGAATGCAGGTGTCGAGTTGTCAAGTACATGACCAAGTAGGAGTATTCCGATTTACTGTCTTTATGGGGATTAGGCAAAGGATAACTTGATTTGGCATAAACATGATCATCGAGCGCAAACTGAGATTCTTACACAGCCCTTGGGATAAGGAGTCACCTTAAAGTGGAATTTCACCGGCTGTTGGTGGTTAGAACGATAATATAGTAAATAGATAGCTCCGTCATAGTAAAATTTTCAGCTTAGAATGTATATGTAAATGCACATTGTAAAAAAATGCTCCACATTTGTTGCTCACCGAGCTAAACTTGGCTGTTGAATAGTGTATTGTTCAGGGTACGACTTGCTGCCAAGCTAAAATCTCCTGTTTTGTAGAAATGTCATTGTTTTTTGGTATAAAGACAATAGAAACTCAGGTATAGAATTTTCTGTATACAAAATAGATCTGCATTCTTTCATAGCGTGTGAAAAGTGGAGGCGGCAAACTGCAACCCGGACAAACCTGAGCGGTACGAACCTACCCCATTGCGCTGCTGTAAAAATATCTCTTTGTCTTTTTTTTTACACATATTCATTGAAATACGGCTTATTCTTCCATAGACTTTCTTTTTGTACAATGCAAGCTGTTTAATTCTGATATAATTAGAGTCTTTACCACAACAAATAATAGTTAGAGATGAGTTATTTAATTTGACGTAATTGCTATTCGTGACAAAGTTTTGGAGATTCACTGGACCCGGTGAATTTGAACAATTTGATAACTGAATTGCACAAATATGTGCCCCCCCATTTTATACAAAGAAGAGGTCTTTATCAATTAGAGAAGGAGCTCAGACAGGATTCCCCATAAAATATTCCAGATGTCACATCACATGGTATAGAATAGCCAATTAAGAGGGACTATCATAGTCTGTATAAAAGTTGAGAAAGGAAATGCAACAGCCATTAGAATCTGGATGGTGAGAGGTAGTCACAGCTTATGGCTTAGGCAGGGTTCACATTGCGTTAGGGGTATCTGTTTAACGTATCCGTTAAACGGATGCGCTAACGCTGATGTCATTTTGACAGCTTTTGTGCCCTAGCGCTAACGGTATGCAAAATGTTACCATGCATTAGCCATACAGGTCTATGCACAGCGAACGCGTTCGTTCGCTGTGCGCTAGACCCGATGCACCCGAAAACTCAGCAGATCGCATTCGAGGGTGAGTCATACTATTATTGCGGCCAATGGGTGCGTTAACGCATCCGTTACATAGCGTTAGTGACGCTATGTAACGGATGTGTTTGACGCATGGCCCCTAACGCAATGTGAACCCAGCCTTAGTGATACAGATAATGGGAGAAAATTTTAAAGCACTGAACAAACATTACATATAGTGGGAAACAGGACAGCACTAAAGAATAGTCCAATTTTCCATAGTCATATACACTGCTCAAGAAAAAAAAGCGAACACTCAAATAACACGTCCTAGATCAAAATGAATTAAATATTTTCATTGAATACTTTTTTCTGTACAAAGTTGAATGTGCTATCAACATAATCACACAAAAATTATCAACAGAAATCAAATTTTTGAACCAATGGAGGCCTGGATTTGGAGAGACCCCCAAAATTAAAGTGGAGACAAGTCAAAATGAAAATCAAAGCAAGACAAAATTAAAGTGGAAACAAGTCAAAATGATGCTCAGTATTGTGTGTGGCCTCCACGTGCCTGTATGACCTCCCTACAACACCTGGGCATGCTCCTGATGAGGTTGCGGATGTTCTCCTGAGGGATCTCCTCCCAGACCTCGACTAAAGCATCCTTCAACTTCTGGACAGTCTGTGGTGCAACGTGACGTTGGTGGATGGAGCATGACTTGCTGTCCCAGATGTGCTGAATAGGATTCTGGTCTGGAGAACGTGCAGGCCAGTCCATAGTTCAATGCCTTCTGGTCATGCTGAAGGTTGTTGCAGGCAGCAGGTTCACACTCAGCACATGTGACAGAGTCTGGAGACGCCATGGAGAATGATCTGCTGCCTTCAACATCCTTTAGCATGACCGGTTTGGCAGTGGGTCAGTAATGGTGTGGGGTGGAATTTCTTTGGAGGGCCACACAGCCCTCCATGTGCTCGCTAGAGGTAGCCTGACTACCATTAGGTACTGAGATGAGATCCTCAGACCCCTTGTGAGACCAAATTCTGGTGCGGTTGGCCCTGGGTTCCTCCTAATGCAGGACAATATCAGACCTCATGTGGCTGGAGTGTGTCAGCAGTTCCTGCAAGATGAGGGCATTGAAGCTATGGACTGGCCCACCCATTCCCCAGACCTGAATCCTGTTGAGAACATCTGGGACAGCATATCTGGCTCCATCCACCAACGTCACGTTGCACCACAGACTGTCCAGGAGTTGACGGATGCTTTAGTCCAGGTCTAGGAGGAGATCCCTCTGAAGATCATCTGACGCCTCATCAGGAGCATGCCCAGGCATTGTAGGGAGGTCATACATGCACGTGGAGGCCACACACAATACTGAGCATCGTTTTGACTTGTTTCCACTTTAATTTTGTCTTGTTTTGATTTTCATTTTGACTTGTTTCCACTTTCATTTTGGGGGTCTCTCCAAATCCAGGCCTCCATTGGTTCAAAAATTCGACTTCCATTGATGATTTTTGTATGATTATGCTGACAACACATTTAACTTTGTATAGAACAAAGTATTCAATGAGAATATTTCATTCATTTAGATCTAGGTTGTGTTATTTGAGTGTTCCCTTTATTTTATTTTTTTGAGCAGTGTATGTTGATGTCACTTTTACACTAATAAGACTGTGTTTGAAAGACAAATTCTCAAGAAAGGGAGAAACTGATCAGAATGACCAGAAGTAAAAGGAAACACGTGAGATTGAAGGCCTGTTAGCTGGATGTCTTCAAGAATGATTTGCGAACGAACTGCAAGCAATTGAAAGAAGTCATGGAAAACAGGCAAGCATGACAAGAAAAAACCTGTAGAGCATCGAATGATAGGACATGACTGAACAGACAGAATCAGAATCAGTTTGCATTAAATAGTTTCAAAGAGGCTGGATACAATCCCAAGACACCTTGGACTGTTAAAAACATTTTTTCAAGCAAATTGGGGGCTTTGCAGTTTTTGTGATTCTTGGCAAATTGATTCACTGCAAAGAAAAATTTTGGGTAAAATTATGTTAAAGTGACGAATTTGAATTTGGAAACATTTGGTCATCTCTAGCAGTAGCATGTCTGGGATGAATTTTTACAGTGGTGGACTGGTTCCTTGAGGATACCTATGGAGATGGTCCTGAGGTCTACCCTCTACTTCTACAGACCATGTGCGCTTTTGATTGCATGTAATCTTTTGTGCTGTGTTCCAACAGAACAAGTCATCAATGGAATTTAATAAGTTCTTTGTTAATTATTCCATGAGAAATAGACCCTGGTTATCAGTGGATGGCTCTAAAAATAGCTAGATCATTGGGGACCGATGTGTTAAACCCATGAACAAATGTACGATACCCAAGCACCATGTCCATATTTGTAGTTATGATATAATTGTTTTGGATGGACCATACATAACCTAAAGGAAAGATTGGGATTCAAGACTAGACAAATATCCTCCAATGGGTGCCATGGATTTAAAAAAAATCACTGATGCTGTACTTTAGCAAGCAATTAAAAATTATCTTATCTTATGAAAAAAATGGTGCATTGTCAGACTGTTTAAAACAGTATTACATACAACTTGAGAGACAACTAGGATCACTTCATCGGTCATGTCACCATGCTCTCTAGACACAATGCAAATTAATTGTCCTTCAGTAAGAAGAAAATTCTCTTCGTAATGCCACTTTACGGTAGCTATCCTATAGGCCAATGTCGGACTCATTTATAGGGACCTGTCTTGTTGAAAATGATATATGATCTGTCATCAGAATGTTATTGAACAGGAGGGGCTAATCAGATTGATAGACTTTTTTTTCGGAAAAGTTTTAGTAATCCTTGAATTGTATGAATTAAAATCCCAGGTGCTGGTATGCATGCTAGGCCAGTGGATGCTTTAATTCAGTGGTTGACAGTCTTCCTTGTACAACTGTACATGCAGAAACAGCTGTCAATCACTACTAGTAACGCCCACTGGACTCCTCTGCATGCAAACATCAGAGATTTCAATGAATAAAATAGAAGTAAAACTGAATCTCTCCAACAAAATGTAAATATATACTTCTGCTCAGCTTCTCCTTCTCTATACCGGGCTGTCCACAGATTGTACAGCATGCTCAATTTGACAGGTTCCCTTTAACCCCTTAACCCCGGAGGTATATTCATTTTATGCGTTTTCGTTTTTCGCTCCCCTTTTTCCCAGAGCCATAACTTTTTTTTTCCATCAATATGGCCATGCGATGCCTTGTTTTTTGCAGGACGATTTGTACATTTGAACGACACCATTGGTTTTACCAAGTCGTGTACTAGAAAACGGGAAAAATATTCCAAGTGCTGTGAAATTGCAAAAAAAGTGCAATACCAAACTTGTTTTTTGTTTAGCTTTTTTAATAGGTTCACTAAATGCTAAAACTGACCTGCCAATATGATTCTCCAGGTCATTTCGAGTTCATAGACACCAAACGTGTCTAGGTTGTTTTTTATCTAAGTGGTGAAAAAAATTCCAAACTTTGTTAAAAAAAAAGGCCATTTTCCGACACCCGTAGCGTCTCCATTCTTCATGATCTCGGTTTGGGGGGGCTTATTTTTTGCGTGCCTAGCTGACATTTTTAATTATACCATTTTGGTGTAGAATCGATCTTTTGATCAACCGTTATTGCATTTAATGCAATGTCGCGGCAACCAAAAAACGTAAGTCTGTTGTTTTACTTTTTTTCTCGCTGCGCCATTTAGCGACTAGGTTAATCCTTTTTTATTAATCAGGCGATTCTGAATGTGGTGATACCAAATATGTGTATGTTTGATTTTTTTTTATTTTTCTATTTTAAATGGGGAGAAAGGAGGATGATTATTTATTATTTTTAATTTTTTTATATTTTCAAAAACTTTTTTTTTACTTTTGGCATGCTTCAATAGTCTCCATGGGAAAGTAGAAGCTGCCATAACCCAATTGGCTCTGCTACAAAGAGGCAATGATCAGTTTGCCTCTTTGCAGTAGAATTACTCACTTGCTATGAACGCCGGCCACTGGGTGGCGCTCACAGCAAACCGGCACTGACAACCATAGAGGTCTCCAGGAGACCTCTGGCTGTCATACCAACACACTGGTGACCCGCAATCACATGACACAGGTCACTGGTGGGCGGATTAATGACATGATTGCCAGAAGCGCTTGTTAAATGCCACTATCAGCGTTTAACAGTGGCATTTACGGGTTAATAGCCACGGGTGGATTGTGATTCCACCCGCAGCTATTGTGGGCATATGTCAGCTGTTCAAAAAAGCTGGCATGTCCCGGAAAAGATGTGGGCTCACCGCCAGAGCCCACATCAAAGGGAGGAAGTCTGACATCGGCGTACTATTACGCCAGATGTCGGAAAGGGGTTAAAACTTGACTAGGTGCAAGAGACACCAATTTTGTGGACAACTGTTACAGAGTTCAATAAATGATTGGCTGGATAAGATATCTAGTACCAGTTCTTGGAAACACTGGTTCTCTTTAAATTGCCTCTAAAATACCAGTTGGATTTTTGCATGGGGAGCCAGTAACTCTCCTATCAAAAGGGAAATAAATGGGATCTGTGCGTGAACAAGTGACTATTTATTCTTC
Organism: Oophaga sylvatica; assembly: GCA_033576555.1. Lineage (NCBI taxonomy): Eukaryota > Metazoa > Chordata > Amphibia > Anura > Dendrobatidae > Oophaga > Oophaga sylvatica. The sequence goes on along the minus strand of JARQOD010000001.1, from coordinate 14,592,652 downwards.
CTTGCTTGGTTACAAAAATTAAACTAATTAACATGGTGGTCTTATCTAATAGCTACCAACTCACCAACACCGGAGCTGCTGTAACCCCCCAACCTACAGTCTCCTTCCCCACCATCCTGTAGAATGTAAGCCCACAAGGGCAGGGTCCTCTCCCCTCTGTATCAGTCTGTGATTGTTAGTTTGCTTACTGACTGTAAGTGATATCTGTAATCTGTATGTAACCCCTTGTCATGTACAGCACCATGGAATCAATGGTACTATATAAATAAATAATAATAATAGTGTCGTTGTGTTCTGCAGTACTTTACAGACATCATCACTGAGGCTACAACCTAAATTCCTAACCAGTATGTCTTTGAAGTGTGGCAGAAAACCTGAGAAACCAGAAAAACCCACCCAAACACTGGTAGAACCTACAAACTCAATAGATATGTTGTCCATGGTGGGATTTGAACACAGGACCCCAGAGCTGCAAAGGAACAGTGCTAACCACCTAGCCACCGTGCTGCCCGTGAAGCACAACTTTGACTTTTATATATAGGGTTTCACTCTTCATTTTAAGGCACCTGGTGAATAGAATTCATTCATTTAGATGTATCCATTTCAACACTATATTGAAAAGTAGGTATCTCTTGATTGCCCGATAGCTGCTACAAAAGTGACTTATGTCCAATGTACTTTTAGAACCTAGATAAAAGAGAGAGTAGAGGTCAGGAGTAAAACTCACTGATAAAGGAAGAGAACAAAGCAACAATATACCCTACAGAATAGAAAATGAAGTATATATTGCTTATCGTCAATGGAAACTTTTTTAGAATTCCAAAAGGCAGCCATTAGACATCACATTTATATAATATACCGCTAACATGCCAATTATGCTTTGAGAAGCAATTAAGATTTATTTCAGACTAAAATGACTCCCTGTTGTGTGAAAATGTGTTAAAAGCAAATAACAGTGATATGTATATTTATATATATGTATACTGTATATATATTTTTTTATATATTTTTTTTTAAAAAAGCTTAAGTCAAACTTTTTCCATTAAATGTAGTTAGTTAGAAAAGCTCAGTTCTAAATCTTATTAGCAGTTCTGCAATTAGGTAAAGTTTATTAACTTTTTTTCTGTACTATAAACCATTATTTAATGTATTCTGTTAAGGAACTTTCCAGGACTATGATACTGATGACTAATACTTTAGTAAGGCTATCAATATCAGTTCAACAGAGGTCTGAGATTCATCTCCCTCATTGAGGTGAATTGGAACTAAATTGCAATGCACAAAAGTTTCACTACACAGTGTACAGAGCTGCGGTATTCTGATATTTTGTGCACTACTTGAGGGCACAAGATCTAATCACAGCTGATTGATTGAGGTACTAGATGTCCAACCTCCACAGATCTGATATTGATGACTAGAGTTGAGCAAAAAAATTAGTAGGACCTTTGTCCAGTGGCCCCACCCGTTGCTGGTCCATGACCCCCAGACCAAAGCATTGCGAACCTCCTACTACCTGTAACATCTGAAGTACAATATAATGATGCATTACACCTTAATATTATGATATTTCTACTAATAAGAGTAGTCATCAATGATGTCGCAGACAGTAGGTGGTTTCAGTGCTCTGGTCTCACAGCTACTGATTACCATCATAGTCTCGGGACAGTGGTCCTACAAATCAGCCTAAAAACTAACAGGCAGGTAGTTACTAACAGAGGCAACTACCTGCAAGATTAACTCGGCAACAGGTCAGAGCGGTCACCGACTATTCCTTCCGGTGATTCAGCTGCTCCATGTCAACAGAACATGTCTTCTTCTTCCGGGTTGCTTTATCTATGGGGCATTTTTATGGGCTGGAGTTTTTTGTGGGTCAGTTTTATTTATTTTTTGTCTTGCGATTTTCACTCACAACTTTTGTTTGAAACTTAATCAAAATAGCACACATAGTTTATAAATTTAGCACAAAGCAAAAAAAAACAATGCTCCTAATTTTTAGTTTTAACCTGTTTTGTAATTTTTCAAGTTCAAGAAGCCGCCCGCTCCTCTAAGATTTTGCAAAGACTGCGTTAAAATATCTGGTATACATAATATCATTCCAGTGGGGAGCTGAAACATATTTTCACAAAAATGTTGTGACTTATTAAAAATTCACAATTTTGAATCATAAGAAAAAAACTATAAATTACAAACCCAGCCCACAACTCCAAGCCCTGCACACAACTCCAAACCCTGCCCACAATTCCAAGTCCTGCACACAACTCTAAGCACTTCACACAACTCCAAACCCTGAACACAACTCCAAACCCTGCACACAACTCCAAACCCTTCACGCAACTCCAAGCCCTGCACACAACTCCAAGCCCTGCACACAACTCCAAGCCCTGCACACAACTCCAAACCCTGACCACAATTCCAAGTCCTGCACACAACTCTAAGTACTTCACACAACTCCAAACCCTGAACACAACTCCAAACCCTGCACACAACTCCAAACCCTTCACGCAACTCCAAGCCCTGCACACAACTCCAAGCCCTGCACACAACTCCAAGCCCTGCACACAACTCCAAACCCTGACCACAATTCCAAGCCCTGTACAAAACTCTAAGCACTTCACACAACTCTAAGCACTTCACATAACTCAAAGCACTTCACACAACTCCAAGCCCTGCACACAACTCCAAGCCCTGCACATAACTCCAAGCCCTGCACATAACTCCAAGCCCTGCACATAACTCCAAACCCTACTCTCAACTCCAAACCCTGCCCACAACTCCAAACTCTGCCAAGAACTCCAAGCCCTGTCCACAACTCAAAGCCTTGCCAAGAACTCCAAGCCCTGCACACAACTCCAAGCCCTGCACACAACTCTAAGCCCTGCACACAACTCCAAGCCCTGCACACAACTCCAAGCCCTGCACACAACTCCAAACCCTGATCACAATTCCAAGCCCTGTACAAAACTCTAAGCACTTCACACAACTCTAAGCACTTCACACAACTCAAAGCACTTCACACAACTCCAAGCCCTGATCACAATTCCAAGCCCTGTACAAAACTCTAAGCACTTCACACAACTCTAAGCACTTCACACAACTCAAAGCACTTCACACAACTCCAAGCCCTGCACACAACTCCAAGCCCTGCACATAACTCCAAAACCCTGCTCTCAACTCCCAGCCCTGCTCACAACTCCAAACCCTGCCCACAACTCCAAACTCTGCTAAGAACTCCAAGCCCTGTCCACAACTCAAAGCCTTGCCAAGAACACCAAGCCCTGCACACAACTCCAAGCCCTGCACACAACTCTAAGCCCTGCACACAACTCCAAGCCCTGCACACAACTCCAAGCCCTGCACACAACTCCAAACCCTGACCACAATTCCAAGCCCTGTACAAAACTCTAAGCACTTCACACAACTCTAAGCACTTCACACAACTCAAAGCACTTCACACAACTCCAAGCCCTGCACACAACTCCAAGCCCTGCACATAACTCCAAACCCTACTCTCAACTCCCAGCCATGCTCACAACTCCAAACCCTGCCCACAACTCCAAACTCTGCCAAGAACTCCAAGCCCTGCATACAACTCCAAGCGCTGCACACAACTCTAAGCCCTGCACACAACTCCAAGCCCTGCACACAACCGCAAGCCCTGCACACAACTCCAAGCCCTGCACACAACTCCAAGCCCTGCACACAACTCCAAACCATGCCCACAACTCCAAACCCTGCCCACAATTCCAAACTCTGCATACAACTCCAAGCCCTGCACACAACTCCAAACCCTGCCAAGAACTCCAAGCTCTGCCAAGAACTCCAAACACTGCCTACAACTCTAAGCCCTGCACATAACTCCAAACCCAGCACAGAACTCAAAGCCCTGCACACAACTCCAAACTCCTGAACACAACTCCAAACCCCTGAACACAACTTCAAACCCCTGAGCACAAATCCAAACCCTGCCCACAATTCCAAACCCTGCTCACAGCTTAACACTGACCACAATGATGATCAGATATAAAATTACTTTTAAAAAGACACAGGATAAAAGAATTTTAGCGCTAATGAAATACAGTAAAAAAAAAACAAAAGCTAGACAAAAAAAGGAGGAGCGGCATTAATCAGTAAGACTCTAAGTGTTGTTTATACATACATTTTTTAAATATAATATTTTTCTAAATTGAATTTTATTTTATATGTTTACAATTTTAAAAAAGTTATTGAGAAATAAGTACAACCAAGAAGTCGATTTTTGTTTTCTCCACAGCCTGAACTAAAATAACATTTGCCATGTTGACTTTTTGTTAAAAAAATAACCCCCTATAGTCCTCAGAACAGACCACGGACTGTGCTACATCACAGCCCTTGTCAATATTAAACTCACACCAGATACTAGCAAAAAATAAAAAAAAATCAATCCACTCTGTTTCTTAATATCTCAATTTCCTTAACCCTTTTATGCTTACAGTTTGCTTAGAGCAACGTCACGGAACATCAGAGGCTTTTAAAGACAATGCCGAGATTTATTGTCTACATTTACAATTTTTGAAACTCTAATATTTTCTAAATTGTTTCAAACTTTAACTTGTCCAAACAAAGTACAAATCGGTCCCACTCAATAATGGAAAAGGTGCCCTTAATATATGTGTTTACGTAGGTTGCCAATGCGCATTTGTATTAATGAGTAAAATTAAGCCCAACTACAGCTTTCGGGGCTAGAATTAGCAGACACATCCAAAATGTATTCTTAATGAGAATTCACAAACCTTTGAAGATTAAGCACCTGTTCTACAGCGAGAAGCAGATGCTTGGGGGGAAAATATTACTAAGAGTGATGGTATACATTTCTACCTTTCCCTAAACATAAACAAAAATCAATGTCAAACTTTTTGCTATTTTATTTTATTTTATTTTTTTTGAGAGTTTGCTTAGAGAATAGAAATATAATTGAAGTCCTGAGCAATTGAATGGCTGCTCATTCTCAATCAATCCAATAACACAGCCTTAGGCATCTGTACTTTCTTTAAAGTTCCCTACTAACAACAAAGGCAGAAAAATTCTGTTTCAGTCAACTTTTCACTGCAGAAACCGTCAGGCTGCCCAGTGTTTGGAGGTGAAGGCACTAACGGGAATGATTAAAAAATAAAGGGCCGGCAGAAGTGGAGATTTTATATTAAACAAAGTAGGAGAAAAGAGTTTAAAGTCGAAATGGAGGTTTGTGTTAAAGAAGAGAAGAGTTTGGGCACTGAGCAATCTGACATTTTTCTTTACTTTGTTGAAATGTTCTAGAAAGGATTATTCTTCGTGAGGTCCGGAGGGTTCCAGTTTTCCCTTATTAGCCATATCAAAGACTCTGTCCTGGTTGACTTGGTAAGCACTTCATAATCTGACTACATTTTCCATCCTCACCGAATGACCCCTTAACTCAACCGATCTCTACAAATTCAGGTGTGCATTCAGCATAGCCTAGGTCCATCACCTGTCTTCAACTCCTGACTCAGCTGCTCTTCTCCTCCACCTGCCTTAGACTTAAAATTGTAGTTCTAATGATGACTCATGCAAGGAAAAGAGAGTCATTTTTCAACATAGACCTTAGAAGGATTCAGAAAGTCAGATTTTAACCATGTGATGTTATACTTCTAATGAAGAAAAGAGAAAATTAGCTCGGTAGAAAGGCAAAATGAGCAATTGTAAGTACACAGTGCCATATAGTATGATGCCTGAAACATAATAAGAGGATGCAAACTTTGATGGGAGTGCTTACTTAATGTTTGTAGGGCCCTATAGTCATAATAAATGACCAATTTAAGTTATGAACTTACTATGCAGCATGAAAATGATTTCAGTTGGCTACCAATCAACATAAAGAACCATTGGGGATTTTTTTTTCTTCTCTAGCAAGATGGCGCAGCCGGTGTCTGCACAATAGGAGCTATCAGTAATCTCTGAGATCTACTACTGTGCAGGCGCGGGTGGTGCCATATTGGAGGAGTACTTTTTTTCTCCAGAAAGATGGCACCGCCGGCGCCTGCGCAACAGCAGCTATCTCTATACATACCAATAGCTGCTACTGTTCAGGCGTGGCGGGCTCCATTTTCAAATTGTCTTTTTTCCTCGCTCAGTTAAATCAGCAAAAGATATTAAGTGCACAGTAACCATGCAATTATGCTGGACCGCAGGAACCACGGCCGGCACCTGCCTGCAGAAGCATTTTTTTATTCAGTATGTGATGGTATTCATAATGCAAAGACCTGTCAGCAGTCTGTATTATGAATACCTATCAGAGCACCACATACAAAAACTGAAAATAAAGATTAAGAAACAACTACAAGACGGATTTCATCAACCAAGGAATCATTTTAATCAGTATAACAGCGCCAACCTGACACGGTCTGTAGGTTACTATGCATAATCCTGCTGACAAGTACTCTTTAAAGGGAACCTGTTATGCCAGATAAAAATATTTGCCTGCAGATATGGGGTTAATCGGCAGGTAGTCTTAGAAAGATGCCTGGCAGCCTTAATGAAAGGGAGATTCCCAGGAGAAAATTAACTTTATTCCTCCTGGAGTCATTGACTTTCAGTCATAGATGTGTGCCGGTGCACCTACAGTCATTGCTCAATTTACTGTAGGAGGTAGCTCTATACTCACTACAGCACTTTTTCTGACAACAGGCTTTGCACTGATGTTAGTAAATGCTGTTTACTTACAGCCACAGCTCTCAGTGCTGCAATCGGTGAATATTGTCATACCCGACACCTGTCTGACTGAAAGCCGGTGGCTTCAATGAAGAATACAGTTAATTTTCTCCCAGAAGCTTCATGGTCAATAAGGCTATTGGGCACCTTACTAGCATTGTTTACTTGCATAACCTAGACAATAAAAATAATACATAAAAAAACCACAGTGCACTTGGTTAATATTTTATGACAAGGTGTGCTCAATCGGGATGGTTCATAGTCTAGTAACTTGCCTTGCTTTTTGCAAGCAGGCTTCAAAGTAAAACGTCGAGCACAGCTTGTCATAGTGGTTTAGCTTTTACACTCTTTTTATTAAAAAGTTTAGCTAAGTGCCCTGTTTTTTACGTGTTACAATTTACTTGCTGTAGAGTTTTTAGGCATTGTTTTATTCTAGCTTGCATTTAACTGTTAAGATCCATAGTGTGTAGGTGTAAACTTAATATTACACGCATACCACAACACTGCCTGAGAAGTGGCAAATCTCTGGACAAAAAATGGTAATACTAAGGTCCAAAAATAACAGTATGCACAGTAGAATGTAAAAGTTTGGGCATCCATGGTCAAAATTACTGTTACTATGAACAGTTAAGCAAGAAGATAAAATGATCTCTAAAGGGCCTAAAGATAAAGATGGCACATTTTCAACCATTCTTCCTTGGAAATTTCTTCCACTTCTGTGAGATTCCTGGGATGTCTTGCATCCTCTGCTATTTTGAGGTCTAAACAGATTTTCAATGATGTTCAGATCAGGGGACTGTGAGGGCCATTGTAAAACCTTCAGCTTGCGTCTTTGTGGTCATCTTCTGTGGATTTTGACGTGACTTTAGGATCTTTATTCATTTGTAGAAGCCATAGTCTTTTCATCTTCAGCTTTTTTCCAGATTGGGTTATGTTTGCATCAAAAATTTGTTGAAATTTCATTGAATCCATTCTTCCTTCTACTGAAATGTTTCTAGCTTTATTGACTTCAGCACAACCCCAAAGCATGGTTGATCCACCCCCCTGTTAAATGGTTGGTGACATGATCTTTTTATGACATGATCTGAAATTCTGTATCTTTTTTCTCCACACTCACCTTTGATCATTGCGGCCAGTTTTACTTTAACTCATCGTCCACAGAACTTGATTCCAAAATATATCAGGCTTGTTTAAATGTTATTTTGCATACTTATGATGATGAATTTTATGGTGAGGATGCAGCAGAGGTTTTCTTGTTATGACTCTTCCATGAAGGCCATATTTGTACATGTGTCTCTGAACATAGAACAATGTACCACAACTCCAGAATCTGCTAAATCTTTCTGAAGGTCTTTTGTAGTCAAGCAGGGGTTCTGATTTACCTCTAGCAAATCTTTAGAGTAGCTCTCACTGAACTTTTGCTTGGTCCTCCAGATCTTACCTTTACCTTCACTGTTCCAGTTAACTGCCACTTCTTAATTACATTTCGTACTGAGGAAAAGGCAACTTGAAAACACTATGCTGTCTTCTTATAGCCTTCTCTGCTTTGTGGGCCTCTACCATTTTCAGATTGCTAGGCAGCTGCTTAGGAGACCACATGGCTGTTTTTTTTTTGGCATAAGGGTAGAGGAGGCTGAGTTTTTATAAAGCTGGTAAATTTGCATTACCTGGCAGTTGCTAATGATGATAGTGAACAAGCCATAACCCTAACAGGCTAATTATGGTCTGAAACATTAGTCAAGGTTATCTGAGTATCTGAACATACAAATCTCCAAGGGTGACCAAACTTTTGTATATACAGTACAGACCAAAAGTTTGGACACACCTTCTCATTTAAAGATTTTTCTGTATTTTCATGACTATAAAAATTGTAAATTCACACTGAAGGCATCAAAACTATGAATTAACACATGTGGAATTATATACTTAACAAAAAAGTGTGTAACAACTGAAAATATGTCTTATATTCTAGGTTCTTCAAAGTAGCCACCTTTTGCTTTGATGACTGCTTTGCACACTCTTGGCATTCTCTTGATGAGCTTCAAGAGGTAGTCACCGGAAATGGTTTTCACTTCACTGGTTTGCCCTGTCAGGTTTAATAAGTGAGATTTCTGGCCTTATAAATGGGGTTGCGACCATCAGTTGTGTTGTGCAGAAGTCTGGTGGATACACAGCTGATAGTCCCACTGAATAGACTGTTAGAATTTGTATTATGGCAAGAAAAAAGCAGCTAAGTAAAGAAAAACGAATGGTCATCATTACTTTAAGAAATGAAGATCAGTCAGTCCGAAAAATTGGGAAAATTTGAAAGTGTCCCCAAGTGCAGTTGCAAAAACCATCAAGCGCTACAAAGAAACTGGCTCACATGGGACCCCCCAGGAAAGGAAGACCAAGAGTCACCTCTGCTTCTGAGATAAGTTTATCCGAGTCACCAGCCTCAGAAATCGCAGGTCTACAGCAGCTCAGATTAGAGACCAAGTCAATGCCACACAGAGTTCTAGCAGCAGACACATCTCTACAACAACTGTTAAGAGGAGACTTTGTGCAGCAGGCCTTCATGGTAACATAGCTGCAAGGAAACCACTGCTAAGGACAGGCAACAAGCAGAAGAGACTTGTTTGGGCTAAAGAACACAAGGAATGGACATTAGACCAGTGGAAATCTGTACTTTGGTCTGATGAGTCCAAATTTGAGATCTTTGGTTCCAACCACTGTGTCTTTGTGCGACGCAGAAAAGGTTTACGGATGGACTCTCCATGCCTGGTTCCCACCGTGAAGCATGGAGGAGTAAGTGTGATGGTGTGATGGTGCTTTGCTGGTGACACTGTTGGGGATTTACTCAAAATTGAAGCATACTGAACCAGCATGGCTACCACAGCATCTTGCAGCGGCATGCTATTCCATCTGGTTTCGTTTAGTTGGACCATCATTTATTTTTCAACAGGACTATGACCCCAAACACACCTCCAGACTGTGTAAGGGCTATTTGACCAAGAAGGAGAGTGTTGGGGTGCTACCCAGATGACCTGGCTCCACAGTCACCAGACCTGAATCCAATCGAGATGGTTTGGGGTGAGCTGGACCGCAGTCAAGTCAAAAGGCCCAACAAGTGCTAAGCATCTAGAACACCATCAACACTGCTGGAAACCATTTCCTGTGACTACTCTTGCAGCTCAATCAGAGAATGCCAAAGGTGCAAAGCAGTCATCAAAGCAAAAGGTGGCTACTTTGAAGACCTAGAATATAAGACATATTTTAAGTTGTTTCACACTTTATTGTTAAGTAATATAATTCCACATGTTACATGTTAATTCATAGTTTTGATGCCTTCAGTGTGAATGTACAATTTTCATAGTCATGAAAATACATAAAAATCTTTAATGAGAAGGTGTGTCCAAACTTTTGGTCTGTACTGTTGTATATAAATATTATTAATACGAATTACAAAATCTAATTATAATACAATAACATGTAAGAAAATATGTATCTCATGTAATAAGCCTTTAGTGATATTATGCTTCACTACTACTGTTCACAATAAGAAATTTTGACATCCTGTCAAATTTACATGACCTATTTCCCAATAATATATATAAATATAGTTTTACTATATATATTTACAGACAGACCAAAAGTTTGACACCACCTTCTCATTCAATGATTTTTCTAGTTTTCATGACTAGAACTTTGTAGATTCACACTGAAGGCTCAAGACTGAATATCACAGTGGAATTATACATTACACTTTTCAAAGTGTGAAACTGAAAAATGTCTAATCTAGATCTTCAAAGTAGCCACTTTTGCTTTGATTACTAGCTTGACGCAAAAAGGTGAACGATTTGACTTAAAAATCACAGAATACATTCAACATGAAACTTACTTTGGTCTGAAAGTCAATTTAGATCTTTGGTTCACACGTGTCTTGTGCACGCAAAGTTTAGATGGATCTACATGCCTTTTCACCGTAACTGGAGGAGTTGTGATGTGGGTGCTTGTGTGACAGTTGGGATTACTAAATTGAAGACATACTGAACCAGATGGCTACCCAGCATCTCCAGCATTATCATCCTTTGCGTTTAGTCTAATCATTATTTTCACAGCATGAACAATACACACTCCAGCTTGAGGTATATACAGAGTTATAGTGTAGACTACACTCAGATAACTGGCTGCCGAGTCACCAGACCTAGACCCAATCAGATGGTTTGGTGAGCTGACCCTCCCGCTTCATGTGATAATCCTCAACATGTCACCGCAAAGCACCCCCACACCATCACACCTTCCTCTGCACGGTGGAACAGCATTGTGTCCAATCCGTTCACCTTTCTTCGTGCAACAGTAATCAAAGAAAAGGTGCTACTAGAAGAACTCAGAATATAAGACATATTTTCAGTTGTTTCACACTTTTTTGTAAAGTATAATGTATAATTCCACATGTGTTAATTCATAGTTTTGATGCCTTCAGTGTGATTCTATAATTTTCATAGTCATGAAAATACAGAAAAATCTTTGAAAGACAAGGTGTGTCCAAACTTTTGGTCTGTACTGTATGTTCAAAAATCTGCTTTGCAATGACGGACATGTACAAAAGTCCTGGAGATGTTAAATACAATGCATGTAGAATAAAGGTAGAGGTAAATATCAGCCTAGTAAATGATGACCCCTAGTGCTCAATAAAAAGTAAATCCTTTAGTAATCAACATGCTTTGTTAAATAGCTAGCATGCAAGATACTAGTTTTCTTAATGTTGTCTGCAGCAGCCACAGCAAAGACCAACACCACGTCTTCCCATCCAGATGTGTGTTTCAACTAGCTTCTTCCTAGCTTCTTATGCATTTCAGTCCTGGAAGAAGCTAGGCGAAACACACAGGGACATGGTGTATGTCGTTACTGTGGCTGCTGCAGACTACATTAAGAATGGTAGCACTATTTGTGTTGTATTACTAGGGATTGACAATTAGAAGTCATCTGTTGATAAACTGATATTGTATTTATAATCACCAGATCATAATCTCAATAATGATAAATACAGTGTTGAAATATTTAGTATTTTGAAGTGCTTTCCTTCTATATTTGCATTTTTACAACTGGGATGGTTATTTGTTGATTGATTAATATTATAGTTATACTAATAGATGTGCTCTCCAATAATTTTGGTTTTGCTAATGCTTTTTACCTGAAGATTAACCCTAGATCTGCAGGTATATAGTGTTATCTTACGTGATAAGACCTACATCTGCAGATATATAGCGCTGCCTGATGTGACAAGTTAGCTTTAATTGATATTTAGATGAACTGTTATTTCCCCTTCATGTGTTTTCTTCTTCTTCTTGTAGCCTGTTTTCTTTGCCCTCCCTGAGACTGTACATGCTTTCTCTACATTGTGGAGATCTGTGTACAACCCTCTTCCTACTTCTATCTCTAACAGTGAAAAAAGGCAAAGGTAGAGCAGAAAGAACTATCAGAAGTAGAAGCAGGAATGTTGATATTTTAGTAGCAATATTGGCATGCCAGATCTGGCATGTCACTCTCCACAACGAGAAAACTTACCTCTTAGATCCAAGTCTTAGCTTCTCACCCAGCCAAATCAGATCTCATACTTTGCACTGATGAGGGGCAATACCTCAAAATACTTTGCCTGCAAATGGAGATTCTGAATCGGATTTTATCCTAAGTCATAGGCCGGGATCACACATGCGAGGAAAACAGCCTAGTCTTGCATGTTAATACCCGGCACTGCCAACGGCACTCAGATTGGAGCGTGCGGCCACATAGCAATACATGGAGCCACACGCTCCACTCGCGATGCCGTCGGCAGTGCCGGGTATTAACATGCGATACTCGGCCGTATTCCTCGCATGTGTGATCCCGGCCATATTGTAAGGCTCGCTAAGGGGTCAATATTGACTTGTAGGCTTGCTACTTCCAATAGGTGGCACTAGAGCTCAAGACCCCTTCCTCTCTGAAGAGACAATTGCATACTTAATTTCCCAGAGGAGCATGCAAAGTGTTTAGGTCTCCTCATACTAGCCGGCCACACCTAGCATGTCACTCTCCACATGCAATTTTGCAAAGCCCTCAGCTAGCTAAAAGACTTATAAATACTGTGTAGCAAAAACATGAAAAATAAAGAAAGAAAACTATTTAAAATATTGCTTACATTTACAGTAAGAAAGCAACTTAACAAGAAAATTAATTATATTAAGGTCTACCTAGCTTTCAAAAATGCTCATAGGACTAACTTAATGCATGTTCATTAAGGTCATTAGGTGATTTTTAGTGGGAATGCCAATGGAAGATGTTTTATACCAAAGAAATTTGAATTTAGTGGAAAGGCTAAATCTGATTAGTCTCATGTTTATCAGTCATTAGTGGTTTGCTAATGCATAGCTTCGAATCATCTGTCCATACGTAGGTCAAAAGTGCGGGATCATCTGTCTGTAGACAGGTCAAAAGAGTAAAAATGCCTTGTTCTTGACCTCCGGATTACCACCCATCATGTTCGTGTCAGAGTCACTGATTATTTTTTGCATCCTTATGTCCTTGTATACAAGATGTAAATTGAAGGTAACATTTTTTTTTTCTATATTCTGCTAGTCCATAGTCTTTTTTGCTATGAATCAGACAAGTCTCCACGGAATGACTTGACAAAATCATTTCTTAACTGTGACAGCCATACGAGATGAGGGCATTCTTCCCACAGCTTAAATGGATATATGACAAGGGAATATTAATTGCACAAGACAAGGCATTTAAAGGCATTAACTCAGCAGCACCACAAGTCTATTTTATTAAATTAGGGTTATTTATCAATGTAAATAACTGTTGGAAAGCTATTGCTAATCTCATGATATCCTGGAATTTTTTTTCTGCCTCTTAGTATTTTGAGGGAGGACAGCCAAATAGAAGGCACATTAATATGTAGCTGGTAGCATGTCGTTCTATATCAAACATTACAGCACATTTCATGTAGAAATTAAATGTTATTTTAGTTATCCAGTTTAATATTGTGACGTTCCACACTGTCTGTGGACGGGGGTTACTCGCTTTGCAGGTCTTGGAGGTAAACACTGGCACACGCAGGGTTAAAACAACAGTCCATTTGGTTTATTACAGCAGCCATTACACCAAATACAGTCTCTCAATGATCCCGATCAGCACAACATGGATCCCTGTCCGTTACCTGTCCGTTACCTGTTGGTTTCGGCCACACAGGTTCCCGGAGGCCTCTTAGCTTCAGAGGTATCCAGTACAAAACACAGTTTTTCTCTGACCCCATCAGCAACACATGGATCCTGTCCGTTACCTGTCCGTTACCTGTTGGTTTCGGCCACACAGGTTCCCGAGGCTCTTAGCTTCAGAGGTATCCATACAAAACACAGTTTTCTCTGACCCCAGTCAGCATACCACATGGATCCCTGTCCGTCACCTGTTGGCCACTCAGGTTCTCAGATCCCTCTTATACGCAGAGGCATCCAATCAACATTTCTCACTTTGCTCTGACCCCGGTCAGTGTCACTCACGGTTTTCAAGCCCATCCACTCCTTTCTGGGTTCAGACTCGCCAGCACTGCTTCCCCAGTATGTGCAACATCCAGCCTGTTAAATATCGGAGCTCTGTCCAGGCAGACAGACTCACAACACACTCTCAGTCTATGTGCCAACTCCTTACTCCTTCCTTACATACCGGTAACCACTCCCACAGGTGAGGTATGGATTACATGGTCAGTCACATGCTCATGACCTCATCATAGGTCCTCAAAACCTCACAACCACCAGTGGGTGGTGTATGTGTGGTTAGCTAGTCCCACCCAGCTCTCCAACTAAATCTGTAAGCCACCCTAGTAAAGTAAAACACAACTCTTGTGGGACTACAAGTCCCAGAAAAACATTACTGGCCTACAGCGCAGAGGACCTCTGAGACATGAACCTGACATTCATAACAATGACCGGGGACTGTTTTAAATCTAAATCATGCCTCCATGCATATCTTGAGGAGCACATACAGCGCCCCCTAGCTTCAGCATGGGTCACTACATCACAATATATATTTACATAGTATAAGCATCTAAAGACATGGGTCAGGAGTCTCAAGTTATTCCCTATTTTCCACATCAAGAAACAGATAACAAGGTGATAAAAACCCAGTGATCAACCATAATCTGTGGATAACTCAACCCAAATTGTTCATTTCCCTACTGTAGCACCACTGGTGTCTTCACTAGTAGGTAAAAAAAACTCTTTAAAGAAAGGCTATGCGGCTGGATAAATAGTTCTTGATGCTGTAGGAGTAGAAAATCAAAGTTTTTTTGTTTAACTACGCATTTAATTGCTGAACCGGCAATTTTTTTTCATGTTAAAATAATGATAGTTACAAAAAGACACATGGAGGCATTTTTCAAGAGAGATATGTAGAAGAAAAGAGTGTTAAGGAATAATATAGAATGAATAGATGTTGAGTATAGGAATAGTGTGTTTGAAGGTAAAAATTGAAAACAAGGGTATGACGCTAGTCACTACAACTCACGAACAAGTCATGAAGCTAGGTGGTTAAGAGCAGGGGTGGGATTCAGCCGGTTCTCCCCGGTTCGATGGAACCGGTTGTTCAAAAAGCAGCCGGTTCCCCGAACCGGGGAGAATCAGAGCGGCGATCCGGTACCATGGGCGTAAGTGTGCGCAGTGCACGGAGCTGCTGTCTCTCCAGAGGAGCTCCTTCCTTCCTTCCCTCCTGGCAGCAGCAGCTGTAGTTTCACTTTCTGCCCTGCGGGCTCTGGTTCTCTCAGCCACACTGGGTCCTAGTGCCCTCTGTGTGCAGACACTGGACACTTCCTGCTCCTGCCTCAGCCACTGCCTGCAAGCTTCATGGTAAGAGGGGATGGAATTTATTAAATTCATTCTGCTCAGGCATGTCATGGTCACTGTGGGGGCATGTGAGAGGATGGGGTACAGTGGGGGAGGGGTACAGGGCACTGGGGTGAATGTAAGAGGATGGGGGTATTGTGGGGGCTAGGGCACTGGGGGGGTCAATGTGAGAGGATGGGGGTATTGTGGGAGAGGGGTACAGGGCACTGGGGTGAATGTAAGAGGATAGGGGTATTGTGGGGGCTAGGGCACTGAGGGGGGTTAATGTGAGAGGATGGGGGTATTGTGGGGGAGGGGTACAGGACACTGGGTTGAATGTAAGAGTATGGGGTATTGTGGGGTCTAGGGCACTGGGGGGTTAATGTGAGAGGATGGGGGTATTGTGGGGGAGGGTACAGGGCACTGGGGTGAATGTAAGAGTATGGGGTATTGTGGGGGCTAGGGCACTGGGGGGTTAATGTGAGAGGATGGGGGTATTGTGGGGGAGGGGTACAGGGCACTGGGGTGAATAAGAGGATGGGGTATTGTGGGGGCTAGGGCACTGGGGGGTTAATGTGAGAGGATGGGGTATTGTGGGGAGGGGTACAGGGCACTGGGGTGAATGTAAGAGGATGGGGGTATTGTGGGGGCTAGGGCACTGGGGGGTTAATGTGAGAGGATGGGGATATTGTGGGGGCTGGCGCACAGGGGTTGATGTGAGAGGATGGGGTATTGTGAGGGAGGGTGGACAGGTCACTGGGGTTGAATGTAAGAGGATGGGGGTATTGTGGGGAGGGGCAACAGAGCACTGAGGGGTGCATGTGAGAGGATGGGGGTATTGTGGGGTCAGTGGGACAGAACACTAAGGGGTGCATAAGAGACAATGGGCTGTTGGGGTGTGGGTGGGGGACAGGGGAGGTAGGGGGCTTTTTTTTACTTGTGAGCTCCTTAATACTTTAATAATAGATTAATATTTCAGTATTATTATAACAAGGGCACAGACAGACGGCCGTATAACTCATGCGAGGATCGCACTGCAATCCTCGGACTTGCTTGTACCGCTCCTGACATGAGCGCGACTGCCATGTATAATATATGGTATATACAGCGTAGTGTCGCATACACTGCTGTATTATACAATATACAACAGTTCTAATGCTCCATACCTAATATGCAGTATAATATACAGTGTATATGATGTAACCTGAATAAGATGCGACATTGCCTTGCCCCCCCCTAGTTTTGACCCTGGGTACGCCCATGTCCGGTACTATTTTGCAGTCAGCTTGCAGTGCCGCAACACACCGCCAGCCCCGGCCCCCGCGGACTGATCTCTGCAGTGCGGCGATTGGGTAGCGGCGCAGCCGCAGCCATCTTCTTTAGTCACGAGGCGGAGCCGGAGAGGAGAGAGGTACTGTGTGAGCTGAGCTGCGCCGCTGCCTGGGCCCTGGAATGGATCTGGAGGAGTGTGTCTGTGTTGACTGAGGTGGTCTGACCGGCATCTATCTATGATAGATAGACGTCAGTCAGAGTAGTAAGGCCTCCATGGAAGAGCAGTTCTTCTAGCCCCCTGCGTTGTCTTCTTCTCTGGAGAGCTTGAGGTCTATGCTCAGAGCTGTCTGTAGGGCACAGCTGCAGAAAGCCACCCAGCTGGAGACAGACCACCAGCTCCCAGATCCTGGTGCCTTCTAAGGGTGAGTTTCCATGGTCAGGAAACGCTGCGTGTTTGGCGCTGTGTGCTGGCGCAGCGCCAAACACGCAGCGTCCAGATGTTACAGCATAGTGGAGGGGATTTAAAGAAATCCCGTCTCCACTATGCGTAACAACATACAGGTGGCAGGCCTGCGTAAACGGACATGCGGCGCGTCTTTTCAGACCGCAGCATGTCCTAGCGTATTGCGGCGACGCTGCGTCGCCGCAACGAAATTTAACACAGGGCTATGTAGCCCTGCGTTCTTTCCGGAGGTGTTCCGGAGGTGTCCTGAACACCTCCGGAAAGAACGCGCGTCAGAAAGGGGGCGGGGCTTAGACGGAGCGGAATTTCCGCTCCGTCAAATGCGCTGTGTTTCCTGACGGTGGAAACACAGCCTTAGACATTATTACCGAGAAGCTTGCAATCCACTTGTATGTACCAGGTGTTTAGAGTCACGTTTACATCCTGCGGCTTTTTATACGGTCTACTTTATAAAGATGACAGTAATACCTATATCGTACCTTAGTTACTGTACATTCAGTGGGGGTGGGGGAACTGTAAGTCCCAGCATTGCATATTGGCATCTGATCTATAGAGATTACTGCAGGTAATACAATAAATATGTTCTATTATTACAATCACTAGTATAAGTCCCAGCATCTCCCCATTTGTCTAGATATTAGACACACATTTATTATTCAGATATTATGTAGTATCGACTTTAGGCTGATCCAAACAATCGCATTTTTGGTCAGAAGAAAAAATAGCAGCACGCACGAGTTGCATCCGATTATGGGATCGCACTCAGCCAGGCAAATCAGTGAGTCCGTGAAAAAAAAAAATCAGACTGCACTCGGATGACATCTGAGTGCAGTCTGATTTTCACAGCTTTACAGAATGAAGAAGATGGAGAACTTTTTATTTCCACCTCCTCCTCATCCGCGAAAATCGGAGCACGCTGTGAGCACACTCTGATCAAACTCCGATCAGAGTGTGATTAGCTTAATCGGAACGATTTTCTCGGATGAGACAAAATACGGTCGTGTGACCCTATCCTTAGAGAAATAAATACATTATTATTATTATTGATGAGCAAATGTGCTTGTTTGTTAGGCAATCCCTGCATGTGTTGCGGGTGTCGAACAGCCATGAGACATGCAACCGCGGGGACTGGAACATATTTTTCGAGCATGCAGAAGACATTCGGTTAGAACCCAAGCATGCTCAGATAACACCTTATCCGAGTATGTTCACTCATCACTAATTATTGTATATTGTATTTCTGGATAGAAGGTAGAACTGTAAGTCCCAGCTACATAATACTATAGTTTAATCTTCAGTTCAGTATGAGACTAGAAAGAGACTTTTTAATCAGAATGTAGTGCACAGCCTGGCCAGCCGGTCAGTCAAGTGAGACAGCTGCATAGAAATATACGGATCAGGAGAGCCGCTGGCCAGAATGTGCACTGTTCTGATCTCATTCCAATTTATTGTTTTTCAACTGACTGCGCCCCTACTTATATGTTTGAGGAAAAGGTGCGTGTAAATGGGTGTGGCTTAAAAATGGGTGTGGCTTAAAATGGGTGTGGTTTAAAATGGGTGTGGTTTTCCGACGCACAAACACAGAACCTGTTGTTAAAAATTTGAATCCCACCCCTGGTTAAGAGGTCTGGGATCAGATACAAAGAGGGCTCATCATAAATAAAGAGATAAGGCAAAGGTATAGTCAGGTAACACTTCAAGGTCAAAATTCCAGAAAGGTAGGGGATCAAGACAAAAAGGCAAGGCAAACGGATAGTCAAGACAAGGTGGTGCAGCAAAGATCATGTACAGGAAAACAGAGAATGGAGCAAGCACACACCATTTGAGCAAAGCCGGAACTGGTACTAATTGGAATCAGAGAGCCAGCTAAAAAGCCAGGTAATCACTCGAATAGCAGACACATGGAGGAAGCCCGGAATGTCCCGGCCCTGAATGGATGGCTGAACTGTACTGAACTGCCACTAAACATCCTGATAGCTCAGCATGCCTCTGCCATAGATTGGATGGCTGAACTGTCACTCACTGCCTCTTGACACCTATTGCCAGAATCATGGCAATGGGAAGGTATTGACTGCACAGACAGATGGAGTCACTGAATGTCCTATGCAGAGGAGTTTATGAAGAGAGACATAAACAATAGATTAGAGAGAAGAAAAACAGGACAAAAGAAAAGGAGAAAAAACAGTAAAATGAATAGTTAGGACGGAAGGTGAAGTAAAAGAAAAACAGAGCAGAGAGCAGTGGGAACAAGGTAACCCATTAAATTCGAGTATCGAAAACAGGGCCGGACTGGCCATCTGGCAATTCTGGCAAATGACAGAAGAGCCTGTCTGGTTGTGGAATTATTGGACTGACTTGGAGTGTTATGTGAGTGTATTGTATATTTTTATCAATTGATGCTGAAAATGTTTTCACTGATTTAAAGTGTGAAATGAAGATTCACTACTATCTTGATACATTACACAATATCCACTGAAATAAATGGGCTGTCTATGTAATACATGGAGTGCCCAGATCCTCTTGAGCTGTGTATGTTCTGTGGTGTAGTGACTAATGTGGCACCTAGGGGGTGCTGTATAAGTTGCTCAAATTATGCATGGAGGCATGAGATGGATGGGAAACCAGTACCTGGTATGGTGCTAAATGGAAAGTATGTGTCGCAGAGCTATTCTGTGCTGTAGGTCAGTAATGTTGTTCTGGGACTTGTTGTCCCATAAGAGTTCTGATTGTTGTTAAGGGTGAACCTATAGGGTTAGCTTGTGAGCTGGGTGGGACATGCTAACCACACATACACCGCCCACTGGTGGTGGGAGAATGAATGTTACATACTGGTGATTGTATGTATTGTGAAGGACCTGTGATGAGGTCATGAACAGGTGACCAGACTATGTGCTTCATACCTTGGCTGGGGAGTGGCTACAGGTATGAAAGGCAGTGTTGGGCACATGGTGAGGAGATTGTGTTGGAGACTGAGGAGTCTCTGGAAGTCTGGCTGAGACAGTGGAGAGTGTGTCCTGCACAGGGCTGCCTGGAAGGTTCCTGGAAGGTCTGTCGGTGTTGGAAGATCCTGGGGTTGGATCGGATTCCTGGAAGCACGTGGTGAGACTTGGAGCTTGGTAGCCGGGGTGTTGGACGGGGGTCCTGAATAGCACCCGGACAGGACACATGGGTGTGTGGAGCCTGTGATGGTCCCACACTGAGAACCATGCGGTTCTATTGAGGAGTTTGGCTGGAGTCAGCCTGGAAGTGACTTTCTGTTACAGTGTGTCAGTGAGCACCGAAGCGAGTCCAGACCACCCGGGAATGGCACCTGGCGGTCCCTGCTGGCTTTCAGCCGCTTAGTCAAGCCCATCCCATGCAAGGGTGCATCTGGGAACAGTAGTTTGCGAAGCTAGAATGCATTGATGTTTTTGTCATGTATTGTTACCTGGTGTTTAACGTGAAAGTAAACAATTGATTTTGGACTAAAAGCCTGTGTGTTGCCTCATAACTGCGGTCCGGCCCTTGCCTACCAGAGCGAATCCCTACAGTTCCTTCCTTGACTCTTGGATAGTGTTGAGCGATACTTTCCGATATCGGGAAATATCGGATCGGATTGGATCGGACCGATACCCAAAAAGTATCAGATATCGCCGATTCAGATACCGGAAACCAATGCAAGTCAATGGGACAGAAATATCTGAATTAAAATAAACCCTTTCTTTCCTTGTAAACACTAGATATATATATACAGAGAATACATATATATATATATATATATATATATAATGTCATTGTGACACATATATATATATATATTTATAGTTCATACACTTCTACATAGTATAATAGCCGCTAATTCAATTGCCGACTTCTGTGAAATTACAGAACAGAACCCGACATGAAATGACACATGGTTTACATACAGTTAACCATGTCATTTCATGTAGTTTGATATATGGTTTTCACTAACAATTACATGAGTGAATGTGTGCAACATTTCATACATGTAGGGGTTAATTAAAGGTTTAAATTCGTTGAAAAAAAATGCGTGGGCTCCCGCGCTATTTTCTAACCAGACAGACAAAGCCAGCGAGTGGGGGCAGATAATAATAGCCTAGGGAGGGTGCATTTATTTTGTGTCCCCCTGGTTACTAACATCTGCCCCCAGCCACCCCAGAAAAGGCAAATCTATAATTAGATGCGCCCTTTCTGGCACTCAGCCCGTCTATTCCCATTGCCCTGTAGTGGTGGCTAATGGGTTAATAATGGGTTAAAGCCACCTTGCTATTGAAAGCAATCAATTAAGCTTCCCACACTAATCACTTCCTCCCCAGTTGGCCGTGAGAGGAAATCATTCATTCGGGGGCTTACAGCTGAGCTGCCAGCATTAGCTGCGCTGCTTGCTGTAAGCCAGTTAACCCTTTGTGAAGGATTACAGCGTGGGACCTGACAGAGCACCGGATAGGTAAGAATAATGTTGCTTTACTATTTTATTTTTATTACAGGAGAACAAGGGCTTCGCACGGATTACCTGTAAAGTAAAAGATGGTCAAAAACTGTGATTACTTCATTAAAATGATTTTTAATTAAAGTGTGTGTGTTTTATTTTTATTTCATACAATTGGATTAATAATTGAGAGTTGTCTAATTGATAACTCTCAATTATTAACCTGGCTTAAAGTCACCTTCCAATAGCAAGGTGGCTTTAACCCATTATTAACCCATAAGCCACCGCTACAGGGCAATGGGAATAGACGGGCTAAGTTCCAGAAAGGGCGCATCTAATTATAGATTTGACTTTTCTGGGGTAGCTGGGGGCAGATGTTAGTAGCCGGGGGGGGGCACAAAAAAATGCACCCTCCCTAGGCTATTATTATCTGCCGTCACTCACTGGCTTTCCCTGTCTGGTTTAGAAAATAGCACGGGAGCCCACGCATTTTTTTTCAACGAATTTACACCTTTAATTAACCCCTAGCTGTATGAAATTTTGCACACATACACTCATGTCATTGTTAGTGAAAACCATATATCAAACTACATGACATGGTTAACTTTATGTAAACCATGTGTCATTTCATGTCGGGTCTGTAATTTCACAAAAGCCGGCAACTGAATTAGCGGCTATTACACTATGTAGAAGTGTATGAACTATAAATATATATATATATGTGTCATAATGACATTATATATATATATAATATATATATGTATTCTGTGTGTATATATCTAGTATTTTGTGAGCCGTCAGTGTGATTTTACAGTATTGACTATGTATAGCATTATGTATGGGAACTTCCGATTTCGGTATTCGATATGCAAAAAGTATCGGAACTCAGTATCGGAATTCCGATACCGCGAATATCGGCCGATACCCGATATTTGCAATATAGGAATGCTCAACACTACTCTTGGATGATGGTCCCCAATCTGTAAATTTAAATTTTAGTGGATATTTTGATTAGAATTTTCAGAGTTTTCTCAAATCTCAATACTAGAAAGATTGCAATTACTCAGAAAGCCCACATGGGGAGAGAAGAGAGAGAGAACCCTGTTGACCATAGGATTGTACACTCTATAGGACAGAGAGGACCCCACTGACCATAAGATCTTACACTCTACAGGAGAACAAGGGAGGACCCTACTGACCATAAGAGATTACAATCTACAGGATAGAGAGGACTCCACTGACCAAAAGAGCTTACACTCTACAGGAGAGAGAGGACCCCACTGACTATAAGAGCTTACACTCTACAGGAGAGAGAGGACCCCAGTGACCATAAAAGCTTATACTCTACAGGAGACAGAGAAGACCCCGCTTACCATAAGAGCTTACACTCTACAGGAGAGAGAGGGCTCCAGTGACCATATGAGCTTACACTCTACAGGAGAGAGAGGACCCCACTGACCATAAGAGCTTATACTCTACTGGAGAGAGAGGACCCCACTGAACATAGGAGCTTACACTCTACAGGAGAGAGAGAGAGGACCCCACTGACTATAAGAGCTTACACTCTACAGGAGAGAGAGGACCCCAGTGACCATAAGAGCTTATACTCTACAGGAGAGAGAGAAGACTCTGCTGACATAAGAGCTTACACTCTACAGGAGAGAGAGGACCCCACTAACCATGAAAGATTATACTCTACAGGAGAGAGCGAGGACCCTGCTGGTCATAAGAGCTTACACTCTACAGGAGAGAGAGGACCCCAGTGACCATATAAGCTTATACTCTACAGGAGAGAGAGGACCCCACTGACCATAAGAGCTTATACTCTACTGGAGAGAGAGGACCCCACTGAACATAGGAGCTTACACTCTACAGGAGAGAGGACCCCACTGACCATAAGAGCTTACACTCTACGGGAGAGAGAGGAGGAGAGAGAGAGACCTCGCTGACTATAAGAGCTTACACTCTACTGGAG
Organism: Oophaga sylvatica; assembly: GCA_033576555.1. NCBI lineage: Eukaryota > Metazoa > Chordata > Amphibia > Anura > Dendrobatidae > Oophaga > Oophaga sylvatica. The sequence continues at coordinate 14,568,971 of JARQOD010000001.1, read as the reverse complement.
AGAGGAGAGAAAGAACCCTGTTAATCATAAAAGCTCTACACTCTACATGCGAGAGAGAGAGGACCCTGCTAACTATTACACTTACACTCTACAGAAGATAGAACTACATAGTGACTCTTGAGATGGAAAATGACTCTGCCATGCAATCTATGCTCCACTAATACCTACTGATCTGTGATGGCCCAGGTATTGACCATTAGTGTACAAAGTATGGTAATCCATAAGATGTCATAGATGCAGGGCATTACAGGTGACAAAATAGCATTAATCTGCTTTCTGATGCTTCCGCAGTGTGGGAAATGGTGGCAGGAAAGATTTTTTTTTGTTTTTGCTAACCGAATCTCAAAATGTGTGAATTCATGTGAAACCTAAATTTAAAAAAAATTTGACTTGAACTCAATCCTACATGATTTGATCTGCTCATCTCTAGCTCTTTTAAATTTACAGGTAGCTTACAGTTTTACCTAACTTATGCCTTTTGCCAATTTTTTTTGCATTAAAACAGATATACCCCTGATTTACACCAAAAAAAGTGAGTTGGTATGATTTAATTCTAAAATTCAACATACTATTTCCATTTATAAGGTAGCATTGTCTCTTTTTATGAATATAAAATTATATTGCATTCACTGAGAATTGACGAATTAGTGATAGGACAACGGACTCCCGTAGGTTGACATTTTCTGCTCATTAAAGTCCGGTAATACATTTATTTCACTGCTATCAATTTATCCTTCTTGGCTTAATTACTCCTGTATCTCTATGGTAAATTATGAAATTATTCTAGCAAATTAGCTACATTTATAATCAAAATTGTGCCTTCGCATCATATCCATAAAGATTTATAGAGAAGAACGCAGCAGCATGTTGGCCACATGCAGGTGTGGAACGCGTGGGTATGACTAACAAGTCTGTTTACTGAGCAGCCTTTGAATATGCAGTAAGTAGCTTCTGCATGTAAAATACCATCGATATATGGTCACTTTAATTCTCTCTGCATCCTGACTACATAAAAAAAACACTGCAGAAAAAAAAATAAAACACAAAAATGCTACACTTAACACAGTTGTCACATCTTGTGTGGATATATATAAAGAAAAGTAAAATGCTTATCGTTGATCTGAATAGAATCTGAACGCTCTTTGCAATGATTTGTATTTGGTTTACTTAAAGCACGGTTGACCCAAGAAACAAACAAGAGCAATTACAGGAAAAGAAAGATTTCCAGAAGTACGAATAGCCCAAGGGATAAATGCATCCAAGAAATGTTCAATGTAAGGTTGAAAACACACAGTAGAAACAACTGTAAAATAGATAAAAGAAAAGATGGCGTACAAGACGGGTAATAGCAAAGTGACTATAATGACCGAAAGAAGGAAATTTAAAGGGGAATTTCAATGATTAGTAGGGACGAGCAGACCCATGGAAATTCGCGGTGCTATCAGACAGGTAGTAGGAGTTCACAGGGAGACACTGAGCACACGCTGCTCAGTCTCTTTGCTGGATGATAGGCTGCATGGTCGCATCATGCAAACATGCAGCCTATCAATCATTGATCCAGGCCAGAGTTGGTTTCTTGTTATTCTCTCCCCGATCTGGTCATGCGAAGGTTAACTTTCTCTGCCTCCTTTTGAGAGTTGTGTTGCCATTTCAGTCTGCTGTGGCCGGCAGGCAGCGTCAGTTCTGCCTCTGGCTTGAGCGGCTGACCCCGTTATACCCTGATTTGTCCTCTGCCCTTTACCTAGGTGCAGTTCCTGCACTCCCCTGTGACTTCGCTCGCCTTGCGACCAAAAAAAATAATTATGGTGGTTTTAATTTTTTTTCACTACGCCGTTTTAGCAAACAGATTAATTCTTTTTTTATTGATAGATTGGGCGATTCTGAAAGCGGCAATACCTAATTTGTGTATGTTTGATTTTATTTTTATTGTTTTATTTTGAATGGGGGTAAGGGGGGTGATTTAAACTTTTATTTTTTTATTTTTTAAATATTTTTAACAATTTTTTTTCACTTTTGGCATGCTTTAATAGTCTGCATGGGAGACTAGAAGCTGCCATAGCCCGATCGCCTCTGCTACATAGAGGCGATGAGCAGATCACCTCTATGTAGTAGACTTACTCACTTACTGTGAGCGCCGACCACTGGGTGGCGCTCACAGCAATCCGGCATTGACAACCATAGAGGTCTCCAAGAGACCTCGGGTTGTCATGCCAATGCACCGGTGACCCGCGATCATGTGACACAGGTCACTGGTGAGCATATTTCTTGCCCGATGACTGGAAGCGCTTGTTAAATGCCGCTGTCAGCATTTGACAGTGGCATTTAGCTAGTTAATAGCCATGGGTGGATCGCGATTCCACCCGCTGCTATTTCGGGCACATATCAGCTGTTCAAAACAGCTGACATGTCCCGGGAATGACGTGGGCTCACCGCTGGAGCCCACATCAAAGGGAGGGATACCAATATCGGAGTAAATATATGCCCGATGTCGTAAAGGGGTTAATAAAAGATCAGTTCGAGTACCAGATCAGTACCCAGACTCAAACCCGAATGATGAATGAATGGGGAGCCTGAACATCCATAGTTTGCCAAGCTATTATCTGCATGACAGCTGGGCAAACACAGGCTCTAATCAGCGGTATGAATGTTATCACCAGTCAGAGAGCTGCAATTACCAAGCTATCAGATGGCAGCATGAGAGCCAGCATCTGTGACCGGCGGTAAAAAGATTACCGCAAATCACAGGCATGACCTGATTAGAGTACTTCTATTAACATTCTACACCTGCTGTCACTAATAGCACCTGCAACCCACAGCTGTCAGATTTATCATGGCTGCTTATCAAGAATAGAGGGGTCCCACAATGTTTTTTAAAAAATTTAAATAAATAATAAAATGCAGAGTGGGGCCTCCCCCATTTTTTACAACCTGCCAATCTAAAGCAGACAGCTGGGGGCTGGTATTCTCAAACTGGGATGGCGCCATGGATATTTGCCCTTCCTAACCTAAAAATAGCAACCCGCAGCCGCCCTAGAAAAGGAACATAAATTAGATGCTCCTATTTCTGATGCTTTGCACCGCTCTTCCCAGTTGCCCTTTTGCAGTGGCCAGTGGTATATTAGTTGTGTGGTTATTGACAGCTGTTGCATGGCCGATGACTTTAAGCCCACAGTTTAGTAATGAAGGGGCGTTGGTACAGATCCTGATCTTTATTGTTTGGGTTCGCTCATCACCATTTGCTATCCTTCTTCTTACATCACGTTCAACTCCTCACAATGATAGATAAGTCTTTGATGAAGAGCCCATCTATTGGTATAAATACTATAAACTTCATTGTAGACTATACCAGAAAATCCAGCAATTTTAGTTATTAGACATTTGTTATCATATAAATGCATATTTTTATTAATTCGAACAAAAGTCTAGCTGACATATATGGCTTACTATTTCAAAGACCAAGATAATTTACAAAAAATAATTGTTTTTATATAATCTTTCTTAAGGTTAAGTGTCTGTTTCTTGGACTTCTCAGAACTGGCAAATGAATATTGGCGAAAGTATATTCTCTACATCAGAAATAGTGACAACAAAATGTACTTTCTTTTTTTCTTGAGGAATGTCGTATAACTAATTTTGCTTTTGTTCTCCTCTAATCTAGCGCACTGATCTTTTTTATATCGTTCAGGATGTGCAAATTCAATGCATGGCAATTATTACAGTGAAGAGCACAAAACAAAAAAGATTAGCAGCACTTAATAAATCTAAGGTGACATCTGCTTTATTCTTCTGCTGAGGTCTACACACAGATTGGAGCAGGAAGCTGAGACACAGTACAGAACAGTGGTACTTAGTGGCATCGACATACATTAGCAAAGCTAATTAGGCTCTGATAGCTAACAGAAAAAAAATTGTGAAAAGGAAAAGTTGTAGCGGAAAGATTAGGTAATGTTGTATACATGGAAACTTTAATAGTTCTAAGCTGAGGTCAACACTCTACAGTACAGGTAAGGGGATATTTTAAATTTTATTTCGATGAGTTCAACAAATTTCCTTCAAAAAATAATTTATGGTCAATACTGAAAAAGAGAGAGGACCCCACTGATCATAGGAGCTTACATTCTAAAGAAGAGCGAGAGACAGGGCACATTTGACCAAAAGAGCTTACACTCTACAGAAGAGAAGATCGTACTCACCAAAAGAGCTTACACTCTACAGGAGAGAGAGAAACAGTATGAGAGAGGACCCTGCTGGACACAACAGCTTACACTCTACAGGAGAGAGGACCCTGCTGAACAAAAGAGCTTACACTCTACTGGAGAGAGGGGACACTGATGCCCACAAGAGCTTACACTCTACAGGAGAGAGAGAGAGGACTCTGCTAACCACAAAAGCTTATATTTTAAAGAAGATAGAGTGCAAGAGAGAGATGGAGCGGACCTTGCTATCCATAAAAGCTTATAATCCACAGATAAGAGATAGAAGGGACCCTACTGACCATAATATGCTTTAACTGTGTGGGAAATGGTGCCTGCAAGGTTTTTTCTTTTGCAAACAGTAAAAAGTGTCCAAAAATGTTCAAATTCATGGGCAACCGGAAATTTCAGGACAATAAACTTGAACTTGATCCTTGATTGATCTGCTTATCTCTACTATAAAGTTCTACCATCTAGATTACTACTGGCAAGAGGTGATCAAGTAGAAGACCATGCACTCAAATTGTAATTATTTCCTCCACTTTTTTCAGAATAAAAATGTGTCTACTCTTTCTTTTTGCTGAAACAGTTCTGTATTTGGGAAAATTGAAAAAAAAAATGAAAGGGGAATTTAAGTTTTTGTGGATATAAAGTAATGCACATTGATCAGGTAAAATACCAAGTGTTGCTGACTTGGTAAATGCACTGCTTCATAGATTCATTGGTGTTTTTGGTTTTACAATTAGCACTGCACTAACCAATTAAGAAATTCATTTTATTTGCAGGGGCATCCCAACTTACATCGGAAAGATGATGTTGACAATAAAATCAGTTGTGTGAAAAAGTGTTTGCCCACTATTCTTTTGCTTGTTTGTAACACTTAAATATTTCAGATCACCAAACAAATTTAAATATTAGACAAAGATAACACATAAACACAAAATGCTGTCTTTAAATGAAGGTCTTTATTTATAATGGAAAAATAAATCCAAATCTATAGTGCTCTTTGAGAAAAAGTGATTGCCCCTCACTTAATATATAAATTAACTGATGCATTACTGCATAATCTGTTCTCAATCAAGAAATCACTTAAATAGGACCTGTTTGACAAAGTGAAGTAGACCAAAAGCTCATCAAAAACTAAGCATCATGCCACAAACTAAAGAAATTTTGGAACAAATGAGAAACAAAGTAATTAAGATCTCTCAGTCTGGAAAAGGTTATAAAGCCATTTCTTAAGCTTTTGGACTCCAGCGAACCACAATAAGAGTGGTGATGAACCTTCCCAGGAGTGGCAGGCAGACAAAAACTTCCCCAAAAGGGAAACAATGACTCAACCACGAGGTCACAAAAGACCCCACAGTAACATCCAAAGCACAGCAGGCTTCACTTATCTCAGTTAAGGTCAATGTTCCTAACTCCTCCATGACAAAGAGACCAGGCAAAAATGGCCTGTATGGCGGAGTTCCAAGATGAAAACCAGTGCTGATGAATAATAACATAAAGGCTCATCTCAATTTTGCCAGAAAACATCTTGTTGAACCCAAAAATTTTGGAGGAATACTCTGTGCACTGTTGACACAAAATTATGTCCCATTACATCTGGCGTAGTAGTAACAGCATTTCAGAAAAGGAACATCATGCCAACAGTAAAAAATGGTGGCGGTACTGTGATGGTCTGAGGCTGTTTTGCGGCTTCAGGACCTGGAAGACTTGCTGTGGTAAATTGAACTATGCAAATTGAACCATGAATTCTGCTGTCTACATAAAAAATCTTGAAGGAGAATGTCCGGCCATCTATTCATGACCTCACTTGGGTTATGCAGCAGGACAATCATCCAAAATACACCAGCAAGTTTCCCCTTTGAGTGTCTTAAGAAAAACAAAATGAAGAAAAAAAGGGCCTTAAAAAGTAGGTTCATGCTCGATAACCCTCCAATGTGGCTGAATTACAACAATTCTGTAAAGATGAGTGGGCTAAAATTTCTCCAGAGCATTGTAGAAGACTTATTGCCAGTTATCGCGAGTGCTTGATTGCAGTTGTCACTGCTAAGCATGGCCCAACCAGTTATTAGGTTTAGAAGGCAATGACATATTCATTTGGATTTCTTTTTCCCTTAATAATAAAGACCTTCAATAATAAACTGCATTTTGAGTTTACTTGTGTGATCTTTGTCTGTTATTTAAATTTGCTTGGTGATCTGAAACATTTATTAGTGGAAAACATGCAAAAGAATAGGAAATCAGGAATGGGCGAAAACTTTTTCACACAACTGTAGCATCAAGAAAACATGAACGGATCTGGTGAGATTCAAATTTGACAAATTGGGTGGTTTTCGATTTGCAGGAATGATCTTCTCCATGAATTGAATATTCCCTAGTACACTCTGAGGTCTCTCCAATAATAATATTAAATGTAACATATTAAAAATAAAAAAAACAATATCTTAAAGCTCACCCGTCCTGGCTCTCTAAATGCTGAATGCCCACCTGTCCAGTCCTCAGGGTTCTTTTATCAGTCTATGGGCATCGGTGTCTTCCCTCTAGAACAGGACTTCTGACATAATCTGGCCTCAAAAAGGTCAAGGCGGTCATGATGTGATGACGTTATGAAGCCCTGTGAACTCTGAGGTCTGGTCATGGCAAGAAGTCATGTACTAGAGTATCTGTGGTAAGACGGATGATGGGTAGCAGGTACCGGAGCAATGAGGGTGCCTGGACAGTAGAACAGTAAAGTGAATTTTTTTTATTTTTTAACCAATTCCTGACCTTTAGAATTGCCGCAGTTGGCCGTCATTTTTCTGAATTACACAAAAATCTGTATTCGAAAGAATGAATTTTGCCAACGACTCTGTATTAATTATTTAGACCAAAAAAAATCAGCAATACAACAGACTGTATTTCTACTGAATCAGAAAATATATAATAATTAACATTCCATCTATGTGACATTTTACATTGCCCAAAGATCATAATTCATCATCTATTAAAGGAAATATATTATTATTAATATTCTCTTCTCACTCATTCCCAAATCAGCCGTCCAATTAATAATACAAAATCATAAAGAATGGTGATTACACTTTTAATTGTGTAATGATAATTGCTTTCCTCCAATGTATTGTATTTTATAGAACAACCAAAGTCATTTTATTTGGCCTTCACTATTGTATAATAATTCTGTTTATGCCATATTGAAATAGCAATCATTTTTTTTTGTCTGCTTAACAAAGACCTTGATTTATATGAAAAAATAAATGTTTTTATATATCATTTTACTTTTAATATTAATTAAAATGTCTGTTATTATTGCATTTATTATGTATCACTATTGTTTATTATTATTACTTACGTTATCGCTACTTCTACTTCTACAAAATTGTTGGTACCCCTCGTTTAATGACCGAAAAACCCACAATGGCCATCAAAATAGCTTGAAACTGACAAAAATAATAATAAATAAAAAATCTATGAAAATGAACAAATGAAAGCCAGACATTGCTTTTCACCCATGCTTCCACACAATTAAAAAAAAATAAAACTCATGAAATAGGCCTAGACAGAAATGATTGTACCCTTAACTTAAAATTTTGTTGCACAACCTTTTGAGGCAATCACTGCAATCAAACGATTCCTGTAACTGTCAATGAGACTTCTGCATCTCTCGACAGGTATTTTGGCCCACTCCTCAAGAGCAAACTGTTCCAGTTGTCTCCTGTTTGAAGGTTGACTTTTCCAGACGGCATGTTTCAGCTCTTTCCAAAGATGCTCAACAGGATTTAGGTCAGGTCTCATAGAAGGCCTCTTCGGAATAGTCCAATGTTTTCCTCTTAGCTATTCTTGGGTATTTTAGCTGTGTGTTTTGAGACATTATCCTGTTGCAAGACCCATGACACCCATGACCTGCAACTGAGAACAAGCTTTCTGACACTGGGCAGCACATTTCTCTCTAGAATCCCTTGATAATCTTGAGATTTCATTGTACCCTGCACAGATTCTAGACACCCTGTGCCAGATGCAGCAAAGCAGCCTCAGAACAAAACAAAGCTTCCTCCATGTTTCACAGTAGGGACAGTGATCTTTTCTTGATATGCTTCATTTTTCCATCTGTAAACATAGAGCTGATGTGCATTGCTAAAAAGTTCCATTTTTGTCTCATCTGTCGATAGGACATTCTCCTAGAAGCTTTGTGGCTTGTCAATATGTAGTTTGGCAAAATCCAGTCTGGCTTTTTTATGATTTTTTTCAACAATGGTGTCCTCCTTGGTCGTCTCCCATGAAGTGGTGTGATCTGACACTGATGTTCCTTGAGCTTAAAGTTCACCTTTAATATGTTTAAAAGTTTTTCTGGGCTCTTTTGTTACCATTCGTATTATCCGTCTCTTTGATTTGTCATCAATATCCCTCCTGCAACCACGTCCAGGGAGGTTGTCTACAGTCCCATGGAGCTTCAATTTTTGAATAACATGTTCAATTGTAGTCACAGGAACATCAAGCTGCTTGGAGATGGTCTTATAACTTTTGCCTTTAACATATTTGTCTATAATTTTCTTTCTTTTCTCCTGAGACAACTCTTTCCTTCGCTTCCTCTGGTCCATGTTGAGTGTGATACACACCATGTCACCAAACAGCACAGTGAGTATCTGTAGCCCTCTATATAGGTCACTCACTGATTCCAAGATTGTAGACATCTGTGAAGCTAATTAGTGGACACACCTTGATTTAACATGGCACTTTTGTCACATTATTTTCAGGGATACATAATTTCTGTCTAGGCCTATATTATGAGTTTTATTTTTTTAAAATTTCTGTGGAAGCATGGTTGAAAACCAATGTCTGACATTCATTTGTTCATTTTCATAGATTTTTTATTTATTATTAATACTCAGAGTGGATACTCAGATGAAATTATGAGCCCAAAAAAAATCAATGCTGTACCAACGATATAAATATGCTAAAAGGAAAATTAAAATTAAGAGACAATAATTATAAAGATGCATGGTGGCATTATAGAAAAACACACCTGAAGTGAATCTTGCCTCAAGCTTCTTCAGGGGTAACTTTGTCATCATCAATTAATTGTAATTTCCATTTTGTATATTAAATTGTTGGTGCAGTCTTAATTATTTGGGGCTCAAAATGTTAACTGAGTATCCATTCTCAATGCTGGTACTCTCTATATAAACAGTATACCTAATCTGCTCTTGCTTGGCTTACTCTACATCTTATTTTAGAGTACTATGCTACTGCCAACCTATTTTTGCTATTTTTCATGTTTGACTGTGTACGTCTACTTTATTGTTTTTTTATTAGTGTATAATAAAAATAAATAAATGTACTTCTTTATACGTTGAGCTTTGCACTTTTTTTGTGAATAGGTATTTATCAAATTACTGTGCATCCTGTTCCTTTAACTATAGCTCATAATGCTAATGTAGGTCTATGACTAACCTGATAGTGACAGAAATCAGAAAAGGACCAGTTATCATCAGACTCTTTCAGTAGTGCAGCCTCAGGCTACTTGTAACACTTGTAACTGGAAAAGATCCGTACTCTACATAGACTTTAGATGATAGGCATGTAATGGTTATGTGTTAATATGCATTTACATTTTGCATACACATCAACTTACTTTTTCAGTTCAGATTTAGTTTCCTATAGACTTTAGATGGTAAAAATATTCGAAAAATGACAATTTATATATATTGAAACCAAATAAAAGAATCATTTTCTTTTTTTTTTACAAAGACTGCAAAGAAAAGAAGCAATCTTAAATTCAGGAAAACAGTAGAATTTAGACAAAAAATCACAGCTCCTCTTTAGTCCATTCCTGCTAATGAGCTTCACTATATGCTCATATTGTAAGTGATTTCTTTCAATTGGGTGTACAGTTTTGATGGATAGCATGGGCTCAAGAGTTGGCAGTTGCACACAGCTAAGCTTCTGCTACTCCTGACCGGACAGAGCACCAATCCCAGCATCAGTTTTTTGCCTTATAAACCATGCCCATCACCTTTAAAATCAGGTAATAAGGGTTCCCCCAACTCCTTTATATCATCACGTGTCCGTGCATACCCCTTTTATACATATTCCTCCGCTTTATGTAAATTTGTGATCATGCACGATGGGCAAAACCAGATTGCAATCAGTACCACTCCAGTACCTACAAACGCTGCCTCTTCTATATGGATGGCAATTGATGACATCTCTATGTCATTTACACAGTACTTGAATTCCTGTGGCAAGCACGCTTCACTCTGCTCTATCAGTTGTGCTCAAAAGTTTACATACTCCGGCAGAATTTTTGCTTTTTGGCCTTTTTTCAGAGAATATGAATGAAAACACCAAAACTTTTTCTCCACTCATGGTTAGTGGTTGTGTGAAGCCATTTATTGTCAAACTACTATGTTTTCTCTTTTAAATAATAATGACAACTGAAAACATCTTAATGACCATAATCAAAAGTTCACATACCCTGGTGATTTTGGCCTGATGACATGCACAGAAGTTGACACAATTGGGTTTGAATGGCTACTAAAGGTAACATCCTCACCTTTGACCTGTTTGCTTGTAATCAGTGTGTGTGCATAAAAGTTGAGCGAGTTTCTGGGATCCAGACAGATCTTTGCATCTTTCATCCAGCCACTGACATTTCTGTATTGTGAGTCATGGGGAAAACAAAAAAAATTGTCAACAGATCTACGGGAAAAAGTAGTTGACCTGTATAAAACAGGAAAGTGATATAAAAAGATATCCAAAGAATTGATAATGACAGTCAGCAGCATTCAAACTGTGATTAACAAATGGAAAATCAGGGGCTCTGTAAAAACAAAACCATGATCAGGTAGACCAACAAAAATTTTGTCCACAACTGCCAGGAAAATTGTTTGGAATGCAAAGAAACCCACAAATATCATCAGCTGAAATACTGGACTCCCTGAATACTTGTGTGGCTGATTCAAGATGCACAATAATTTGGCACTTGCTGAAAAATGGGATGCATTGTATCGTCACCAAAAAAAATCCAATACTGCACAAGTGCCGCAAAGTATCTTGCCTACAATACACACAACAGCACAGAGACAAGCCTCAATATTTCTGGAAGAAGGTAATTTGGAGTGATGAGACCAAAATTGAACTTTTTGGCTACAACCATAAACGTTACATATGGAAAGAGACCAACAACTCCTATGATGAAATAAACACCATTCCTACTGAAAAGCAAGGAGGTGGATCGCTGATGATTTGGAGATGTGTGAGCTACAAAGGCACAAGAAACTTGGTCAAAGTTGAAGGAAAGATGAATGCAGGACATTATCAGCAAATACTGGAGGCAAATTTGCAATCATCAGCCCGGAAGCTGCGCATGAGACGTACTTGGACATTCCAACATGACAACGATTCTGGAGTGGCCATCTCAGTCTCCTGACCTCAATATCATTGAGCCACTCTGGGGAGATCTCAAGCGCGCAGTTCATGCTAGACAGCCCAGGAATTTACAGGAACTAGAGGCTTTTTGCCAAGAAAAGTGGGCAGCTTTACCATCTGAGAAAATAAAGAACCTCATTCACAACTACCACAAAAGACTTCAAGCTGTCATTAATGTTAGAGGGGGCAATACATGGTATTAAGTAATGGGGTATGTGAACTTTGATCAGGGTGATTTGGATGTTTTGAGTTGTCATTATGATTTAAAAAGAGAAAACACAGTAGTTTGACAATTAATGGCTTCACCCAACCACTAACCATGAGTGGAGAAAAAGTTTGTGTTATCATTCATATTCTCTGTGGAAAGGCCAAGAAAGCAAAAATTCTGCTGGGGTATGTAAACTTTTGAGCACAACTGTAACTTTGCGCTGCCGGTCTCTGATTCCACTGCACCTGTGCGAGACTTTGTACACTATGTAGTTGGTGTAGAGGCATCATCTACTTCCATCCAGATAGAAGAGACGGAGTTCGAAAGAACTGGGGCAACACTGATTGCAATCTGGATTCTCCCATCAGATAGACGCACACAATTAACATGAAGCTCGGGATATGCATAAAACACTTTTTCAGAGGTATGCAGAGGTACTTAAGAGGATATAAAGAGGCTGTGCGAATCTCATTTACACAATTTTAAACAAGGTGGGCAGAGTTTATGAGGCATAAAACTAGTAACTGGTTCTCTTTAAACCCCTCAGATGCCACTGTCAGCAGAGACCGAAGCACGTGAGAAGTTTGACAAAGGAAAATCACTCCCATTGTCAGCAAATCAGCACCCCAAAAATACAATTTTGGGGTGCCAACAGGTTGCTATTTTGTGAAAGGGAAAATATGGATGTTCCAAACTACTGTTCGGTAAATGTAGATCCGTGATACACAAAGATAGTATTGCAGGTTTTTATTAGTCGACGTGTTTCAAAGTTTCAAAACTTCTTCCTCAGGACTTAAACACAGGACCTAGCCTTTTTGTTAAACTTGATTAAAAATAAATAAATAAAATGATCAAAAAGTCTTATGTAGTCCTACATAGGAGAAATGACAATTTCAGCTTGTTTTGCTACAAACAAGGCCTCATACTGTTCTGTAAACAGAAACATGAAAAAAGTTAGGCCTCTTAAATTTGAGGACAAACTAATTTTTTTTTAAACAAAAAATGATTTTTCTTGAGAGTAAGCAAAAAACATTAAACTAGGTATAAACTGAGTATCATCATCGCACTGACCCGCAGAATAAACTTAAAATGTCAATTATACTGCATGGTAAAATCTGTAAAATATAAAATTCCAGATGATTTCTTAGCTCATGCCTACTTCCAAAAATTAATTAAAAAGTGGGCAAAAACTTAGATATGCCCAAAAAATGCTACCAGTAAAAAGTGACAGATGTTCCCTAAAAAAATCAAGCTATCCGACAACCCCATCCACAGTGATATAAACAGTTATGGGTATCGGAATATGGTGATTTTATTTTTAAAATGATTTCTTGTACAAAATTGGCAAAACATAATATAAGATGTATAAATGTTATATTTTCTTCAACGTATCAACAAAAAAAATAAAGTTAATGCCAAAAGTATACCGAATAGTAAATGACGATTTAAAAAATTTAATTAATCAAACATAGAATTGCTGTTTTTTTTCTTTTGCTTTAAAAGAGCTAATAAAAACTGATCAAAAAGCCAAATGTACCGCAAAATTTAATTAATGAATATAGCAGCTTGTCACTCAAAAACTGAATGGCTCTCAAAATATGGCGACCCTAAAACAAATGATTTTCTTAAAAGAGTATTTTAATTGTAGAAAAGAATTAAGCATACCGTATATACTCGTGTATAAGCTGAGATTTTCAGCACCTTTTTTCGTGCTGAAAATGACCCCTTGGCTTATACACGAGTCATAGGGCAGAAACCAGCGGGGGAGGGGATGCCGCGGCAGGAGCCGGTGGCTGGGATCATACTCACCCCTCCCCGTGCCATCGCTGAGGGTCCCTGCAATCCTGCGTTCTCCCCGGCTTCCTGCAGCTCTCCAGCACTGAGCGGTGATGTAATACCCGCTCATTAAGGTCATGTAATATGGACGCGACGCCACTCCCATGGGCGTGGCGTCCATATTCATGGCCTTAATGAGCGGTATTACATCACCACTCAGCGCTGGAGAGCTGCAGGAAGCCGGGGAGAACGCAGGATTGCAGGGACGCTCAGCGATGGCACGGGGAGGGGTGAGTATGATGGAGGAGAGGACAAGGAGCACGGAGCTGGACGGGGGATAGAACGGTGGACGGGGGAAGCATGGAGGAGGACGGGGGAGAACGGATAACGGGGGAAGCATGGAGCAGGACGGGGAAGCATGGAGGAGGACGGGGGAGAACGGAGGACGGGGGAAGCATGGAGGAGGAGGGGAAGCATGGAGCAGGAAGGGGGAAGCATGGAGCAGGACGGGGGAAGCATGGAGGAGGACGGGGGGGAGAACAGAGGACGGGGGAAGCATGGAGGAGGACAATGAGCACGGAGCAGGACGGGGGGAGGATGGAGGGCACAGAGGAGCACGGAGCAGGACGGGGGGAGAGGATGGAGGGCACAGAGGAGCACGGAGCAGGACGGGGGGGCACAGGAGGACGGAGAAGGAATGGGGGAGCACAGCGGAGGATGGAGCAGGAGGGGGGAGTACAGAGGAGAATGGGGAGCACAGAGCTGGATGGGGAAGCAAGGAGCAGGAAGGGGGCAGCACAGAGCAGGAGGGCAGTTTATACACCCGGCTTATACACGAGTCAAAAAGTTTTCCCAGTTTTTGTGGCAAAATTAGGGGGGTCGGCTTATACACGGGTCGGCTTATACACAAGTATATACGGTAAATTGAATTTTATAAATCTGGTATTGCCATAATCGTCTTGATCCACAGAATAAAGTTCACACTTTGTACAATATGATAAACAGCATAAAGTTTAAAATGTAAAAAAGAGTAGCAAAATTGTAGCCATGTTTCTTACCAACAAAAGTTATTAAAAGTTTGAATGTATCTCAAAATGATGCCTAACACAGCTCATGCCTAGAAAAAAGAAGCACTCGCAAATCTTTTGCCAAAAAGTTATGGCTCTTGTATTATGATGGTATACAAGTGAAAAAAAAGGTCTGGCATAAAGGCTCAACTGGCTGTGACCCCAAGGGGCTAAGATCACAGTTGCTTAGATATACAGCTCTGGCAAAAATTAAGAGACCACCACATCAAAACCCTGTCATGGGCAGCCCATTCTCCCGACCTGAACCCCATTGAAAACCTCTGGAATGTGATTAAGAGGATGATGGATAGTAACAAGCCATCAAACAAAGAAGGACTGCTTACATTTTTGCACCAGAAGCAGTGTGAAAGACTGGTGGCTAGTCTTCTGTCCTTTGGCTGTCTTATCTCACATGCCACACCTATCTCTTGCACCGACACCCGTGGCCTGTGTACCCACCCGGACCTTGGGCTTGGAAAATTTCCCTCACCTGGTGAGTCCAACATAATGACTGTTTGAAAGTCTTAACAGATTAGAACACACCTGATGATCAGGCATAATGTCATTTTGGGGGGCGAGATAAGCATAAAATGTTTGCCAGCTTGTGTAATCATAATCATTTAATGGCCACAGTTGACCCATCTAAATGGTCCATTAAAAATCATCGCTTCCATCAAATTAACATTTTGTCACGCTGTCTCAGGATAGAGGTGGACCGGGGTCTATGCTGACCCTAAACTGGGGTCCTGACTAGTCCCTCTACCTGGAGGTACTGTTAATGGACAGAGGTCCAGGCCGCCAGCGTAACCCTGTCTCCTGTAGATCCCTGACCACTGTAATCTAGTCCTGAGAAGGACCCTGATTACCACCACAGGGAATGGGCAGGTCACAGCTTACAAACAGTATAAGACAAACGAGACAGACAATGGGTAAAGTAAATACTGCCTTGCATACACAACTTCAACTACAGAGGGGACATAAAAGGTTAAGGAGATAAACAATAAGCGAGGAGAGGATAAACCACAACAGGCACTCTTAGCTTAAGTCTTCTCAGAAACGATCCGCTCTGCTGGTCTGAATGAATGCTTTCACCGACACTCTCCCAGCAGACAGGCAGGTATTTAAAGGAAACCAATTAACAACAAATCAATTGCAGCTGAGTGAGGCTGGTGAGTCCAGCACAGAGAGAGAAAGAATCAACTCCCTCAGTGCCGAAAAACACCCAGCACCAGAAACTCAGCTGTGCGAAGTCAGGGTGTGCAATCGCGACGATCTTCGCAAGCGACACACCCGTGATAGTACCCCCCCTTCTACGAGGGGCCTCCGGACCCTCAGGGCCGGGTTTATCTGGGTGAGTAGTGTGGAAGGCCCGAACCAATCGGTCTGCGTTAATATCAGACGCCGGAACCCATTTCCTCTCCTCAGGACCATACCCCTTCCAATGAAGCAAGTACTGAAGGGACCGGCAATTCAGACGTGAGTCAATGATCTTCGACACCTGAAACTCCAAGTTACCATTGACCACCACTGGAGGAGGAGGTAGAGGTGACGGTATAACTGGCGCCACGTACCTCTTAAGCAACGATTTGTGGAACACATTGTGGATTTTAAACGTAGGAGGGAGGTCAAGACGGAATGCCACCGGATTAATTATCGAACTGATCCTGTATGGCCCGATGAACCTGGGACCGAGTTTCCAGGAGGGAACCTTAAGTTTTATATTCTTGGTAGACAACCATACCAGATCGTTCACACTTAGGTCCGGACCAGACACTCTCTATCAGCCATACGTTTGTATCGGTTCCCCATAGTACTCAGATTATTCAGCACTCCTCTCCACACTGAAGCAAGTGACGACGAAAATCGTTCCTCCTCAGGAACCCCAGAAGAGCCCCCCCATTGAAAGTACAAAACTGGGGGTGAAAACCATATGCCCCAAAAAACGGGGACTTACCAGTGGACTCGCTCCGCCTATTGTTAAGAGCGAACTCTGCCAGAGGCAAGAAAGAAGCCCAGTCCTCCTGGTTCTCTGAGACAAAACACCGGAGATATGTCTCTAAGCTCTGATTCAGACGCTCTGTCTGACCATTGGTCTGCGGATGAAAAGCCGAAGAAAATGACAATTGCATCCCCGCCGTGAACAAAATGCCTTCCAAAATTTGGACACAAACTGAGACCCCCGATCCGACACCACATCGGAAGGCAACCCGTGAAGTCTCACAATCTCCCCAATGAACACCTGCGCCAGAGTTTTAGCATTAGGAAGAGCAGGAAGAGCAATAAAATGTGCCATCTTACTGAACCTGTCAACTACAACTAGTATGACAGTTTACCTGAAGACGGAGGGAGGTCCGTAATGAAGTCCATAGACAGATGGGTCCATGGACGCTCCGGGATCTTCAAAGGTAAGAGGGCCCCAGACGGACGGGTATGTGGGGTCTTAGAGCGTGCACAAACCCACAGGATGCGACAAAAGTGACCACCTCCTTATTTAAGTTAGGCCACCAAAACCGGCGTGAAAGGAGATCCACAGTTGCTTTACTCCCTGGGTGTCCTGCCAAAGCAGAATTATGATGTGCCTCGATAACCTTTTGTCTTAACTGATCTGGAAC
This sequence comes from Oophaga sylvatica, assembly GCA_033576555.1. Taxonomy (NCBI): domain Eukaryota; kingdom Metazoa; phylum Chordata; class Amphibia; order Anura; family Dendrobatidae; genus Oophaga; species Oophaga sylvatica. Next base: position 14,551,687 of record JARQOD010000001.1, on the reverse strand, counting down.
AAACAGTTTCCCTGGAGGTCCTACAGGGGCGTCCCCCTGAGCCTCCAATACCTCCTCCTCAAGCTCAGAGCATACAGCCGACACCACTACTCCCTCTTGAAGGATAGGAACCGGGTCATCCGTCTTCCCGGCCCCAGGGAAACTGCGAGATAAGGCATCAGCCTTTACATTTTTTGACCAAGGACGATATGTGACGACAAAATTAAACCTGGTAAAAAGCAACGACCATCTAGCTTGTCTGGGATTCAGACGTTTTGCAGACTCTAAATACAGTAGGTTCTTGTGATCCGTAATGACGGTGACCGGGTGGACTGCCCCCTCCAAAAATGACGCCACTCTTCAAAAGCCAACTTAATGGCCAAGAGTTCCCTATTGCCGACATCATAATTCCTCTCAGCGGACGACAATTTTTTAGAGAAGAAAGCACACGGATGCCATTTACCAGGGGACGGACCTTGAGATAATACCGCACCCACCCCTACGTCAGACGCATCCACTTCCACAATGAACGGCTGTGACGCATCCGGTTGAATGAGTACAGGTGCCGAAGCAAAACATTTTTTCAAGGAGGAAAATGCTTGACAAGCCTTGTCAGACCACCTTGAAAAATCCGTCCCTTTTCTTGTCATGTCAGTGAGAGGTTTAACAATGGACGAGAAATTACGAATAAATTTCCGGTAGTAATTAGCAAACCCCAGGAAACGCTGCAGTGCCTTAAGATCCTCTGGCAGATCCCACTCAAGCACTGCCTTCACTTTCCCAGGGTCCATACGGAAACCGGAAGCTGACACCAGGAACCCTAAAAACTGAAGTTCCTGTACGGCGAAAACACACTTCTCCCATTTGGCGTACAGTTTATTATCTAGCAAGATCTGCAACACCTGTCTCACATGCTCCTGATGAGACACAAGATCCGGCGAGTAAATTAAGATGTCATCCAGATAAATGACAACAAACTGTCCCACTAGGTGGCGAAAGACGTCATTAACAAAATGTTGAAACACCGCCGGGGCAGTAGTCAGACCGAAAGGCATGACAAGGTTCTCATAATGTCCCTCCGGAGTGTTAAACGCCGTCTTCCACTCATCCCCCTCCTTCATCCTAATCAGATTATACGCCCCCCTGAGATCCAACTTAGAGAACCATTTGGCGCCCACAATCTGATTGAAGAGATCTGGAATAAGTGGGAGCGGATACGGATCTCGGACCGTAATCCGATTAAGCTCACGGAAATCCAAGCAAGGGCGTAGGCCTCCATCTTTTTTCTTCACAAAGAAGAACCCCGCGGCCACCGGGGAAGATGAAGGTCTAATATGCCCTTTAGCCAGACTTTCCGAAATATAATCCTTCATAGCCTGCCTCTCAGGACCAGAAAGGTTATACAACCTAGATTTAGGTAATTTAGCATCAGGGAGCAATTTTATAGAACAGTCATACTCGCGATGAGGAGGTAATTCTTGACACCCTTCCTCTGAAAAAACATCCTCAAAGTCCACCAGAAAAGGTGGTAAGGTTCTAGGCACGACCGCACCGATGACCGTGTTCATGCAGTTTTTATTGCAAAATTCACCCCACTGGCTTATCTCTCTGGATTGCCAATTAATAACTGGGTTATGTTTAGTTAACCAAGGAAGACCCAACACAATAGGAGTGGGAAGACCCTCCAACACATAACAAGACAATAGTTCTTTATGTATTGCCCCCACTCGAAGGTCAATGTTATGCACGGCTTGCAAAAAGCTACCTTGACCGAGAGGCCTGGCGTCGATAGAGAATATGGGGATAGGTTTGGCTAATACACTCAGTTGCATACCTTGAACCTGGGCAAACCGAGCGTTCACCAGATTAGCCCCGGCCCCACTATCCAGAAGAACTGAAATCCTCTCAGTTCTCGTACCTACCACCACCTCCGCTGGTACGAGAAACTGAGACGGACCTGGGGACGAAATACATACTCCCAGATTGTCGTCCACCACACAACCTGGGATTAATAGTTTTCCGGCGACTTCTTGCTCAGTACAGTATGGGATGGACACCCCTCAATAAAATGTCCCTTTCTCCCGCAGAAGAAACACTTTCTTGTCTTGCGGCGCACCGCCGATCCCCTCCCTCGGAATGATGTCCCTCCCAACTGCATAGGTTCCTCGGAACAAACCAGGGGAACCTCAATATTAGGGACTTTAGAAGGAGGTGGAGTCATCACAGGGGGCGGAGTTACCCCGCACCTCTCCCGAAGCCGTCTATCAATGCGAATTGCAAGAGCCATAGCGGCCTCCAGTGACGGGGGAGAATCATACTGAGCCAACAATCTTTTAATTTGTCAGATAAACCTTGACAAAACTGGCTCCTAAGAGCCGGGTCATTCCACTGAGTATCCGTGGCCCACCTACGGAACTCTGAAGAAAATTCCTCCGCCGGACGATCTCCCTGCTGTATTTACGTAACTTCATTTCAGCAAGGGAGACCCGATCCGGGTCATCATATACCAGACCCAGGGCTGTAAAAAATCGGTCCACTGACTGGAGAGCCGGGGAGCCCGGGGGGAGAGAGAACGCCCAGGATTGAGGGTCCCCTTGTAAGAGCGAGATGACAATTCCCACCCTCTGATCCTCACTCCCCGACGACCGAGGCCGCAGCCGAAAATACAATTTACATGCCTCCCGGAAAGTAAAAAACTTGTCCCGCCCACCAGTAAACCTGTCCGGGAGAGCCACTTTAGGTTCAGATCTGGCTTGCTCCCGGGGGTACAAAACCTTGGATTTAACGTCCGTCAGCTCCATGGACAAACTCTGCAACTGCTGAGCTAGATGGGCTACTGGATCCATGGTGGCTGGGGAGAATCTTTAGTATGGGTCGGTGAAAATGTCACGCTGTCTCAGGATAGAGGTGGACCGGGGTCTATGCTGACCCTAAACTGGGGTCCTGACTAGTCCCTCTACCTGGAGGTACTGTTAATGGTACAGAGGTCCAGGCCGCCAGCGTAACCCTGTCTCCTGTAGATCCCTGACCACTGTAATCTAGTCCTGAGAAGGACCCTGATTACCACCACAGGGAATGGGCAGGTCACAGCTTACAAACAGTATAAGACAAATGAGACAGACAAGGGGTAAAGTAAATACTGCCTTGCATACACAACTTCAACTACAGAGGGGACATAAAAGGTTAAGGAGATAAACAATAAGCGAGGAGAGGATAAACCACAACAGGCACTCTTAGCTTAAGTCTTCTCAGAAACGATCCGAATGAATGCTTTCACCGACACTCTCCCAGCAGACAGGCAGGTATTTAAAGGAAACCAATTAATAACAAATCAATTGCAGCTGAGCGAGGCTGGTGAGTCCAGCACAGAGAGAGAAAGAATCAACTCCCTCAGTGCCGAAAAACACCCAGCACCAGAAACTCAGCTGTGCGAAGTCAGGGTGTGCAATCGCGACGATCTTCGCAGCGACACACCCGTGACACATTTTGCTCAATTGTCTTGTGTTTATCGGCATACGAACATTCGCTTCCTTATTACTGGATCGTGTAAATAGGCCTATTCCACAATAAGCACCATTTTTTTAGTGAGCTAGAAAGATTTCCTACTATTTGCTTCTCCTGTCATTAGCATAAAGCCTGCCAGAAGAAATCGTAGAATTACACTGATTTTTACTGTACATTTTTTTTTTTAATAACAGCATGACAAGGTCACTGGCAAAGTGCTGGAGGTGAGATATGTTTCACTGAGGCTATTAGCTTCAGTGATTTGAAACCCAGAAGTTTTGCTCCAGCATATATGTGTTGAGAGGGATTAATCAGCCATTACATTTAAGGGCTGGATTTTTGTGGACAACCATAGAGTGGGTGGGAAGTTGTCCACTTTATCTCAACCCCAGGATGTGGTCTGGGACTTAAACATTCGGCCTCCAGAGGCATCAAGTGATCGGTAGGCCTGGAGAGTGGAGCTCCAGCTCTTTGTGTCCTGTTAAGGAAAGCTGAACCTTTGGATGGTTATAGTTCTATTATAAATCTAGAAGCTAAAAACACAAAATTATTCACAACAGTTGATGAGAACAAGTCCTCTTCCCTCTGTGCCAGCTTTATGCATGGCATTCTTTACAAATTTGTCTGTTGGTGTGGACTCTATTAGCACAGAAGCTATTCTCTGCAAATTTAAAGTCCCTTATTTATGCCCGTATGATCTGAAGACATTAGAGCATAATAAACATAAGATGAGAAAAACTTAAAAGAATAATTATACTCATCTCCCCTATTCACTTTTCTGGCCCCTTGTCTGCTCAACATCACCAGTTCAGTCATCACTTCATCTTCTTATCACTAGCATGAGCCACGAATCCCTTCTTCACGCTAGGACTTCTGACTCTGATGAGGCCCATGAGGATTCTGCCTAAGCTCACAAAAGATCACAACATCATGACTTCATGATGAGTGCTGTGATTTTGTGTCCACATGCACAAAATCATCAAGATTCTCATCAGAGACGGAAGTCCCAGCCTAGCACGAGATGCAAGGGGACTTCAGCACTTGCAGCATTGATCAAAAGATGCATAAACCGGTGAGGAGACGAGGTGCTGGAGATGTTAATGGTTAGGTGAGTATAAGCATTGTTTGCATTTTTTATTCTTTTAATAGCCTTTAACAGATTAGAAAAATGGTGGCCAGCGAGCACCATTGTGATGAATCTGTGCAAAAGCAAATTACAAAAACGTCTGCTGTTTGTCAAATCTGGATTTTTGTAATATGCAAGTAGAATTCAATTCCACTTGAAGAAATGAGCTCATCTCTATTCTCTACATGTCACAGAGCATGCTCTCTGGATTTTTTATTTCCTTTTTTTACTTACTTCAAATCATGTCTTGGGATCTGTGCTTACGTGGTTACTGCAGCTCTATCTTCTATTTAGTCATTAAATGGTCACTGTAATTTAACAACCTTTGCTTAAATCAATCATACAATTAAATTAAAGGAACTCTCTTAGAATTCTTATCTGACAAATCTGTTTTTTTCTCTTCTAGATTCATGTTTCCTCCTGCCTACTGTACTATTCACTCTGAAAAACAAATCACCAAAGTATGGAGGATAGTAAAGTCTGACCTTGACATTACAATTTTGCAAAACGGTCTTGATTAGATGTCTGAATGGGCAAACACTTGGCAAATGAGGTATAATGTAGATAAATGTAGAGTAATGCACCTGATATGGAGTAATCCTATTGCTACATATACATTAGATGGGAGAATACTCAGGATTACAGAACAGGAGAAGGACTCAGATTCTGGCTACAAGTAAGCTGAGCAGCAGTAATCAATGTCAGGCAGCAGCCGCAGAAGCAAACAAAATTTTAGGGTACATAAATAGATAGATAAAATTCCCTGATACCAACATATTGTTACCCTTCTATAAATTACTGGTGAGTAGAGTTGAGCGATACTTTCCGATATCCAAAAGTATCGGAATCGGAATGGTATCGCCGATACCATTAAAATATCGGCGATACCCGATACCGATACCGGAAGTCCCATGTAAGTCTATGGGAACAAAATATCGTAACTAAAAAAACCCCATTCTTTCCTTGTAAACACTAAATATACACACATAGAATACATATATATATATATATACATGTCATTGTGACATATATATATACATATATGTATAGTTTATACACTTCTACATAGTAAAATATCCTCTGATTCAATTGCCGGGTAAAGCCGGTTTCTGTGAAAAGACAGAAGCACCCGACATGAAATGACACTTGGTGTACATAGGGTTAACCATGTCTTTTCATGTCCTTTGCTATCTGATTTGCACAAACAATTAAATCAGTCTATGTTTGCAAAATTTCACACCTGTAGAAGTTAATTAAAGGTGTAAATTCGTTGTAAAAAAACGGACTTTTTTGCTACGAATTTACACCTTTAATTAACCCCTACAGGTGTGAAATTTTGCACACATAGTCTGATTTAATTGTTTGTGCAAATCAGATAGCAAAGGACATGGTTAACCCTATGTACACCAAGTGTCATTTCATGTCGGGTTCTGCATTTTCACAAAAGCCGGCAATTGAATTAGCGGCTATTATACTATGTAGAAGTGTATGAACTATAAATATATATATATATATATATATATATATGTGTCACAAACTCAATGACATGTATATATATATATGAGGTGTAAAATTGCTGAAAAAAAATGCGTGGGCTCCTGCCCTATTTTCGCAACCAGACAGACAAAGCCAGTGAGTGGGGGCAGATAATAATAGCCCAGAGAGGGACCATTATTTTTGCCCCCCCCCGGCTACTAACATCTGCCCCCAGACACCCCAGAAAGGGCAAATCTCTAATTAGATTTGCCCTTTCTGGCACTTTGCCCGTCTATTCCCATTGCCCTGTAGCGGTGGCGAATGGGTTAATAAGGGGTTAAAATGACCTTGCAATTGAAAGGTCACTTTAAGCCAGGTTAATAATTGAGAGCTGTCAATTAGACAACTATCAATTATTAATCCTATTGTATGAAAGAAAAATCAAACACACACACTTTAATAAAAAAGAAGTTTAATGAAATAATCACACAGTTTTTGACCATATTTTATTTACCTGCTAAAACCATTTCCTGTAATAAAAATAAAATAATAAAGCAAAATTATTCTTACCAATCCGATGCACAGTCAGGTCCCACGGTGAAATCCTTCAGAAAGGGTTAATGTTTACTGCAGGGACCGCAGCTAATGCTGCAGCCTCACAGTAAACCCCCAAATGAATGAGTTCCTCTCCTGGCTGACAGGAGAGGAAGTGGAAAGCTTAATTGATTGCTTTCCACTTTCACTTCAGGTCAGCCAGGGACACCATCAGTGACGTCAGAGGGAACTGATTAACAAAAATAGGGGTTCCCTTCGAAAAAAAAATGGCGTGGGGTCCCCCCTATTTTTGTTAACCAGCCAGATGAAGCAGACCGCTGAGGCCTGGATTTTCAGGCTGTTAAGGAGCCAAGATCCATGGACCTTGCCAGCCTGATAATACCAGGCCACAGCAGTCTGCATATCTTGGCTGATTAACAAAAATAGGGGATCCCCTCGAAAAAAAAATGGCGTGGGGTCCCCCCTATTTTTGTTAACCAGCCAGATGAAGCAGACCGGTGAGGCCTGGATTTTCAGGCTGTTAAGGAGCCAAGATCCATGGACCTTGCCAGCCTGATAATACCAGGCCACAGCAGTCTGCATATCTTGGCTGATTAACAAAAATAGGGGATCCCCTCGAAAAAAAAATGGCGTGGGGTCCCCCCTATTTTTGTTAACCAGCCAGATGAAGCAGACCGCTGAGGCCTGTTTTTTCAGGCTGGTAAGGATCCAATATCCATGGACCTTGCAAGCCTGATAATACCAGGCCACAGCAGTCTGCTTAGCTTGGCTGGTTAACAAAAATGGGGGATCCCCTCGAAAAAAAAACAGCGTGTGGATCCCCCCTATTTTTGTTAACCAGCCAAGTAAAATGCAGACTGCTGCGGCCTGGTATTAAAAGACTGTCAAGGCCCATGGATTTTGGCCCTCAACAGCCTGATAATACCAGGCTACAGCAGCCCCACATTTGGCGCATCAAAAGATGTGCCAATTGTGGCACTTTACCCGGCTCTTCCCACTTGCCCTGTAGCGGTGGCAAGCGGGGTAATAAGGGGTTATTGTCACCGTTGATTGCACGGTGACAATAAGCCCGGTTAATAATGGAGAGGTGTCAATAAGACACCGATCCATTATTAATCCCAAAGTTTTTAAATGTTTAAAAAAAAGACACAGCAAGAAAAAAGTCTTTTAATGAAATAAAAGAGACAACACAGTTTTAATTTTTTTCATTGTACTCTCATTCCTGCGACGCCATCGATCTCCTGTAAAAAAATAAAAAAAACAAACCAACAGTATACCACCTGTCCGACGCAGTCCATAGTAACGACAGTCCCACGACGATCCAGCTCTGCTACATCGGAATGACAGGCAGAGCCTGACATCTCGGCGCAGCACAGCTGCTTACCAGCTTCCCCGGCGGTGACGTCATCGGACTGCTTTACGGCCGCGATTACCCAGCAGTCACTGCAGTTATCGCGAGATACTGCATGTGACCGCCGGGGAGAAGAGGATGGCAGCCATTAAGCAGCCCGGGATGTGACCGCCGGAGATCTTCTGCCGGGTAAGTGCCGCTGACTCCTGACAGACCCGACCGACGGACACTGACAGTGACAGTGACATTCCGATTCCGGTATCCGATATGACGAAAATATCGGAACTCGGAATCGGAATTCCGATACAGCCAATATCGGCCGATACCCGATACTTGCGGTATCGGAATGCTCAACCCTACTGGTGAGTAGTGTTGAGCGATAGTGCTCGATATCTAAAAATATCGTATCGAAATTGTATCACCGATAGCACTAAATATCGTCGATATCCGATTTCGATAGCGGAAGTCCCATGTAAGTCTATGGGAACAAAATATCGCAACAAAAAAAACCCTTTCTTATGTTGTAAACACAAAATATACACACATAGAATACATATATATATATATATACATATATATTATATATATACATGTCATTGTGACATATATATACATATATTTATAGTTTATACACTTCTACATAGTAAAATAGACTCTGATTCAATTGCCGGGTAAAGCCGTGACATACCCCATAGAAGTCGACGGGCTCGGTGCCGAGTACCCCCAAAACCTCTGGCTCTGTGCGACTCAACTTGGGCATCACGAACAGGATTCTGTAGCTCGCTATAAGCGAGTCCTGTGTGCCTGAATTGAACTGGTTTTGTGCTTGAGAATTGCTAAAATCATCAGAGAATGTATTTGCCATTTTTCCGCCATATCTGCGTCACGACGAGGCACTGGTGAAGAAGAAGGGCGTGCTCTTCATGGGTGTACTGTACACTCACTCAGTGACGCGAAAACGATGGCTCTAAATGGTACTGCAATGTAAGATCGTGCCCCACAGCTCTTCAGTTCCGCCTCCTCATCCTCCTCAGTGTGTGGAAACTAACACGAAGGTCCCGCCTCCCTACAAAAGAGGGGCCCTCTCCAGATGCTAATGACACATGTGACTTGGCAGAGATGGCTAATGGACACGAGCAGAAGTGTGAAGGGATGGAGCAGTCAGAGCTCTCCCCCCACGGAAGCGACCCGATCGCCACGTAACCACCGTTGGGCACACGGCCTGGAAACCCCCCTACGCTGCAAGAAGCGGCGGATACCCTAAGAGGCCTGGCCCGGCACCGGGAGGAGGTCGCCAGGATGGAAGCGAGCTGGCGTGCCCTAAAACTAAACTTGGAGCGGCGCCTGTCACGCTGTCTAATGATTTGAATACAATGACTGTAAACTATTTATACAGGAACCACACTCTATACAACATATAGTTTAGCAACATTAGAATGTAAGTATAAAATAGATTTACCTGACACAATCTCTGCAGAACTTAGGGTTAATCTTGAGGACTAGATGTGCAGAAACGATATAGTTGAACTCAGGGTTAATCTTGAGGACTTGATGAGCTGTAACTGGAAAGAGGAGGACCGGGGTCTAACCTGACCCTGCACTGGGGTCCTAACTAATCCCTTACCTTGGAGGTACTGATAATGGTTCAGAGGTCCAAGTCTCCAGCCTAACCCTGTCTCCTGTCAGACCCTGAACCCTGTAATCAGTCCTAAGAAGGATCCTGATTACCACCAAAGGGATATGGGCTGATCTCAGCTAAATACATAGATTAGACATATAAGACAGACAGGATAGCACTCACTTGCATACACACTCAAACACCGAAGGAACATAAATGGTCTGGGAAATAAACTATAAGCAAGTTGAGCTAAAAACAGCTAAGGAGCTCTCAACAGATTCATTCCTATCTGTGGTCTGAATGAAGGATTTCACTGGCAACTCCCAAAGCAGACAACCAGGAATTTAAAGGAAACCAATCAACAAATAATCAATTGCAGCCGGGAGAAACTGCACCCAGTCCCAGCACCGAGCACAGACAGAATTAACTCCCTAGCTGCCAAACACAAAGAAACAGCAACTCAGCTGTGAGAAGTCAACATGTGCAACCGCGATGATCTTCGTGGTAATGCACACATGACAGTACCCCCCCTTCTACGAGGGGCCTCCGGACCCTCAGGGCCAGGCCTGCCCGGGTGAGTTCTGTGGAAGGTCCGAACCAAACGATCTGCGTTAACATCAGACGCAGGGACCCACGTCCTCTCCTCCGGACCATACCCCTTCCAATGCACCAAGTACTGAAGGGAACGGCGATTCAGACGAGAGTCAATGATTTTTGATATTGAAATTCCAAATTACCATTGACCAACACTGGAGGAGGAGGTAGAGGTGAGGTATGACTGGTGCCACATACCTTTTAAGTAATGACTTGTGGAACACATTATGAATTTTAAACGTAGAAGGGAGTTCCAGACGAAATGCCACAGGATTAATTATGGAACTGATCCTGTACGGCCCGATGAATCTGGGACCCAGTTTCCAGGAGGGCACTTTAAGTTTTATATTCCTGGTAGACAACCATACCAAATCGTTCACATTCAGATCTGGACCAGAAACTCTCCTCCTATCAGCCATACGTTTGTAACGGTTCCCCATAGTACTCAAATTATTCAATACACCTCGCCACACAGAAGCAAGTGACGACGAGAAACGCTCCTCCTCAGGAACCCCAGAAGGACCCCCCCCATTGAAAGTACAAAACTGGGGATGAAAACCATATGCCCCAAAAAACGGGGACTTACCAGTGGACTCGCTCCGCCTGTTGTTAAGAGCGAACTCTGCCAGAGGCAAGAAAGAAGACCAGTCCTCCTGGTTCTCCGATACAAAACTCCGGAGATATGTCTCTAAACTCTGATTCAGACGCTCTGTCTGACCATTGGTCTGTGGATGAAAAGCCGAGGAAAACGACAATTGCATCCCCCGACGTAAACAAAATGCCCTCCAAAATTTGGACACAAACTGAGACCCCCTATCTGACACCACATCAGAAGGCAACCCATGAAGTCTCACGATCTCCCTAATGAACACCTGCGCCAGAGTTTTAGCATTAGGGAGTGCAGGAAGAGCAACGAAATGTGCCATCTTACTGAACCTGTCAACAACCACCAGTATGACAGTATTCCCAGACGACGGAGGAAGGTCCGTAATGAAGTCCATAGATAAATGAGTCCATGGACGCTCCGGAAGTTTCAAGGGTAAAAGGGTCCCAGACGGACGGGTATGAGGAGTTTTAGAGCGAGCACAAACCCCACAGGACGCGACAAAAGTTATAACATCTTTATTAGCGTTAGGCCACCAAAATCGGCGGGAAAGGAGATCTAAAGTAGCCTTACTCCCTGGATGTCCTGCTAAAGCAGAATTATGATGTGCCTCAATAACCTTTTGTCTCAACTGATTCGGGACAAACAGTCTCCCTGGAGGTCCTGCAGGGGCGTCCCCCTGAGCCTCTAACACCTCCTCCTCAAGCTCAGAACATACAGCCGACACTACCACCCCCTCCTGAAGGATAGGAATAGGGTCATCCATTTTCCCGGCCCTGGGAAAATGCGAGACAAGGCATCAGCCTTTACATTCTTAGACCCCGGACGATAAGTGACGACAAAATTAAACCTGGTAAAAAACAACGACCATCGAGCTTGTCTGGAATTCAGACGCTTAGCGGATTCTAAATACAGCAGGTTCTTGTGATCAGTAATAACGGTGACCGGGTGGACTGCCCCTCCAAAAAGTGACGCCATTCTTCAAAAGCCAATTTAATGGCCAAAAGTTCCCTATTGCCGATATCATAATTCCTTTCGGCGGACGACAATTTCTTAGAAAAGAAAGCGCACGGATGCCATTTACCAGGGGACGGACCCTGGGACAATATAGCACCCACTCCTACGTCAGACGCGTCCACCTCCACAATGAACGGCTGAGATACATCTGGTTGGATGAGAACGGGTGCCGAAGCAAAACATCTTTTTAAAGAGGAAAAGGCTTGGCAAGCTTTGTCGACCACTTAGAAAAATCCGTCCCTTTTCTCGTCATGTCAGTGAGAGGTTTGACGACAGACGAGAAATTACAAATAAATTTCCGGTAGTAATTAGCAAACCCCAAAAAACGCTGCAGAGCCTTAAGATCCCTGGCTGATCCCATTCAAGCACTGCTCTCACCTTTTCAGGGTCCATCCGGAAACCGGAGGCTGACACCAAAAAACCCAAAAACTGAAGTTCCTGTACGGCAGTTTGGCGTATAGTTTATTGTCTCGCAAGATCTGCAACACCTGTCTCACATGCTCCTGGTGAGACACAAGATCTGGCGAGTAAATTAAAATGTCACGCTGTCTAATGATTTGAATACAATGACTGTAAACTATTTATACAGGAACCACACTCTATACAACATATAGTTTAGCAACATTAGAATGTAAGTATAAAATAGATTTACCTGACACAATCTCTGCAGAACTTAGGGTTAATCTTGAGGACTAGATGTGCAGAAACGATATAGTTGAACTCAGGGTTAATCTTGAGGACTTGATGAGCTGTAACTGGAAAGAGGAGGACCGGGGTCTAACCTGACCCTGCACTGGGGTCCTAACTAATCCCTTACCTTGGAGGTACTGATAATGGTTCAGAGGTCCAAGTCTCCAGCCTAACCCTGTCTCCTGTCAGACCCTGAACCCTGTAATCAGTCCTAAGAAGGATCCTGATTACCACCAAAGGGATATGGGCTGATCTCAGCTAAATACATAGATTAGACATATAAGACAGACAGGATAGCACTCACTTGCATACACACTCAAACACCGAAGGAACATAAATGGTCTGGGAAATAAACTATAAGCAAGTTGAGCTAAAAACAGCTAAGGAGCTCTCAACAGATTCATTCCTATCTGTGGTCTGAATGAAGGATTTCACTGGCAACTCCCAAAGCAGACAACCAGGAATTTAAAGGAAACCAATCAACAAATAATCAATTGCAGCCGGGAGAAACTGCACCCAGTCCCAGCACCGAGCACAGACAGAATTAATTCCCTAGCTGCCAAACACAAAGAAACAGCAACTCAGCTGTGAGAAGTCAACATGTGCAACCGCGACGATCTTCATGGTAATGCACACATGACAGCGCCAATCCCTCTTACCTGAAGTGTCTGTACCGGAAGGTGAGGCACCCGTTCTAGTAGAGGAGTCCTTGCAATGTGATCCGGTTGACGTTGTCGCAGTGGAGGCACCCGTTCCTGCAAAAACCGCAGCACCGTCAGCACCCCAGATCCCGCTGTCTGCCCCCGTCGCTGAGACAGAAGAAGCGACACCCGTCCTCATGGAGGAGGCCGTGCAGGCACCAGAGCACTACCTGCCTGTACCGAGCCCCGACTGTCATCTGATTTAGAGCCGTCTGCTTCCTCCGCAGGGGAGCGCCGCCAGGACTGGGGGGCGACAGGAGAGCTGCCGCAAACCGAACACTGTAAGCTGCAGTGGAGTGGTGGAGACATGGAGCAGCTGGTGGAGGAGAATTTCAACCGGCGTCAGGAGGAAGAGTGGAGACGTTGGGAGCGGGAAGCAGAGCGACAAAGGGAGCAGCGAGAATCCCAAAAACTTCGGCAACGTAACCTGGAGAAGGACCGGGCAGATAAGGACCGGATGAGAAAGGATAAAGGAACCCTGTGTGAGCCGCGGGTAAGGGTGCAGTACGGAGCTTTAAATTGAAAGGTGGTTGGGGCTTCATCAAGGAGCCTGGACTTTATTTAGAAGTCTTTGTGAACCGGCGGGACGTGGAGGCTCACCTCCCAGAAGGACACCCGGGGAGGGACCTGTTGCCAGGAGACTTGGTGACTTACACCCGACACTGGGGTTACAATGGATGGTACGCCCTAAATGTTACCAGGTGCGACCCCTACTCCCCAGTGTGTCAGGAACCTGTGAGACCCTCGGAGCCTTCAGCCTCCCACATCCAGGCCTCTGCAAAAGTGCCCACCCCACGCCGTAAATCTCCCAAGCCTCCCTCAGTGGTCTCCTCAGCAGCCCCAGCTATGGACATGATAAGTATAGCTGGCCCGTACCCGGCGCCTGTTAGGCCCCCTGGGGTTCGTTCAGTCCGGGACATAGTTTTCCAGACCCGGAGGGAGATGAAAGAGGTGGCCACACAGACCCAGATAGCGGTCACGACTTGACTGTACAGGCCACACGACGTCATCAGGTCCTGGTGGTCCTTGGTGCCTTGGATGTTTGGCAAGCATCAGAAGAGTACCAGGTGGTACCTGGAACACCCCTGCCAAAGAAGTATAAATAACCCGGACAGGGTCCCTGTATGTAAATAGTTAAATTGTTGATAAATAGTTAAATTGTTTATGTACCCGGACGCAGTCCATAGTAACGAGTGTCCCACGACGATCCAGCTCTGCTACATCAGAATCCTGGCGCAGCACAGCTGATTACCTGCTTCCCCGGCGGTGACGTAATCGGACTGGTTTACGGCCAGGATTACCCTGCAGTCACTGCAGTTATCGCGAAAAACTGCATGTGACCGCCAGGGAGAAGATAATGGCGGCCATCAAGCAGTCCAGGACGTGACCGCCGGAGATCTTCTGCCAGGTAAGTGCCGCTGACTCCTGACAGACCCGACCGACGGACACTCACAGTGACAGTGACAAATCCGATTCCGGTATTCGATAAGACGAAAATATCGAAACGAATTATCGAAAGGCGATAGAGCTAATATCGGCCGATAGCCGATATTTGCATTGTCGTATCGCTCAACACTACTGGTGAGGCCACATCTAGAATATGGGATCCAGGTTTGGGCCCCACATTTAAAACGGATATTCAGAAATTACTGTCAGTTCAAAGGCGGCAACTAGATTATTACAAGGGATGGAAGGCAGCTCATATGAGGAGAGGTTGGAAAAGTTGGGCTTGTTTAGCTTAGAAAAACGTTGCCTCAGAGGAGCTCTCATGTGTGGTCAGTACAGAGGATTGGCACATGTCTTATTCCTTCCAAGGACCATGCTGGAGACTAGGGGGCACTCATTATAGGTGGAAGAAAGGTGATTCTGGCAGCTAAATAGGAAAGGATTCTTTAGTTAGAGCAGTCACAATGTGGAATGCCAACCACAAGAGGTAGTGATGGCCGACACTATAGCAGCTATTAAAAAAGGGCTGGACATTTTCCTTGATACACATAACATTGCAGGTTGTAGTAAATTTAGTGACAAAATGAACAATTGGTGGAGAAAGGTTGAACTTGATGGACCAAGGTCTTTTTTCAACCTATGTAACTATGTACTGCTGTACAATATCCTCCATGATGCTGTTGCTGCTTTTGAGCATGTGATATGGAGAAACAGGAGAGCAGAAATCCAGAAATTGATCCACTAGCTCTGACACAACTGAAAATTAGAGAAAGAACCTGGAGAGGGGAAAACTGGTGAACACTTCAGCATACAAGTCATATAGCAGATAGAAATAGTGTTATTCCATATAGATGGTGCGCCCCACCAGGGCCATGGGGCACTTGGTACCGGGCCAGGCAGTTCTTAAAGAGGAAGTGTCATGGCAGCAGTGACCCGGTCCATGGCCCTGAGCATCCAATAAAATTGTCAAAGATGATGGTGAGGGTAGTTTGTAGGGGAATTAGTTCGTGATGCCACCCGTGGTGTTCGGCTATATATGGCCGATGCTGCGGTTCAGGTCCACTGGGGCGGATGGTGATGCAGCAGAGATGTTACTGCTCCCCACGGGTAGAGCGGGGCCCAGGGAAGATATAACAGGCTGTTCAGGTGGTGGTGAACGTTGAGGTGCAGAGAATAAGGAAGGGACACAGAAAAGTGCAGTTTTCTTTTACTTCTTGGTAGGTGAACATGGGTACCATTTACAGATGATAGCAGGAGTCCGGCTTGCCTGGAAGCCTGGTGGGGTTAGAGGCCTTCCTTCTGAGCTCTCTTTTCTGGTCCCTGCTGCCTGTAGCTAAGCTGCGACCCTCCCCTGCCTGTTGGCTTTAACCTGTATGGCAAACAGCGTGAGCCTCTCACAGGCACGGTCTGTTCACTGACAGCCCTGGGCTCTTGGTCTGCTGCGGTGCCTCATGGTGTTCGGTGTGGTCAGGGAGCTTGCAGTCCCCTGCCCTCCAGATTCAGCTATCAGGGCTTACAGCATCCGCACAGCCCAGGACTCTGGTGTCCTTTTTATCAGCGCTCAGCTCCGGGATCAGCTCTGACACAGCTGCAATTCCCCAGAGCCCTTGTCTCTGTTCCTCTCTCTTCCCTCACCTCAGACTAACTGACTCTTTCCAGAACAATCTCCTTACCTCAGCACTAACTCCTCCCACCAACTGTCACTCCCTTAAGCCCCACCCCCTTTGGTCTGGAGTTAGAACAAGTGTTGGATGCAGTGTATTACCCTCGCATGGGGACCTCTTCCTGCTTCCGGGCATGACATCACCACCCTGTAGAGAGAGGCAATGTCACAGTGGCAACCGGACTCTGAGGTGCCACATATACACACACACAACAGCTAATTCTGAAAAGTCATCTGAAATGACGAGTACGCTTTAAAAGTTGGTGCAAAAAGTTTTAACGTTCTTAATATTTCTAAAGCCAGACTTTTAATATACACTCTACAAATCAGGTCACACAGTAAGCCATATGGGCAGATTATTAGGCTAAAACGACTGCTAAATTTTATGAAGTCTGATTGCATGAAGCCATTTTAATACAAATTTAGAAAACATTGCCCCCTGCCACATTAAATAGCAATTAACTCATCTTGCTTCCTATTTAACATGCATGGGATCTGCAGATAGAGAACAGTTTGTGACTTCTGAAGCTTCGGAGACTGTGGCAAATGGACAATGAATTTTAAAATGCTACAGTATGTACCGCAATTGAATCTCAAGTGTTTGAGCTGTGAGTTAGGTGCTCAGTGTTAGGATTAGCTATCGATCAAGTGACAATGGAAGATTCATTTGCTGCCTTAACAGCTTAAAAATAGCAAAGTTTCAGCAGTCTCACCAGGAGGGCTCAAAATAGTTTAGCAGCACACTCAAAAAAGACAATATTAAATATAGCACATCTAGGTAAATGGCACCACATCTGTCTATGAGTCGTACTTCATAAAGGAAATATGTGTTTGTTTTTCACAATTTTTTTTTACAACCACAAAGGACCACTGACATACATTTTAAATTTCGCTTTCCTTTCCATAACAATTACTTTTATACACAAGAAACATTTTTTAGTCGAATGGAACAGTGCTAGTACCAGAAATTTGGTTTGGCAGCAGCTTCTTAATTTATTAATTTCCTCTGGTTTTTATTTTAGTTATTTATGCATGTATTTATTTATGTTTATTTATTTCACACATTGTTCACCCCATAATATCATGAAAAAAACCTTTTTGGTAGGGTCTATATTTAAAGATTTTTTTTTTACCTGATTTCACCTTTAACAGGGGCTGGTACTGAATATTAGCCCCAGTTACAGGAGAAAGTCAGCCTCGGAGCTGCAAAGCAGGGCAAACTGGGTCTCATATGACACACCAATTGCTCCCCACCTAGACCCAGCACTCACATTACCATTAGCTCTAAAGGAAAAAGTGCAGCTAGCATTTCCTAATAATCTATACACTGAGCTTGTTCAGGATTGAGTGTGTGCCAATCATTTATCACCATTTGTGCCTTCTGTATGAAGAGTCTGGCTGTGTATGACAGCTGTTACCTGCTCTGAAGCTGAACAATACTATGCAGCTGATCTACTATGCACAGAAACTTAAGAATGTCACTGCAGAGTTCAAAGACGAAAACCACTACTGAACAATAAGAACATAAAGGCTCATCTCAGATTTGCCAGAAAACATCTTGATTATCACCAAGACTTTTGCGAGAATACTCGTGAATAGACGAGACAAAAAATATTTTTGGCAGGTTTATGTACAATAACATCTGTTGTAGATGTAACATAGCTCTTCAGAAAAGGAATATCAAACCAACTGTTAGGCATCGGGCGATGGCGGATCCGAACCCAAGAAGTCTGTGGTCTCCCATCCAGACCCAGCGAGGCAGATACTGCTCAGCTTCGCGGTCGATCCTAATGCCTAGCCAATACCAAAGAGGCACAAGTAGTTACTCAGGTCTTTGTTCATAGTAGCCTTAAACCTAGGTTACAGAACAGGAAAAGGCTGTTGTAAGCCTAAGTCCAGAAATGCCTGCACTGAGCATGTCCGTGACATGGCAAGCCATGATTGGTGGTTAATGTCAGCTGATCCTCTGACCTGGCACCGCCTGATTGGTCTCGGATGACTTCACCGATGATGCGATTGACGAGATGGCTGGGGGCAGTGCTTAGCCATTAAATAGCTTGTCTGTCCGTGGCACGGCGTGGTCAGATCATACTAATATAGGCAGTGCTTTTGTGTGGACGTGCCAGAATCTGGGCTCCACGTGCTCTCTAGCTTTGCTCTCGGGACACTGCCGATGCCAGAGTACGCTCAGCTAATTAGCACAGGTCCTTCAGGCAAGTTTAGCTTATGCCAGGCAGGTAGCCAATGTGGCACAGTCTTGCTACTAATATAGGGTAGCTATTATCAACCTACACCAGCTGCAAGGACTACAGCGGCGGGAGCGTAACCTGTAGCCAATGTGGCGCAGTCTTGCTACGAATATAGGGTAGCTATACACCCTGAGCAGACTGCGGGGCGCGTAACCTGGGCATTGCTTGCCAAGCTGAACAGAGAGTTGCTCAATCCGGTCTCACGCCGGCTGGAAGCACGTACGCCTGGCGTTAGTCGCACGCACTTCCTAGCGGCTGACACATAGCTTCTGTGCAGCCAACAGGGCTACATCTACACCATGTTCCAAATTATTATGCAAATTTTATTTTTCTCTGATTTTCCTAAGTGGTCAGTGCAAATTACAGTCAGTCTAATAAAAGTCATCACCCGTTAGAGTATACATCGAATTTTATTGAAGAAACCTCCCAACGATAACAGTTTAATCTCCAAAATGAATAAAAACTCAAAATGCCCTGTTCCAAATTATTAGGCACAGTAGACTTTCTAAACATTTGATATGTTTTAAAGAGCTGAAAATGCTCATTTGTGGAATTTGCAGCATTACGAGGTCACATTCACTGAACAAAAAAGCTATTTAACTCCAAAACATCCTAACAGGCCAAGTTACATGCTAACATCTTTGATGTCACCTTCACAATTTTTGTATCCATTGAACTTGTGAGTTTTTGGAGAGTTTCTTCTTGTATTTCTTTGCATGAAGCCTCCCAGAGCTGCTGTTTTGATGTGAACTGCCTCCCACCCTCATAGATCTTTTGCTTGATGATACTCCAAAGGTTCTCTATAGGGTTGAGGTCAGGGGAAGATGATGGCCACTGGCCACACCATGAGTTTATCTCCTTTTATGCCCATAGCAGCCAATGACTCAGAAGTATTATTTGCAGCATGAGATGGTGCATTGTCATGCATGAAGATGATTTTGCTCCTTAAGGCACATTTCTGCTTTTTATATCATGGAAGAAAGTTGTCAGTCAGAAACTCTATATACTTTGCAGAGGTCATTTTCACACCTGCAGGAGCCTTAAAGGGCCCTACCAGCTGTTTACCCATGATTCTGGCCCAAAACATGACTCCTCCACCTCCTTGCTGACGTCGCAGCCTTGTTGGGACATGGTGGCCATCCTCCAACCATACACTACTCCATCCAGGGTTGCTTGACACTCATCAGTAAACAAGACTGTTTGAAAATTAGTCTTCATGTATGTCTGGACCCACTGCAACCGTTTCTGCCTGTGAGCACTGTTTAGGGGTGGCCGAATAGTAGGTTTATGCATCACAGCAAGCCTTTGAAGGATCCTACACCTTGAAGTTCGAAGGACTCCAGAGGCACCAGCAGCTTCAAATATCTGTTTGCTGGTTTGTAATGGCTTTTTAGCAGCTGCTTTCTTAATCCGATGAACTTGCCTGGAAGAAACCTTCCTCATTCTGCCTTTATCAGCACTAACACGTCTGTGCTCAGAATCAGCCACAAATTTCTTAACAGTACGATGATCACGCTTAAGTTTTCGGGAAATATCTAATGTTTTCATCCCTTGACCAAGGCATTGCACTATTTGATGCTTTTCAGCAGCAGAGAAATCCTTTTTCTTTCCCATGTCACTTGAAAACTCTGGCCTGCTTAATAGTGTGGAACATCCAGTTATCCTTTTATTGGGTTCACATGGCAAACTAATTATCACAGGTATCTGAGATTGATTTCAGTGATCCAAAGAACCCTGAGACACAATACCATCAATGGGTTTCATTTACAAAACATAAAAAAAACGCTATGACACTTAAAACCAATTTGCATAATAATTTGGAACATGGTGTATACCAGCTTGCAGCACATAGTGCAAACCTAATATTTGGCAAGTGGCTTCTGTGCCATTAACAGGGCTACATCTATGCCAGTCGATAGCACATCTCCCGTGACGTTAACGGAGATAGTGCCAATTCTACATCTCCCCTAGTGTGAAGTAACACAGGCGAGATCTAATGTTAGATTTCTGTTGCCAGTTTGACCCTCATACTCTAGGGGTGTTCGGCAGCAGTGACTATAAACTGCATCATGAACCCCGTGTTCGGTTGCAATCCATTATACAACAAAGTTGTTGCAACCGAGCGCATAACACCAACAGTAAAATATGGTGGTGGTAGTGTGATGGTCTGGAGCTGTTTTGCTGCTTCAGGACCTGGAAAACTTGCTGTGGTAAATGGAACCATGAATTTTGCTGTCTACCAAAAAAATCCCGAAGTAGAATGTCCGGCCATCGGTTTGTGACCTCAAGCTGAAGTGCCCTTGGGTTGTGCAGCAGGACAATGATCCAAAACACACCAGTGAATCCACCTGTGATTGGCTTAAGAAAAACAAAATTAAGACTTTGGAGTGGCCTAGTCAAAGTCCTGACCTTAATCCTATTGAGATACTGTGGCATGACCTTACAATGGCGGCTCATGCTTGTAAACCTCCAATGTGGCTGAATTACAACAATTCTGCATAGATGAGAGGCCAAAATTCCTCCAGAGCGTTGTTAAAGACTCATTGTTAGTCATCGCAAATGCTTAAGTGCAGTTGCAGCTGCTAAGAGCGGCCCCACCAGTTATTAGGTTTAGGGGGCAATCACTTTTTCACACAGGGTATGTAGGTTTGGATTTCTTTTAATAATAAAGACCTTCATTTAAAAACTGCTTTTTATGTTATTTGTGTTATCTTTGATTAATATTTACATTTGTTTGGCGATCTGAAACATTTAAGTGAGACACATGTGCAAAAGAATAGGAAATCGGGAAGGGGGGAACATTTTTCACACAACTGTAGATGTTTTCATTTTAATTATTATTTTAATCGGCCAAATATGAGGAATGACTAAGGGTTGTGGAAGTAGTGGATAATCACTTCAAGAAGTCAAAATGGCCATATTTTGATTGTTGTACTTTTCACATAAATAATTAAAACATTGTAAGTAGTGTTGAGCGATACTGCTCGATATCTAAAAATATCGTATCGAAATGGTATCGCCGATATCACTAAATATCGTCGATATCCGATTCTGATACCGGAAGTCCCATGTAAGTCTATGGGAACAAAACATCGCAACAAAAAAAACCCTTTCTTTCGTTGTAAACACAAAATATACACACATAGAATACATATATATATATATATATATATATATATATACATGTCATTGTGACATATATATATATACATATATTTATAGTTTATACACTTCTACATAGTAAAATAGACTCTGATTCAATTGCCGGGTAAAGCCGTGACATACCCCATAGAAGTCGACGGGCTCGGTGCCGAGTACCCCAAAACCTCTGGCTCTGTGCGACTCAACTTGGGCGTCACGAACAGGATTCTGTAGCTCGCTATAAGCGAGTCCTGTGTGCCTGAATTGAACTGGTTTTGTGCTTGAGAATTGCTAAAATCATCAGAGAATGTATTTGCCATTTTTCAGCCATATCTGCGTCACGACGAGGCACTGGTGAAGAAGAAGGGCGTGCTCTTCGTGGGTGTACACTCACTCAGTGGTGCGAAAACGATGGCCGACCACTGTAAATGGTACTGCAATGTAACATCGTGCCCCACAGCTCTTCAGTTCCACCTCCTCATCCTCCTCAGTGTGCGGAAACTAACACGAAGGTCCCGCCTCCCTACAAAAGAGGGGCCCTCTCCAGATGCTAATGACACATGTGACTTGGCAGAGATGGCTAATGGACACGAGCAGAAGTGTGAAGGGATGCAGCAGTCAGAGCTCTCCCCCCACGGAAGCGACCCGATCGCCACGGAACCACCGTTGGGCACCTGGCCTGGAAACCCTCCTACGCTGCAAGAAGCGGAGGATACCCTAAGAGACCTGGCCCGGCACCGGGAGGAGGTCGCCAGGATGGAAGCCAGCTGGCGTGCCCTAAAACTAAACTTGGAGCGGCGCCAATCCCTCTTACCTGAAGTGTCTGTACCGGAAGGTGAGGCACCCGTTCTAGTAGAGGAGCCCTTGCAATGTGATCCGGTTGACGTTGTCACAGTGGAGGCACCCGTTCCTGGAAAAAACTCTGCACCGGCAGCACCCCAGATCCCGCTGTCTGCCCCCGTCGCTGAGACAGAAGAAGCGACACCCGTCCTCATGGAGGAGGCCGCGCAGGCACCAGAGGTCTACCTGCCTGTACCGGAGCCCCGACTGTCATCTGTTCCAGAGCCGGCTGCTTCCTCCGCAGGTGAGCGCCGCCAGGACTGGGGGGCGCCAGGAGAGCTGCCGCAAACCGGACACTGTAAGCTGCAGTTTGATGGTGGAGACATGGAGCTGCTGGTGGAGGAGAATTTCAACCGGCGTCAGGAGGAAGAGTGGAGACGTTGGGAGCGGGAAGCAGAGCGACAAAGGGAGCAGCGAGAAACCCAAAAGCTTCGCCAACGTCAGCTGGAGAAGGACCGGGCAGATAAGGACCGGATGAGAAAAGATAAAGGAACCCTGTGGGAGCCGCGGCGTAAGGGTGCAGTACGGAGATTTAAATTGAAAGGTGGTTGGGGCTTCATCCAGGAGCCTGGACTTTATTTAGAAGTCTTTGTGACCCGGCGGACGTGGAGACTCACCTCCCAGAAGGACACCCGGGGAGGGACCTGTTGCCAGGAGACTTGGTGACTTACACCCGACACTGGGGTTACAATGGATGGTACGCCCTAAATGTTACCAGGTGCGACCCCTACTCCCCAGAGTGTCAGGAACCTGTGAGACCCTCGGAGCCTTCAGCCTCCCACATCCAGGCCTCTGCAAAAGTGCCCACCCCACACCGTAAATCTCCCCAGCCTCCCTCAGTGGTCTCCTCAGCAGCCCCAGCTATGGACATGATAAGTATAGCTGGCCCGTACCCGGCGCCTGTTAGGCCCCATGGGGTTCGTTCAGTCCGGGACATAGGGTTCCAGACCCGGAGGGAGATGAAAGAGGTGGCCACACAGACCCAGATAGCGGGTCACGACTTGACTGTACAGGCCACACGACGTCATCAGGTCCTGGTGGTCCTTGGTGTCTCGGATGTTTGGCAAGCATCAGAAGAGTACCAGGTGGTACCTGGAACACCCCTGCCAAAGAATTATAAATAACCTGGACAGGGTCCCTGTATGTAAATAGTTAAATTGTTGATGTACCCGGACGGGTGAATGTTCATAAAAAAGTTTTTTAATTTAATAAAAAAAAAAAACACAGTTTTCATTACTTTTATTACAGTCTCATCCTGCGACGCCATCGATCTCCTGTAAAAAAATGAAAAAAAAAAAAAAAAGTATACCACCTGACCGACGCAGTCCATAGTAACGAGTGTCCCACGACGATCCAGCTCTGCTACATCAGAATGACAGGCAGAGCCTGTCATCCCGGCGCAGCACAGCTGATTACCTTCATCTATAATATAACCTTCAAATCTATAATAATAATAATTACCTGCTTCCCCGGCGGTGACATCATCGGACTGGTTTACGGCCGGGATTACCCTGCAGTCACTGCAGTTATCGCGAAAAACTGCATGTGACCGCCAGGGAGAAGATAATGGCGGCCATCAAGCAGTCCAGGACGTGACCGCCAGAGATCTTCTGCCAGGTAAGTGCCGCTGACTCCTGACAGACCCGACCGACGGACACTCACAGTGACAGTGACAAATCCGATTCGGTATTCGATATGACGAAAATATCGGTATTCGGAATCGAAAGGCCGATACAGCTAATATCGGCTGATACCCGATATTTGCAGTATCGTATCGCTCAACACTAATTGTAAGTACACCAAAGTCATAGTAATAAAGAATACATTTCTGCACACAAAAAATCAACCCTTCATACAGGTCCACCTAGGAAAGAAGAATGATTTACAAATTGCATAAAATGGTGAATAAACCATTTTTTTCAAGGTTCTAATACAGTATATATATTTGACATTGCTGCTCCTGTACTGAAGAAGAAAGTTATATTACCAAGTCTTTTTTTTTCAGAAAAATGAACGCTATAAAAACATAACCCAAAGACCAAAAGGCAGATATGCATTTTTTCTCTCCACTTAGATATTTTTCCCTACTTTTTAGTAAATTACATGATAAACTGAATTAAGTATTTGAACACAACAACTAGTCCAGCTCTAAACAAGCCCTCATATGGCTGTATTGATGGAAAAATGAAAAATTAAGACTTTTTAAAAAGGGGGAGAAAAAAAATAATGAAAATTGCCCCGGTCATGAAGGGGGTTATTGAAGCTGAGTTGCAGTGTCAAACACGAACAGGTGTGGCGCTCTTTTGAAAGCTACTATTTTCTTAATCCTGTACAGTTATTGACTAAAAACTACACAAGGGTTTCTCTACTGTTCAGGAGTGGACATATCATTGGTATAAACTTTGCCCAGGTAAGGGGGTCACACTCAGCACCAATGCAAGTGGAATTTTGGTTTCTGAAGAATTATTGGACTGCAAAGGGCCCATTAACAGATCTTGCCCAGTGGCCCCTTCTGTCTCTGTCCGTCAGTGTGAAAACTATATCAACTATTCAGGTGTCATCAGTGATTTCAGGGGTCACTGCTCAGCGCTACGCCATGATGCCAATGGTACATCACTTGACCGTAGAGAGGAATCGATGGCTGCAATGGCCCTGTGTTGGCTAATTTTAAGCTAAAATCTGGGGGATTACTGATATTTCTGCTCTGGTTTGGCAGGAAATTGAATACTTGTATACTGTTATTTATTTATCGTATTTTTTATTGTTTTTTTACAGCATGTTTTTTCTCTTTTTAATTAAAAAGAACCCTTAAAAACCACTTTAGTTTTAAGTTTATTAAGAGAACAGGCATTAAGAAACTTTAGGAATGTACAGAAATGTCACCATGGAAACCAGCTGTAGATTTTGATCAGTATCCATGGTAACATGTGTTGCTAAGGAACATCAGTTACTCATTTCCTATCCATAGTTTTGTCACTAGCTGTCAAATGGCAATGACATAAAGGAAATAAAAATGGAAACTACTAAAGAAAAGTAAAAAATAATGTAAAGTAATGTAGATCGCAAAGTCATGTTTTCTTATGTAGATTAATTATATTAGTCATTTCTTTATTTGTCCATCAGAGCTTACACTTTAACAAAATGGTTCCCTACAAATGGAAGCCAGAAAAATGTAACTTAATCAATTACAGCGAATGTAAATCTCATTTTTTAAATATTTTTTAAAAGTTGAAATACAGTACAGACCAAAAGTTTGGACACACCTTCTCATTTAAAGATTTTTCTGTATTTTCATGACTATGAAAATTGTAAATTCACACTGAAGGCATCAAAACTATGAATTATCACATGTGGAATTATATAATTAACAAAAAAGTGTGTAACAACTGAAATTATGTTTTATATTCTAGGTTCTTCAAAGTTGCCACCTTTTGCTTTGATGACTGCTTTGCACACACTTGGCATTCTTTTAATGAGCTTCAAGAGGTTTGGTTTTCACTTCACCGGTGTCCCTGTCAAGTTTAATAAGTGGGATTTCTGAAGTCTGGTGGATACACAGCTGATAGTCCTACTGAATAGACTGTTAGAATTTGTATTATGGCAAGAAAAAAGCAGCTAAGTAAAGAAAAACGAGTGGCCATCATTACTTTAAGAAATGAAGGTCAGTCAGTCCGAAAAATTGGGAAAACTTTGAAAGTGTCCCAAAGTGCAGTTGCAAAAACCATCAAGCGCTACAAAGAAACTGGCTCACATGAGGACCGCCCCAGGAAAGGAAGACCAAGAGTCACCTCTGCTTCTGAGGATAAGTTTATCCGAGTCACCAGCCTCAGAAATCGCAGGTTTACAGCAGCTCAGATTAGAGACCAGGTCAATGCCACACAGAGTTCTAGCAGCAGACACATCTCTACAACAACTGTTAAGAGGAGACTTTGTGCAGCAGACCTTCATGGTAAAATAGCTGCTAGGAAACCACTGCTAAGGACAGGCAACAAGCAGAAGAGACTTGTTTGGGCTAAGGAGCACAAGGAATGGACCTTAGACCAGTGGAAATCTGTGCTTTGGTCTGATGAGTCCAAATTTGAGATCTTTGGTTCCAACCACCGTGTCTTTGTGCGACGCAAAAAAGGTGAACGGATGGACTGTACATGCCTGGTTTCCCCCGTGAAGCATGGAGGAGGTGTGATGGTGGGGGGTGCTTTGCTGGTGTCACTGTTGGGGATTTATTCAAAATTGAAGGCATACTGAACCAGCATGGCTACCACAGCATCTTGCAGCACATGCTATTCCGTCCGATTTGCGTTTAGTTGGACCATCATTTATTTTTCAACAGAACAATGACCCCAAACACACCTCCAGGCTGTGTAAGGGCTATTTGACCAAGAAGGAGAGTGATGGAGTGCTACGCCAGATGACCTCTCCTCCACAGTCACCAGACCTGAACCCAATGGAGATGGTTTGGGGTGAGCTGGACCACAGAGTGAAGGCAAAAGGACCAACAAGTGCTAAGCATCTCTGGGAATTCCTTCAAGATTGTTGGAAGACCATTTCCGGTGCCTACCTCTTGAAGCTCATCAAGAGAATGCCAAGAGTGTGCAAAGCAGTCATCAAAGCAAAAGGTGGCTACTTTGAAGAACCTAGAATATAAGACATAATTTCAGTTGTTTCATACTTTTTTGTTAAGTTATAATTCCACATGTGTTAATTCATAGTTTTGATGCATTCAGTGTGAATGTACAATTTTCATAGTCATGAAAATACAGAAAAATCTTTAAATGAGAAGGTGTGTCCAAACTTTTGGTCTGTACTGTGTATTTTAAAATATTATAATTTAAACCTACTGAAACACTTTTTATGAAAACTGTTGAAAAATTTGCTTTGAAGTGATTTGAGTTCCAATTTTTTTTTTTTATCTCCGTTCACTTTTATAGTAAATGTAAAATTTTACGTTCTACAACTCAGAGTTTTCTAATTACTGCTTTGAAGTCATGTGGTTATAAAGTTTGCCCGTTTCACTGACATGTCAGCTCGTATTATATACTTTTACCTAGAAACCAGTAGTTGTTTGAATTTAGCTTTTGGATATGAAGTGAGAAGAAGAAAACATCAAGATACTCAAAAGCAGTCAGAGATTCCTAATGAGGTAGTACCAAAACTGCAATAAAAGTTTGTAAATGGAGAAACAAACCTCATTTTTCCTAAATTATAGAATTATGTATGGTCCGGGCACTGAGAAACATATTGATCACTGTTGTTAACCTGGCTGCATAGAACATGGGTATGGATTATACATGGTAGCACACATAACAACAAAGAAAAAAACTAACAAATGTCAAATATGAAATATAGCGATAAAGTTTATTGGTAACAAAACAAATACCATAGGGAAGGGTGGGAACATGATACTAAAGAAAGAGCAGCAGCACAGGAGACAACAAATTGCACAGCATATACACTTGTAGATCTAAATATGAGTTGATTTGAGTATGGCCATAAAGACATGGTAAGACAACATGTGATCCAAGCATTAAATAACTTCTTTATATTGGAATAGCCAAAAAAGAACTATATTTAAAGTGCCAATGTGCAAAGGGCAAGTGGATGAAGTGATAAAGAAAAATATCTAAACTGCAAGTGCAAATATAGACACAGAGAATGGCTAAAATATGGGATATATACATATTTCTAGCACTTTAAATATAGTTCTTTTTTGGCTATTCCTATATAAAGAAGTTATTTAATGCTTGGATCACATGTTGTCTTACCATGTCTTTATGGCCATACTCAAATCAACTCATATTTAGATCTACAAGTGTATATGCTGTGCAATTTGTTGTCTCCTGTGCTGCTGCTCTTTCTTTAGTATCATGTTCCCACCCTTACCTATGTTTTTTGTTTTGTTACCAATAAACTTTATCGCTATATTTCATATTTGACATTTGTTCGGTTTTTTCTTTGTTATTTATTTATTTGCCGATTTGTCTGGTTATATTGTCCATTTTTTGCATGTGGGGCTTTTATAATTTGACATAATTTTTTTCCTTATCCCATGCATCTTGCCTTGATACTTAATTGCATGGTAGCACACATGGATAGAGGATATAATTGCTCCAAAAATAACAAGTTTTCCCATTCTCAGAACTGATGGAGGTACCAGTATTCAGACCCTCAGAAACTAGCAAGTTATGACCTATTCTTTTAATAGGAGATGCAATTTTGAGAGAAAACTATTAAGGCACCACTTCGGCATTTTTTAAGCATTTTACAGCTGCTGCTAATCTAAGTTCCTTGCGCTTATTTAATTTTATACTTACCAGCTGCTGTCTTCATCTTTTATCTGCCCCGCTCTGGTCGGTCTTCTGTAGTTTGTGACTTGCTGGGTGAATTGAATGTCACATGTCAATGTAAGTCTATGAGAGCCAGAACAAGGTTAGAATAAGGATTCCATAGACTTGCATTCAGAGCTTCTGATAGTTACCTCTGACTTCTGGTGAGTTTGAAGTTGTGACCATAAGATCAGGATCGGAGTGGCGCCAGAAAGATCTGGAGACGGTGGCTGGTAAGTATAATACCAGGGTCAGGGAATTTAGATTAATGGAAACACTCCAGCTCTGATTTTTTTTTTTAAGAAAAAAAAGATGCTTGAGGGGTGCTTTAAAGGGTCCTTTTCTCTGAGCTCTCAGTGTCCAGAATGCCGGTGATGTCCTTGCTGATGTAGATCCTGGAAAAGAGTTCTCCAATAACAATAAACTATTGTGAGGAATTTTAGTGGACCTGATTTTGGGTCTGGGATTTAGGAGCAACAGAAAAGCTTGGGTGGAAAAGGTCACTCCCATACATTTCCTGACCGGGACATGCAGGTCCTGTATAAGGCACCTCATGGGTGTGAGTAGCTAGCCACGGACTTAAGACCATTGACTATTTGACTATTGACTAAAGACTGTTTGACCAATGGATGTAGAGCGGAGTCCATGACTCTAACTGATGCGGACCTTTATGCAAAACGGAGCATCGGTACATCGATCTTATTGTGTTTTATTAGAAATCTGTTTGCTTGTCAGTTTAAGGTGCACAAACCTCTCCTGGAAAGCGTTCAGCCTCAGGAATGGATGTTTCCATTCCATTTCCATTCACTGACAGTAAGCAGAGGGAGACATGCGGGCTTTATCTTATGTATACATAAGGACAGAAATGAGATTGGTAATCAGGTAAAGCAATCATTCCATTACTCTTGGTAGTGTCTAAAGGGTATGCCACACTAAACAATATCGCTAACGGGATCGCTAAAAAACGTCACTATTTAGCGATCCCGTTAGCGATGTTGTTCAGTGCGGCAGCTTCCAGCGACGAGCTTCCTGCTGTGATCTCGCTCGTCGCTGGAATCGTTCCGGACCCTATTTCATCGCTGGCGCTCCCGCTGGGTAAGTATCTTATCGCTGTGTGGCACCTTTTCTTAGCGATTTAGCGGTACTTTTGTACCGCTAAAGTCGTTAAGAAGATCGCTAACCGCGATAGCGTCGTTAACTATATCGCTAAATGCGGCAGCATTTAGCGATATAGAAACAATCCCGCTAGCGATCTCATTAGTATGCAACGCTAACGAGATCGCTAGCGGGATAGCTAAGTGTGGCAGTACCTTTAGAGGCCTTAATTGAGCCATTGTTTCATATGAGCCTGTACATTGACTCTTGTTGTCTGTTAATTTGTGAATGCCTGCTGATTATGTAATGCATCAGCCCCCCTGCAGTTTAATAATCTACTTAATTTAGGGCAAATATGCCAGGCATTTGAGCAATCACTCAATGAAGGATTATCTCCCCCACCTTCCCCAATCCAGTGGAAGATTGTACTGAATGGGAGCTATGTATATAAAAGGCTCTCTCTGTAGAATGACTCTTTAGAAACCGCCAAATGGAACAATGGCTCAATATGGTGAAATATAAATCTGCTCCAATGCCCATCATTGAACCCACAAAGAGATTTGGAAAACCCAGGTTGGGACACCCGGGTCACCTGGCGATATAACTCTCTGTACTCAGTCAGCCTCCTAAGCTTGCTGGTACCTTCTCTCTGTGTCCATTAAAAGTGGAGTGCTACTGGTTGGGGTAGTTGGCACTGGATGCCCCCAAAGTCACAGCACTTCTAACCTCCGGTGAGCCAGTGGAAGGGTGAGAATCTGTCATTTGAACCATCTTGTGTAGCTGCTGGGACTGTACTGTATGTTCTTGCTGGCTGGAGCTGGATAAATGAGCTATGGTCATGGTATCTGTCATCTGGAGGAGTATGGACTGTGACTACAGACTATGCTGGTGGGAGATACAAATGCTGTGGGCCAACCAAAAGATGGGAGACATTGGGTATCTCCTGGAACGGGAACAAGTGTACTACCAGCCCTGGGTTGGGATCTTGTGGACTGGAGGCATAGTATTTTTGCCATTTAACCGGAGTTGTTGTAAGACCATGGACATAAGGACAGTAATAAAAACTATCTGCATCGCTAACCTAACTAGCTGATTATTACTACCCACAACCTTGGTGATGTATGATTGGTTGCATAGATCATATGGACCTACCACATATCTTCACACTAAGAAAATATACAATAATCAGTGGCCAATAAAACTTTTATATTAGATCTGTGCAGAATTTAACCGAAGAGTAATTAATAAACATTTCTGCTGCAAAATTGGTTTCTTAATATTTTGGACTACTCCTTTAACTGTGAAATGTTTTAAAAGTTTGTCCCAGAGCAATTAGTTTCCTTTCCATTTCAATCACTGACTCAAAAAAAAAAAAAAAATAGAAGCGTTTAGATTTAGAAAAATTTCCAACCAAAAAATGAGAATAAATGTTATTATTTATTACCTTCACCGCTTCAAAAACATTAGCTGCAAGATTTCACGTCAATATCAGCCTAAAAGTTGGGCTTTTTCTTGTCTGCTACTTCTATGACTTAGCACATCTGCTCAAATCCTCTGTGCCCAATGAAGCCTCTATAAGTACCTCTCTGATTAGGATTTAAAGCTTGGTGACAGACTTTCTTGTAATTAATGAAAACATTCAGTTTGTGAATCCATAATTAGGAGTCTTTCCACCACATGCTAAGCCCTTCAGCCTTAGGTACCCTTTTGGCCCACTGGCTGCTTTTTCTTAGTATCGGAGAAGCTGGATGTCGCTCAGCCTTCCCGTATCCCTTTGTGCGCATTTAATCAGGTTGTTTTTTATTTAAATGCATCCAGCATTGCCCAGAGATATCTGTCGGATAGGAGTAGGAGCTAATATCTTAAAATGAACATTCATTTATGCAATTCAACAGTTGTGGAGCAAGAGACGCTTTACAATATATGTAAAGTCAAATGCTTTTATTAATATTTTATAAGCTGGAGGCAACAGTGGATGCAATTCACGTGCTGAAAGGATGTTCCTCAGACTTCACCGGTGATAGAACAGAGAGGGATATTGACTTTAAGATTATTGAACACAGTACAGTCCCTGACAGAAGTTATGTCGCTTATCCATGTTATGTAAATCAAAGCTTATAACCTGACGTTAAATTCATCCATTGGTTTTATAAATTACTCTTTTGAAAGCTGAAACCCTCCCAAATTTGGTTTAGGTTAAGAAAATAAATTGGCATCAATGCAGAAATATTGATCATTTAATGGACACAGAATGGTCAGAATTTGGCAAGACAAAAGTTTTGTCACCTGGTCATATAATGCACCCAATCCTAGTTTACATCCTCACCTGTGCTCAGTAAATGATCGGTTAATTAGTGGGTGTGTATAAAAAGAAACCCAGCACCCCAGATCTTCACTTGAGATGCAACTTGAGCTCTGACAACATGCCAAAAATCCATCCTGCGACCAAATCCTTGATTATCAAGAGGCTGAAGACCAGATCCACTGCAGAGGTGGCTGGCACCTTTGGTGTGTCTCAGCGTCAAGTACAAAGAATTAAAAAAAGATTTGAAGAAACTGGAGATGGGTTTGAAAAGCCCAGGTCCAGCAGAACCCGCAAGACAACTGCTCAGGAGGAACGTTTGTTTGTTAGAAAATCCAAAGCAAGCCCCTCTTCCACTGCAGCAGAGCTCCAACAGGCCTGGTCACCTCAAGTCCCTGTGTCAACTAGAACAGTTTGTAGGATTGTGTCTTGAAATGGCCTCCATGGTCGAATCACTGCCCAGAAGCCAGCACTAAACAAAAGGCAAATAAAAAACCATGTGGCATTTGCAAAGTCCCACAGCCTGCTAAACAGATGGACGCTGTAAAAGTGGCAGAAGGTGGATTTCTCAGATGAATCTTCAGTAGAATTACACCACAGCCACTGCAAATTCTGCAGGAGACCTACTGGAGCCCGTATGGATCCAAAATACACCCAGAAAACAGGTAAATTTGGTGGTGGAAAGACATGGTCTGGGGTTAAATTCAGTATGGGGGTCTGCGAAACATTTGTAAGGTGGAAGGCAATATCAATAGCCTAAAATATCAAGAAGTATTAGCTACCTCTTACATTCCAAATCATAAAAGGGGTCAAATTTTGCAGCAGGATGGTGCTCCATCACATACATCCATTTCTAGAACAAAGTTCCTCCAGGCAAAAAAGATTAAGGTGCTCAATGACTGGCCAGCCCAGTCACCAGACATGAACATCATTGAGCATGTTTGGGGTAGGATGAAAGAGGAAGCTTGGAAGACAAAACCAAGGAATCTAGATGAACTTTGGGAGGCATGTAAGACTGCATTCTTTGCTATTCCTGATGACTTCATTAATAAATTGTATGAATCCTTGTTGAGCCGCATGGATGCAGTCCTTCAAGCACATGGAAGTCACACAAAATATTAAATATGACTCTAATAGCACCACAACTTTATTCACCAATGTTATGCAACATATATTTGTATTTTAAGTTAATTATTTGTTTGAATATCACATTACTTTCTGTGGGCGACAAAACTTTTGTCCTGCCAAAATCCGACCATTCTATGTTCATTAAATGATCAATATTTCAGCATTGATGCCAATTTATTTTTTTAACCTAAACCAAATTTAGGAGGGTTTCAGCTTTCAAAAGAATAATTTATACAACCAATGGATGAATTTAACGTCAGGTTATAAGCTTTGATTTACATAACATGGATAAGCGACATAACTTCTGTCAGGGACTGTAGGACGTGATACGGTCGCACATCTGTTTAATTGATCCTAGTAATTTCAGAAACACCTTCTGCAAACCTCTGCAAACTACTCTGATAGCACAACCCGGGGATCCCATGCACAAAGTCCTGTGAGGCATTTTAAGGTATGGATTGATGAATCACTAAGACTCTCCCCCTTTTCACATCACCAGTTTGACCCTTACACAATCGTTAAGGATAGAAGCTTCATGCTCTTCTCTTGAAGGCTAACTAAATGCACAAATAACTAGCACTAGTCCTAGTTAAACAACCTAACCACGCATGACCAAAGTGGGATCATTACGTACTGGACATGTTTGGCAGATGTATGCAGGAACTGTATGAGTGCGTTCAGGAGCTGAGCCTGCTCTATACTCCTTGGGTGCTGGCTGTGTTATACTGCAATTACCCATCTATGTCTGCAGTAATTAGAGCTACCGCTTACATGATGTAGTCAATATCGACTGCGGCATTTACAGATTTATAAGACAGGTGTCCACTGTTCTACAGATGCAACAGTGAACAGGCCACCAGCTCGTCTGCTTCTGCACTGTGGTTCCATTTGCTTATGATCCCTGTCAATACTTTTGATCATCTGTCGGAAGGTGTACTACCGATATGATGTAGAATGTCACTTTTTCCAAAATGGATTACATATCCTAATAGAAAGAAATGGGAATACATTTGGAATTGTGAAAAAGAAAGCACAAACAAACACAACTTCAGAAATGCACATGTAAGACATCATATACTGATTTTTTGGTTGTAAAAAAGTTTAAACCATAACCCTCAGTGAATTGGGCCAATCAGCCATAAGCCCATAATATTAACCTTCAGCTACCTATTTATCAAAGCAAGTAGTAACTTTTTCAGCAATTTCTGCTACAGTGGCAATTTGAACTGTTGAGCTAACATTCGCTTCTCATAGCACATTAATTAGCCTGGAGAGCCCCTGACTGTCTGTTCACCAGATGTTTTTATTGAACCGCTTTAGGTCAGTACTAACCACTGCACATTGGGAACACCATAGAAGACCTACCATAAAATGGGAACACCCCAGAAGATCAGACATGTCGAAGATGCTCTGAACCAGTCATCAAGCCATCACATTTTGGTCCTTGTCAAAGTCGTTTTCCTTTCAAAACGTCAAGTAGTAACTACTCACTTGCTACCAAATATATCACAAAGATTGACAGGTGACATTGTTATGAAACAATTAACGTTCTCCTGGCAGAACCTACACTATTTGGGTAGCAAGACTGCTATAAGAAATAACATGGGACCGCTTATATATCAGTGCAGTGTATTCACATTTAGAGATGAGCAAATCCCCCAAAATCGGTTTCAGGCAGATATTTTAGAATCAGGCTTTTTTTTAGGTGCAAATAAATATAGTATGAATCAAAAGTGCCCAATTTGATTTAATTTGCTCTGAGGTCTCTCAACATAATAAATGGTGAGAGGAAAGGGGTTAAAAATAATAAAATATACAAGTGCTTCTGACAAAATTAGAATATCATCAAAAAGTTAATGTATTTCAGTTATTCAATACAAAAAGTGAATCTCATATATTCTATAGAGTCATTACACACAGAGTGATCTATTTCACATATTTATTTCTGTTAATGTTGATGATTACGGCTTACAGCCAATGAAAACCCAAAAGTCATTATCTCACTAAATTAGAATACTTTATAACACCAGATTGAAAAATGATTTTAAAATCTGTAATATTAGCCTACTGAAATATATGTTCAGTAAATGCACTCAATACTTGGTCGGGGCTCCTTTTGCATCAATTACTGCATCAATGCGGCGTGGCATGGAGGAGATCAGCCTGTGGCACTGCTGAGGGGTTATGGAAGCCCAGGTTGCTTTGATAGCAGCCTTCAGCTCGTCTGCATTGTTGGGTCTGGTGTCTCTCATCTTCCTCTTGACAATACCTCATAGAATCTCTACGGGGTAAAGGTCAGACGAGTTTGCTGCCAATCAAGCACAGTGATACTGTTGTTTGTAAACCAGGTATTGGTACTTTTGGCCGTGTGGACAGGTGTCAAGTCCTGCTGGAGAATGACATTTCCATCTCCAAAAAGCTTATCGGCAGAGGACAGCATGAAGTGCTCTAAAATTTCCTGGTAGTCGGCTGCGCTGACTTTGTTCTTGATAAAACACAGTGTACCTACACCAGCAGATGACAATGCTCCCAAACCATCACTGATTGTGGAGACTTCACACTAGACCTCCAGCAGCTTGGATTGTGACCTCTCCACTCTTCCTCCAGACTCTGGGACCTTGATTTCCAAATAAAATGCAAAATTTACTTTCATCTGAAAACAACACCTTGGACCACTGAGAATAGTCCAGTTCTTTTTCTCCTTGGCCCAGGTAAGACGCTTCTGGTGTTGTCTATTGGTCATGAGTGGCTTGACAAAAGGAATGTGACACTTGTAGCCCATGTCCTGGATACATCTGTGTGTGGTGGCTCTTGAAGCAATGACTCCACCATCAGTCCACTCCTTGTGAATCTCCCCAACTTTTTGAATGTCCTTTTCCGAACAATCCTTTCAAGGCTTCGGTTATCCCGGTTGCTTGTGCACCTTTTTCTATCACAATTTTTCCTTCCACTCAACTTTCCATTAATATTAATTTACTGAGATAATGATTTTTGGGTTTTCATTGGTGTAAGCCATAATCATCAATATAAACAGAAATAAACACTTGGAATAGATCACTCTGTGTGTAATGACTCTATATAATATACGAGTTTCACTTTTTGTATTGAAGAACTGAAATAAATTAACTGTTTGATGATATTCTAATTTTGTGAGAAGCACTTGTATTTTACTCATCTGTCTTGGACCATAACTTTAATTCTTATGCCATCTCTTCTATTGCAGCTCCCGATCCTTCTGCTGCAGAAGCAGCAGTAGAAGGTAAGAAGTAAATTGAGGGTCTTGGAGAAGTGAGTTTAATGCCTCTTATTCTTCTAAACTCTTCCCTGACCTTCAAAACAAACCAATCCCAAGAATTTTAGGTTAGCCAGATCTAAAAATTTTGGGAAAATTCATAGGAATTAGATTTGTTAAGAATCAGTTTGCTCCTCTGTACTGAAGTTTAAGATTGCTACATCGTTAGGGATCCTACTGTAATAACAAAGTACCAAATTAAGGAGAAGTTAATCTGTATATCAAATCACATAATTCACGGTTGACCAAAGGTCTATCTCAAATTTTTATGGACATTGCTATAAAAAATTTTAGTACCAGTTCCCCAACTGTTGCAAGCCATTTATAGTACTGTGTTCTCTATTAGTAAGATTCCAAACATGGATCTGTAGAGTTTTGTGCTTTTTAGAACTTGGTTAGATTATCCAAGGAAGACAGCAACAAAAAGAGCAGTCCCTCTTACTATAGAGAAGGGGAAGTGTAGGAGATATTTCTTTTGTAGGTCTTCCCTAGGGAAAAAAACATAGACCTCTCCTAGGCATCTCCTTCAACACAAAGTACATAACACTATATATTCTGTTTGAATTCATGACTATTTCCACAAATTGTGCACGGAAGGTTGACACTACACATTCTGTGCCTCTTTTCTACTTTGCTTCGACAATGAACTTTTCTTTCTATCAAGTTTTCCCTTTGTCTTTTGTACTCTCAAGGACTTCTACCTCTGCCTTATATACTGGGCACTGAAACAGCACGAGTCGGCGCATGTTATAAGGTCTGCAAGCCAATGGCAATGCTCTGGGCTTTCAGATGTTACTGTGTACACCAAACCAGAATGTTATTGGCAGACATAACGATATTTTAGCTTGCAGAAATAGACAAGCAAAGACAGCCAGAGGCTCTGCTCCAGGCAATCACCAACCAAGCAGGGTCACCAGAAACCTGGGGAAGACAGATGCACATTGATAGCACAATCAATAGTGACATGAGTTTATATTGACACGCTCATGAGTTAAGAAACGGTTATTATAAAAGAGTCACGGCTAGAAATGATAGTTCAAATGATCTTTCTTAGCTGTATGTGTTCTGTCGATGTTTCTCAGTGGATCTATTAAAAATCTCACTGGTGAGGAGGAAGAAAAAGATGAAAATTCTTGGCTGGAGGTTAAATAATGTGGAATGAGGACATTTTTAAAAAAGAACTACCTAAATTGTTACATAAAATTGCATACAAATCGTGCACTACATTACCCCTGAAAAATATACACGTGTTCACACTTAAGAATTCTCTAACTTCAACTTCTCATCAATTTAATGTGTTAGCAAAATCCTAAACAGACTACAATTCACATCACAACCACTTAGAGACACATACTGTATAACTTTGACATCTCTTGACAGAGTACCATGAAATAATTATTTTTTCTAAGCTTGTCAGTGGAGAAGAAATCTAGTACACTGTGGTATGATTAATATGAATTTGCTCTACAATATCTGTGTCCTGTTAACACTTCTTGTCCTGTTCTGATTAGGAATGGGCGAACCCGAACTGTAAAGTTTGGGACCGTGCTGAACACATAGTGTTCGGTCACAAGGTCCCGAACACGAGTTTCCTTGGGAAACCCATGTTACAGTTCGGGTCCGGGACCATTAGAAATATATTTACCTATCCAGTCACGCGTCCTCGCATCCCGCTGTGTCACCACCGGATCCGCTTCCGGGGCCGCTCATTAACTGCCGGCAGTGTTCACTGAACTCGGCAGTCTTCGGCTTTTTCCGGCCGTGTTCATGCGATGACGTCACCGTACGAATACTGAGAAAAATGCCGAAGACTGCTGAGTGCAGTGAACACTGCCGGTAGTTAATGAGCAGCCCCTGAAGAAAATGCGGCCGGGAGGCAGCGGGACTGGAGGAAGTGTCGCTGGACAGGTAAATATATTTCTAATGGTCCATATCTGTAAAGTTCAAGTTCGGGTTTCGGACGTAAGGTTGCGTCATCTCCGGCCCCAAACTCGAACATTACAAAAAACCTTGGGTGAACCGGCCAATCCTGAAGATCGGGGGGGTTCGCCCATCACTAGTTCTGATCATTATACTTCTGCGTGAATTTGCCTACAGAGAATTACCTACAGTAATAGAGTGCAGCAAACTGTCAAAGTGTAATGTCTACTGTGTAAAAGTTTTATAAAGTATTTTCCTCTTTCAGAAAACATATCCTTTTCAATATATCACTGCTCACAGCTTAGCAACAGAGATAGGGAAGGAAAGACATAAAATACTGAAGAAACTGTACCAGCAGTGTGTGACAGCTCAGCAATAAAGAAGATGCGTGTGTGATCAACAAGCAGTTGGTTACTGCTAATAACCATCTGATTACCCATATACACATATGTTGAGGTCACTTTGACTTTTCTAAGGCTGTCCTTGTGTTAAAGAGCTTGAAAGGGGTTTGATACAGCCCTAGGAGACCTCAGAGTGATACACACATTTTTTCAGAGCAATTGGAAATTTTCAGAATTTTTAATTCTCGATAAATCGATTCACTGCAAATCAATTTTAAAAGAAAATTCAAATTAAATAGATTTGATAAAGTCTAGTAATATCAAATACAACTCCGTGTTACTGAGCTGGACAGCAGAAGAAGTCAAATACCTTCCCCTCCAACTTCCTTTCCTACTCTGCTGCTATTGGCTGAAGCTACATGGTGCAGGCTTCCTGCTCCGCCAACTTTCTGCATTCAGTCTGCAAATAATTAAAGCTAGGGTCACATGGCCGTTTTTTTCTCATCTGAGACAATTGGTCCGATTATGCTTGCAACACTCTAATCAGACACTGATAAGAGTTGATCGGAGGATGATCAAAGTGTGATCTGATTTTCTAGGAGGTGGAGAAAAAAAAGTTTCTCCACCTTTTTGCCTTCAATTTGTCCATGAAAATCAGACTGCATTCGGATATCATCCTATTGCAGTCCGATGTTTTCCAGAGACCAATAGGCTTAAATAGTGGTGTGCGATACAAATATCAGAGGTAAATCAGTCCAATGAAAAAATCTTGTGCGCGGCCTCATTGAATAACATAGGGACGGATATTAATTGTCATAATGACAGATATCCCTTGTCCACTTTTTAAGGTCATATGCATAAGCCCTACTATAGTCTGTCTCTTCCCAGTGCTTCCTCTGAGAAGTTCTAACAGTTTTTTTTTTAAATATAAGAGGGTACTGATAATATGTAACAGAGGGTGTGCACTATCACCAGTATTATGTATAGAGTGCATAAAGAAGGCATAAAAGGAAGGAAGTCTCTGACACTTCATCCAATAGCTGCAGAGTAGGAAGTGATGCCATAGAAAACGGGCACCATTTTGGTAACTTCTACTGTGGAAGCCAGTGTCTTAAGATGTTTTGTTTTTTTTCTTTAAATTGTTGTAGGGTGAATATTGATAGTCTGATAGGGTCTTTTTGGTAATCTGGATCATTTGGCTCTGCTCATGAAAAAGAGTTGACTATACGAAGCCTGTATGATGTACCTATGCCAAGTATATTCTTATTAAATATGTGTCCTCCTGCAGGTGAACACTTATATAACACCTTTTCATACCTTGTCATAATGTATATCATGGCCAGAGAGTGTATGTGTATACAGTGAGCTCAGTAGTTGTATCCTTTCCATACAGGCCAGACACAAGCTATAATATATCTGCCCATAACAGCAGCGACTGTCTCTATCCGCTAACAATGCTGTTTAACTGTTTAAATGACTTCTGTCAATCACTATATTAAAAGACTGTCACTTCTAAAAAGAGACAGGTGTGTACAGGTGCATGGTAAGAGTAGCCATCTCCATATATAAATAACAACTCACTCTGTAGCGCCACAGCATGCAAACATGAAATTGAAATTGCATTACTGCTCTAGAAAATAAGGAAAAACTATGATACTTGGCACATAAATTGGCCAATTCATGTGTACCCAGCAGCCAACAACAAGGCGATCTTCTTTGCTGGGAACCTAACCTAACAGGGACCTCTCTGACCAAGCACTCCACCCACCAGCCTATGGCGGTTTTAATCACAGCAGGATCCTACTTACCCATTTTATTGCAGTTTAGCAGCCCAGAAGTGGTACATGTTAGATTTGGTTCCCAGCAAAGAAGATCGCCTTGTTGTTGGCTGCTGGGCACACATGAATTGACCAATTTATGTGCTAAGTGTCTTAGTTTTATTCCTTATTTTCTAGAGGAGCAATGCAATTCTAATTTTACATATTATGTTTGCATACTATAGCGTTACAGAGCACAACTTTATTTGTTAGTGTGCTTTCAATAACTTACAGAAGGGATCCAGTTCTCTGTGCGGAACCAGTCGAAAATTACCTAAGACTTTTCTTGAAGGGAAATTCGCATCATAAAAAGTAATGGCATATGGCTAGGATAAGCCATCACGTTATGATGGATAAGGATCCAAACTCTGAGGCTCCCAACAAGGATAGGTAGAAGGGGTCCCACCACAAGTACAAGTTTTACCTGCAAAGTCGCCCTCAAAAACACTCAGCTGTGCTTACAAAATGCCATTACAAAACTGAAATACCCAAATAAAGTGCCTACAATGAAAAAAAAACAGCATATAAACATTTTTAGGGATTTTAGGGTCTGGAGTAAAAGAATTACCGGCCCAAGCTGTTTTGCGTAAATCTAGTGGCTCTATTTCAGAAATTCAAAAAACTCACCCAAAAGTTTGATTTTCAACAGATATAGCAAGTGCCAACATGACAGATGGCAAGCTATGTACTCTGCTTCTTAAAAATCAAAGAAAATGATTGGCCGCCTAGACAACCAGCGTAGGAACGGTAAGATCGCAGCGTATCACTTGTCATTTTTAGCTTTGCTACATTTATAATGCCTGTCATGATATTCTGTTTCATAGTAATAAGGTTTGCTGTGTATACTTGCTATGTACGCAGACGTTTCCACCAACATAAAAACATTCTGCTTTCCAGATCTCAAAGAAAACCCATAGATCTCATTCCTGACCCAGTCTAGTTCCTTCTTCAGTTTTTACTGTCAATCACTTATCTTGTTGTTCTCCTCTACTGCAAATATCTTCCTAACACCAGAATGAATAAGGAATAATGTTTATAGATGAAGGAGGTGAAGCCGACCCCGTTGGCCGCTCCGGTGCTAAAAAGCTGCAATATCCCAGAAGGTTGGGGATTTCCTTCAGTTCAGGTTGTCTAAGCACAGACATTAACGGGAAAAAAAAATCAGACACCTCTGTCCCCGGAGAAGTGGATGGAAACACGACAAATGTTGGAGCATGGATTACTTTTCACACAGAAGTGTTAATGGATAAAGCCTGTTCTTCGCCATTAGGCTAGACTGTTTTCTGAAGGTTATTGAGTTACACGTTGATATTTATGCTCTGGATGTAACTGTTTGATGGACATGGAGAACTTTCATGCCCTACAGGCACAATCTGTCACCATGTCGGGCTCTGTTCTCACATAAGATTTCAGCCAAACTTTGGCATATATCACAGGAAGAGAAAAACAGATAAATGTTGGTTTGCAGAAAAAGATTGTGATGCCCACCAGTACTGAGAACCCGGCAATAGATACTCTGTAGTTACAGCCTACAATTGAGTTACTTTGCATCAAGACAATGTTGCTAATAATAATGCTGAGATATTGCCTAGCGGGTCCAGCCACAATTCAGTTTAATGTTAAAAGTGAGAGTTGCTAAAGAGGAATTTTTGTTTTTTTTGTTAAATGTCAAAATAGCGCCACTTTTGCCTGTATGCAGCATTTGGTATTGCATTTGTAACCCAATTATTGGATGATAATCACTTAAATTGATGAACAATCTAAGGGTACAAATGGCATCATTTCTGGATGTAAAGTCAGACTCTTTTGCTTATTTGATACCTTTTTTAAAATGGTTGCATAGAAATAGAGAAGCATAGTTGCCTTTACCCCAAAACAGCACCAAAACTGTCAACATAGTTTGCAATTGTTGCTACATACCATTCACCTCAATGTAAGTGAGTGACAACAATAAAGAGACAATAATTATTGTTTTCTAAGTTTGTACAGAACTTTTACTACAGATGTTGTATGAGCAAAAGGCTCTGCCTTAGTTCCTATAAACAGTGCTAAGTGTGTCAAAAGGTTCTGCCTGGTATTACGAGGAGGAAATAAGAGGCGGGAGAAGAAAGAGGTCAGATAAAAGAGTAAGGCTGGGGTCACACACAACGTCTAAAAAATCGGACCATTTTAGTCGGTCGATTATCGCCAAAAATTTCATGAACATTCATCCGTCTTTCATCCGATTTTCCGGGGAGGATGCGATTTAGTCGCATCTGAGCGTACGTGTAACATTCGATTAACATCCGACTTGCAAGATTTTGTCGGTGGCTAGCAAAACCGACATATAATGGATCCAAATGAATAGTTTTTAAATCACAAAAGCAAGAATAGAAATATACATAAAGAATACATATATATATATATATATATAATATATATATATATGTCATTGAGACATATATATATATATATATGTATATAATAATATACATATATTTATAGTTCATACACTTCTACATAGTGTAATAGCCTTTAATTCATTTGCCGGCCTTTGTGAAATTACAGAATCTGACATGAAATGACACTTGGTTTACATACAGTTAACCATGTCATTTCATGTAGTTTGATATATAGTATGTGTGCAAAATTTCATACATGTAGGGGTTAATTAAAGGTGTAAATGCGTGGGCTCCCGCGGTACTTTCTCAACCAGACAGACAAAGCCAGCAGTGGGGGCAGATAATAATAGCCTAGGGAGGGT
Source organism: Oophaga sylvatica (assembly GCA_033576555.1). Classification (NCBI taxonomy): domain Eukaryota; kingdom Metazoa; phylum Chordata; class Amphibia; order Anura; family Dendrobatidae; genus Oophaga; species Oophaga sylvatica. The sequence goes on along the minus strand of JARQOD010000001.1, from coordinate 14,508,172 downwards.
GCATTTATTTTGTGCCCCCCGGCTACTAACATCTGCCCCCAGCCACCCCAAAAAAAAGGCAAATCTATAATTAGATGCGCCCTTTCTGGCACTTAGCCCGTCTCTTCCCATTGCCCTGTAGCGGTGGCTAATTGGTTAATAATGGTTAAAGCCACCTTGCTATTGGAAGGTGACTTTAAGCCAGGTTAATAATTGAGAGTTGTCAATTAGACAACTCTCAAGTATTAATCCTATTGTATAAAATAAAAAGAAAACACACATACTTTAATAAAAAATCATTTTAATGAAATAATGACACAGTTTTTGACCATCTTTTATTTTACAGGTAATCCGTGCGAAGCCCTTGTTCTCCTGTAATAAAAATAAAATAATAAAGCAACATTATTCTTACCTATCCGGTGCTCTGTCAGGTCCCATGCTGTAATCCTTCACAAAGGGTTAACTGGCTTACAGCTAGCAGCACAGCTAATGCTGGCAGCTCAGCTGTAAGCCCCTGAATGAAGGAGTTCCTCTCCTGGCCGATAGGAGAGGAAGTGATTAGTGTGGGAAGCTTAATTGATTGCTTCCCAGGCTAATCAGTTCACTTCAGGTCAGCCGGGGACACCGCACAGCATCAGTGATTCAGAGGGAGTCCCGGCTGACCTGAAGTGAACTGATTAGCCTGGGAAGCAATCAATTAAGCTTCCCACACTAATCACTTCCTCTCCTGTCGGCTGGGAAAAGAAACTCATTAATTCGGGGGCTTACAGCTGAGCTGCCAGCAATAGCTGCGCAGCTTGCTGTAAGCCAGTTAACCCTTTGTGAAGGATTAAAGCGTGGGACCTGACAGAGCACCGGATAGGTAAGAATAATGTTGCTTTATTATTTTATTTTATTACAGGAGAACAATGGCTTCGCACGGATTACCTGTAAGATAAAAGATGGTCAAAAACTGTGTCATTATTTCATTAAAATGATTTTTTATTAAAGTGTGTGTGTGTTTCATTGTTATTTCATACAATAGGATTAATTATTGATAGTTGTCTAATTGACAACTCTCAATTATTAACCTGGCTTAAGGTCACCTTTCAATAGCAAGGTGGCTTTAACCATTATTAACCCATGCGCACCGCTACAGGGCAATGGGAATAGACGGGCTAAGTGCCAGAAAGGGCGCATCTAATTATAGATTTGCCTTTTCTGGGGTGGCTGGGGGCAGATGTTAGTAGCCATGGGGGCACAAAATAAATGCACCCTCCCTAGGCTAATATTATACGATACGAAACAATACGATACACTATTGATCCCGAGGGAAATTATGGTATCACAGCAGCGTTACAACAGCATTACAAACAAACCATTACAAACAGCATTACATAGAGCAATTACTAGACACAGATTTGCACATGACTAACCACAATACGTAACAAAGGTACACAAATCTCTAATCATTTCCATTAGTGCACCAGTCCTAGGTCGTAGTCATCTTTCACCCTTAGTGAATTGTTATACATCCCATAGCGGTAGGCACAAACAATTTCCTGAATTTCTCCTTCTTGCACCTTGGAAGGATTAGACGGCTGCTGAATGTGCTCTTCTGCTTCAAGAACAGCTCGAATAGTGGGTGTGTATTATTGTTCATTATAGCCCTGCACTTCTTTTGAATCCTATCCACCACTACTTTCTCAAAAGAGTCAAGATGGAGGCCAACAGCCCCGCTTGCCTTCTTGATAAGTTTGTTGAGTTTATTAGCGTCAGTTACTCGCACACTACTGCCCCAGCAAATGATAGCAAAAAAGATGGCGCTTGCTACAATGGACTGGTAGAACTGCCCCCATGGCTGGCTTTGTCTGTCTGGTTGAGAAAATACCGAGGGAGCCCACACATTTTTTTTCAACGAATTTACACCTTTAGTTAACCTACATATATGAAGTTTTGCACACATACACTCATGTAATTGTTAGTGAAAACCATATATCAAACTACATGAAATGACATGGTTAACTGTATGTAAACCAAGTGTCATTTCATGTCGGGTTCTGTAATTTCACAAAAGCCGGCAATTGAATTAGCGTCCATTACACTATGTAGAAGTGCATGAACTATAAATATATGTATATGTCACAATGGCATGTATATATATAGATATTGTGGCATGGCGACTGGTCATGTGATGGATGGACAGTATGTATTGCAGAGGTGGGTGGCCCTGTGATGGAAGCCTGGGCGTGTTTTGCTCAGCAGAGCTACTGCTGAGGGTTTTGCTATACATTGGGAGGCTTCCAGGTGACTTGGAGAGCTGGGTGGGTCCAGTCACCTACAAACCCACCCAAGGGGTATGTGTCTGAATACCCAAGATAAAACCTGTATGTGGTTGTGTGTATCTAAAGGACCTGTGGTGAGGTCATGACCATGTGACCTAACCATGTGATCCTGACCTCACCTGTGGGTGGGGTTACAGCTATGTAACCGAGTTGTGTTTGGCACATGGGAGAGTGTAAGAGAAAACACGGCACTCAACTAAAAACGAGAGTAGGTGCTCAAGTCAGGTATCCAACCTGATAAATGTAAAAAATAACTTGGCACTCAAATGTGTAACACGAGAATTTGTTTAATAACGGTGCATCCAGACATGAAACAAATGAAAGTTTTCGGTCCTGATTCACAGCTTCTTGAGCCATCCTTATTTATTTAGGGATATTTGCTTCTGAAGACGCTGTTAAGCCAATGGTGACAGACAGGAGTCTGTGTTATGTTGACCGGGGTCATTGAGAATTGAGAAAGAGCATGCTGATAGGATACCTCAGAGGAGGTGTCCGGAAACCTGCATGGCCAACAGGTAACCGAAGAGAGTCTGTGTTGTACAGACCGGGGTCAAAGAATAAACTGTGTATTCATGTTTGTGGGATGCCTCTAAGGAGAGAAGGTGTCCGGAAATCTCTGTGGCCAAGAGTGTAACAGACAGGAGTCTGTGTTGTGCTGACAGGTCAGTGAGAGACTGTTTTTTTTCTTTGTAGGATGCCTCTAAGGAGAGGAGGTGTCCAGAAATCTCTGTGGCCGAGAGTGTAACAGAGAGGAGTCTGTGTTGTGCTGATGGTTCAGTGAGAAACTGTTTTTTTTTCCTCAATGCTGTGGATCGGCGAGTCCACGAAGGTGACAAGCGGCTGGCTGTGGATCGGCGGGTCCACGAAGGTGACAAGCGGTTGGCTGTGGATCGGCGGATCCACGAAGTCTGCGGTGCAGGGACTTGCGGCAGTGGCAAGTGCAGCAAGAGGTTCTGCTGCAGCGGCTTGTGAGCATCAGCCGGAGGGGCCGGCGGTTCGTGGTCGCGGCAGGACTGGTGGCAGTGCCAGTCGGAGCTGGTGAGGTGCCATAAAGACATCAGATTTCCAGAGTGAGTGACCTCTTAAAGGAACAGTACCAGTCCAAAGAGACATAAGGGTCTGTGCAGACTAGGGACTGGTAGAGCCGTGGGGGAGCCACGGTGTATAACCCAAAGAGGGGTGGTGTCCCTAAAAAGGGGGTGGAGGCCCAAAAGGGGGCGGTAACCCAAATTGGGATGGTGGCCCAAAAGGGGCAGAGTCCCAAAAGGAGGCGGTAACCCAAATTGGGATGGTGGCCCAATAGGGGGTGGAGTCCCAAAAGGCGGCGGCAACCCAAAAGGGAATGGTGGCCCAAAAGGGGTGGAGCTTCCAAAAGGGGTGGCGCCGGTTACCTCAGTGGACAGGTCTGAAGAACAGCGGTGTGGGTGTTATACTTATTCTGCATGTGGTATAGACTTTCCATGTGATAACAGCCCACAGGTGTGTACTGTAATGTTACATCGGGAAGGAGTCTCTGGACGGTTGGACTCAAAGAGTCAGGTGACTCTGAAAGGAACTCCTCTCGTTCTCTGTCTGACCGAGAAAAAGGTCAGGGTTTGCTGCATCCATGGGCTCACTGTGGACTACATGGTGGACAGAGTGATGCTTAAGATGTCCACAAGTGTCGAGGATCAAGATGGCGGTATACCACCGAACTTATTGTACCCCCATGAGAGGAAGCGGGACTTCATATTCTTTGAAGATTTATGGGAGGTTGATGAAGTGTGGGGTTGCTCAGAGGACAGACGGAATGACCATAAGGGAGCCCCATCACAGCAGGTGGCTGTAGTGGTTCCTGGTGGGGTGATGTGTGAAAAGGAGGTAACACCTAATATGATAGTCCTGAGCTCCAGGTGACCAGAAGAAAGTGTGGGTCAGACCAACTCGGGGACTGAGAGGTGACAAAACGTGTGATCGTGAGAAACGGGATAGCTCCAAAAAGGGGTCCGACACCTGTCTAAGTGGGGACGTGCTGTTCCAGGATGACAGGGGGAGGGGGAGTGACTCCTATGCAGACTGTGACTCGACCGCAAGGGAAAGCTAGTGCAGTAAAGTGGAGCAGAGTAAAAATGGCAGATCTTCCTCTTGCCGCAGGGGCCATGGAAAGGGGGGACAGGCTACACCCTCTAAGAAGAGAAATCATGAGGAAGAAGTAGGGTCAGGTACAGATCAGGTTACTGTCCTTGATAAGGAGGCCGCTTTATCTCTAACAAATCCCAGCACAGAGGTAGGGCTGAAATTAGCACAGACCTGTTGTAGACCCACATCTGCAATGCCCAGAAAGGGTGAAGTGGCTCAGTATGATGAAGACTCCAGAGTACCAGATGCTGACGAGCTGGAGCTCTCTGAAGTTACCGAGAGTTGTGAGACAGTTGAAGCTGCGGATGCAGGAACGGGCGGAACTCTGAAGAGGCAGAGTGTGCATGGGCAAGAGTGCCCATCCGAAAATGTAATTAAAGAAGTGATGGTGCGACATGTGCTGGCTAAAAGAGAGCAGGACCATGAGATAAAGCTGTTTAAAGAAACAGTGAAAGAGACAGTCGAGCGAGAAAGGGTCTTGAGACAAATGATTGAGCACAGAGTGGAGGAGCTGGAGAAGGAAGTCTCTAAACTCAGATATCATCTGTCAGCATGTCAGAGTATGAACAAGGCCCTATGGAAAGATACGGAGGTGCTCAGAGAGGCCCTAGAGAAGCATCAGCAGGAGCTTCTCCAGAGAGAGGATGAGTGTCGTTGCTTGGCAGAGGAGGGAGATAAAGTTCTCCGAGAGCTCAAGATAAGAGGAGACTAATGACCAGCTCCAGAACTTCAAGGAGGAAGAAATCCAGCACGGGAAGTGCCATGCAGATGGCCACACAAGAAATGTCGATGTCTTGGAAAACTGCGCTAACGCTCAGGACGAGGAGGTCCAACAGTATGTTCAAGAAGGGGAGACTTCACTTTTGAAGTGTATAATAGAGGTACCCGAAGACATGCGAGAAGCTTGTGCCAGTGAGGATGTGCATGAGGCCTTCAGAAAGGCAATAGAAGCATGTAGTGTGAACTGGGCACAAGAGACGAAGCAGTTGGTCATACTATCGACTAGGGTAGTCACAATGAAGCGGGTGGCTATCCTGAGGGACATGCACCTACAATGTCTCTGCACAAAGCAAATGATCCTCTGGAGAAATCACGAAGCCGCTCGACGTCTGGAGCAAGCAAGAAGAGCTCAAAGTCGGCTTGGATTGGTGGACGACATCATTCAAGTGCCCAGAGGTCTGGTGAAGAAAGTCATCGGAAGACTTGGGAAAGTGATGCAGGAGATGGTGAATAGGTCCGGTGTGATGAGAGTCAGTATTCTGGCTGATGACGAAGCTCACGTCATGGGTGAAGATGGGATGGTTCTGTTCCTTGTTGTCGATCCATGGAGAGCCTTGGGAATATCCGGATGCTCCTGGAGTATCGTGTGTCGTACCTGAAAGAAGTAGAGCAGCTACGACTTGAGAAGGAGCAGGTCAACAGAGAGCTGCAGGAAATGGGAAAAAGATGGCCGCCACCTTCAACCCGTGGTATAGAAAGGCGAAGAGGTTCGCTTAAGACTGGAAGTCCTCAAGCTGGAGCTAATAGAGGAAATAGGTGGCCTGATGGAAAGGTAGAAGTAGTGATGCCTCAGTTGGCTCAGTGCTGAGTGACCTAAGCAGGAGAACCTGAAGTGGACAAAATGAAAAGGACTCAGACCAGACAGGACGTATGGGTGCAAGGGAATTGCGATGCCGTACTGACCGCTGGGGATGCGGGTGGTCTGACAGTGGGGCATCGTTAGCAAAGGACTTGACAGAGTCGGATGACGGACGCCTACCAAAGGGATCAGTAGCAGGGCCCGACTTGGACAGACTGTTTGACTGCCAGAGATGACCGAGAAGGATCTCTGATCGGGTAATAGAAAGTTCCAAGCCCCACGGCTTTAGGCAGAGGGGGGGAATATGTGGCATGGCGACTGGTCATGTGATGGATGGACGGTATGTATCGCAGAGGTGGGTGGCCCTGTGATGGAAGCCTAGGTGTGTTTTGCTCAGCAGATCTACTGCTGAGGGTTTTTGCTATACATTGGGAGGCTTCCAGGTGACTTGGAGAGCTGGGTGGGTCCAGTCACCTACAAACCTCCCAAGGGGTATGTGTCTGAATACCCAAGATAAAACCTGTATGTGGTTGTGTGTATCTAAAGGACCTGTGGTGAGGTCATGACCATGTGACCTAACCATGTGATCCTGACCTCACCTGTGGGTGGGGTTATAGCTATGTAACCGAGTTGTGTTTGGCACATGGGAGAGTGTTGTGGGAGTCTGCCAGTGTGGACAGACTTCCATGTGTCCAGGCGGGACATTACAGAGAGGTCTCTGTGTCTGAAGAGTGAGGCTCCAGGACCGAGCTGAAGTACTGGAGAATTGTACTGTATGTTGCTTTGAGGTTTATGGAGCAATAAACCTGATGAACTTTTTGACAGAAACCGTGTCTCCTGATTGCCTCTGAAGCTGCTGAGCGAGTTGAAACCTTACAATATGTATTCTATGTGTGTATATGTATTCTTTCCATTCTTTATTAAAGCTGTCAGTGTGATTTTACTGCATAGCCGGGGATGAATTGCCGGCTTTTCTAAAGGACACCGGTGCAATTTAATCGCAAGTCACACATGCGGTCCGTGTGTAATCCAATTTTTCATCGCACCCATAGACTTGCATTGGCGATTGTTGACCCATAGTGTTGAGCGATACGATACTGCAAATATCGGATATCGGCCGATATTAGCTGTATCGACCTTTCGATTCCGAATACCGATATTTTCGTCATATCGAATACCGGAATCGGATTTGTCACTGTCACTGTGAGTGTCCATCGGTCGGGTCTGTCAGGAGTCAGCGGTACTTACCTGGCAGAAGATCTCCGGCGGTCACGTCCTGGACTGCTTGATGGCCGCCATTATCTTCTCCCTGGCGGTCACATGCAGTTTTTCGCGATAACTGCAGTGACTGCTGGGTAATCCCGGCCGTAAAGCAGTCAGTCTGATGACGTCACCGCTGGGGAAGCAGGTAATCAGCTGTGCTGCGCCGGGATGACAGGCTCTGCCTGTCATTCTGATGTAGCAGAGCTGGATCGTCGTGGGACACTCGTTACTATGGACTGCGTCGGACAGGTGGTATACTGCTGTTTTTTTTTTTCATTTTTTTACAGGAGATCGATGGCGTCGCAGGATGAGACTGTAATAAAAGTAATGAAAACTGTGTTGTTGTTTTTTTTATTAAATTAAAAAACTTTTATATGAACATTCACCCATCCGGGTACATCAACAATTTAACTATTTACATACAGGGACCCTGTCCGGGTTATTTATAATTCTTTGGCAGGGGTGTTCCAGGTACCACCTGGTACTCTTCTGATGCTTGCCAAACATCCGAGACACCAAGGACCACCAGGACCTGATGACGTCGTGTGGCCTGTACAGTCAAGTCGTGACCCGCTATCTGGGTCTGTGTGGCCACCTCTTTCATCTCCCTCCGGGTCTGGACCCCTATGTCCCGGACTGAACGAACCCCAGGGGGCCTAACAGGCGCCGGGTACGGGCCAGCTATAGTTATCATGTCCATAGCTGGGGCTGCTGAGGAGACCACTGAGGGAGGCTGGGGAGATTTACGGCGTGGGGTGGGCACTTGTGCAGAGGCCTGGATGTGGGAGGCTGAAGGCTCCGAGGGTCTCACAGGTTCCTGACACTCTGGGGAGTAGGGGTCGCACCTGGTAACATTTAGGGCGTACCATCCATTGTAACCCCAGTGTCGGGTGTAAGTCACCAAGTCTCCTGGCAACAGGTCCCTCCCGGGTGTCCTTCTGGAAGGTGAGTCTCCACGTCCCGCCGGGTCACAAAGACTTCTAAATAAAGTCCAGGCTCCTGGATGAAGCCCCAACCACCTTTCAATTTAAAGCTCCGTACTGCACCCTTACGCCGCGGCTCCCTCAGGGTACCTTTATCTTTTCTCATCCGGTCCTTATCTGCCCGGTCCTTCTCGATGTGACGTTGGCGAAGCTTCTGGGATTCGCGCTGCTCCCTTTGTCGCTCTGCTTCCTTCTCCCAACGTCTCCACTCTTCCTCCTGACGCCGGTTGTAATTCTCCTCCAGCATCTCCACGTCTCCACCATCAAACTGCAGCTTATGATGTCCGGTTTGCGGCAGCTCTCATGGCGCCCCCCAGTCCTGGCGGCGCTCACCTGCGGAGGAAGCAGCCGGCTCTGGAACAGATGACAGTCGGGGCTCCGGTACAGACTGGTAGACCTCTGGTGCCTGCGCGGCCTCCTCCATGAGGACGGGTGTCGCTTCTTCTGTCTCAGCGACGGGGGCAGACAGCGGGATCTGGGGTGCTGCCGGTGCAGAGGTTTTTGCAGGAACGGGTGCCTCCACTGCGACAACGTCAACCGGATCACATTGCAAGGGCTGGGATGCCCGCATGGACTCCTCTACTAGAACGGGTGCCTCACCTTCCGTACAGACACTTCAGGTAAGAGGGATTGCCGCCGCTCCAAGTTTAGTTTTAGGGCACGCCAGCTGGTTTCCATCCTGGCGACCTCCTCCCGGTGCCGGGCCAGGCCTCTTAGGGTATCCTCCGCTTCTTGCAGCGTAGGAGGGTCTCCAGGCCAGGTGCCCAACGGTGGTTCCGTGGCGATCGGGTCGCTTCCGTGGGGGGAGAGCTCTGACTGCTCCATCCCTTCACACTTCTGCTCGTGTCCATTAGCCATCTCTGCCAAGTCACATGTGTCATTAGCATCTGGAGAGGGCCCCTCTTTTGTAGGGAGGCGGGACCTTCGTGTTAGTTTCCGCACACTGAGGAGGATGAGGAGGCGGAACTCAAGAGCTGTGGGGCACGATCTTACATTGCAGTACCATTTAGAGTGGTCGGCCATCGTTTTCACGCCACTGAGTGAGTGTACACCCACGAAGAGCACGCCCTTCTTCTTCACCAGTGCCTCGTCGTGACGCAGATATGGCGGAAAAATGGCAAATACATTCTCTGATGATTTTAGCAATTCTCAAGCACAAAACCAGTTCAATTCAGGCACACAGGACTCGCTTATAGCGAGCTACAGAATCCTGTTCGTGACGCCCAAGTTGAGTCGCACAGAGCAAGAGGTTTTGGGGGTACTCGGCACCGAGCCCGTCGACTTCTATGGGGTATGTCACGGCTTTACCTGGCAATTGAATCAGAGTCTATTTTACTATGTAGAAGTGTATAAACTATAAATATATGTATATATATATGTCACAATGACATGTATATATATATATATATTGTGAGACAGTGAGTGAATATGTGATGAATGGGGTGTACATTTCACCTAGGTATAAGGGAAATGTGTGGCTTTGTGGACCTAGTGGTGGAGAAAGGTCACTACACCTCACATTCAGCACACACTTGCAGCACAAGCCTGAAACTACTCAGGTCTTAATTAGGAGACCAGAAGTAGGTGTCTGCAAACACAATCTGAGAGCTAGTTTAGCCTGGACACAGGAAGGTGTCTCGGCACAAGAAACAGTCTCCAAGAGTGTTAGAGCTGTCTTTAGCCTGGACACAGAGAGGTGTCCTGGCACAAGGAAGCAGTCTCCAAGAGTGTTTGAGCTATCTCAGTTTGGGTGCAGGAAGGACCCCGGACATAGGAGTAGTCTCAGTGCGAATCCGTGTGAAGAGCGGCTGAATAGGAGTGGATCTCTCTCAAGTCTGGTCATGGAAGGTGCCTTCAGACACAAGGAGGAGTATCTGTGAAGCTCCATACTGGTAACATATGTGATATGTGTTGTTTTGGGCACAGACTGGTAGAGTCTGGGTCCCGGATAGAGAGGGCCATCTATCTAAGTGTAATTAGAGGCTAGACAAGCCCAGGTTTTCTGTTTATGCTTTGTTTTAATCTGTTTGCTGTGGACTTTAATAAAGCTGGTTGCGGCCAGTTTTACACCAGAACTGCTGTCTGAATGAACTGTTTTCATGCCATTCTGTCTACCCAGACAGCGATCCTAGAGCTAAACCCCCTGGAAATGTTACAATTGGCGGAGAATGCTGGGGCAGCGCAGTGCCTGATACAGTTAGTGCTGGAGTGTGTATGCAGCACAGTGGCGAGAGACAGCATTAAAGGTGAAGTCTATTGAAATAGCAGCAGAAAAAAAAAAAAAAAAAGTGTGTCAGCAGAAACGTCTGTTTGGAGCAGTCTTGGAGAGACAGTGGCCCTGATAGGGTCTGCAGAGAGAAAATGTATGCACAGCAAAGCTGAACTTGTTGTGAAAATGACTGTGGAATGTGCAGCAGCAAAAGAAAAGTCTGTGGAGCAGTCTTAAAGAGACAGGAGCCCTAATAGACTTTGCAAAGGAAAAAAAAAAAAAAGTGTCTGCACAGCAGAGATGAATTTTTCTATGGAAAAGACTGTAGAGTGTGTATGTCTTGAGTGAAGACTGCCGTTGTTAAGACAGAGAAGTCTGACAGCATGGATGACAGCATGGAGGCGCTGTTTGAACAAATGGCACAAGTTAATGTGCAACATAAAACTGCCGGGGTTGAGACAGATAAGTCCGGCAGTATGGAGGAGCTCATTGAGTACCTGGCCCAGGCCCAGCGGAGCCTGCAGCAGAGCATGGAGCAGCAGCGCCTGCAGCACCAGCAGCGCATGCAGCAAGCCCAGCAGCAATTCCTGCAGCAGCAGCAGGAGAATGACCGGTTGTTTTTTGAGCAGATTGCAGCTCTCAACACCTCGTCCCAGAGTAATGTTGTGAAGGTACCTGCGTTGTCCGCTGTAAAGAAGGCGGTAAGACGGTCCCTGAAAAAGATGACACCTCGTGATGATGTAGAGGTATATCTCACTAGGTTTGAGAGATTGGCAGAGAAGGAGAATCTGCCCCTATCTGAATGGGCCATGATGGTCGCACCCTATCTGATTGGAGAGCCCCAAAGGGCATATGCTGACCTGAGCGAGCAGGACAGCCAAGACTATGGCAAGTTGAAAGCGGAGATTCTTACCCGGCTGGGTGTTACGGTGACAGCCCGTGCCAGGGGAGTTCATGACTGGAGATACAGTTGGGAGTCTGCAGTCAGCAGGCTTGATTATGGAGTTGAAAAGGTGATAGTGGACCGCTACACCCAAGCACGTCCTCCTAAGGTACAGCCGTCTGAGAGGTCGTCACTTCAGAGTTCCCGGACGCTGAACTCTCGCGGTAAGAGCGTTCCAGCTGTTGGGGACATGGGGTATGCTGATAAGCGGGTTCAGGCCCGAGGGGACATGTGGGTGGGAGAGTGTGATGGACAGTGTTGGAGCTGGCGTGAAATTGCAGCCAACTGTCCAATAGAGGGGGAGCCTATGTGTTGTGATGTTGGCAGATCCCTCTCTCTCTGCGCAGAACCTGTGTGTGTGTCCACCTCAGCCGAAGAGACTGGACCACAGGGGTCCCCGGTGGTTGTAAATGACTGCCCAGCACAGGCCCTCTTGGACTCAGAGAGTCCAGTGACTTCCGTATGTGACAGCCTGATTGATAGGGACTTCATCCCTGATAAGCACCTGAGTGTGGTGTGCATCCATGGAGACACCAAAGTCTACCCAGAGACTGCCGTGGACTTGGTCCCTAAACTCGGGGAGGTTTCATATGAAGTGGGGTAGTGAAGAGCCTGGTGCACCCCGTCATATTGGGTAATGACTTTCCCCGATCTAAGGATCTCTGGGGGAAAAATGTTTCTGATGGACAGTGTGATGAAGCTCCTATTGAGGGTGCGCAGTCCCGAGGGGCGGAACACAATGCTAGTGGGCCGTTAAACTTATGTGATGATGATGATGATGATGATCATGATAATGATGATGACCATGATAATGATGCTGATGCTGCTAATGATAATGATGATGATCATGATAGTGATGATGATACTGATCATAATCATGATAATGATATTGATAATAATTATGACTGTGATAGTGATGAAATTCCTTTGCAGGTGATGTTGGGAGACGAGGATGGTGGTTCTCGGGAACCGAGTGTCCCTGACTTGCCTGTGTCCTGTGACAATTTTGAGAGTGAGCAGTGGCGAGACCCCACTCTTAGGACAACACAGGAAAATATGATTGTTCTAAATGAGGTTTCCCAGGAGCCTGGCTCTGAGGAGAGGTTTCCTCATGCTGCCATGGACAATAGCCTATTGTATAGGGACACTGAAGTCCAGGGAGAGGTCGTGAGTCAGCTCCTAGTACCTGAGCTATATAGAAGTATAGTGCTGGGGTTGACACATAGTCACATACTTGAGGGACCAGATGGTGAAGTTAATGTTGTGGATGACATGTTAACTAAGGTTCCAGATCAAGATGTGAATGAAAATGAATTGTATAACCCTGACAGTGAGCAGGATGTGAATGAAAATGAATTGTATAACCCTGACAGTAAGCAGGATATGAATGAAAATGAATTGTATAACCCTGACAGTGAGCAGGATGTGAATGAAAATGAAGTGTATAGCCGACAGTGAGCCAGATGTGGCTGAGAAAAAGGGGTCAGATAGTGATAGTGAATTATCTGATGACCATAAAGCAACCAGTGCAAATGAGGAAGGCATGGTAGCAGAGGAGGTTGAGAGTCCTGAGAAGAAAGCTGATGCTGACCTTACAGCCAGACAGAAGATGGCATCTGAAGATGTTTTACAGTTGGCCGGTTCCCTGGCGAAGACTAAGGTGAAAGGAGGAGAGCTGAGCTTTAAAGGCAGGACTCTGAAACTGAACACAGCACAAGTGGATGCTGTTGAAGATGAGAAGTTGTCAGTGTGTGGTGTGGATCTGCATCATGCCAAGGACTCTGAAGGTGATGCTGCAGAGGTGGAAAAAGCCATGGAAGTGGTGGTTACCAAGCCAGATGCCTCATCAGAAGCTGAGGTTTCAAGTGAAGCTGTGAGGAGCAAGACTGAAGATATGGGGACTGACTCTGTCCAGGAATCTGTTTCTGCCGAAGACAGCGGCGTGGACGGGTTACGGTCCGGATCAGTAGCTGGCATTGGTGAGCTCAAGCGCACTTTCAGGGAGGCTACATCGGAGCCACGTCCCAACAAATGGGAAAAGCGATGTGTCACTCCGTTGCTGCTGCAGACACACGGGAGCCCAGATGGGATGCAGAACGTGGCTGAAGAGGTAGAGTCTAGGACTGACGGTGGGGCTTCTGGGCATGTCTTGCCAGAAGAGCCTGAAAGTGGGGAACTGGAGAAAAGTGAAAAACCCCCTATACCTTCTGTGATAGTTGGTGACACATGGTCAGTGCCCCAGGGACAGGAGGTACGTGAGTTTCTGAGGAAGAGTCAGCAGAGGTGTTCTGATGTGTCGGGTCGTGCTTCTCTGGCCAGGCACTGTGTCGAAGGTGAGCCCGGCCCTAAGGTCAATATGAAACCGTGCAGGATACCCGAGGCCCGCAGAGAGTATAGGCCTGGGAGGGTACAGGGTAGTGCGGATGCTTCAGATAAAGAGAAAGCTGATGTTGGCTATGACTCAGGTGAAGATACAAGTGACAGTGGTGGAGATGAAGCTGGTGAGGGCCATGACTGGTCCGGAGTTCACTGTCTCTGTTGGATTGTTGACCAGCCCTCCGGTCTGGATGACCAGCCCTCCGGTCTGGAGAAGAGGGAGGGGATATGTGAGACAGTGAGTGAATATGTGATGAATGGGGTGTACATTTCACCTAGGTATAAGGGAAATGTGTGGCTTTGTGGACCTAGTGGTGGAGAAAGGTCACTACACCTCACATTCAGCACACACTTGCAGCACAAGCCTGAAACTACTCAGGTCTTAATTAGGAGACCAGAAGTAGGTGTCTGCAAACACAATCTGAGAGCTAGTTTAGCCTGGACACAGGAAGGTGTCTCGGCACAAGAAACAGTCTCCAAGAGTGTTAGAGCTGTCTTTAGCCTGGACACAGAGAGGTGTCCTGGCACAAGGAAGCAGTCTCCAAGAGTGTTTGAGCTATCTCAGTTTGGGTGCAGGAAGGACCCCGGACATAGGAGTAGTCTCAGTGCGAATCCGTGTGAAGAGCAGCTGAATAGGAGTGGATCTCTCTCAAGTCTGGTCATGGAAGGTGCCTTCAGACACAAGGAGGAGTATCTGTGAAGCTCCATACTGGTAACATATGTGATATGTGTTGTTTTGGGCACAGACTGGTAGAGTCTGGGTCCCGGATAGAGAGGGCCATCTATCTAAGTGTAATTAGAGGCTAGACAAGCCCAGGTTTTCTGTTTATGCTTTGTTTTAATCTGTTTGCTGTGGACTTTAATAAAGCTGGTTGCGGCCAGTTTTACACCAGAACTGCTGTCTGAATGAACTGTTTTCATGCCATTCTGTCTACCCAGACAGCGATCCTAGAGCTAAACCCCCTGGAAATGTTACAATATGTATTCTATGTGTGTATATTTTGTGTTTACAACGAAAGAAAGGTTTTTTTTTGTTGCGATTTTTGTTCCCATAGACTTACATTGGACTTCCGGTATCGGAATCGGATATCGACGATATTTAGTGATATCGGCGATACCATTTCGATACGATATTTTTAGATATCGAGCAGTATCGCTCAACACTATTGACCCACAATCAGTGACAATCGCAACATGCTGCGATTGCAGTCGCATGTTTAAAACAGACCAGAAAAAATCTGATACTGGGAGCTGCTCCATAGATTAACATTGGTCCGACTGCAATGCGATATTTCATCGCTTTGCAGTCGTCCGATTTTGTCGCAAGTGTGACCCAGTTCTTAGACGGAATCTGTCAGTAGAATTAACCATCCTCAGCCGTCTATATTTGCATGTAGGTCATAGGATGCTGAGTAAAAGTATTCATTGACATCTGTGATTTGATGTCTTACTCCAGTGATATCCATGTTTTTCTTATATGTAAATGAGCTGTTCCAGGCTATATGCCGGACGTGAGAATCTACCTTCAAGGCTTATTTTTAATTAAAGGGGGAGTTACCAGTGTGATGTTTAATGGCCATTCTCTGCTCTCCTGATTTCACTGCTGAACTCTGTGTCATTGTAACTGACACATCTGCAAGTTCCACTCAGCTTCATCTGCCATTTCACAGGCAACCAGTAATGCAATACTGCAGAGCTGTGAGAGCTGCAGCAAATGTGTTTGTAAGGAGACAAAGTCCAGTTCTACTTTAATGTTTTAGATACATGTCTAACAGTAGTAATTTCACCTTTCCTTTAAAATATGCTCTGGGGACAGATTCTTATGCAGATCATTGTCCAGTCTAAAGCCTGGAACATCTCATTTACATAAAAGAGAAACATGGAATTATCTGGAATAAGACATCGGATTGTAGATGTCAAGGTATCTTCATCTTCCTATGACCTGCATGCCGATATAGACAACTTGCTAGGGTGGATCCTCTGGACAGATTCCCTTTAAAAAAATGACAAAGAGGAAGGGAAGAGAGAAGAGTAATCAGAAAAAGAAGGTAAACAAGGTAGAAAAACATAAAGTATTTAGGAAAGAGGATGAGAAAGGTGATAGAACAGATGGTAAAAATGGGAAGAGAGAAATATAAAAGTGAGAAGAATAATGACAAAGATCTGAAAATACAAAAAAAGAAACATGAGAAGGATAGTAAGGAAGCTAGAAGCAGAAGAGGAGTAGCAGGAACAGAAGAGTGAGAAGAATGATAAAAAAAAGATATAAAAAGAGGTAAAGGAATATGGGAAGGATGATGTTGGAAACACAACAAGGATTATGGGAAAAGAGATAAATGACACGCTGAAGAAGAAAGTGAGAAGAATGATGAAAATGATGTGAAAAAAGCAAAAGGAGGAGACATTTGGGAAGGATGACAGTGTGATGATGGTGGGTGTGGACTCATTGCGCCACAGACCATCCTTACCCTGGAGACTTAACTATGTGACTATCTGTTTATTGTTAAATTCTCTGGTAGTGAGGATAGGCTTGGCTGCAGGTAGTCGCCAAATGTTACAGCATGGCAGTTCCCGGACCTGCAGCAGCTGACCCATGGGTTACAGCAGGTATGCAAAGTGCAGGAAGGAGAGACAGAAGAGTAATCAGATGGTCAAAGGTGAGGGAATGCAGCACGGATTCATTATATAATGTCATGGTCAGGAAATGGAGTGGTTAGGCACAAATAGGTAAACAAACCAGGTCAGTAAAAGGGAAGACAAGTCGAGAAAACACACTCACTGAACATTGGAAATGGTCAGGAACAGAAACCTAATTTCAGGCAGGAAACAAGAGGAGGAGCAGTCTAATATATCTCATGCTCGCAGGGAATAGGCTGGGAAACCAGGGGAGGAGTCCCGAGGAGAGAATTTGCATATTCCCAGTGCCTTCTTGGATAAGTAAAGAGTCTCCACGAGCTCAAGGAACACTGGATTTTGGCCGTTGCAGCTGAAAGGAGGACATCAGTAAACCAGGGGAGGAGTCCCGAGGAGAGAATTTGCATATTCCCAGTGCCTTCTGGGATAAGTGAAGAGTCTCCACGAGCTCAAGGAACACTGGATTTCATTGAAAACCATTAAGGAAGGTGAAGAGTTCTTAGACAGAGCAGGATTATCTCTTCATGTTACAGAAAGAGAAGAAATTCAAAGTGCACCTGAAGAAAAAGAGGAATGGAAGCATGTGACCCAGAGAAGCAGGAGGATCGTGAGGCAGTCAGCACCAATTCTGCTCAGGAACTAGTACCAGGCTCTTACACAGGAGAATGATGAAGAAATACATCAAGATAAGACTTTGGCCACAAACAATAACCTTGTACGCCCTCAGAGTCCTCCTGAATGGAGAAAGAAAACTGTTGTGAAGAAGAAACGGAGAGTTGTTGTCATGGGGGATTCCCTGTTGAGAGGAACAGAGGCCGCTATCTGCAGACCGGATTTAACCTCAAGAGAAATGTGTTGTCTTCCAGGTGCAAAAATTAAAGATGTGTCTGACAGGATATCAGGACTCTTCAGACCTACAGATGACTACCCATTCCTGCTAATACATGTGGGGACAAATGACACCGCAAGAAACGACCTGGAAACCATCTGCAGTGACTTTGAAAACTTAGGTAAGAAAGTGAAAGAACTGGGAGCGCAGGTGGTCTTCTCTTCCATCTTTCCAGTGGATGTCCATGGAACAAGGAGGTGGAAGAAGATTCTGCAGGTGAACAACTGGCTATGTCGATGGTGCCGCCAGCAAGGATTTGGATTTTTGGATCACGGAGTGAATTACCTATACGAGGGACTACTTGCTAGAGATGGGGTGCACCTTAGGAAGACTGGAAAACATGTATTTGAAAGTCGCCTTGCTACACTCATCAGGAGAGCTTTAAACTAGAACAATGTGGGAAGGGAAGCAAAACGCCTGCAAAAGCCATACACCTGACAAATACTATTGAGAATTCTGCTATTAGAATTGAAGGGGAAGAACAAAGACAAAAAAATCTACATAATAAAAATATTGGAGGAAGAGAAACCAATCACAAACTAAAATGTTTCTATACAAATGTACAAAGCATGGGCTACAAACAAGGAGAATTGGAACTACTAACGCAGGAGAAGAAGTATGATGTCATTGGAATCACTGAGACTTGGTGGGACAATACACATAATTGGAATACAAGGCTAGAAGGATACAACTTATTTGCAAGAAACAGACTTGATAAACGAGGAGGAGGTGTCGCATTGTATGTTATAAAAGCATATATCTGCACAGAGATTGACGCTTCAGAGACTGGGAGTTCTGTGGAAACTGTTTGGGTAAGAATACAAGGACAGAACAATGGAAAGGACACCATTGTAGGCATTTACTACAGGCCACCTATGCAAGCTGAAGATTTGGATGAACTCTTTATGCATCAAATGGCCAAGTTCTCCAAAAAATATGACATAGTGGTCATGGGAGATTTCAACTATCCAGACATTTGTTGGGGATCTCTCTCAGGCAAAACTAACAGATCAAGGAAATTCTTCTCCTTTCTTGCTGACAACTTTATCTTCCAAAAGGTAGGGGAGAAAACAAGGAGATCTGCTACCTTGTATCTAATCCTTATAAACAGGAAGAAATGGTTGAGGAGGTAAGAGTGGCTGGGATCCTAGGAGGTAGTGACCATGCTATTTTAGAATTTTGGATAACAAGAGGAGGAAGACCTGTGAAGACTCAGACATCAAGGTAAGATTTCAGAAAGGCAGATTTTAAGGGACTCAGAAAGAGAATTGGAGGGATCCAATGGCTGGATATCCTTAAGGACAAAAATGTCCAGGAAGGATGGCAAATCTTGAAAAATGAGATTCTCAAAGCACAATTGTTAACAATCCCGAAAAGAGTGAAGAATGGGAAGCATTTAAGGAAACCAGGATGGATGAACACAGAACTTAAACACATGCTAAAAAGGAAGAAAGAATTGTTTATCAAATGGAAAGAGGGAGGCATATCTAAAAAAGAATATAATGCCGTCTGCAGAACCTGCAGGGCACAAATCAGATTATCTAAAGCTGACAATGAATTAAGGCTTGCAAGTGACATCAAAAGCAACAAAAAAGGATTTTGGGGATATGTCAAAAGTAAAAGAAAAGTCAAAGATGCTATAGGATTTTTACAGGATGAAAATGATGAAATGGTAAGACAGGATGTTGAGAAGGCTGAACTGTTAAATTCCTATTTTGCATCTGTTTTCTCTCAGAAAGGAAATGTAACATCAACTGATCTTCACTGTCCTATTAAAGGAATAGAAGAATCCAGGATATATATAAACAGAAAGAGAGTGAGGAAACACTTAGCTAACCTTAATCAATTCAAGTCTCCAGGTCCAGATGAATTACACCCCAGAGTACTGAAGGAGATAGCAGAAGAAATTCTTGAACCACTGTCCATAATCTTTGAAAATTCTTGGAGAACAGGAGAAGTCCCAGAAGACTGGAGAAGAGCAAAT
Organism: Oophaga sylvatica; assembly: GCA_033576555.1. NCBI lineage: Eukaryota > Metazoa > Chordata > Amphibia > Anura > Dendrobatidae > Oophaga > Oophaga sylvatica. The sequence goes on along the minus strand of JARQOD010000001.1, from coordinate 14,488,891 downwards.
GTTGTTCCTATCTTCAAAAAGGGGAAGAAGGTGGATCCAGGGAACTACAGGCTGGTGAGTCTGACTTATATACCAGGAAAGATCTTTGAACAAATTATTAACCCCTCTCTGACATTAGACGTACTATCCCGTCCATAAAACCCGTGACAATCTGACCATGGACGGGATAGTACGTCATAGGCGATAAGCTGCGCTCCCGAGGGAGCGCAGCTAATCGCCGCCGGGTGTCAGCTGATTATCACAGCTGACACCCGTGAATGGTGTCAGGAGCGGTCACGGACTGCTCCCGGCACATTAACCCCTTGCACACCGCGATCAAACATGATCGCGGTGTACTGGGGGCACAGGGGAGGATCGCGCAGGGTGGGGGCTCCCTGCGCGCCCCCCTGAGACCCTCAGAGCAGCGCGATGTGATCGCGCTGTTCTGAGGGCTTCCTCCCTCCCAGGACCCGGATCCAAGATGGCGCCGGGGTCCTGGAGGGAGGCGGCTTCCTCAGTGCCTGCTGAGAGCAGGCACTGAGAAGCCTGCTGCACTGCCTGAGCGATCGCTGGTGTGACAGAGTGCTGTGCACACTGTCACACCAGCGATCTGATAAAATACAGTGATGTCCCACCCTGGGACAAAGTAAAAAAGTTAAAAAAATAAAAATAAACATGTTTAAAAAAAAAATCCAAAATAAATTAAAAAAAATATATATATTCCCCAATAAATTCATTTCTTCCTGTAAATAAAAAAAACAAAACAATAAAAGTACACATATTTGGTATCGCCGTGTCCGTAACGACCCCCCCTATAAAACTGTCCCACTAGTTAACCCCTTTAGTGAACCCCTTAAAAAAAAAAAAAAAAACGAAGCAAAAAATCAATGCTTTATCATCATACCGCCGAACAAAAAGTGGAATAAAACGCGATCAAAAAGACAGATATAAAAAAACATGGTACCGCTGAAAACGTCATCTTGTCCCGCAAAAAACGAGCCATCATACAGCATCATCAGCGAAAAAATAAAAAAGTTATAGCTCGCAGAATAAAGCGATGCAAAAATAATTATTTTCTATATAAAATTGTTTTTATTCTATAAAAGCACCAAAACATAAAAAAAGATATAAATGAATATCGAAATAATCATACTGACCCGAAGAATAAAACTGCTTTATCAATTTTACCACACGCGGAACGGTATAAACGCCTCCCCCAAAAGAAATTCATGAATTGCTGATTTTTGTTCATTCTAACCTCCCAAAAATCTAAATAAAAAGCAATCAAAAAATGTCACATGCTCAAAAATGGTACCAATAAAAACGTCACCTCGTCCCGCAAAAAATAAGACCTACATGACTATGTGGGCCAAAATATGCAAAAATTATAGCTCTCAAAATGTGGCGATGCAAAAAACTATTTTTGCAATAAAAAGCGTCTTTTAGCGTGACAGCTGCCAATCATAAAAACCCGCTATAAATAGTAAATCAAACCCCCCTTTATCACCCCCTTAGTTAGGGAAAAATAATAAAATTAAAAAAATGTATTTATTTCCATTTTCCCATTAGGGTTAGGGTTAGGGTTGCGGCTAAAGTTAGGGTTAGGGTTGGCGCTAAAGTTAGGATTAGGGTTAGGGTTGGGATTAGGGGTGTGTTAGGGTTAGGTTTGTGGTTAGGGTTGGGACTAGGGTTAGGGGTGTGTTGGGGTTAGGGTTGGAGTTAGAATTGGGGGGTTTCCGCTGTTTAGGCACATCAGGGGCTCTCCAAATGTGACATGGCGTCTGATCTCAATTCCAGCCAATTCTGCGTTGAAAAAGTCAAACGGTGCTCCTTCACTTCTGAGCTCTGCCATGCGTCCAAACAGTAGTTTATCCCCACATATGGGGTATCAGCGTACTCTGGACCCCAAGAGTTATTGTGCAATTTGTCCTATTTCTTCTGTTACCCTTGGGAAAATAAAAAACTGGGGGCGAAAATATCATTTTTGTACAAAAAAAATTATTTTTTTGTTTTTACGGCTGTACATTATAAACTTCTGTGAAGCACTTGGGGCTTCATAGCGCTCACCACACATCTAGATAAGTTCCTTGTGGGGTCTATTTTCCAAAATGGGGTCACTTGTTGGGGATTTCCACTGTTTAGGCGCATCAGGGGCTCTCCAAATGCGACATGACGCCCCCAGACCATTCCATCAAAGTCTGCAATCCAAAACGTCACTACTTCCCTTCCGAGCCCCAACGTGTACCCATACAGTAGTTTTCTCCCACATATTGGGTATCAGCGTACTCAGGACAAATTGGACAACAACTTTTGGGGTCCAATTTCTCCTGTTACCCTTGTAAAAATAAAATATTGGGGCAAAAAAATCATTTTTGCAAAAAAAAAAAAAAGATTTTTTATTTTTACGGCTGTGCGTTATAAACTTCTGTGAAGCACTTCGGGGTTCAAAGTGCTCACCACACATCTAGACAAGTTCCTTGTGGGGTCTATTTTCCAAAATGGTGTAACTTGTGGGGGGTTTCCACTGTTTAGGCGCATCAGGGGCTCTCCAAATGCGACATGACACCCCCAGACCATTCCATCAAAGTCTGCAATCCAAAACGTCACTACTTCCCTTCCGAGCCCTGATGTGCGCCCATACAGTAGTTTTCTCCCACATATTGGGTATCAGCGTACTCAGGACAAATTGGACAACAACTTTTGGGTTCCAATTTCTTCTGTTACCCTTGTGAAAATAAAATATTGGGGCAAAAAAATCATTTTTGCAAAAAAAAAAAAAAGATTTTTTATTTTACGGCTGTACGTTATAAACTTTAGTGAAACACCTGGGGGTTCAAAGTTCTCACCACACATCTAGATAAGTTCCTTGAGGGGTCTAGTTTCCAAAATGGTGTCATTTATGGGGGTTTCCACTGTTTAGGCAGATCAGGAGCTCTCCAAACACGACATGGCGTCCAGCCAATTCTGCGTTGAAAAAGTCAGACGGCGCTCCTTCCCTTCCAAAGTCTGCCATACACCCAAACAGTGGTTTACTCCAACATATGGGGTATCAGCGCACTCAGGACAAATTGCACAATAACTTTTGGAGTCTTGTTACCCTTGGAAAAATAAAAATTGGGGTGAAAAGATCATTTTTGTGGAAAAAATATGATTTTTAAATTTTACAGCTCTATGTTATAAACTTGTGTGAAGCACTTGGGGGTTCAAATTGCTCACCAAAGATCTAGAAAAGTTCCTTAGGGGGTCTAGTTTCCAAAATGGGGTCATTTGTGGGGGGTTTCCACTGTTTAGGCACATCAGGGGCTCTCCAAATGCAACATGGCATCCAATCTCAATTCCAGCCAATTTTGGTTGGAAAAAGTCAAATGGTGCTCCTTCCATTCCGAGCTCTGCCGTGCGCCAAAACAGTGGTTCCCCCCCACTATGGGGTATCAGCGTACTCAGGACAAATTGGACAACAACTTTTGGGGTCCAATTTCTCCTGTTACCCTTGTAAAAATAAAATATTGGGGCAAAAAAATCATTTTTGCAAAAAAAAAAAAAAGATTTTTTATTTTTACGGCTGTGCGTTATAAACTTCTGTGAAGCACTTCGGGGTTCAAAGTGCTCACCACACATCTAGACAAGTTCCTTGTGGGGTCTATTTTCCAAAATGGTGTAACTTGTGGGGGGTTTCCACTGTTTAGGCGCATCAGGGGCTCTCCAAATGCGACATGACACCCCCAGACCATTCCATCAAAGTCTGCAATCCAAAACGTCACTACTTCCCTTCCGAGCCCTGATGTGCGCCCATACAGTAGTTTTCTCCCACATATTGGGTATCAGCGTACTCAGGACAAATTGGACAACAACTTTTGGGTTCCAATTTCTTCTGTTACCCTTGTGAAAATAAAATATTGGGGCAAAAAAATCATTTTTGCAAAAAAAAAAAAAAGATTTTTTATTTTACGGCTGTACGTTATAAACTTTAGTGAAACACCTGGGGGTTCAAAGTTCTCACCACACATCTAGATAAGTTCCTTGAGGGGTCTAGTTTCCAAAATGGTGTCATTTATGGGGGTTTCCACTGTTTAGGCAGATCAGGAGCTCTCCAAACACGACATGGCGTCCAGCCAATTCTGCGTTGAAAAAGTCAGACGGCGCTCCTTCCCTTCCAAAGTCTGCCATACACCCAAACAGTGGTTTACTCCAACATATGGGGTATCAGCGCACTCAGGACAAATTGCACAATAACTTTTGGAGTCTTGTTACCCTTGGAAAAATAAAAATTGGGGTGAAAAGATCATTTTTGTGGAAAAAATATGATTTTTAAATTTTACAGCTCTATGTTATAAACTTGTGTGAAGCACTTGGGGGTTCAAATTGCTCACCAAAGATCTAGAAAAGTTCCTTAGGGGGTCTAGTTTCCAAAATGGGGTCATTTGTGGGGGGTTTCCACTGTTTAGGCACATCAGGGGCTCTCCAAATGCAACATGGCATCCAATCTCAATTCCAGCCAATTTTGGTTGGAAAAAGTCAAATGGTGCTCCTTCCATTCCGAGCTCTGCCGTGCGCCAAAACAGTGGTTCCCCCCCACATATGGGGTATCAGCGTACTCAGGACAAATTGTACAACAACTTTTGTGGTCCAATTTCTCCTGTTACCCTTGGGAAAATAAAAAATTAGTGACTAAAAGATAATTTTTGTGGGAAAAAAATAGGATTTTTTATTTTCATGCCCGGGCATTATAAACTTGTGTGAAGCACTTGGGGGTTCAAAGTGCTCACCAAAGATCTAGATAAGTTCCTTAGGGGGTCTAGTTTCCAAAATGGGTCACTTGTGGGGGTTTCCACTGTTTAGGCTCATCTGGGGCACTGCAAACGGAACATGACCCCCATCAACGTCTGCATTCCAAAACGTTACTACTTCCTTTCCAAGCCCTGCCGTGCGCCCAAACAGTTTCCCCCCCCCCACATATGGGGTATCGGCGTACTCAGGACAAATTGGACAACAACTTTTGGGGTCCAATTTCCTTGGGAAAATTCAAAAATTTGGGACTAAAAAATCATTTTTGTGGAAAATTGTTTTTTTTTTTTTTCACACCCAGGCATTATAAACTTTTGTGAAACACTTGGGGGTTCAAAGTGCTCACAACAGATCTATATAAGTACCTTAGGAGGTCTAGTTTCCAAAATGGTGTCACTTGTGGGGGTTTCCACTGTTTAAGCGCATCAGGGGCACTCCAAACACGACATGGCGTCCAATCTCAATTCCAGCCAATTTTAGTTTGAAAAAGTCAAACGGCGCTCCTTCCCTTACGAGCTCTGCCGTGTGCCCAAACAGTGGTTTTCCCCCACATATTGGGTATTGGCGTACTCAGGAGAAATTGCATAACAACCTTATCTGTCCATTTTCTCCTTTTACCCTTGTGAAAATAAAAAAAGAGTTTGTAAAAGATCATTTTTCTGGCTAAAAAGTTAAATATTCATTTTTTCCTTCCACGTTGCTTTAGTTCCTGTGAAGCACCTGAAGGGTTAATAAACTTCTTGAATGTAGTTTTGAGTACCTTGAGGGGTGCAGTTTTTAGAATGGTGTCACTTTTGGGTATTTTCTGCCATATAGACCCCTCAAAGTGACTTCAAATGAGAAGTGGTGCCTAAAAAAAATGGCTTTGTAAATTTTGTTGTAAAAATGAGAAATCGCTGGTCAACTTTTAACCCTTATAACTTCCTAACAAAAAAAAAAATTTGGTTCCAAAATTGTGCTGCTGTAAAGTAGACATGTGGGAAATGTTATTTCTTAACTATTTTGTGTGATATATTTCTCTGTTTTAAGGGAATAAAAATTCAAAGTTTGAAAATTGCAAAATTGTAAAAATTTTCGCCATATTTGCGTTTTTTTCAAAAATAAACGCAAGTTATATCGATGAAATTTTACTTCTAACGTGAAGTACAATATGTCACGAGAAAACAATCTCAGAATCGCGAAGATCCGTTGAAGCGTTCCAGAGTTATAACCTCATAAAGAGACAGTGGTCAGAATTGTAAAAATTGGCCCGGTCATTAACGTGCAAACCACCCTTGGGGGTGAAGGGGTTAAAGAACATGTATGCAATACCTGGATAAGAATGAAGTGATTAAACAGAGTCAGCATGGGTTTGTAACTAATAAGTCATGTCAGACTAACTTAATTTCCTTCTATGATAGAATCACTGACTGGGTGGATCAGGGAAATGCTGTAGATATAGTATATCTTGACTTCAGCAAAGCATTTGACAAAGTATCTCACACAATCCTTATTGAAAAAATGACTAAGTATGGAATGGGCAAGGCAACTGTTAGGTGGATTCATAACTGGCTTAGTGATCGGACCCAAAGAGTGGTCGTAAATGGCTGCACATCCAGTTGGAAGAATGTCTCAAGTGGGGTACCACAAGGCTCTGTTTTGGGCCCTGTATTGTTCAACATCTTTATCAATGATTTAGATGAAGGAATTGAGGGTAAACTGATCAAATTTGCTGATGACACAAAGCTAGGAGGGGTAGCTAATACTAGAGAAGAGAGAGAGAGGATTCAAAAAGAAATAAATAAACTGGAGCAGTGGGCAGCAACTAACAGAATGGATTTTAACAGGGAAAAATGCAAAGTACTACATCTGGGCAATAAAAATGAAAAAAGCATATACAAAATGGGACGAATAGTGCTAAGTAACAGCACATGTGAAAAAGACTTGGGTATACTAATTTATCACAGACTGAACATGAGTCAACAGTGTGATGCAGCAGCAAAAAAGGCAAATGCAATTCTAGGATGTATCAACAGAAGCATTCAGTCTAGATCACGTGAGGTCATTATTGCCCTCTACTCCTCTTTGGTCAGACCTCATCTGGAATACTGTGTCCAGTTTTGGGCACCACATTTTAAAAAAGACATCAACAAACTGGAGCAAGTTCAGAGAAGAGCCACCAGAATGGTGACCGGTCTGCAAACCATGTCCTATGAGGAACGGTTGCAGGATTTGGGAATGTTTAGCTTGCAAAAAAGAAGACTGAGAGGAGACTTAATAGCTGTCTACAAATATCTCAAGGGCTGTCACATTTTAGAAGGATAATCTTTATTCTCATTTGCACAAGGAAAGACTAGAAGCAATGGGATGAAACTGAATGGGAGGAGACACAGATTAGATATTAGAAAAAACTTTTTGACAGTTAGAGTGATCAATGAGTGGAACAGGCTGCCACGAGAGGTGGTGAGTTCTCCTTCAATGGAAGTCTTCAAACAGAGGCTGGACAGACATCTGTCTGGGATGATTTAGAGAATCCTGCTTTGAGCAGGGGGTTGGACCAGATGGCCCAGGAGGTCCCTTCCAACTCTACTATTCTATGATTCTATGATTTTATGATTAAACCAAACCCTGCAAGACACAGCAGGGTTAAATTCCTGCAGGATGTGGCCACGCTTCCCGACAGTTATGCGGAGACAGTATGGCAATGCAGCAGAATTGAAAGTGCTGCATGAGGATTCAGTGTGGCAGCCTGACATAGAAGAGGGCACTTGAGGATGCTGGGAGTATACCATAAAGGATGGAGATGTTCCAGAAGACTCTCTGACATGGTTGCTGTAGGAAATCTATGACCAAGGGAGTAGTTGTACTCAGTCATCCTGACAGGCAGAGAGAAAATGATGAAAGCTTTTTTCGAGAATCTGATCCACTGGCCCATTGGGCTTCGGATGACATGTGAAGGAAAAATTCAGCTGGACATTCAGCAGCTTGTAAAGCGTGCTCCAAAATTTCAAAGTGAACATAACTCCGTGATGAGAGACAATGTGGAGAGGAAGAGGGTTTTGGCGAAACACATGCACGATGACCTGGATGGTAAGCTTGAGTGCGAACGAAAGTCAAGTCTTCTGATGCAGCACTCCAACCCTCTATTTCTTGGTTTATAGCCTGGATGTGTTTTGGGTTATTTATCCCATTGCAGCACAAATAATTGTGCAAGTAAGTGCAAACCAACTGGGATGACCTAAGTCTATCTTTATCAGAAGACGAATTTTCTGAAATGTAATGGGTTTTAGACATTAAAATACAGTATATATTTTTTTTTTACATAAATTGCTGGATTTACATTTTTTCTATTATTATTTGACAATTTTTTATGCAAACATTTAACCACTGCTGGTTCCCAGTGGGATGAGAAGTCATGCAGCTATTCCACGTGCCCCCTTGATGAAGCTGAAATTGCCAAGGAATGGGGAGGGTTGAAAAGCCGGCATCAAAATTAATGTGGGATAATTTGAGGAATTTAAGGTTTCCACATATTCTGGTTTGCTTCACACAAGTTATAAGGGGACAATAAATATATCTCTCCGAGGATCTGTTTATACCAAGGACGGTGACGGTCACAATGGGGCATGCTCTGCGTCTGGAGGAGAGAAGGTTTCTCCACCAACATAGAAGAGGATTCTTTACTGTTAGGGCAGTGAGAATCTGGAATTCCTTGCCTGAGGAGGTGGTGATGCTGGACTCAGTCGAAGGGTTCAAGAGAGGCTGGATGTCTTCCTGTAGCATAACAATATTGTATCCTACAGTTATTAGGTTCTTTAGAAGGACGAAGATCTGGGGATTTATTCTGATGGAATATAGGCTGAACTGGATGGACAAATGTCTCTTTCGGCCTTGCTAACTATGTTACTATGTAAGTTTTTTTACTCTTTATTTCCTTATGAGTTACTATAAACGCGACATGGCATCCAGCCAATTCTGCGTTGAAAAAGTCAAACGGCACTCCTTCCCTTGCGACCTCTGCCGTGCGCCCAAAAAGTGGTTTACCCCCTCATATGGGGTACCTGCATGCTCAGGACAAATTGCACAAAAACTTTTGGGGTCTTGTTACCTTTGGGAAAATAAAAATTGGGGTGAAAAGATCATTTTTGTGGAAAAAAAAATGATTTTTTTTTTCACGGCTCAACGTTATAAACTTGTGTGAAGCAGTTGGAGGTTCAAAGTGCTCACCACACATCTAGATAAGTTCCTTAAGGGGTCTTGTTTCCAAAATGGGGTCACTTGTGGGGGGTTTCCATTGTTTAGGCACATCAGGGGCTCTCTAAACGCGACATGGCATCCAGCCAATTCTGCGTTGAAAAAGTCAAACGGCGCTCCTTCCGTTGCGACCTCAGCCGTGCGCCCAAAAAGTGGTTTACCCCCACATATGGGGTATCGGCGTATTCAGGAGAAATTGCACAACAAATTTTGTGGTTCATTTTTTTTTTTTAACACTTGTGAAAATAAAAAAAATTGGTTCCGAAGTAAAGCTTTTGCAAAAAAAAGTTAAATGTCAATTTTTTCCTTCCACATTGCTTCAGCTCCTGTGAAGCACCTGAAGGGTTAATAAACTTCTTGAATGTGGTTTTGAGCACCTTGAGGGGTGCAGTTTTTAGAAAGGTGTCACTTTTGGGTATTTTGGGTATTTGGGTATATAGACCCCTCAAAGTGACTTCAAATGTGATGTGGTCCTTAAAAAAAATGGTGTTGTAAAAATGAGAAATCGCTGGTCAACTTTTAACCCTTATAACTTCGTAACAAAAGAAAATTTTGTTCCCAAAATTGTGCTGATGTAAAGTAGACATGTGGGAAATGTTATTTATTAAGAAATTTGTCTGACATATCTCTCTGATTTAACGACATAAAAATTTAAAGTTTGAAAATTGCGAAATTTTCAAAATTTTCGCCATATTTCCGTTTTTTCTTAAATAAAAGCAAGTCATGTAAAAAATTTTTTACCACTAACGTGAAGTACAATATGTTACGAAAAAAGAATCTCAGAATCAGATGGATTGGTTAAAGCGTTCCAGAGTTATAACCTCATAAAGTGACAGTGGTCAGAATTGTAAAAATTGGCCCGGTCATTAAGCTGCAAAATTGCTCTGTCACTAAGGGGTTAAGCTACATGCTCAGCAAAGATCATTAGAACCCTTTATCATCTCATATAGCTATTATTATTGTTTAGAGAAACATCACTGTCGAACTATCCACCTTTTCATCCGACGCAGAAGCTCTCAGGATATTCGGTCTGCAAGATGTGCACTAGATATTGTAGTTTTGCAGAAAACGTATAGATATAAAGGTGACTGGTAGAAAATGAGGATCAGATTCCGCTGAGTTATTTGATTTACTTTCACCATTTTTTTACTTTTTTCACCCAATGGTGAAGAGATTGGAAAGTTCAGATGTGTCAGCCCTTGGAATATGTTCTATAGCCTCTGAAGTCACAGACAAATTAATATCACGCTGTGAAGAACATTTCTTTGGTTCTGGCGCAAAATACATTACTGAATAAATTTCTGAAACTGCTAGCTAGCAGATAAATCAGTCACATTTTGCACAGTACCATTATGTTTTTTTCTTTTTGAGAAATACTGTAATTTTTCAAGAAGAAAACGTAATGTGTTCAACGTTTCATTTCAAAAAGCCATATCTAATAACTGAAAGATGCTGTATGTGTGTCCTAAAGTGCCGGGAACAATGTGCTGTCACTTTGCAAAACATCTGAGAACATAGAGAAGTGCAAAATGCTCTGTTCTACTGTGCGGAAAATACAATTTGTTCTGTAGGATTAGTGTTTGCTGATGGAGCTCACATACGTGAAGAGTATCTCATCTGATCACATGGTTGAAAATCCTAATTTCCCAGCATGATTGCATCAACAAATGGATAAAGACAAAAAGTATTCATTAAGTGGACCTCTTCATAATGAAACATAATCTAAAGTAAAGTATCTTAATCAAAACTATCACCTTGCTTTTATTAAAGTCAAATATTGATAAAGTCATTTTCAAATTGTAGATTTTATTTTCTATTTTTTTTGCCTGATCATGTAGGTTGTCACCTTGTCTAGGTTTCTATCAACAGTCCCAAGAAAGTATTAGATATGTTCATTTACTGCAGTGGGCATGCCCATAGAAATAATTATACAGGGAGTTGTGAATGGTGGATACAGTGTTAGTTATGTAAGGCCACGTTTACATGTTCAGTATTTGGTCAGTATTTTACAACAGTATTTGTAAGCCTTATTACTATGAGCATGCTCAGTGACCTGTGCAGAGATCGTTAAACAAGGTGGTGGAAGAGATGAGCTATGATATCATCATTATGAATGGTGGATCCAGTGTTATTTGTAAAAGTTCAGTTTTTGGTCTTTATTGTACATCAGTATTTGTAATTTCTGTCTTTCATGAAAATGAGATGTCTACAAAAAAAGTGATCTAGTGATCAGTTTATGTTCATATATAAACACTGGCATCAAATAACAAAAAAATCACCCCAAATTACACTATGTAACACAATTTTTGCTCCTGGCTTCCAAGTGTAATATTTCAACTGCTTATGTTTAAAGACTATGGAAAAACCACTACAGTCAGCACAAACTTTGATTTTATGACCACAGGCCAGAAAAATTTCGTATTTATTGTGTCAAAAAAAAGGAAATTATTATATTTTCGTTCATGCGGTCTGATGAAAAAAACAACACTTCCATGGTAAATAGACAAAGACAGTCAAAAATCAATCTAAAAGGTTCAGAAATGAGTAGTTTTTCTAGATTTGTGAGTATACTGCAAATCGCTCTCTCGAAGAAGCCCCCAAATGTAGTCCCCCAACATGTTTTCATTATATTATCCTTGGTAACGACGTTCAAAGTCGAATATATCTTGAAGAAAGTACTTGCCTTGCTCCTCTGAGTAAGCTCCCATGTTCTCCTTGAACTTGTCAAGATGAGCGTCAAGGATATGGACTTTGAGAGACATTCTGCATTATGGCGTAATTCTTTATGAGAGCCTGAACCAACTGCACATAGTTTTCAGCCTTGTGATTACAAAGGAAGCCATAGAATCATAGAATCATAGAATGGTAGAGTTGGAAGGGACCTCCTGGGCCATCTGGTCCAACCCCCTGCTCAAAGCAGGATTCTCTAAATCATCCCAGACAGATGTCTGTCCAGCCTCTGTTTGAAGACTTCCATTGAAGGAGAACTCACCACCTCTCGTGGCAGCCTGTTCCACTCATTGATCACCCTAACTGTCAAAAAGTTTTTTCTAATATCTAATCTGTCTCCTCCTATTCAGTTTCATCCCATTGCTTCTAGTCTTTCCTTGTGCAAATGAGAATAAAGATGATCCTTCTACAATGTGACAGCCCTTGAGATATTTGTAGACAGCTATTAAGTCTCCTCTCAGTCTTCTTTGTTGCAAGCTAAACATTCCCAAATCCTGCAACCCTTCCACATAGGACATGGTTTGCAGACCGGTCACCATTCTGGTGGCTCTTCTCTGAACTTGCTCCAGTTTGTTGATGTCTTTTTTAAAATGTGGTGCCCAAAACTGTACACAGTATTCCAGATGAGGTCTGACCAAAGAGGAGTAGAGGCAATAATGACCTCACATGATCTAGACTGTATGCTTCTGTTGATACAACCTAGAATTGCATTTGCCTTTTTTGCTGCTGCATCACACTGTTGTCTCATGTTAAGTCTGTGATCAATTAGTATACCCAAGTCTTTTTCACATGTGCTGTTACTTAGCCCTGTTCCTCCCATTTTGCATATGCTTTTTTCATTTTTATTGCCCAGATGTAGTACTTTGCATTTTTCCCTGTTAAAATCCATTCTGTTAGTTGCTGCCCACTGCTCCAGTTTATTTATATCTTTTTGAATCCTTTCTCTCTCTTCTCTAGTATTAGCTATCCCTCCTAGCTTTGTGTCATCAGCAAATTTGATCAGTTTACCCTCAATTCCTTCATCTAAATCATTGATAAAGATGTTGAACAATACAGGGCCCAAAACAGAGTCTTGTGGTACCCCACTTGAGACATTCTTCCAACTGGATGTGCAGCCATTTACGACCACTCTTTGGGTCCGATCACTAAGCCAGTTATGAATCCACCTAACAGTTGCCTTGTCCATTCCATACTTAGTAATTTTTTCAATAAGGATTGCGTGAGATACTTTGTCAAATGCTTTGCTGAAGTCAAGATATACTATATCTACAGCATTTCCCTGATCCACCCAGTCAGTGATTCTGTCATAGAATGAAATTAAGTTAGTCTGACATGACTTATTAGTTACAAACCCATGCTGACTCTGTTTAATCATTTCATTCTTATCCAGGTACTTGCATACATGTTCTTTAATAATTTGTTCAAAGATATTTCCTGGTATAGAAGTCAGACTCACCGGCCTGTAGTTCCCTGGGTCCATCTTCTTCCCCTTTTTGAAGATAGGAACAACATTTGCTCTTCTCCAGTCTTCTGGGACTTCTAATGTTCTCCAAGAATTTTCAAAGATTATGGTCAGTGGTTCAAGAATTTCTTCTGCTATCTCCTTCAGTACTCTGGGGTGTAATTCATCTGGACCTGGAGACTTGAATTCATTTAGGTTAGCTAAGTGTTTCCTCACTGTCTTTCTATTTATAGATATCCTGGATTCTTCAATTCCTTTAATAGGACAGTGAAGATCAGTTGATGTTACATTTCCTTTCTGAGAGAAAACAGATGCAAAATAGGAATTTAAAAGTTCAGCCTTCTCAACATCCTGTCTTACCATTTCATCATTTTCATCCTGTAAAAATCCTATAGCATCTTTGACTTTTCTTTTACTTTTGACTTATCCCCAAAATCCTTTTTTGTTTCTTTTGACGTCACTTGCAAGCCTTAATTCATTGTCAGCTTTAGATAATCTGATTTGTGCCCTGCAGGTTCTGCAGACGTCATTATATTCTTCTTTAGATATGCCTCCCTCTTTCCATTTGATAAACATTTCTCTCTTCCTTTTTAGCATGTGTTTAAGTTCTGTGTTCATCCATCCTGGTTTCCTTAAATGCTTCCCATTCTTCCCTCTTTTCGGAATTGTTAATGATTGTGCTTTGAGAATCTCATTTTTCAAGATTTTCCATCCTTCCTGGACATTTTTGTCCTTAAGGATATCCAGCCATTGGATCACTCCAATTCTCTTTCTGAGTCCCTTAAAATTCTAAAATTACATGGTCACTACCTCCTAGGGTCCCAGCCACTCTTACCTCCTCAACCATTTCCTCCCTGTTTATAAGGATTAGATCCAAGGTAGCAGATCCCCTTGTTTTCTCCCCTACCTTTTGGAAGATAAAGTTGTCAGCAAGAGAGGATAAGAATTTCCTTGACCTGTTAGTTTTGCCTGAGAGAGATTCCCAACAAATGTCTGGATAGTTGAAATCTCCCATGACCACTATGTCATATTTTTTGGAGAACTTGGCCATTTGATGCATAAAGAGTTCATCCATATCTTCAGCTTGCATAGGTGGCCTGTAGTAAATGCCTACAATGGTGTCCTTTCCATTGTTCTGTCCTTGTATTCTTACCCAAACAGTTTCCACAGAACTCCCAGTCTCTGAAGGTCAATCTCTGTGCAGATATACGCTTTTCTAACATACAATGCGACACCTCCTCCTCGTTTATCAAGTCTGTTTCTTGCAAATAAGTTGTATCCTTCTAGCCTTGTATTCCAATCATGTGTATCGTCCCACCAAGTCTCAGTGATTCCAATGACATCATATTTATTTTCCTGCGTTAGTAGTTCCAGTTCTCCTTGTTTGTTGCCCATGCTTTGTGCATTCGTATAGAAACACATTAGTTTGTGAATGGTTTCTCTTTCTTCAATATTTTTATTATGTAGATTTTTTTGTCTTTGTTCTTCCCCTTCACTTCTAATAGCAGAAATCTCAATAGTATTTGTCAGGTGTATGGCTTTTGCTGGTGTCTTGCTTCCCTTCCCACATTGTTCTAGTTTAAACCACTGCAACAAAACTGTTCCAAGCCACTTACTCCGTCCTGTTCAGCAGCTTGGCGTACTCCTCACATTCTATGATCTTCTTGATCTGCGGTTCGACGAAGATACCAGCCTTGATCTTTGCCTCTGACAGCTTTGGAAAGAGATCTTGGAGATACTTGAAAGCTGCTGACTCCTTGTCAAGAGCCGTGACAAATTGCTTGACGAGGTCTAACTTGATATGCAGTGGTGGCATCAGCACCTTCAGAGGTTCTATTAGCGACTTTAAAAAATAAGTTTAACATAAAAATTTGATTGAATAAGTAATTTTCTGATGACACATTCATACTTCGATACTGCCAAGAAGGCTGCAAAGTGAATGATGATCCCATGATTCCCAGGAGACTTTGAAAACTTTGTGAACTGTTGCATTGAAAGAGGGTTGATACGCGCCCATCCCAGACGACAATAAAAAAATTAAATAAGGTTCTTCTCAGGAATAGCATATTGTCACATTCCAAAGACTCTGTAACATAGAGATTTGCAAAATGCTCCCTACTTCTGCATGGAAAGTAGATTTATTTTGAACATTTAGTACTTGGTGATGGAGGTCACATATATGTTGAATTAGATTGGTGGAACAGATCATCTAGTTTGTTACTTTCTGTTCTTGATTGATATTGTTAAAGGAAATATGTCACCAGGTTTATGCCACTTAATCTGAGAGCCGATTGATGTAGTGGCTAAGACCCTGATGTCACTTTCTGGGCTGCATGCTGTAATTTTGATACAATCCCTGTTTTCTCTAGCAGAGCTCTGAATGCTGAGCTGTGTATAACCCGGCCCACACTACTGATTGGCTGCTTTCTGTTTACACTGACAGAGACCTACTAATCATTAGTGGGCAGTTGACTTGGTGACACCAGACACTTAAGGGTATGCCACACTAAACAATATCGCTAACGGGATCGCTAAAAAAACGTCACTATTTAGCGATCCCGTTAGCGATGTTGTTCAGTGCGGCAGCTTCCAGCGACGAGCTTCCTGCTGTGATCTCGCTCGTCGCTGGAATCGTTCCGGACCCTATTTTCTCGTCGGCGCTCCCGCTGGGTAAGTATCTTATCGCTGTGTGGCACCTTTTCTTAGCGATTTAGCGGTAC
Organism: Oophaga sylvatica; assembly: GCA_033576555.1. NCBI lineage: Eukaryota > Metazoa > Chordata > Amphibia > Anura > Dendrobatidae > Oophaga > Oophaga sylvatica. Next base: position 14,472,982 of record JARQOD010000001.1, on the reverse strand, counting down.
TTTTGTACCGCTAAAGTCGTTAAGAAGATCGCTAACGGCGATAGCGTCGTTAACTATATCGCTAAATGTGGCCGCATTTAGCGATATAGAAACAATCCCGCTAGCGATCTCATTAGTATGCACGCTACGAGATCGCTAGCGGGATTGTTTAGTGTGGCAGTACCTTTAGTCCTGTAGTGATAATCTCCTACTGATAAAACATTGATTATTATTGAAACAGCAACACACAACTGAATAAGACCTCTTTCACACATCCGTTTTTTGACTTTAGGCATGATCCGGCGTGTTGTTAAAAAACGGATCCGGTACTGGATGCGTTTTTTTTACCATTGACTTCATTAGCCGGATCGTGCCTGATGTCATTGCGTTGTATCCGTTTTTGTCCGGATCCGGTGGAAATGTACATTCCGGCGGCCGGACAAAACGGAGCATGTAAAGTTTTTTTTATTTGCCGGAGCCGCCTCATAGTGCCTGAAGCGGCGCATCAGGCGGCCGGAAATAATAAAATTCAATGGAATCGGATCAGTCTTTTGTGTAACCTGACAAAAGTCTGATCCGGAGTCTGGAAATGAGGGACTACTCTACTACTACTACTACTACTACTACTACTACTACTACTACATTTTCCACTGTCTCCGGACATCCAAAACCCTCTTTTTCTGGGTTCAAAAGTTCAGGTCGGATCCAGCAAAAAAACTGATCCGTTGCATCAGTTTTTTCGTTTCAGCGCCGGATCCGTCCCTTCAGGTGTTCGACGGATTATGCCTGACACAAAAAAACTGATGTGTGAAAGAGGCCTAAGTGACATCTCTGGAATCAGGGTTTTAGCCCTTACATCATCCTGCTCTCAGATTACGTAGTAAAAATCTGATGACAGATTCCCTTTAATTAATTCGGCCCATGATGTGAAAACGTTCTGGAACCTTAGGCCTCGCTTTCAGGTTATAAAAGGGAAAATGGTCACATGAACTGACATTGGATACACACCAGATATTTTGGGCAGGGATCTCAATATCTTCGGAGGGATGCTCTCTTATCTTTCCATAGATTTCAATAAAGGCTCAAAAAGTTGTGACATGCTATAAAAACTCTTAACAGGCGGCAAGCTACATCACAACCACTTGTAGCCAAACGTAGCCACATGTGGCATAAACATCTCCTGACAGAGTACTTCAAAACCATGTAGCTGGGCAACTTTCACTATCACTACTCATTTCTTGAAAGACTAAGCCTGGGGTCAAGATAAGCAGAGACATGTCTACATATTATCAATGTAGGAACCAACTTATACATTCAATATATACAGCAACCAACTGATTCCTAGATGACATTTTTTCGACAAAGAATTGTGGATGCTTTTGGGTGTTACTGGAGTTTTTGTACTTTCACTGACCTGCTATGCATATGACGATCTGCGCTATGGGGCCATATGTGCATCAGCAAACATTATGTGTAGAGTAGATTAAACCCAGGCCGATAATTAGGTGCAAAGGAAATAATTGCAACCTGGGGAGAGTAAATCATCTGTAGTCAACCACTCTCCATTTCCTCCGAAGCACATAAATGGACCGTAAAATCCAATGTCATCCCGGTAAACATTTAACAAAATTTCCTTTGATCAGAGACAAGAAAAAAAAAACATAGTAATAAACTGAAGCTAAAAATTCTTATTGGGTAACCCAGCTGTAAAATGAAATTTATCAGCCAGAAGAATGACTTCAGTTTTACTTAATACGACTTTCAGTCTTTGAGTAAATTGCCGAATCTTTGCAGATCCTTCTATCTTTTATCGGCTTAATGTAAACATTTAGTTTTTTTGTTGTGATTTTTTTATGCAACTTTCAGCAGTTTCTGAATTGCTCTTTTGTAAGTCCTTTAAATAATATGGTAAATAATAAAAAATAAGCATAAAGTGAGAATAAAAAATATGCACAGCGCTTGAAACAACAAAACGACTCAAGGTTGAACTGTTTTGCTTCTCACTTGTTTTGCACCCAACTGTTAAGAATATCAGTAAATTGCTCTTGTTTTATAGAGTAGCACAAGTTGTGTTTAAAGAAATAAATATATTATATATATGTATATTATATTCCAGGAACGAAACTAAGGGAAGCTCCTACAGTTTATGTAAAAGATAAATAACATTCATTGAATTTCACTTTTTCCTTCAGCAGCAAAATATTCCAAAGCGCCGTACCTAGAATGTACAATTCCCATTCGTCAATGTTCAAAGGAGGGGGTCACAAGATCAATTTATCTAATTTACACACTATGGACCCAAATAATCAAAGCAATTTTGTAGTAAATTGCTTTTAAAAGTCAAAAAATTTTGGCGTAACGCTAAGTTGTGCAAAGATGCTGCGACTTTCGGCATTTTCACAACATTTCTCACCAGTTCCGCCAAAACTTGCAGAGCTTGTTTAGGATAGGGTTATGTTGCGGTGTAACTTCACAGCTCATCTTATGCGTAATGAGACGAGATTGTGATCTCTAAGCCAAAAATCTTACTCTAATCATTGACAGAGGGGCCCGCCACTCGTCAGATGGTCCTGATTCATGAAGAAGCATGCACCTATTTTTCAATCAGTTGCATCTAACTCCAGGGAAAGAGTGCAGAATTAACGGAATTACATTTTGACAAGCATGGGAGACAAGAAGAAATGAGATTTCAGCTTCTGGTTGAAAAAGTAGTCCAAATTTATTCAAAAGTTAAAAATTCTATGTTAGACAAACAGGGAGCAGGGTAACACAAGGGACACATTTCGAATGTAAGCAGTGTTCTTCCTGAACGCCTTGCCGCATGCATTCTAAACGCATTACCATGTGTTTCCCCACTCCCCGATTGTCAGACATGAAATTTTTAATGTTCAAATAAATTTGGACTACTGTTTTACAATTCAACAAGAAGCTGGAATCTCTTTCTTTTGACGCATTAATCTCCACCATGTCCCCTCTTCAAGATCGGTGAGAAAATTGCCAGTCTTGATGAATTGGGGTCTCTGATCAAAACAAGAAGTCGAATGGAGATCCTAGGAGGGTGGGCTGTACAGCTCCATTTTCAACCTATGTATACTTATTTTCTAAGTGGGGCAATGTTACCTATTGACTTTGGCTAGGGCTATAAAGCGACCGTGGCCATGACATTGGTCTCGCAGCCAAAGATCGCTATATGTTACTGCTACATCTCAGAGCAATTCAAGTGAATGGGATCATTTCCTGACTCCTAGCTTCCTACAGCAAGCAAGCTGTCAAAAAAATCATACCTAGTTGGATGTTTTGTGACTTGCTTGTCTCGTTTGTGGCACCCAAGGGTTTTATTGTGCATGTAGCAGTGACACATAGCAATCTGTGGCTTCCTAACCTGTGTCGTGGCCCAGGCTTATTCTGATTTTCTATTTCATGCTTTCAAGATAACTTCTCTCTATAAAGGGACTTTAGATGCTCACATGTAATATCCTGCTGGTCAGTTACCAATGATGAAGTTGTGACAAGGACCAGGTAAGATAACATTATTAGTGGTGCTTATGGGGCATAGTAGCTAGCATTTTTTGATTTACACATAGTTATCGATCTTGCTGTTAGCAGTTTTTGGGACAGCTTACCTTACCATGAGGTTGGCAGATTGTTGAGATATATCTGGTTGTCCATCTGTGAGGGTTATTGTAAGAGGGCATTAACGGGGTTGCCACTACTTTTTTATACTGATGGCTTATTGATATGATGGATTATCAATATTTTATTGGTTGGGGTGCAACACATGTTACCATGTTACCATGGGTTAGGAGCGCTCTTCACAGGGAATATCCCTATAACTAGCTCACCTAATGCTATCTCTTTCTCATGTACCTATCTCACCGCAATCCGTCTGAGGAAGGTCTATGTTTAAGACTGAAATGTCACATTTTTTTTTAATGATTACTTAAATAAACATATTTTATGTTTCAAAAAGAGTGCCAGATCTAAATTTTGTTTTATTAGCTGTTACAGGTGGCAGCAGAAGTTCTTAGATGCTGCTGGAACAAAGCAGCTCCTTCATTTCTATCATAGACAAAGCTAGCTACTGTAGATGAACCACCTATTCCAAAAAATAAGTGATGGATACACAGTACCGGGCCTAACCTTACGGCTACGCAGCTCCTGCTCGGTTGTAGCTAGAATATATGGGCTCCTTCCAGGTCCTGACTACAGCTCTTACATTCTAGCTGTCTCAGTAGTGAATGTGCTAGACTGTATGGGCTCCTTCCAGGTCCTGCCAGCAGCCAATACAGTTTAACTGGCTCACTGCTGACACACCCTGGAAATGACATCCACCTGCAAGCAGTCCATACATTCTAGCATCTGCCCTGCTGGGGAACTGACTGAGGTAAGTATAAAAAACATTTTTTTTTTTAAATGGGTGAGGTGGAGGGAGTGAGACTGCACATGAAGAAGTGGGGGGAGTGAGACTGCATATGAAAAAGTGGGGGGAGTGAGACTGCAAATAAAGAAGTGGGGGGAAGTGAGACTGCACATGAAGAAGATGGTGGGAAGTGAGACTGCAAATGAAGAAGTGGGGGGAGTGAGACTGCACACAAAGAAGTGGGGGAGTGAGACTGCACATGAAGAAGTGGGGAGGAAAGTGAGACTGTACATGAAATGAGAGGGGGAGTGAGACTGCATATTAAGTGGGGAGTGAGACTGCACATGAACTAGTGGGGGGAGTGAGACTGCACATGAAGAAGTGGGGGTAAGGGGGACTGCTCATGAAGAAGTGGGGGTAAAGGGGACTGCACATGAAGAAGTGGGGTAAGGGGGAATGCATATGAAGAATTGGGGGAGGGGGACTGCACATGAAGAAGTGGGGTAAGGGGGACTGCATATGATAAAGTGGGAGTGTAAAGGGGACTGCACAAGATGAAGTGGGGGGAAGGGGACTGCACATGATGAATTGAGTGTGATGGATGGGGACAGCAATTGAATTGAAGGTGGGGGATGGGGAGAGCAAATGGTGAATTGAAGATGGGGAGTAGGGAGAGAAAATAATGATGAATTTTGAGGGTGGGGGAGTAAATGATGTATTGAATGTGGGGAAGAGAAGTTGATAATGAATAGAGGGTGAGAGGGAATGGCATGACAATGAATTGAGGAAGAAGGGGCAAGTAACTACAATGAATCAAGGTAAGGGTTACAGAGGTAGGTACATAGTGGGAGGCATTGAGGGTAAAGTGACTGGTAATGAATCGGGGAAAGAGTACAGGTGCTAATTAATTTATATATTAAATGGGGAAAGTGGCGGATTATAATTTATATTTGGAATGGTGGGTTGCATAATAACCAATCATTTATTGATTGTGGGTGCACGTCTGTATTCAGATATGTAGTGTAGAAGAAAGGGAAAAAGTGTTGCAAGAAGTGATGGTGGTCTGCGCTGGATTAAAAAGCAAAGCAAAGATGTAGGACTTCAGCTCGAGACATCACTGGTGAGTCAGTGTGTTACTTGTACACTGACACTATACACTATATACAGAGATCCTGTGTATAATGTCACCGGTGATCACTCTATTACCTGTACACTGACACTATATAAAGAGCTCCTGTGTATATTGTCTCTGGTGATCACTGTATTACCTGTTCACTGACACTATATACAGACCTCCTGTGTATAATGTCACCAGTAATCACTGTATTACCTGTACACAGAAACTGCATACTAAGTACTGATCTCCTGTGTATAATGGCACTTATGGTGATAGTATTTTTTTTTTTTATTAACGATCAGTATTGTAGTATTCAGCCACTATGTGGAGGTAATATGTTGTCTGGCCATGGTGTGGCAGTATTTGTTCCTTGTATGTGCTATTATTTGGTCACTATGTGGTGGTAATGTGGTCTGATCTTGGTATAGTGGTATTTGTCCCTTATATGTCCTAATATTCGGTCACTGTGTGGTGGTAATATGTGGTCTGGTCATGTGTTGGTATTTGTTCCTTGTGTGTGGTATTATTGGTCACCATGTGGTAGTAATATGTGGTATTAGTCACTAGTATGTGATATTATTCAGTCACTGTGGTGGTAATATGTGGTCTGGAAATGATGTGGCGGTATTTGTTCCTTGTATGTGGTATTATAGGTCAGTATGTAGTGGTAATATGTGGTCTGGTCTTGAGCGGTGGTATTTGTCCCTTGTATGTGATATTATTGGTCATTTTAAAAATTGAAAAATAAATAAAAATTTACCTAAATTGTATTACATATTTTAACAAATGTTGAATAGGTTAGAGTAGATTAGGGCCCTGCCAAAAGAGTCTACCTTGTCGTGGTGGCAGATGAAAAAATCTTTTGGCCAAAACAAAAGCTGCTGGCTATATGTGTGATCTGGTGATAGGAACTGTTCATGTGTGATTGGTGAGAAGTGGAGTTTTTCCAAGAGAGAGCGGTGGGAATGTGGACAGTTTGAGGGGTGGAACCTGAGTGGAGTCTCATGGGGGCCCCAAAAATTTTGCCAGTACAGGATCCCGAAATTCCTAGTGGCAGCCTTGAGTCTTGACTAAGCTGTTGAGTTACGGCAACATCTAACAACTTCCGGACGCCCTCGGCTCTTGTACTAAGAATAGGCTATCAATAAAACACTAGTGGCCACCTCTTTAAGGCAATCTCATATGAGATAACGATGGCTGATGCTATGCGGAAGTAACATTTTTTGCCCAGGTTTCATTTAGATTTCCAAAAGTGCAAACTACACCTCTGATCCTATCTTTGCATAGAGGCACTTCTTATATGTGTACTAGTCAAAGTGGTGGGCTTGACTATTGGGCCAAAATATGCAAGACTGATAGCACAGGAAGGCGAGAATTGCGGTGTGAAGAATGGATGGTAAGTAGTTATACATGTATTTTTACATACTTTTAGGTTCAATAAACAATATAACATATTTATAAAATTATTAGTAAAATGTTGTCTGGACCTACCTGCCGGCGAAGATCCCGTGTCTTTTTGGTCATCTTATCAATAGCAATGTTTAATGGGTCACCTTTTTCTTTTCTTCCAGACTAAGAAAAAGAAGCAAAGTTGGATTTTAAATCTCTATGTACAAAAACTAACACAAAAAAAATATTTAAGGATCCCAGATAGATCATGTAGTCACTTTTTGCATTTCATTAACACTACACAGATAGTTTCATGCAAACATAAATGAAAAATAGATAGTTTTTGCTTTTCTGGAACATTACAGACTGTTCGGTCAGATAGAAAAATTACATAGTAAAGCGAATCGAAATGAGTTCATTGTTTCTGGCCAGAAGGAATTGAACAATATTCTTCAATTTTTTTTTATGTAGGGAAAATATATATTTTTACTTTTCTAATTACTAAAAGTATCAGAAATGTGTATCAGACTCAAAGTGAAGCTTAATCTGATAGCATGAAGGTACCCAAATATAAGATGTCATTCTTGTAAGATGAGTCCCTTTCCATAGGCCTTACGACGTAAAGAACAAAAGGAAAACTTGCCAAAGACCAACATGTTCTTCTCTAGAAAGGGTAAGAGGCAGTCTAGAATGGAATCCACCTGGCTTATATTCACAAAACTTTAGGCAAGGACGTAGTTTGGATATATTTATGCAAAATCATAGTGACCAAAGAGAAGAGGCTTAAGTTAATGGGCTCCAAGCACACCATGTATGTTCTCAATCTGGAAAGGAGGCTTCCATTCACAAGCTTGTCAACAAGAGTCAGGGGGCAAGCTTTCCTTTTCTAAAAAAGCAAAACAACACTCAGTTACACCTTCCTACAATTAAGAAAATGTTGTAAAGGTGTCATTTTTTAACAGTGGAGACCATGAAAAGGAGGCCAAAATATAATCTAAGTACACCATATGTAATAAGAATCCCGGAAGTCTTGGCTTCTTTTTCCAAAGATTTGCCAATGTGAACAAGGAAAAGGGAAAAGACCAAGGTTCAAGCTAGGGTTCCTCATCTCTAGAGAGGGGAAAAGGGAATCAGCAATGGTCAGTAGAAATTTTAGGCAAGAATTGTCTTATAAATGTGGGGTGCCAAAGAGAGGAAGCTAAAGGTAGCAGCATTCCAGTACCCTATATGTGCAAAGAATCGTGAAAGAGGCGTCCAGTTCCAACGATTTGCAAATGTGAGGAGGGAGAGGATACCTGCCCAAGGGTACGCCAAATGTTGGCTTCCTTTTTCCTATAAAACAAAAATGGAGTCAGCGATGGCATATGCCAGTCTGCAATGGGCATGACTTTAGACAACGGTTCTCTTATGTTGCGTAGTGGTTGCAGAGAAATGTGGCTAGATTGTGGTGCCATGTTCGTAGGGTACATTCAGGCCTACATTCCATTTTGCTAATGTGACTAGGGAAATAAGAACTTGCCAAGAATCAAGGTGCTCTTTACCGGAAATAGAAACTGGGCCAAAAATGGGCCGTTAGACGTTATAATGGGAAATATGGGAACATCTACATACCCTTTATGGTGTTAGAATAGAGAAATGATGAAAAAAAAACAACAAAAATATGAAGTCGCCGTCAAAAATCTACAGCGCTTGAAAGATGAAAGCCAAGTCCACCCATCTGACGTGACAAACTCTCGTCAGAACCTTCAGTTTTTTCATCTTCTGCATTTGTAACAACAAGAACAACCCTCAAAAGAAGACATGAAAAGTATTACAAACGCAGGTAATAGAAATACGTTTCACCACATGAAAAACATTAAGTGATATTTTACGTGCCATCGTCTCTTATGCGACAAGATAGAGAAAAGATAATCTGTAAACAGTCTTCCAGCCTCGGACGCACACAATGGCTCCGTTATGTGTCCCTTTACAAAGAGCCTTTGGAAATGACTGTCTTCTCTGTAGAGTTAGAATCTTTGTTTTGCTTTTTCCATGTATTGCTCTTAACGCGTGCGTCAGCATGTTGGAATCCGGCTGAATTATAACACAATTTCCAGCGGTAAGAATGGCTTTGTTAAGCTGCTCTAGGTGGAATCATTATTAATACTCGATGTTATTATAAAGAAGTTTTGTATATTGAGTAAAGCAAAGAAATCAAAATGTGCACTTACCTCCAGCCCTCCCCCTTCTAAAAAAAATCCAAAATTTATAAAACTACCTAAAACTATAGTAGAGATCTATGAACAAGTTGAGAGAACATGTCACAATACAGAGTGATCAGACACGAGCAAATATGAAGGACACAAAGTAATAGACAAAAAACTAACTCATAAGAAAAAGGAACCAGGACAAGAAAAGAGAAAAAACAAAAGAAATATTGGCTCTGAACAGGAAAAAAGTGTCTGTTTTAGGCATTTTTTTATTATTATTACCTGTCATAATACAATATCATACTGCCAAGATAATACCATGGCGGCTCAGTGGTTTGCACTGTTGATTTGGGGTTCAAATCCCACCAAGGGCAACATCTGTAATGGTACAGTATAACTATTTCCGTTTTTGCATTTTCATTTTTTGCTCCCGCTTCTTCCCACGGCCATAACTTTTTTATTTTTCCACCGATATTGCAATGTGAGGGCTTGTTTTTTTGTGGGAGGATTTGTAGTTTTGAATAGTAACATTGATTTTACCATATCATGTACTGGAAAATGGGAAAAAAATCCAAATGCGGTGAAATTGCAAAAAAAGTGCAGTTCCACAATTGTTTTTTGGGATTTTTTTTACCATGTTCACTAAATGCTAAAACTGATATACCATTATAATTTTTCAGGTCATTATGAGTTCACAGACACCAAACATGTCTAGGTTCTTTTTAATTTAAGTGGTGAAAAAAAAATTCCAAAGTTTGTAAAAAAAAAAAAATTGCCATTTTCCGATACCCATAGCGTCTCCAATTTTTAGGATCCGGGGACGGGGGAGGGCTTATTTTTTGCGTGCCGAGCTGACGCTTTTATTGATACAATTTTGGTGCAGATGCAATCTTTTGATCGTCCATTATTGCATTTTATTGCAATGTTGCAGCAACCAAAAAACGTAATTCTGGGGTTTTGATTTTCTTCTCGCTACATCGTTTACCGATTGGATTAATTCTTTTTATGTATTGATAGATCAGGCAATACCAAATATGTGTATATTTGATTATTTTATTGTTTTATTTTGAATGGGGTGAAAGGAGGGTGATGTGAAATTTTATAATTTTTTAAATTTTTTTAATATTTTGAAAAACTTTTTTTTGCTTTTTACTTGCTTCAATAGTCACCATGGGAGACTAGAAGCTGCGATTATCTCATTGCTTGTGCTACATAGAGCAGGGCTGCAGCCCTTCTCTATGTAGCAGATATGCTCACTTGCTATGAGGGCCAACCGCAGGGCGACCATCATAGCTATCCGGCTATGACAACCACAGGGATCTCCTGCTGACCCCGGGTTGTCATGCCAACCCATTGGCGACCTGCGTTCACGTGACACAGGCACCGAATGTGCTTCCTGCGTGTGCATGTTAAATGCGCTGTCAGAGTTTGACAGCAGCATTTAACACGTTAACAGCCGCTGGTAAATCACAATTCCACTCGCGGCTGTTCGGGCACATGTCAGCTGATCAGATCAGTTGTCTTGTGCCAGAAAAGGTGCTTGCTCCGGCGATGACCCCGCACCAAACATGGGGAGGTGTCCAATGACAGACTATGATGGACTCTGTCCGCCATTGGACGTTAAGGGGTTAAAGGGGTTGTCTGTTCCAAACTGATAAGTCTGCAGTCACTCTGTGTGACTGCAGTCTTATGAATCCACCTAATGCACGCACTGCACACTGTGAGGATTTGCCGATTTATGAGCCAAGCCCAACTTGTGGCTGTGGCCTAACTCCATATGCTTGTATGGAATGAGGCTGACTCCCATCTAGTGATGCATCCATCCACTATTTGGACTCTAGCCGGGGGTATGCATAATGCTGGTCCCGGCTCAGAAACCGGTAAATCCTTGCAGGGCACTGTGCATAGCAGGGGGAATTCATGAATCTGTGTCACATAGAGTGACTGTAGACTTATTATTTTGAACTGGACAACCCCTTTAAAGTGCAAACTCTCACCTGTAATTTGAGGGTAATCACAAACCTTATAGTTTGGGTTTTAGAATTACAGCTTTTTAATATGTAGTTGCATCTTTTTAAAGAGATCAAAAGTAATTGGACAGTTATCTCAAAATCTCTTTAGTGGGCTGCATGGGCTATTCCATTGTTAATCCATCAATTATCAGTTAATCAGGTTAAAGGGCTGTATGATTCCAGGTGTGGCATTTGCATTTGCATGAAGCTGTTGCTGTGAACCCACATTATGCGGTCAAAAGAGCTCTCAATGGAAGAGAAACAGACAATTATTAGGCTGATAAAAAGAATAAATTCATGAGACTGATAACAGACATGTTAGGAGTGGCCAAATCATTAGTTTGGTACATTCTGCTAAAAAGAGAGCACTAGTGAGCTTGATAACTCAAAAAGGCCTTGTTGTCCACGGAAGACAACAATGGTGAATGATTGAAAAACACTTTCCATGGTAAATAAAAATCCCTTCATGACATCTAACCAAGTGAAAAACACTCTCACAGAAGTAATGGTTCATTATCTAAGTGTACCATAAAGAGAGCAAATACAAATACCACAAGGTGAAAACCATTAATCAGCTTTGAAAATAGAAAGACCCAATTAGACATTGCCAAAAAAAAATCTAAAGAAACCGCCAAGTTCTGGAATAGAATTCCCTGGACAAATTAAGCTAAGATAAACCTGTACCAGAATGATGGGAAGAAGAAAGTATCGAGAAGGCTTGGCACGACTCATGTTCCAAAGCATAGCATTTCTTTTGTAACTAGGGATGAGCTTTCCGATATTGAAATATCGGAAATCGGCCCGATATTTATGATATCGGAAATCCGATTTACGATTCCGGTAATTTTTTCACATCGGAAATCAGAAATCCCATAATCCTTCAGCCTCTGAGCGCTTCGTGGAGCCAATCAGGAGCTGAAGAATTGCTGACAACATTGTGTAACTCCCCTAAGCTTGGTAGGAGGCGTCCAAACATGCTAGCTAGGGGCTGCGCTGCGATTGGCTGGCTGGATGGTGTGATCAGGCAGTATAAAAGGCTGCGTCTGCCATTTTAGCCTCCCTCTGCTGTGAAAGCAGATAGGGATAGGTTGCTGTTGAAGATAGGGAGAGATCTCTAATCTAATAGCGATACAAATTGTTTTTCAGCGACTGTAGCAGCCCCTGTGTGTTACAGAAGCAGTCTTTTTCCTCACTGACCCCGCTCAGTTTCATTTTTTGTGCTGTGCAGGCGCTCAGTGAGGTGCTTAGAAAAATATTTAGAGTTGAGAGTCCTCAGTGGTTGATACCTTTTAATGGATAACTGAAAAGATGGTAACAAATTGCAAGCTTTCGAGACTACTCAGGTCTCTTCATCAGGCATAGACTAAAACAACATCTGAAGAATTACATATTTATACACAACACAGCACAAAAAAAATGCAATAGGAAAGACAGTGAGGTGCTTAGTGAGACAGTGCAGCGCACATTCACTGCAGCTGCTGCAGCTCCTCTTGCTGCAGCACTGTGTGGTGTGTGTCTAACTGCCTTTTCACAGCCTTTTCTTTTCATCCCTTAAATCCCCTTCACCTATTTTTTCCTAAAAGTGTAGCTTCACCATCCAGTATATTTTGGTGAACACTATATAGGGATTTTTAAGTGAGGTGTTCCCCCCGAACCTCCTCCCCCAATCCCTTACCCCCATTTATCCCTCAATTTTCCTGGTGCTCGGGTGCGCTTTGCACAGTTTAGTCACCTCCGCTGCGCAGACCGCCTGTGTGCTTTTTTTGGGGGAATGCAGCCCCACTAGGTCAGTCTTTGTAGTCACATCAGACTGCAGGACCCTAGTGCGGCCTGTTCTATCGCACACCCCCAAATTTTTCACCAGTAAATTCACTCTCAGTGCCCCTATAAGTGTTACTTTACCTCACAGCATCCATTGAGGTTAAAGTTAAACACTACAGTATATAGGGATTGTACTGTGAGGGCCCAAACAACCTCTGTGGCTGGTGCCACACAGCACCTGGCCCAGTCCCGGAAAATCCTTTTTTTTTGGTATCACAGCAGTGTCATTTACTGCGCTGTGACATCCGACCGTAATGTGTACACCAACACCACAAACACACGTTACTCTTTGTGTATGCCACACTAGATTCAAATAAAGTGTAGCAGACACACCATCATACAGTGCCATTAGTTTTTTTTATACCTGTTTGTAGTCCTACAGGAATAAGCACACTAATCCCTAATAATTACTTTCTTGCCATTCTGAATCCATCAATAGAGATGAAGGCAGGGAGTAAGGGACGTCCGCGCGGCGGCCGCAGAAGAGGTGCATCAGCAGCAAGACATGGTTCACATCCAGAGCAAGCAGCAGGCCCAAGTCACTCAGACCTACTTTCACCCGGCAGCAGTTATTTATGCGCAGCTTGTTAGGAGCGCAGGGCCATAGGCTGATAAGAGAGGATCAAGTAGAAACCGTTGTTGTTGGATGGCAGCTGAGACATCCACCTCAATGAGCGCAGCATCCTCCCAGGACCTCTCCACCACATCGGGTCATGCCACTGGAGAGCAGCACCCATCTGCTTCTTCACCGCCCACTAAATTGTCCAGACATTCAGAGGGCCAGGAGACAACCTTAATCCTCTTCTCAGAATCTGTTGGCTTGGAATCTGTGTGCCAGTCAGACAGCATTCTTGCAGCTGAAGAAGAGGTAGTGTGCACAGATGCGCAACCGCTGTGTGCGTCTGAGCAAGAAGTGGAGGGTGGGCCAGTGCCCACAGTGACCAGACCCCAGTCAGCAGATGATAATGAAACTCAGCTGCCAGTTTCTGCTGATGAAAGTGTATTGGATGACGAGGTCCTTGACCCATCATGGTATGCTGAGGGGCAGCAAGCAAGTAGGGATAGCTCAGAGGAAGAGCTTGCAGGTGTGGCGCAGTATGGCCAGCCACATGGGAGAGGAAGAGGGAAAAATTGGTTGTCGGCTCCCTCAACTTCAGCACCCGTTAGGAGCAGGGCTCTTTTAAAGAGCACAAGGGGTGCGCCTAAGAGTTGTGGTACATGGGCCTTTTTCGACCAAGTTGCAGATGACATTACAGTAGTCAGATGCAAGCTTTGTTGACAAACTGTGGGGAGAGGAAGAAAGTCAGTAACCTTAATACCACCAATATGTTGATGCAAGTCAGGAAGAGGCACCCTGTGGAGTGGCAGCATCACACTCAAGATGATTCGCCACCTGCAGCTGGTCCCCCACCTTCCATCTCTTCAGCCACAGCGGCCATCTCTTCCTCCAGCTCGCAAACAGCTGCTCCCGCTTCCTCGCCAGAATGCCAGGGTGCATCTGCAGGCAGTGTTGTACAGCGGCACACTGTCTGTACTTCGTCAGCATTAGCATCCCAATCGCTGGCATCCTCACACTCCCAATCCAGTATGCAGCCATCTGTCACACAGGTGTGGGAGAAAAGGCGCCCATACTCGGCAAACCACCCACGAGCACAGGGCATGAATTCTCGCATTGCCAAACTGCTTGCAGTGGAAATGCTACCATTCTAGCTGGTGAGCAAGCCAGCCTTTATCGATATGATGGGGTTTGCAATCCCACAATACAGCCTTCCCAGCCGCTTTTACTTCAGCAGGCAAGCCGTCCCTGCCCTGCAACAGCATGTGGAGCGTAAAATTAAGCATGCGCTACAACATTCAGTTAGTAGCAAGGTCCACCTGACCACCGACGCATGGACCAGTCAGCATGGCCAGGGACGCTACATTTCCATCACTGCCCATTGGGTAAATGTAGTTGAGCCTGGAACTGAAGTAGACAGTGCAAGTGCGTGGGTCCTGCCAACTTCACGGATTGCAGGCCTCTCCTCTGTACAAATTGACTCCTCCTCATACTCCTTGTCAGACTCGCCTGCACCCAGACGTACTACAACAACCTATTTCAGCACTGCATCGGCCAAACATCAACAGGCCGTGTTGAAATTGGTTTATCCTGGTAATGTTAGCCACACCACAACCGAGCTGTGGAACACGCTCAAGGAGCAGAGCGACATGTGGCTTGCGCCGTTCAACCTCCAGCCAGGTATGGTGGTGTATGACAACGGCCGAAACCTGGTCGCGGCTCTGGGACTAGGTGGTTTGACTCACATTCCATGCCTTGCCCATATCCTAAACTTGGTGGTGCAGAGTTTCCTTAGGAACTATCCTGACCTTGAGGAGCTGCTGCACAAAGTCA
>JARQOD010000001.1:14434391-14457626 GCA_033576555.1 Oophaga sylvatica | reverse complement strand
GAACCCATTTTATGCGGTCAAAAGGGGTCTTCAATGGAAGAGAAACAGACAATTATAGGCTGATAAAAAGAATAAATTCATGAGACTGATAACAGACATGTTAGGAGTGGCCAAATCATTAGTTTGTACATTCTGCTAAAAAGAGAGCACTAGTGAGCTTGATTAACTCAAAAAGGCCTGGTTGTCCACGGAAGACAACAATGGTGAATGATTGAAAAACACTTTCCATGGTAAATAAAAATCCCTTCATGACATCTAACCAGTGAAAAACACTCTCACAGAAGTAATGGTTCATTATCTAAGTGTACCATAAAGAGAGCAAATACAAATACCACAAGGTGAAAACCATTAATCAGCTTTGAAAATAGAAAGACCCAATTAGACATTGCCAAAAAAAAATCTAAAGAAACCGCCAAGTTCTGGAATAGAATTCCCTGGACAAATTAAGCTAAGATAAAACCTGTACCAGAATGATGGGAAGAAGGAAAGTATCGAGAAGGCTTGGCAACGACTCATGTTCAAAGCATAGCATTACTTTTGTAACTAGGGATGAGCTTTCCGATATTGAAATATCGGAAATCGGCCCGATATTATGATATCGGAAATCCGATTTACGATTCCGGTAATTTTTTCACATCGGAAATCAGAAATCCCATAATCCTTCAGCCTCTGAGCGCTTCGTGGAGCCAATCAGGAGCTGAAGAATTGCTGACAACATTGTGTAACTCCCTAAGCTTGGTAGGAGGCGTCCAAACATGCTAGCTAGGGGCTGCGCTGCGATTGGCTGGCTGGATGGTGTGATCAGGCAGTTATAAAAGGCTGCGTCTGCCATTTTAGCCTCCCTCTGCTGTGAAAGCAGATAGGGATAGGTTGCTGTTGAAGATAGGGAGAGATCTCTAATCTAATAGCGATACAAATTGTTTTTCAGCGACTGTAGCAGCCCCTGTGTGTTACAGAAGCAGTCTTTTTCCTCACTGACCCCGCTCAGTTTCATTTTTTGTGCTGTGCAGGCGCTCAGTGAGGTGCTTAGAAAAATATTTAGAGTTGAGAGTCCTCAGTGGTTGATACCTTTTAATGGATAACTGAAAAGATGGTAACAAATTGCAAGCTTTCGAGACTACTCAGGTCTCTTCATCAGGCATAGACTAAAACAACATCTGAAGAATTACATATTTATACACAACACAGCACAAAAAAAATGCAATAGGAAAGACAGTGAGGTGCTTAGTGAGACAGTGCAGCGCACATTCACTGCAGCTGCTGCAGCTCCTCTTGCTGCAGCACTGTGTGGTGTGTGTCTAACTGCCTTTTCACAGCCTTTTCTTTTCATCCCTTAAATCCCCTTCACCTATTTTTTCCTAAAAGTGTAGCTTCACCATCCAGTATATTTTGGTGAACACTATATAGGGATTTTTAAGTGAGGTGTTCCCCCCCGAACCTCCTCCCCAATCCCTTACCCCCATTTATCCCTCAATTTTCCTGGTGCTCGGGTGCGCTTTGCACAGTTTAGTCACCTCCGCTGCGCAGACCGCCTGTGTGCTTTTTTTGGGGGAATGCAGCCCCACTAGGTCAGTCTTTGTAGTCACATCAGACTGCAGGACCCTAGTGCGGCCTGTTCTATCGCACACCCCAAATTTTTCACCAGTAAATTCACTCTCAGTGCCCCTATAAGTGTTACTTTACCTCACAGCATCCATTGAGGTTAAAGTTAAACACTACAGTATATAGGGATTGTACTGTGAGGGCCCAAACAACCTCTGTGGCTGGTGCCACACAGCACCTGGCCCAGTCCCGGAAAATCCTTTTTTTTTGGTATCACAGCAGTGTCATTTACTGCGCTGTGACATCCGACCGTAATGTGTACACCAACACCACAAACACACGTTACTCTTTGTGTATGCCACACTAGATTCAAATAAAGTGTAGCAGACACACCATCATACAGTGCCATTAGTTTTTTTTATACCTGTTTGTAGTCCTACAGGAATAAGCACACTAATCCCTAATAATTACTTTCTTGCCATTCTGAATCCATCAATAGAGATGAAGGCAGGGAGTAAGGGACGTCCGCGCGGCGGCCGCAGAAGAGGTGCATCAGCAGCAAGACATGGTTCACATCCAGAGCAAGCAGCAGGCCCAAGTCACTCAGACACCTACTTTCACCCGGCAGCAGTTATTTATGCGCAGCTTGTTAGGAGCGCAGGGCCATAGGCTGATAAGAGAGGATCAAGTAGAAACCGTTGTTAGTTGGATGGCAGCTGAGACATCCACCTCAATGAGCGCAGCATCCTCCCAGGACCTCTCCACCACATCGGGTCATGCCACTGAGAGCAGCACCCATCTGCTTCTTCACCGCCCACTAAATTGTCCAGACATTCAGAGGGCCAGGAGACAACCTTAATCCTCTTCTCAGAATCTGTTGGCTTGGAATCTGTGTGCCAGTCAGACAGCATTCTTGCAGCTGAAGAAGAGGTAGTGTGCACAGATGCGCAACCGCTGTGTGCGTCTGAGCAAGAAGTGGAGGGTGGGCCAGTGCCCACAGTGACCAGACCCCAGTCAGCAGATGATAATGAAACTCAGCTGCCAGTTTCTGCTGATGAAAGTGTATTGGATGACGAGGTCCTTGACCCATCATGGTATGCTGAGGGGCAGCAAGCAAGTAGGGATAGCTCAGAGGAAGAGCTTGCAGGTGTGGCGCAGTATGGCCAGCCACATGGGAGAGGAAGAGGGAAAAATTGGTTGTCGGCTCCCTCAACTTCAGCACCCGTTAGGAGCAGGGCTCTTTTAAAGAGCACAAGGGGTGCGCCTAAGAGTTGTGGTACATGGGCCTTTTTCGACCAAGTTGCAGATGACATTACAGTAGTCAGATGCAAGCTTTGTTGACAAACTGTGGGGAGAGGGAAGAAAGTCAGTAACCTTAATACCACCAATATGTTGATGCAAGTCAGGAAGAGGCACCCTGTGGAGTGGCAGCATCACACTCAAGATGATTCGCCACCTGCAGCTGGTCCCCCACCTTCCATCTCTTCAGCCACAGCGGCCATCTCTTCCTCCAGCTCGCAAACAGCTGCTCCCGCTTCCTCGCCAGAATGCCAGGGTGCATCTGCAGGCAGTGTTGTACAGCGGCACACTGTCTGTACTTCGTCAGCATTAGCATCCCAATCGCTGGCATCCTCACACTCCCAATCCAGTATGCAGCCATCTGTCACACAGGTGTGGGAGAAAAGGCGCCCATACTCGGCAAACCACCCACGAGCACAGGGCATGAATTCTCGCATTGCCAAACTGCTTGCAGTGGAAATGCTACCATTCTAGCTGGTGAGCAAGCCAGCCTTTATCGATATGATGGGGTTTGCAATCCCACAATACAGCCTTCCCAGCCGCTTTTACTTCAGCAGGCAAGCCGTCCCTGCCCTGCAACAGCATGTGGAGCGTAAAATTAAGCATGCGCTACAACATTCAGTTAGTAGCAAGGTCCACCTGACCACCGACGCATGGACCAGTCAGCATGGCCAGGGACGCTACATTTCCATCACTGCCCATTGGGTAAATGTAGTTGAGCCTGGAACTGAAGTAGACAGTGCAAGTGCGTGGGTCCTGCCAACTTCACGGATTGCAGGCCTCTCCTCTGTACAAATTGACTCCTCCTCATACTCCTTGTCAGACTCGCCTGCACCCAGACGTACTACAACAACCTATTTCAGCACTGCATCGGCCAAACATCAACAGGCCGTGTTGAAATTGGTTTATCCTGGTAATGTTAGCCACACCACAACCGAGCTGTGGAACACGCTCAAGGAGCAGAGCGACATGTGGCTTGCGCCG
Organism: Oophaga sylvatica; assembly: GCA_033576555.1. Taxonomy (NCBI): domain Eukaryota; kingdom Metazoa; phylum Chordata; class Amphibia; order Anura; family Dendrobatidae; genus Oophaga; species Oophaga sylvatica. The sequence goes on along the minus strand of JARQOD010000001.1, from coordinate 14,453,801 downwards.
TTCAACCTCCAGCCAGGTATGGTGGTGTATGACAACGGCCGAAACCTGGTCGCGGCTCTGGGACTAGGTGGTTTGACTCACATTCCATGCCTTGCCCATATCCTAAACTTGGTGGTGCAGAGTTTCCTTAGGAACTATCCTGACCTTGAGGAGCTGCTGCACAAAGTCAGATACGAGTGCTCTCATTTGTGGCTTTCAAGCTTGGCTGCATCGCGCCTTTCAGCCATGCAGCGCAGATTGGGCCTGCCCGAGCACCGCATCATTGTTGACCTCCCCACCAGGTGGAATTCGACTTTACATATGCTGCGGAGGTTGTGTGAGCAGCAACCTGCAATTATGGTGTTGCAGCTGCAGCAGGCGCAAAGTAGGCGACACACATCTCAGCCCTCCCACTTTACAACCACAGAGTGGGCATCCATGAAGGACATATGCACCATTTTGAAGTGCTTTCAGGACTCCACTCTGATGGTGAGCGCGGATGCTGCTACTACTCAGCCTGACTATTCCCCTTATATGCCTTATAGAATCATCACTTAAAGGACTAAGGGATGAGGTTTCTCAGGAGGAGGAGGAGTATAATGAGACACTTGCACCAACCAGGCAATCTTCATCGGCCCGGTTGGTACAAAGCTCTGTGGGTGCCTCACAAAGGTCCAGGCAGGACACAGCAAGTGAGGAGGATGAGGAGGACTATGAGGATGAGCCAGAGGAGGAAAGTACACAGTGCTCTACTAATAGGCACCAGATACAGCATGGATGGGGTGATGCAGAGCAGCCAGAGCACATTCCTCCAGCTGGTGACAGTGATGCATGGCCAGTAGGCAGCCTTCAGCACATGAGTGACTTCATGCTGCAGTGTCTGAGAAAAGACCCACGCGTGTCTCGTATTCTCCACACAAATGACTACTGGGTGGCCACCCTCTTAGATCCACGTTACCGGGACAGCCTTGAAAGCTTAATTACATAGTTGAACTGGGCGCGTAAAATGCAGGAGTACCAAGATGCACTGGTTAATTCACTCATGTACTCTTTTCCACCGCATAGCAGTGATGCGCGTGCACTAGCAGGCACCTCAGTGCGTCCTGGGCCCAGCGGAATCCGTTCAGAAGCCGGTAGCAGAAGCAGTACATCTGCTACTGACAGGTTCGGTATACCCAACCTGTTCCAACGGTTTCTGAACCCGCAAACAGTTCGGGCACCATCAGCACAGACAGTGCAACACACTAGGAGGCAATGTTACCATGACATGGTGGCACAATACCTCTTCACCCCTGTCAGTGTGCTTCAGGATGGATCTGCCCCTTCAAGTTTTTGGTCTCCAAGTTGGATACATGGCCTGAGCTTAGCCAGTATGCCTAGGAGGTCTTGGCTTGTCCTGGTGCCAGTGTGATTACTGAACGCAGCTGGCAATGTACTAACAGGCCAACGTACCAGACTATCCGCTGCAAATGTGGACGGCTTACATTCCTAAAAATGAACCAGGCCTGGATTTCTGGTAACTTTTGCTGCCCTGGGCCAGAGTACACAGGTTACATGCATGGTTGGTAGCAGTATGAATGCTCTGTCATGTGCCTATGTTGCACACAGCGTCATCTGTTATGCTCGTGCTCTGGTCTCTACTACCAACATCTAGCACCTGGTTCTGTGACTGACTCTTTCACCTCATACTGTTTTACATGGGCTCTAGTATCGCCAGCTAGTGCCCATTTCCGTGACTGCCACTTTCACAGCATGCTGTGTTTCTGGGCAACAGTACCACCAGATGTACCTCGTTAGACCAAAGTGGAAAAAAAGGATGACAGATGCCAAACACCTATAGGCAGAAGCACAAGAGGCGGGATTCAGCCACGCCGGCTGTTTCGTGGCAGTGAAGTGCGGACACAGGTGCCTCCCCCGAGGGGTAAACTGAGTTCCAGCATCGCCAGCTGGTTCTCGGGAGTGCCCAAGGGCTCGGGTACCTCCTGCTCGACAACGCTTCCCGTTACACGGTTGTGTCCGCCGCACTGTTCCAGGCCCCCGGCTCAGTTTGCTGTTATCTGTGGTGTCGGCAGTGTAGGAGCCCCCTACGTGGACTCCGATACCTGACGCTCAAGGCTTGTCTCGACAGTGCCAGTAGGCCCGGCTCCCCCTGCTGCGACTGCGGAGTAAAGAAGACTGTGTCCAGGTTTGCGGGGCAAATGCGGCTCTTGCACCTTCTGCCAAGAAGACATTAATCCGGTAGAAGACCCAAGACAAGAAGACAGATGCAGAAGACCCAAGACAGGAAGACAGATGCAGAAGACCAAGACAGGAAGACAGATGCAGAAGACCCAAGACAGGAAGACAGATGCAGAAGACCAAGACAGGAAGCAGATGCAGAAGACCGAAGACAGAGACAGATGCAGAAGACCCAAGACAGGAAGACAGATGCAGAAGACCCAAGACAGGAAGACAGATGCAGAAGACCCAAGACAGGAAGGCAGATGCAGAAGACCCAAGACAGAAAGACAGATGCAGAAGACCCAAGACAGGAAGACAGATGCAGAAGACCCAAGACAAGAAGACAGATGGAGATGTCCCTGGACTCCTGTCTTTTTGCTCTTGAACTTGCGTCTTTGTGGGATTTTTTGGGGCTTCTCGGCAGTGCTTTTGTCTTATGTCACTACTACATTGTGGTATCCAGGCTAGAGTAATGTCAGCTGTTGCCCAGTACAGCCACTGGCACTTTTACCTTCTGCTGCTTATCTGGGTTCCAGTAACGTTAGCTGGTTCTCAGTAGAGTCAATGGCTTAGGTCCCTCCTTTGTGGTATCCGAGTTCCAGTAACGTCTGCTGGTCCTTGGTAGTACATTCTGTCACAGGTACCTCCTGCTTAGTTAACGGGCTCCGGTAACGTCAGTTGGTGCCCGTTAGTTCCATTGGCTCTTATGCTGATTTCTGCTGCCTATACGGGTTACAGACTCACCAGCTAGTTCTCTCAAGTTCCTGTGCCTACTGTTACTTCTGTGTATTTCCTCTGGCTTTGGGACATTCTGCGACCAGCCAATAGCAGAATAACCATAGATAGAGGTTTAGGAAGCAGTAGGAGCAGATGTACATGAACCAAAAGCAGAATATCAATATGCAGAATTACTGAATAACAGGAATATAATCAGCAGATGAAGACTAAGCATGGTTTAAAGGGAGTGTATTCGTTCCTCCACGTGGTGCTCCTGGAAACTCCCTGCAAAGCAAGGTGAGCTGAACGCGGACACATGTCAGTCAAAGGGCATATTGACACCACCACTGGCAGTTTTAATTTAATAACGTAAAATAACTATCCCTAACCCTGACAACTAACCCTAACCCTAACTAACCCTAACCACTAACTCTAACCCCTAACCCTTACCCTAACCCTACTAAGCCTAACCCTTACCTTACTAACCATAAACCCTAACCCTACCCCAACTAATCCTAACCCAAAGAAAAAACAACGCTGTTAAGAAAATGGCGACCAGTTTTCCTGCTACAGCTTTCGCTCTGTGCATTTTTCTAGCGATTTTTTTGCTCCTCTGCCTCTGCAAACTCCTTCCCCATTATCCTGAGGTGTTTCCCCTCCATTTTATCCATTATATAGCACTGTAGTGGTCATTTTGTAATTCCGATTTTTTTGCTCCCATTGACTTGCATTGATATCTGAAATTGAAAATTCCGATATCCGATATTTTTCCAATATCGGAAATTGGAATTCCGATATGATATCGGGCAATATCGCTCATCCCTATTTGTAACATATCGTGGAGGCAGTGTGATGGCGTGGACATGCATGGCTTCCAAAGGCATTAAGTCACTTTTGTTTATTAATGACACTACTGAAGACAGAAGCAGTGGGATGAATTCTTAAGTGTACAGGGTGATAACTTCTGCTCACATTTAACCAAATACAGCAAGGTTGATTGGACGGCGCTTCACAGTACAGATTGACAATGAGCCAAAACATTTTATGAAAACAACCAAAGAGGATTTTAAGGCAAAGAAGTGGAATATTCTGCAATGACCAAGTCAATCATCAAATCTAAACCCCATTGAGCACTATTTCACAGGCTTAAGACAAATTTTAAGGCAGAAAGAACCAAAAGCAAGCAATGACTGAAGTCTGCTGCAGTAAAGACCTGTCAAAGCATGACAAAGAATTATTTGGTGTTGTTCAAAGCTTCCAGACTTTAGGCAGTCATTGACTGGAAAAGGATTATCTACTAAGTATTAAAAATTAACATTTTATTTATGGCAAAGTTATTTTGCCCAATTATTTTTGCGTCCCTGAAATGTGGAGGCTTTGTAGAAAAATGGTTGCAATTCCTAACTGTTTCACAGAGTATTTTTGTTCAACACCTTTAATTAATCCTGAAAGTCTACACTTCTATAGCATATCACTTGTTCCATTTTAAAATAAAATAGTGGCACGCAGAGCTGGAATCACAAAGATTTGGTTACTGTACACATATTTTTGGACCTAACGGTATATGAAACGATAAGTCACAATTGCATCCTTTAAGCTATATCCTGAGGTGTCAATCTTAACGAGGTTGTCATAACTTGAAAGCAGGGCACTGAAATGGTCTGAAGGAATGGAGCACGGGGTTGTGCATGAAAGTCACCACTCCATTCACTGTCTTTGGGAAGAATAGAGATAGTTAAGTTCTGAGGTCCAAAGCTCTTTTCAGAAGGAGCATTTCAGAGCCCCAATCTTGGGATCAGTGGGGTTCCAGCAGTCAAATCCCAAGTGATCACCAATTTATCACCCATCCCAGGGATAAGTGATAACTTGTCAAGTCAATATAACACATTTTCTAGAATTCCTAAATGTTGCTAATTTGGAAAGGTCTAGATTGGACAATTAACTATCAATGGCACCTTGCATTTTCCAAAAAAGAAAATGTTATAAAATTACTTAAAACATTCTGATAAATAATAATGAAGAAGAATATGACTATAGTAATAAATTGGTCTTTGAATACTGAATAAACGCACAGTCTTTAAAAAATATTTTGATTTTTGTAGTTGAAGGAAACCTCGTTTATAATCCAGAGTGCTAACATAATTCCTACTGTTATGCAAATAACAGCAGGACAGAGGACACTGTGCAACTTGGGCAGATGCTCCATAATTATCTCAGCCTAAATTTACTGGCATTATTAAAAACAACATAAACGGCCCAAGTTCCAAAAAAACATATCTATCAAGGGACATCACTGTCACAAGATCAAAAGTCCACACTTGACAAGCTAAGACACCCCCCTGTACTCCTCCATCCCAATGCACCGGGGTGTACATACTACATGAGGCTGCTGCTTTACCTGTTAAAACACTATAGGGAAAAAAAGTAGAATTTAGGACTTTCAATTGACATGACATTCTGTAATTTCCCCCCGGGATCAATAAAGTGTATTGTATCGTATCGTATGAAAGCAGTATTACTAAAAGTTTCTACAAATAAATGCTGGAAAATATACAATGGGAAAATAAGTATTTGATACACTTCCGATTTTGCAAGTTTTCCCACCTACATAGAGAAGTCTGTAATTTTTATCTTAGGTACACTTCATCTGTGAGTAGTGTTGAGCGATAATGCTCGATATCTAAAAATATCGTATCGAAATTGTATCGCCGATAGCACTAAATATCGTCGATATCCGATTCCGATTGCGGAAGTCCAATGTAAGTCTATGGGAACAAAATATCGACATTAAAAAAAAACATTCTTGCCTTGTTGGTTAATTGTACATGAAGGAAAACAACAAAGACTAATGTAGAATGTATTGGGGGAGGTTGAGGAGACAATAAAGGCATACATGTTTAACCCAATGCATTGGAATAGCATTAATATATATTTTTTTGGAAATACGTTTGGATTGACTAACAAATTGACAATGTTGTTAACCTTTTTTCTATTTTGGCAAATATGTATGTTTCACAACTTCCATGCTCTTCACCTTTTTAACTTTTGCCAGTGCCACACTTTCTCCTTCATAATCTTCAGCAGCATCATCTTTCTCATCAAATTATTCTTCATCTTCACCTTCTTAATCTTCTTCTTAAACTTCTTGCTATTCATGTTTTTGTTTACATTACTCATATTGTTATTATTAAACTAATTAATCTTCTTCATATTCAAATTCTTCATCTTCTTCATCTTCTTCATCATATTCTTATTTGTGACAGAGATTCCTGTACTTGTAATCTGTAAAAGTATGAATTGTTCATCCTTCCGTTCTTGCTGTCACACAAAGATTTAAATTACAACAGTATTTGTCCGTGTTCAGTTTAGTCTGCAGCAGCAGCAGGCATTTTCCAGGGGCACCACGAGGAGGAACGGACTCACCCCCATACACTGCTTAGTCTTCTTCTGCTTAGAATTTAGAGCATATATTTTGCTCTTCATTTTGGTCTTATACTTCATGTTCTTCTGCTTTTTGATCTTTTGCTTACTGTTCTTCTGTCTCTTGTTCTGTATCTTGTAGTTTGTCTTAACCTTCTTTGTCCTGTTGGTGATCTTCTTCTGGGTAATCTTTTATTTTTTCTTTGTGATGGGTGTTCAGGCTGGTTGGCTTCATGCTCGTCGTCCTTGTTGTCGTCATCTTCTTCTGGGTGGTCTTTAATGTCGTCTAATTTCCGAGAAACAGCTGACGTTACTGGAACCCTGACGGGTATCAGATGGAGCAAGAGACAATGGAAGTAACGAGGACCAGCTGACTGTGCTGGACCCCGGACGGGTAGCAGAAGGAAAAGAGGCAATGTCACAACCGAGTACCAGCTGACGTTACTGTGACACGGTTACTAAGCAGGAGGTACCTGTGCTCCAAAGCACTACCAAGGACCAGCAGACGTTGCTGGAACTCGGATATGGAGATGGAGGCACCTAGGCCAAAGGCACTGGGGAGAACCACTTGACGGTACTGGACCCCGGACGGGTAGCAGAAGGAAAAGAGGCAATGTCACAACCGAGTACCAGCTGACGTTACTGTGACACGGTTACTAAGCAGGAGGTACCTGTGCTCCAAAGCACTACCAAGGACCAGCAGACGTTGCTGGAACTCGGATACGGAGATGGAGGCACCTAGGCCAAAGGCACTGGGGAAAACCACTTGACGGTACTGGACCCCGGACGGGTAGCAGAAGGAAAAGAGGCAATGTCACAACCGAGTACCAGCTGACGTTACTGTGACACGGTTACTAAGCAGGAGGTACCTGTGCTCCAAAGCACTACCAAGGACCAGCAGACGTTGCTGGAACTCGGATACGGAGATGGAGGCACCTAGGCCAAAGGCACTGGGGAGAACCACTTGACGGTACTGGACCCGGACGGGTAGAAGAACGCACCCATGAAAATGTAAGTTGACAGGACGCAAGCCGTCCGCAGTTACCGAATCACACAGTCCTACAGTGGGTGCTTATCCTATTGTCACAATGGAAACCGCCTTTATTTACATATCCCACAGCACACATAGGAATCACCTAAACTGCAGGCACCATAGAGTCGGCTAACCCGAATGCAACACGACAGCACAACTTATTGGAGGATAATTGACGTTCACACTGCCAGGAAACAGCTGTCGTGCTGTAACCAGGCTGGCCAGGAGTCAGTACCCCTGCCAATTACTTACGAGCAACAAATGGCGGTGTTGTAGCCCAGGGAGTAGAGTTCAGGTGGTAGAAAGATGAACATAACAGGAGACATGGAAAACGTTGCCAAACAGTTATTTAATCTGAAAACGGACAGGCAAATTCAGGTGAGATCCATGCCTTGTTCATTTTCAGAAAAGTAAGCCGGTCTACATTCTCTGAGGATAGTCGCATGCGACGGTCTGTTACTACACCACCTGCAGCACTAAAGACACGCTCAGATAATACACTGGCAGCAGGGCAAGCCAGCACCTCCAATGCATACTGGCTAAGCTCTGGCCATGTATCCAACTTAGAGACCCAAAATTTGAAAGGGGAAGAGGCATCTGGGAGTACACTTAGAGGGAAAGCCAAGTAGTCTGTCACCATCTTACGGAAACGTTTCTTCCTGGTGACTGGAGCCGTCTCGGATGGTGTAGACCTTGCTGGCGCTGTCACAAAACTTTGCCACATTTGTAACATACAGTTCTTGCCCTGTGCAGAGGCGCTGCTTCTGATCCCTCTTGTTGTAGAGGTGTCTACACTGCCTCGACGCACAGAGCTGCTTTGTAAAGCAGTAGCAGCAGCAGCACCTCTCTCGGCTGGAATGTACAACAGTATGGATTGCACCAGTGTGTCTTGGTACTCCTGCATTTTACGATCCCGGTTCACCGGTGTGATGAGGGTTTGTAAGTTGTCCCGGTAGCAAGGGTCTAGGAGGGTGTACACCCAATAATCTGACGTGCTGAGAATGTGGGCGATGCGGCGGTCGTTTCTCAGGCACTGAAGCATGAAATCAACCATGTGCTGCAGACTCCCAACTGGCCAACAAAGGCTGTCCTCTGGAAGAGGCGTCATCTCTGTCTCCTCTGCATCACCCCACCCTCGCTCTACATACTGACTACAGCGTTGTGTACCTCCCTCTGTAGGGATTTCTTCCTCCTCCATTGACTCCTCCTCCTCCTCATCCTCCTCACAAAGTGAGCCCTGCCCAGCCCTTTGTGAGGAACCACGTTGCGCTGACTGTCCTGAAGGTAATTGAATTTGTGACTCCTCATCCTCCACCTCTTCCAAAACCTCTTCCTTTAGTGCTTTCAGTGATTTCTGAAGCAGGCAGATAAGGGGGACAGTCATGCTGACTAGTGCATCATCTGCACTCGCCATCCGCGTTGAGACATCAAACGCACGCAAAACGTCGCAGATGTCCTTCATAGAGGCCCACTCAGTAGTGGTGAAGTGTGAACGGCGCAAATTGCGAGTTGATTGCGCCTGTTGCAGCTGATACTCCATTACTGCTGGCTGCTGCTCACACAACCGCTCCAACATATGTAACGTGGAATTCCACCTGGTGGGTACGTCACATATGATGCGATGTTCAGGAAGGGAAATCTGACTTGCAGAGCTGCAATGCGCGATCTGGCCATGCTGGAACGTCGCAAGTGAGCGCACTCTAGGCGGACCTTGTGCAGCAGTGCATCAAGATCCGGATAGTCCCTCAAAAAACTCTGCACGACCAAGTTGAGCACATGTGCCAGACATGGTATGTGAGTGAGGTTGCCAAGGCCCAGAGCTGCCACCAGATTTCGGCCATTGTCACACACTACCAAGCCTGGCTGGAGTTTAGCTGACAAAAACCACACATCGCTCTCCTGCTTGATGGCATCCCAGAGCTCCTGCGCTGTGTGGCTTCGATTCCCCATGGGAATTAATTTCAGTATGGCCTGTTGACGTTTGGCCACGGCTGTGCTCATATCGGTCGCAACAGGTAAGCGTTCACGGGTCCATGTGGAGGTATACCGTGACGGCTCGTGCAGCGATGATTCTGAGGAACTGGAGTAGGAGGAGGAATCAATGTGCACAGACTGGATTCCTGCAATCCTTGGAGTTGGCAGAACACGTACAGCGCCACTGGCAAGATCTGTACCCGGCTCCACAACATTGACCCAATGGGCAGTGAGGGAAAGGTATCGTCCCTGGCCATGGGTACTGGTCCACGCATCGGTGGTCAGGTGGACCCTGCTACTGACGGCGTTTAGTAGCGCATGTTTAATGTTTCCCTCGACATGTTTTTGCAGAGCAGGGACAGCTTGCCTGCTGAAATAAAATCGGCTTGGCACATTATATTGTGGGACTGCCAATGCCATAAAGTTCCTGAAACTGTCAGTCTCCACCAGCCTGAATGACAGCATTTCAAGGGACAGGAGTTTTGCAAGGCCAGCATTCAGAGCCTGTGCTCGTGGATGGTTTGCCGAGTATGGCCGTCTTTTATCCCATGCCTGTGTTACCGATGGCTGTTTTTTGTTCTGGGAGTGTGACGATGACTGTGAACTTGCTGCAGTGGGTGGAATAACAGTTTGTCTATGGACAACAGTGACCGAGGTTCTTCCATGGAGATCCTGTGAGGAAGCCGAAACAGGTGTGTGAGAGCTGGAGGTAGAGGCTCGAACTGACCTAAAGATTAGGTGCTGCTGTAGGTTGGCCTACATCTCCAGTGTGTCTTTGTAACTCAGCTACGTGCTTTGTCCGTACATGTGTCCACATATTTGTGGTATTCAGGTTCCTGATATTTTTACCTCTTTTAACTTTTTGCTTACACAGCTTGCATTGAACATAGCAAATATCATCTACAAGTCTGTCAAAAAAGGACCACGCAGTGCAAGTCATGGGAGCGCCAATTTTGACAGTTCTAAGAGAACTGCTCCCAACAGGTGCCAAACTGGAGGCTACAGGCAAGCGAGTCTGCAGCCTACCTCTCCCTCCTCTTTGTACCGTTGGGACAATCTCTTCCTCAGAGCTGCTCCCACCACCTTCCTGTTGCTCACGCCATGTTGGGTCTCGGACTTCATCATCTCCACTACCCTCTTCCAACACCTGCTGCTGTTGGATGGTCTGGGCAGCACCATGCTCCACAAAACCTGGCACCTGAGTCTCATCATCATCATAAGATGCGTTCTGCAGTGTGCTGTCCATCGGCACTGGCTCACCCGCCTCTTCAGATTGAGAGAGACACAGCTGTTGCGCATCACTGCATACTCCCTCTTCTTCAAATTGCAGAATGCTGCTTGCCTGTGCCCGTGTTTGCGAGCCAACAGATTCTGAGAACAGAAGCAGAGACTCAGCTGGCTCCTGTACAGAACTCTCTGACTGCCTGGGCAATTTGACAGGCGGTGAACAGACAGATGGTTGCTCAACAGTGTTGTGTTCCTGAGAGGAGGTGGAAGGAATTGAAGTCGATGCATTGGCTGCCATCCAACCAACAACGGCTTCAATTTGTTCTTCCAGCAGCAGGGGGCACGCCGAGCTCCTACCAAAGTGCGCATAAAGGAACGCTCACGGGGAAAACTGGTGGATGCTGTGTCACTGAGGGCGGCAGCAGCCACAGAATCCCCACGTCCTCTCCCTGCTGAAACTTCACGGCCACGACCACGTGACTTACTCACAGACTTCTTCATCTTGGTAGATTGATAAAGAAAGTCAGAAAAGTTATAAGGCCTAAGTGTGGTTATTACACAGAGACTGAAGTGAACACTGAAACACAACTGTTCACAATCTGTGAAAGGCTACTCCTTTGTCTACTTCTATAGTGTTTGCAACCAATGTATTGTATACGGATGGAAGCGCGTCACACTAATAGATTATATTTTAAATGGAATGGAGCAGAAACAATTGGAGATAAATGAAAAGGATGAGCCACTGAGACACGCTCAGCAGAGTACAAGCAGCAGTGCTTGAACAAGTAACTGGAGCGTGATGTGCACTCAAAAAATAAAAAACACAGACTGAAGTGAACACTGAAACACAACTGTCCACAATCTGTGAAAGGCTACTCCTTTGTCTACTTCTATAGTGTTTGCAACCAATGTATTGGATACGGATGGAAGCGCGTCACACTAATAGATTAGTTTTTTCAAATATGAATGGAGAGCAACAATTGGAGGAAAAATGAAAAGGATGACCACTGAGACACGTCAGCAGAGTACAAGCAGCAGTGCTTGAACAAGTAACTGGAGCGTGATAGCACTCCAAAAATAAAAAACACAGACTGAAGTGAACACTGAAACACAACTGTCCACAATCTGTGAAAGCTATCCTTTGTCTACTTCTATAGTGTTTGCAACCAATGTATTGGATACGGATGGAAGCGCGTCACACTAATAGTTAAATTGCATGGAGCTGCAAGAATTACACTGAAGGAAAAAAAAAAGAGTCTGTGAGTGACATGTGCAGATGCCTACAGACAGCGTTGCATGCAGAGCAAACTGCAGCGTCACCTGCACTCACACACACCTTGCAGAGCTGTTAAAACAACACTGCAGGCAAAAGGAAGCTTTACACAGCGGTTGGTGCTAGCCTGCCTACAGCACAGTACACTAAATCGCAATCTCTAACTGTCCCTCAGAGTCAGCACAGCAGCGTTCTGTCCCTTACTGAATTCACAGCACAGTGACGCTAAAATGGCGGCGGCGCCTTTTATAGTGCATTCTGACATCATTTCAGCATCCAATCACAGCCATGCCATTAGTTAACATGACCGCAGCAGTACAGGATGTGCCCACACTTCTTAGGATTCCTCATTGGCTGACTAAAATCACATTGCCTCGCAAAGAATTATGGGAACTTCCGATTCCGGTATTCGATAAGACGAAAATATCTAAACGAATTATCGAAAGGCCGATAGAGCTAATATCGGCCGATAGCCGATATTTGCATTATCGTATCGCTCAACACTATCTGTGAGAGACAGAATTTAAAAATAAAAACAGAAAATCGCATTGTATAATAGAGAAAGAAACGGAAGGTTATGAAGCAGCTGACAACACTAGAAGTGGACGACCACGGAAAACTTCCTCCAAAGTTGATCACATTATAAAGAAAAAGTCAGTATCTGATGTCCATAAATGTCCTGTACAGATTTCGCACGAAATTAATGTAGAATATGGGGTCAAAGTGAGTCGCCAAACTGAAGCGATGGCTAAGGGCAATAGGGTTGAATGCACAAGTTCCAGTCAAGAAGACATTCACCTCTGCAAAGAACTGGAATGTCCATCTTGAGTTTGTCAAAGAACACAGCTAATGGAAAGAGACAGATTGGTCTAAGCTGTTGTGGTCGAAATCCAAGTTCAATCTGGTAGTGATGGCAAGCACTATATATACCACCCAATTGGAAAACAATGATATAAAGTAAAAAACACCTACAGTGAAACATGGTGGTGGCAATGTCATGTTTGGGGCTGCTTTTCTGCATCTATCATTGGCCCTCTGCACAGAAATGATGGAAATATGAACGCCACCATGTACAAGGATATACTGGAGAATGTAATGCTGCCACATGGTGAAACCAAAGCAGATAGGGGCTGGAAATTCCAGCAAGACAATGATCCTAAGCACACATACCAATTTAGACAAAACATGGTTAGCAAAATAAAATGTTCTCCTGCAGCAATGGCCAAGCCAATCACCTGATATAAACCCTATAGAGCACCTTTGGGATGAGTTAGGGCAATGAGTTTGGCCCGTACGCAAAGCAATAAAGATTAATTGTTTGCCGATTTGCAAATGGAATGGAGCAAGACCGAGTCTAAGAACACACATCATGTTCAAAACGCATTCCGTTGTTTTTATAATTGACACCAACTTCTCTTTCTATTTTTTTAGCTCCTCAAAACAATGCCTCTCATTTTATTACACTGCAATTAAAGATTTACCTTTTACCTGGTCTTGTTGGAGCTGGGTTTTTCTACCTTTATATTCCTGCATTCGCTCCCTATCATAACTTCAGCGATGGACAGCAACTCTTCAGAATTCAGACTCGGAATCTTACGTCACTGACTAGGCCTTACGCAAAGTTATTACATTGCAAGGAGATGACTATCATGATGTTGCCTTAAGACCTGAACTGAAGGAAGTGAGCCAGAAGATCTCCAGGCGGGAATAATTGAAAGTTGAGGTGAATTACCGTAAATATAACACTTATTAACAATTTTTCACCCCTCCATTTCTTGTGTTCTGGAATATGGAGAGACCTCAGAAGTTAATTAATGACTTATATTGGCAATTGGGGTGCATTCGACTTGTATAAAATTTCCCTATCAAGTGTAAGCGAATCTAACAAATTTGAATTTCGGCAGATTTGCTTACCGCTGCTTATTAGCTTTCATACTCTATATGATATTATTGGAATTATTACAATTGTTTAGTCTTCGCCTGATGAAGAGACCTGAGTAGTCTCGAAAGCTTGCAATTTGTTACCATCTTTTCAGTTAGCCATTAAAAGGTATCAACCACTGAGGACTCTCAAGTCTAAATATTTTTCTATCTACTGGCTAACACGGTACGAAGATATACAATTGTTTGGAGACACTTGAGAAGTTTAACCTTCTTCATATCTCGCTATATAGAGGGTGGCTATTTCTGAGACAGATATTGGCTCAAGAAAGAAACAAATATAACTCTGATTTTCATGGGTCAGGTTTCCTACATTCCATCGTATGATAGCAGTTAATTGTACGGTACTGCCAATGTGTTCTGCAAAGGATCAAGGTTTCTTTGGAAATGTGATTACTAGAGTTGAGTGAAACAGGTCGTTCATTTTCAAAAGTCGCCGATTTTCGCCAAAGTTGGGTTTCATGAAACAAAACCCTACCGTGGAGTGAGTTCGGTCACGTGTTCGGCGACCATTTTGCTGGAGTCGGTTTTCCCCTACACTTTAAGTGCCTTTTCTCTGCCAATGAGCAAGGACGCAGGCTGTGGGCAACGTGATGACATAGCAGGCAGAGAGCACCATCTTAGAGAAGGGCATTGCAGCGATTGGCTGGCTTTCAGTGGCGTCACAGTGCATATAAAATCCCTCAGCGCTGACCGCCATTTTACAACTGCCGAACTCAGTGTAGGGGAAGGTTGCTGATGGTGCGTCTGTGCAGGGAGAGCATTAGGCAGGGCCTAAACCAAAAAAATAACTTTGTGCTGATAGCGATTAGCTGTACAGTGACTGTGCAGCGAGAGGGGAGGATTTTAGTGTGTGCAGCAACGCTGGTACTTAGGCTGCCTGCCTGCCAGCGACGCTGTAGAAATTGCTTGTGTGGACCATCAGATCTGATTACAGGCTGCCTGCCTGTGATAAAGGGGCAATTAACTTGGTGGAGTAGCTGAGCTGCCTGCCAGTGACAGTGTACAAATTGCTTGAGTGGAGCATCACATCTGATTAATAGGCTATCTGCCTGTGATAAAGGGGCAATTAATTTGGTGGAGTAGCTGAGCTGCCTGGCAGTAACAGTGTACAAATTGCTTGAGTGGAGCATCACATCTGATTAGTAGGCTGCCTGACTGTGATAAAGGGGCATTTAATTTGGTGGAGTAGCTGAGCTGCCTGCCAGTGACAGTGTACAAATTGCTTGAGTGGAGCATAACATCTGATTAATAGGCTATCTGCCTGTGATAAAGGGGCAATTAATTTGGTGGAGTAGCTGAGCTGCCTGGCAGTAACAGTGTACAAATTGCTTGAGTGGAGCATCACATCTGATTAGTAGGCTGCCTGACTGTGATAAAGGGGCAATTAATTTGGTGGAGTAGCTGAGCTGCCTGGCAGTAACAGTGTACAAATTGCTTGAGTGGAGCATCACATCTGATTAGTAGGCTGCCTGACTGTGATAAAGGGGCATTTAATTTGGTGGAGTAGCTGAGCTGCCTGCCAGTGACAGTGTACAAATTGCTTGAGTGGAGCATAACATCTGATTAATAGGCTGCCTGACTGTGATAAAGGGGCAAATAATTTGGTGGAGTAGCACAGCTGCCTGCCACTGACAGTGTACAAATTGCTTGTGTGGATCAGCAGAGCTGATTACTAGCCTGCCTGCCAGTTCTAAGGGGGAAATTTCAGTTAGTTACCGAGTGTTCTGTTTTTCCCACACTGTATAGAGCTATACGCTCCTCACAGTACCCTGTACCGGCTGGTATCAGGGACAAATACAGGCTGACTATCTGTGTGTGACTCTGGAAATACATACGGAGATTTACAATTCCCCCAACACTGTATACAGCTGTACGCAACTGAGACAGTACACTTTTCCTGATTTTGATATTCTGGTGTTAGCCAGACTGGGCCTGTGACCGTGTGTCTTACTGCTGAAATATATACAGAGCTTTAAAATTCCCCCAACACTGTGTATAGCTGTACGCTTCTGATACTGTACACTTTTTTGGTTTTTATATTCTAGTGTAATCCATACTGAGCCTGTGAGAGTCTGTGTCTGTTACTCTGCAAGTATATACGGAGATTAAAATTTTTCACCTTCACCGTTGACAGCTGTAAACTTCTGATACTGTACCATATATCTGCTGTTATTTTGGGTACATTTACACAAACATGAGGAAGTATGGTGGAAGAGGTCACGGACGTAGTCGTGGGGGGCCACCTGCTACTGATGTTGGTGGTGGTGGTACATCTGCTGGTAGTGTCAAAAGCACAATATCACCTAAGGCAGGAGGCTCCAGAAGGCCTGGAAAGCTCCCTTTTCTGGGAGTAGGTAAACAACTTATAAAGCAGGAGCATCAGGAACTGGCTTTGTCTTACATTGCCAAAACAGCCTCCAGCTCTATCTCCTCCTCTTCTGAAGTTTCAAAAGTTCCAAGCACTGAGTCGTCAGTGCAGGCTTCTGGTCAGGGAATAACCCCATTCCTTGTATCCTTCACCCCCACCAAAAGTGAAGGATGAAGCAGCCCACACTTCAGATTACTCCATGGAGCTCTTTTCACATACCATGCCTGGGTTATCAAGTCAAATCCTGAATTCCCCAGTCCAAGATGAATCTGACATGGAGTGCACTGATGCACTGCCACTGCTATCTGATTCTGATGGTACATTCACCCAGAGCACTGCATTGCCCTCGCAGTCTACTGAGCCAGAATCTGACCCTGATGAAACTCAGGTGCCCCTTCCAGCATACGATACCACCTTACATGGTGACACAGAGGAAGGTGCAGATGAAATTGAAGAGGAGGTGATGGATGACCAGTTTGTTGACCCTGTTTGGCATCCATTGGGGGAAGAGTGTGCCACTGGCAATAGCTCAGAAGAGGAGGAGGATCCGCGGCAGGCATCGACATCGCAGCTGCGGTTATCTGGCAGGCCCATAGCAGTCCAAAAACGTGTTAAAAAAAGAAAAAGAGTTGCAGGACAGCTTGGCCAGACGGTCAAATTAGCACAGCGTGCAAGCCCTGAAAATTTATCCCATAGTAGGAAGAGTGCAGTGTGGCACTTTTTTGACCAAAATCTTATTGATGAGGCAAAGGTTATCTGTAAGAAGTGCGGAAGGACCTTTAGCTGAGGGAAAAATCTCCGAAAATTGAATACCAGTTGCATGCTTAGATATTTAAACACCATGCACTTGCAAGCGTGGACGGACTACAAAACCTCACTAAATTTTAACGCCTACATTGCCAAACTGATCTCATTAGAGATGATGCCCTTCTGTTTGGTTGAAAGCGCAGCTTTCCGAGAGCTCATGGCCTACACTGTCCCACACTATGACCTACCCAGTCGGCACTTCTCTTCTAGAAAAGCCATCCCTGCCCTCCACCTGCATGTGAAAGACCGCATTGTCCATGCACTCAAACAATCAGTGACTGGAAAGGTGCACCTCACAACAGATGCATGGGCCAGTAGGCATGTCCAGGGCAGTTACGTGTCCATCATTGTGCACTGGGTTAATGTAGTGGATGCAGGCTCCACAGGGGACAGCGGCGGTGGGACAGTGCTGCCTAGCCCACGGTATAGGCAACAGTTAGCTGTAGGCATTCGACCCTCCTCCTCTTCCTCCTCCTCCAGAAGCAAAAGCTCGTCAACAGAGCGCAGTTGCACGAGCACCCATCTGCAGCTGCCAGTGTTGCACACGAGGTGTCCCATTATCGATCAGCTAGTGGTAAGCGTCAGCAGGCTGTTTTAAAGATGATGTCTTTGGGCGACAACAGACACACTGCGGAGGTAGTGGCCGACTACTTGCAGCCAGAAACTGAGTCATGGCTGGGCTGTCTACATCTTGAGCCTGGCAAGGTGGTCAGTGATAATGGCCGTAATTTTGTGGCAGTCATAGCCCTGGCAAAACTCAGACACATACCTTGCCTGGCTCACACCTTGAACCTGGTGGTGCAGTGCTTCATAAATAATTATCCGGAGTTACCAGACCTGCTCCATAAGGTGCAAAGACTGTGCTCGCACATCCGTCGCTCGCCCCTAGACTCCAGTCGTATGCAGAGGCTGCAGAGATCACTCCACCTCCCTAAGCACCGCCTAATCATAGACGTTGCAAGAAGGTGGAACGACACCATGCACATGGTTGAGAGGCTGTGTGAACAGAGGCAGGCTGTTTTGCATTTGTGGGAGGAACCACGGGAAGGCAGTTTGAGGGCGGACATGGAATTGTCGGATGTGCAGTGGTCAAAGCTGAAAGACCACTGTAAAGTCCTTCAGTGTTTTGAGGAATGCACACGGCTGGTAAGCGCAGACGACGCCATCATAAGCATGAGCATTCCACTTATGTGTCTGCTCATGCAAAGTTTGACGCACATTAAGGATCAGGCGTCTTCAGCGGAGTAGGAGGAGGAGGGAAGCCTTCATGACAGTCAGGCATTGTCAGCTCAGAGAAGTGTCCTTGACGAGGTGGAGGAAGTAGAGGAAGAGGATGAGGATGAGGGGATGTTTATTTTGGGGAAGATGATGCTTCTCAGGGGGCAAGAGAAAATGTTGGCTTGCCAAGGTCAGGCACAGGGTTTGTGCTTGAATGGAGGGATGTGGATTTGGCAGAAAGTGCTCTTCCACCCACCACTGGCAGTGCATCACTGACACCTGGAACATTGGACCACATGTGTGATTATGTCTTGCGGATCTTAAAAAGGGACCCCCGCATTGCCAAAATTAAGAAGGATGACGACTACTGGTTGGCCAGCATCCTCGATCCACGCTATAAAGGCAAATTACAGAACATCATGCCACAGGAGAACCTAGAGCTGATATTGGCAAACAAACAAGCAACTCTGGTAAACCGTTTGTTAGAGGCATTCCCAGCACACAGCAGCGGTGCAGGTTCTACCACAAGCCGTACTGGGCCAAATGGAAGAGGTGTTCATGGTGCACACAGCCGAAGTGGCGTTGGAGACAGGGGTTTCATGACCATGTTGTGGACTGATTTCTCGAGTACCGCTCACATGTTAGGTAATACTGAATCAATTGCAACAGACAGGAGACAGCAGTTGTCAACTATGGTTCAAAATTACCTCTCCTCCCCCTCTCGATGTTCTCCCTCAAAGTTCATTCCCCTTTGACTACTGGGCCTGAAAACTGGACACCTGGCCTGAATTGGCACAATATGCCTTACAGGAGCTCGCTTGCCCTGCTGGTAGTGTGCTATCAGAAAGAGTCTTCAGTGCTGCTGGATCAATCCTGACAGAAAGAAGAATATGGCTGTCGACCCAAAATGTAAGTGATCTCACCTTCATTAAAATGAACCATGCCTGGGTTTCAAAGGATTTTGTACCACCTTCCCCTGATGACACATAGGTTGCCAGCAAAATTGCTTGGTTTGTCCTCCCTTTCCTCCGACTTCTCCAATTCCTCCATTTGCAGTTGCTGAACATCCAGCCTACACCTCAACGTATGCCAGTTTTTCCACCTCCCTAACTTGTCTGTACCCCCCCAGGGTCAGCACCTAGTGCACCTGGGCAAGTGCCGGTGCCCTGAGCAGGTGAGGAGACCCACTCGCCGTCAGAGACACCGGCGCACTATGAGAGGCCCTGTGCC
>JARQOD010000001.1:14413340-14434291 GCA_033576555.1 Oophaga sylvatica | reverse complement strand
CGAGAGAAACGGGAAAGTCGCTCATCTAAGTGAATTACCTATTGTCTGTAGCAGAATACACTTTATTTTTTTTCCAATGTATTGGAAATAATTTTAATAATTCCATGACAATCTCATGTTCAGGGAGGAGTGTTTTGACATCCAAGATAGGTCAGAAATTAATCATCTAGAATTACTTATAGAAGGTGACTCTAACGTAGAGCTGGTGACTCATTTAACATTACAGGTAATTGGAACGTAACCTCTGTTGGCTTTTCTGTGTTAAGGATTCAAGTTTCCGAACACAGCCTTAAAAGGCCACAAAGTGGAAGGTAAAATTGAATGCTTTATGAAAGCTATTTTTTTGACATTCATTAAGATAAACTGTTACCAGTCTTTGTCAGAAACAAGACAGAAATTGACCAAATATATAAAATTGAATGTGTCAAACCGGGGTCAACAGACATCAAATACTGTGCAGTATTGTCTTGTTAATCTCAAGATCTTAGTAGCCCTATTAAAATAGAGTTATTGTCATTATTTTTCCAATGTAATAGTTTTTCATGTTTGACAAGCCTAAAATGGAATTTTGAAAACTTTATTGAATGGAAAGTTTGTCCTCCTAAGTATCCCAATAAAATGTATATGAAAATGAATGTATTTTAAAAATCACCCCACAAATAGTATGACTGTCTGGGCAAGAAAAGTTCTAGATTTAGGTGCGGTCACATTTCAATCTCAGGGAAATATAGGTGGGGTGTTGTGTGACAGGACACAAACCAATACCAACAGCAGCGTACAAATTTCATTGAGCAAAACTTTTGATTCTGGAAAAATGTTTAATGTAGCTCTTATTCATTCACACCTGAAATACTGCAACTTTCTACTCTTCGGTCTCCCTCTTAACTCTCCCCTCTCAAATCTACCATTAATGCAGCAGCCAGGATTGTATTCCTGTCCAACCGCTACACCAATGCCTCCATCCAGTGCCAACCATTGTACTTGTTACCCATCCACTACAGAATCCAATATAAACTTAAAACTGTTCCACACAAATCGCTTCACATTTCTGCGTCCCCCCAACATCTCCTCCTTCATCTCTATCTACCACCCTACCTGTACTCTCCATTCTGCTAGTGACCTAAGGCTAACATCCTCAATAATCTGAAACTCCTACTCCCTTCTCCCAGACTTCTCACGAGCTGTACCAGTTTTCTGGAATGCGCTACCCCAGACAATCTGAATAATTCCCTTTAACCACAGTTTCAAGATTACCTTAAAACCACATGTCTTTACACTGGCCTAGCACTGGCCTATACCTCACTCCAGTAATCCAACTATTCCCTATTCTCTCTTCCTCGCACTTAGTAGCACTCTCTCTGTACTGTACACATACCGTCCGGTGACCAGTTCATGTAGCTTCATTTGAATGCCCCTATTTATTATATTGATGGCTGGACCATACATCCAAGCTCTTTTTTACCATTCACCTTTTGGGTCTCCTGAATATCCCCATAGACTGCAAGCTTCTGATCAGGAACCTTAGTCCTTTGGTATTTTTTGAATTATGCGTTACTCTGTGATGTCTTACAAATCCCCTCTGAATTGTAAAGTGCTGCTGAATATGTTGGTGCTTTAGGAATATCAATGATTATTATTATAAAACCATTCCCTTCTTTAAATACCCCTAATGAGCAGAGCGATATAACTTTAAATGGGACCTCATGGCCCCCATGCTCATTTGATAGCTGTTTGTCAATCCAAAAGCTACTTTTCCCGACTCCTCCTCATAGGAGGAGTTAGAAGAGATATTCACTGTATGAAAAGAGCTACCAGACTTACCTCATTGAGAATAAAAGGATTTTCTGTCAAAATTGGACATACAGAAATGCATTTAATTCCACATTTTTTTTAGCTCATGTGACTGTTGTGTGTTCACGTTAACAAGCTATGTCTCACTCCCCCGCTATAGCATCCCAAGAGGTTATACTGCAATATAGTAATAATAATGTGAAGAGACAACTGATATAATGGTAAATAGTCTAGACAAAAATTAATTGATACAAAAGAAAAGATTATAGCAGAATTTTTTTTATCCAGACAGGAAGTAACAATTTTTTTCCTAATTTTTTTCTCCTTTTAAAGTTTGTCAGTTTTTGACATCACTTTACACTTTGGCTTCAGTTTAAGACACATGAAACAGGATTCTCTATGATCACTTTTTTTAATTATGAATTGAGTGGCAGATTGATTTATGGTTTTTAAGAGACAGATTAGTAGGTTTTGTGATTTTTTTTGTTTTTTATCTTTTTTAAGCTATCAAAGCTATACTTGCCTCCTGACAAATAATGCTTTCTGTACAGCTATACCGTTTCATATCTCCATGTATGGGAGATACAGAATTGATGTAGGCCGGCTGGCTATGTTTTGGGTTGGCAACTCATTTTTAATTTTCTTCCTTCTTGTTTTTCTATTTTCTGTTTAACTTTTTTAGCCCACATTTCACAAAACTTGCAAAAGTTACAAATTACACAAAAAATATGCATCAAAATATAGCATTTCATGCAAGAAAAATAATGAACACCAACAGTTTTTGAGCTTAAGTGTGCAAATTTTGAAGCAAAACTGTCTACTTGGATCCACACTTATTTTGTGGTCCATTTTTCTTCACGACAGGCTTAATAAATCTGTTCCATTATGTCCCAAAGGGAAAAGAATTGCATAAGTGGCATAGCTAGCACAAGAAATGGCATAACCACATTGTCTATGCTATATATCTAACTCATAGAGCATTGTGGATCTCGGTATTATGAGTGTCAGGGAC
Organism: Oophaga sylvatica; assembly: GCA_033576555.1. Classification (NCBI taxonomy): domain Eukaryota; kingdom Metazoa; phylum Chordata; class Amphibia; order Anura; family Dendrobatidae; genus Oophaga; species Oophaga sylvatica. The sequence continues at coordinate 14,431,488 of JARQOD010000001.1, read as the reverse complement.
GCAATGCATTGAACTTTAACTTTGATTCTAAAGTGTTTCCCTATTATTGGTGCACCACAGATTCTTCTTGTAAGTCTCTTTTCCAGCAAAGGAATTACAGTCTTAAATCCTTTGTTATACTCAAGTATTAGTGAGATCTTCCCAGGGGATTGCAGACTTTTGATGGCTGACAGTGCGTGGAGCAAAAGGCCAAGGTGGGGCTTTGAGGAGCCTGTGCTGAGAGTTAACCTAAAGGCAAATAATTCAAAGTTTTTTTTCTAATATAGGTAGGTTTGAAAAAAGAAGAAAAAACAGGGATAATTCAAAATATATGAATTAATAGAGTCAAACAACCTATACTCCTCCTCAATAATACTAGACTCACAAACCATATCTCAATACCAATAGTAGAAAGATAAGAAGTCCCTCTGCAAAAGGGTCCAGTCCCATTAAGGGCAAGGGGCAGTTTGTGATCAAGAGGCAACAGCGAATTGAACCTCTCCCCTGCAAGTGATCTCCCCACATATACATAGTTGTGTGAAAAAGTGTTTGCTCCCTTCCTGATTTCCTATTCTTTTGCATGTTTGTCACACTTAAATGTTTCAGATCATCAAACAAATGTAAATATTAGACAAAAATAACATAAGAAAACACAGAATACAGTTATTAAATGAAGATTTTTTATTATTAAGGGTAAAATAAATCCAAACCTACAGGGCCCTGTGTGAAAAAGTGATTGCACCCTAAACCTAATAACTGGTTGGGTCACCCTTAAAGGCAACAACTGCAATCAAGCATTTGTGATAATTGGAAATTAGTCTTTCACATCGCTCTGGAGGAATTTTTGCCCACTCATCTTTGCAGAATTGTTGTAATTCAGCCACATTGGTGGGTTTCCGAGCATAAACTGCCTTTTTAAGGTCATGAAACAGCGTCTCAGTCTGATCAAAGTCAGGACTTTGACTAGGCCACTCCAAAGTCTTAATTTTGTTTTTCTTCAGCCATTCAGAGGTGGACTTGCTGGTGTGTTTTGGATCATTGTTCTGCTGCATAATCCAAATTCGCCTCAGCTTGAGGTCACGAACAGATGGCCAGGACATTCTCCTTCATGATTTTTTGGTATAAAGCAGAATTCATGGTTCCATTTACCAAAGCAAGTCTTCTATGTTCTGAAGCAGCAAAACAGCCCCAGACCATCACACCACCACCTCCATATTTACTGTTGGTATGATGTTCCTATTTTAGTGATTTCTTGATGGAGAACAAGTGTGGCAGTAATCATGCTGGTGTGTGGCTAGGGTATTTAAACTCAGCTTCCCAAAGATGTGATACACCACAGATAATTTATGTTTTAAGGAGGGGAGTCAATTACTTCTTCACACAGGACCCTGTAGGTTTGGACTTCTTTTTCCCTTAATAATAATAAAGACCTTCTTTTAAAAACTGCATTTTGTGTTTACTTGTGTTATATTTGTCTAATTTTTATATTTGTTTGGTGATTTGAAACATTTAAGTATGACAAATATGCAAAGGGATAGGAAATCGGGAAGAGGGCAAACACTTTTTCACACAACTGTATGTAACCCCTCCCCTGCACAGTAAGCACATGTATGACACAGTGATGATAATGGGGGTAAAAATGCCATCACCCACAAGAAGAGGTAATACATGGTAGGAGAGATAACGTTGATCATATTATTAGTGCAACAAGGAGCCAAAGCAGTATGTGGGCTCATTTCCATGTACAAAATAGGGGAAATTGTGCGTTTTAATGAGATACAGTATCCGGGACTGCAAAAGGCCCAAATACAGTTCTTGCACAGACTTTCTCTACTGCCTGTGTCTACCCCTCGTTAATAAGCCTAAATCAACATTATCTATTCTGTCCAGCCATTTCCTGTAGGTGATGACGTTATACTTCTCATACAATCCCTGGGTCCTACATATTATACATATGTACTCTGTGCAGGGGAGAGGTTAAATTCTCTGCCTGGGACATATCTGGATAGTAAAATAGCCTTGTTTAACTCTTCAGATGTGTTCCTGGAACCTAAGTGTGTGAAAAATGGGAGATAATTCCCTTTTGTCATCTCATCAACTGCATCAACATTATCACAAAAAGCTAACAAAAAGATAATAACAAGCTACTGATTAATACTGAGCTCCAAAAATTCTTTAACCAAAGTCCACTGTTAGGAAAAAAACACACCTTCTTGGGAATTCTCTTCCTCAAAAAAATGCAAATGTTAAACACATTTATACTATGCAGATTGCCTCTTCAGAGAGGAGCAGAACTTGAACTCTAGTGTCACCTATAGTAGCAACCCTAAAAGTCAATATCAACCCTTTAATGAGCCTTGCCTCATGACTTATTATACAAGGCAAAACAAAATCCTAATTTGCTGACACGTGTTTCAGGGTTTTGCTCCTCCTCAGTGCAAAGCATGATATCTGATTTGGCTGTATGAGAGGCATCTGACTGGGGTCTAAGAGGTAATGAATCTCTTTATGGTAAGTGACATGCTTTACATGTCAGGGTAATGAGGCTTATAGGCCATGCAATGCTCCTCTAGGAAATTTAATTGGCCTCTCATACAGCGACATCAAATATCATGCTTTGCATTGAAGAGGAGTAACACCCCAAAACACTGTGCCTGCACATTTTATGGACAGTGTAAAAAAGTACCCTATTTTTATGGACTGTCCATCACTTTCTGGACAGTTGGCAGCCCTGCTCCTAATTTGGATTCACAGCTACATTGCTCAGTACTGCTGTAAAATGTCTTCCATTCTGATACTGCTGTTTTGAATATATATCAAAATACACAGGTGAGAAGGAATTTCTCATATCTGTGGGTGCAGTAAATGAGAGACATCATACCAGTTAGTCTCTGCCCACCAGCTCAGAGACAACTGAAACTTAGAAAAAGAATCTGCAGAAACTGATGAAAAATGTAGCATAAAATTCAGATAGCAGCCATGTGCACACGTGACAGCTTATTCTACAAATTTATCTGAAATGACCGTTTTAAACTCACATATGTTAATAGTCTATTTACTATGAACATTATGCACATTTTTCAAAGTGAACGCTGGACAGTCAGAGATTCAGACATTTAGAGTTGTCATGGGGACATCAAAATGTCATCTCGGCTGTAACATGAACTATGGATTTAGATAAAATGCCACAAGCAATATAATGGAAAAAAAGTGAAAAAACAGCCCACATTTCAATGTTTTATGATTTTATTTATATAATTTGAGTTATTTTTTTAACCCTTGAATATCCTATTTAACTGTTAACAATAGGGGGGGTTGTAGTTGAATCCCTGACCTGCTGTATATAACAATTATGGTTCCTTTATAGGAATAATACCATTTAGTCAGTGATATCAGAATAAATCATCTAGAATAAGGCAGTACCTATCACCGAACAATAACAGGCACAAGACTGAAAGATGTTCAAGTCACGACCGTCAGTTATCGTGTTATCACATCACTTGTTCAAACTCACACAGAATTACCAAGATCATCATTAATTATAGACCTGCCTGTCCAAAATGTAAATCGTGTCAACGCGAATGTCACAAAATCTCTGCATCCCCGACAGTCTACGTGTTATATTCATTATCTCAAGTCGGAATGATTGACTTTTTTCAGCCCTAGGAAGCATCCAATGTATAAAGCTGGGGTGCAAAAATCTGTAAAACATGCTGGAGGTTATGTATTAATGCTGTCAATATCCGTAGGATGACTAATTTGTCTACAGGTAAAATTTAAATTGCTCAGATTTGGTAGAATTTGCTAACATTTCAGTGTGCCCAAAGCCGTAACAAAAGCCATATATTCTTTGTCTGACCCTGAATCATAAATGAACCAAAAAAGAGTAAAAAAGTAATAAAATATCATACTCACCTCTCCCTTCACATGTCCCTGTAGTTGCAGCTGCCTGGCAATGTCAGGATTCTGTTGTTCTCCTGCAGATTGACCACTTGTGTCTGCTTTTATTCAATTTGATAAATTATGCTGTATTTCCACTCCCTACCACTGGAGGCTGCTGTTGGGTTCTGCAATCGCCCTTTGGCAAGATGGCCAATATTGAATCTATGGAAGCCATCTTGTTTCCTGTTTGGTCCCATATAAAGCCACATGGAATACTCACTCATTGCTCGAGTATGTGTCTAGCTATTTGTCAATTTAGAGGCTACAGCTATTGAGAACTGTCTTATCCAGAGTGTTTCCTGTCTTCTTCAGATTGCTTCCTACATCTCTTATTGCTACCTCCATGGACTTCCACTTCTGCTTGCTGTTCCCTGCTAGTGCTCCTCCGGCCAATGGATTTGAGCTGTGCTTCACCAGTATCGTAACAGCTGGACATTGGCTAGCTTCATAAAACACTTGCCTCTACTCATAATCTGGCTCCTGTCTCCTCAACTCTTCCAGCGCCGGATGGGCTTTGATGCACATTATGACATCATGACATCAGCCACCTCACATGCGGCAATTTTTATTATGATGGCATGACACCAGACTGTACATCAAGCCCTAGACAGGGCCAGAAGTCCCAAAGAGTGAAGAAGAGTCAGGGCAGGATTGGCTATCTTTGAGGCCAGTGGAAGACTGGCAGACAGCTGAGATCACAGAAACAAATAAAGGGCTAGGATAATATGATATATTGTGGGGGGAGGGCAGGTTAATCCATTCCTGACCTTCATTCATAGCTAGAAAAATTAAGGTTGGCTGGCATTTTGTTGTATTAATACAAATCAAACTAGCAATAATTTGTATTTGCTAGATGTAAAGAAGGCCTGCACTGAAGGACGGAGAGTAAACTACTGTATGATATTTTTTAAAAAACAAACCATCTATTGACAAGGACTTTCTGAAACTGGAAAACCCTTTTAATTGAACTTCTTTGCTACACAAGCACTGTGTTCCCGTCTCTTGGTTAAGTTGGTCTCAGAGCTCAGACCTCTAATTTTAATCATTTTATTTCACTCTTTATGGTGTCAATAACCTTGTAAAGGAATTGCCCTGTTCATCCAACCTCTCCTGAAAATGAAGCTGATCCAGAGATCAACTGATCCCAATGGGTCTCTGTGAGAATGTGAGGTTGTGGCTTATAAAAATCACCTGGGCAGGTTAACGATGCAACTATTTTTATTCCATACATCCATGGTTGTATAACTGTTGAGCATTCCGATACTGCAAATATCGGGTATCGGCCGATATTCGCTGTATCTGAATTCTGATTCTGAGTTCCGATATTTTGTCATATCGGATACCGGAATCGGAGTTTTCCTGTAAAGTCTATGGGAGTTCCTGTGTCACAGAACGAAGTACGTGACACAGGATCTTCCCGAAACTATCACTGTCAGTGTCGGTTGGGTCTGTCAGGTGTCAGCAGCACTTACCTGGCAGAAGATCCCCGGCAGTCACGTCCATCCGTCCATCCAGGCCGGCCATTACCCTCTCCCTGGCGGTCACGTGCAGCATCTCGCGATAACTGCACGGGCTGCAGGGTACTGGGTAATCTTGGCCAGCTGTACTCTCGCAACAGCTGGCCGTATACCAGTCCAGATGACGTCACAGCCGGGGAAGCAGCAATGGTAAGCAGCTCTGCTCTATGTGGATGTCAGGCTCAGCCTGTCTTCCAGATGTAGCAGAGCTGGACTCGTCGTGGGACACTCGTTATTTTGGACTGCGTCGGACAGGGAGTATTTGTGTTGGTTTGTTATTTTTGGATTTTTTACAGAACGATGGCGTCGCAGGATGAGCGTGCAATAAAAATAATGAAAACTGTGTGGTGTTTTATTTCATTAAAATACTTTTTTCTGGCTGTGTATTATTTTTAAAATTTACAAACTATGATTAATAATGGATCGGTGTCTTATTGACGCTTCTCCATTATTAACCGGGCTCATTGTCACCTTTCAATCAAAAGTGACATTAACCCCTTATTACCCCACTTACAACCACTACAGGGCAAGTGGGAAGAGCCGGGTAAAGTGCCACAATTGGCGCATCTTTGGATGCGTCATTTGTGGGGCTGCTGCAGCCTGGTATTTTTAGGCTGTTGAGGGCCAAAATCCATGGGCCTTGACAGTCTTTTAATACCAGGCCGCAGCAGTTTGCTTTTTACTTGGCTGGTTAAAAAAAATAGGGGGACCCCACGCCATTTTTTTTCGAGGGGATCCCTATTTTTATTAACCAGCCAAGGTAAGCAGACTGCTGTGGCCTGGTATTATCAGGCTTGCAAGGTTCATGGATATTGGATCCTTACCAGCCTGAAAAAACAGGCTTTACAGTCTGCTTCATCTGGCTGGTTAACAAAAATAGGGGGAACCCCACACCATTTTTTTTTCGAGGGGATCCCCTATTTTGTTAATCAGTTCACTTCAGGTCAGCCGGGATTCCCTCTGACGTCACTGATGCAGTGCGGTGTCCCTGGCTGACTTGAAGTGAAAATGGGAAGCAATCAATTATGCTAACCACTTCCTCTCCTGTCAGCCAGGAGAGGAGATGATTCAGTCGGGGGTTTACTCTGAGACTGTCATCATTAGCTGCGGTCTCTGCATTAAACATTAACCCTTTCAGAAGGATTACATCGGGGGACCTGACTGAACATCGGATAGGTAAGAATAATGCTGCTTTATTATTATATTTTCATTACAGGTGAACAAGGGCTTCGCAAGGAATGGCAGTAAAATAAAATATGGTCAAAAACTGTGTGTTTATTTCATTAAAATGATTTTTAATTAAAGTGTGTGTGTTTTATTTTTATTTCATACAATAGGATTAATAATTGATAGTTGTCTAATTGACAGCTCTCAATTATTTACCTGGCTTAAAGTCACCTTTCAATAGCAAGGTGGCTTTAACCCCTTATTAACCCATTCGCCACCGCTACAGGGCAATGGGAATAGACGGGTAAAGTGCCAGAAAGGGCGAATCTAATTATAGATTTGCCTTTTCTGGGTGTCAGGCGGCAGATCTTAGTAGCCAGGGGGGCCAAAAATAATGGTCCCTCTCTGGGCTATTATAATCTGCCCCCACTCGCTGGCTTTGTCTGTCTGGTTGAGAAAATAGGGCGGGAGCCCACGCATTTATTTCAACAATTTTGCACTCATATATATATATATATATATATATATATATACAGTACAGACCAAAAGTTTGGACACACCTTCTCATTCAAAGATTTTTCTGTATTTTCATGACTATGAAAATTGTAGAATCACACTGAAGGCATCAAAACTATGAATTAACACATGTGGAATTATACATTACACTTTACAAAAAAGTGTGAAACAACTGAAAATATGTCTTATATTCTAGGTTCTTCAAAGTAGCCATCTTTTGCTTTGATTACTGCTTTGCATGCAGAAAAGGTGAACGGATGGACTCTACATGCCTGGTTCCCACCGTGAAGCATGGAGGAGGTGGTGTGATGGTGTGGGGGTGCTTTGCTGGTGACACTGTTGGGGATTTATTCAAAATTGAATCGGTGAGCGGTCCAGCTCTCCCCAAACCATCTCGATTGGGTTCAGGTCTGGTGACTGTGGAGGCCAGGTCATCTGGCGTAGCACCCCAACACTCTCCTTCTTGGTCAAATAGCCCTTACACAGTCTGGAGGTGTGTTTGGGGTCATTGTCCTGTTGAAAAATAAATGATGGTCCAACTAAACGCAAACCAGATGGAATAGCATGCCGCTGCAAGATGCTGTGGTAGCCATTCTGGTTCACTATGCCTTCAATTTTGAATAAATCCCCAACAGTGTCACCAGCAAAGCACACCCACACCATCACACCACCTCCTCCATGCTTCACGGTGGGAACCAGGCATGTAGAGTCCATCCGTTCACCTTTTCTGCGTGCAAAGCATTAATCAAAGCAAGAGGTGGCTACTTTGAAGAACCTAGAATATAAGACATATTTTCAGTTGTTTCACACTTTTTTGTAAAGTGTAATGTATAATTCCACATGTGTTAATTCATAGTTTTGATGCCTTCAGTGTGATTCTACAATTTTGCCAGTCATGAAAATACCGAGAAATCATTGAATGAGAAGGTGTGTCCTGTATATATACATGTCATTGAATTTGTGACACATATATATATATATATATATATATATATATATATTTATATTTATAGTACATACACTTCTACATAGTATAATAGCTGCTAATTCAATTGCCGGCTTTTGTGAAAATACAGAATCCGACATGGAATGACACATGGTTTACATAGAGTTAACCATGTCATTTCATGTAGTTTGATATATGGTTTTCACCAACAATTACATGAGTGTATGTGTGCAAAATTTGACACATGTAGGGGTTAATTAAAGGTGTAAATTCATAGCAAAAAAATGTGTTTTTTTAACAACGAATTTACACCTTTAATTAACCCCTACAGGTGTGAAATTTTGCACACATACACTCATGTAATTGTTATTGAAAACCATATATCAAACTACATGAAATGACAAAGGTAACTCTATGTAAACCATGTGTCATTTCATGTCGGGTGGTTCTGTATTTTCACAAAAGCCGGCATTGCCCGGCAATTGAATCAGAGGCTATTTTACTATGTAGAAGTGTATGAACTATAAATATATGTATATATATATGACATGTATATATATATGTATATGTATTCTATGTGTGTATATCTAGTGTTTACAAGGAAAGAAAGAGGTTTTTTTAGTTAGGATATTTCTGTCCCATTGACTTGCATTGGGTTTCCGGTATCGAATCGGCGATACCCGATACTTTTTGAGTATCGGGCCGATCCGATATTTCAGGATATCGGGCAGTATCGCTCAACACTAGCAACAAATCCAGGTAGCTGGCCAACATACAATGTCTTCAGTCCACAAGTTCCCAATCTGAGATCGGTAGTTCCACTGGCCCCGTACCAGGTGATACCCATTTTTTCAACTTCTGGTTGGCCCACAGCTTTTGATATCTCCAGCCGGTATAGTGTGCAGTCACAAACTATGTTCCTACAGATGATGGATATCACCACGGTATCTCATGGATATCCTCCAGTTGGCAACCGATCTCCAAAACTCCATAGACCAGCCATCCCAGCTTGGATCCTCTCCCTTCGAAGTCACTCCAACAACTGCCTGATTCAACCCTTGTGTCATTTTTCTCCCTCCCCCTTAATCATTTTCTTTTAGCTCACAGAATGAAGCATATTCCATCACCTGGGACTGCATTTGAAACTCCCCGTGTTGATGGCTCCCCTGTGTCTACTATCTCCAACCACACAATGGGCCTAGGGCTGGGAGTGCAGTGGGAGTGAGACCTTGATACAGAAGAGATTGAAAGAGTCTGGCCTGAGGTATACATAAGATTCAACCCGCACGCATTCCACTGCTTGCTGTCACTGAATAGAAACATTGATTCCTGAGGATAAACTGCTGAGCAAGCAAATAACTAATAAAACACAGCAAGAAAATTAGCTACTAAATTACAATAATATTGAAGTAGCCGGTGCTCTGTGCTGGAAAAAGTCTGTATCTCTTAGAGCTGTGGATTCCTCTCTACATCCATTCGTCCTATAGACTTTAGTAAGGGGCCATATCCTCACAGTCTCTTACACCTGATATGCAATAGTAGAAGCATCAGACCATTTGAAATTTTCAGATTGGGGGCAACCATGTTTTGCATGGTCTCATTGAGGTCTGCAGGAATGGCTGCCGTAATTTGTAGTGGCTCTGTAATGGGTAACAGAGGGAGCAAGAGTCCCACTCTATGACATCAGTGGCGTAACTTGAATCTCATGGGCGCCAATCCGAAACCTCCAACAGGGCGCTCAACTATGACAGCTTTTTGATAGGATTGTTCCTCTGTAATGGGCCAAAATAAACTGTTAGGCTCCCCTAGACTCTGCGGCCTGTTTGTAGTTGCAACCCCTGGGAACACTATAGTTATAGACCTGTATGACATCTATTTCTTCTAAAAGAGGGGTGGGAAATTTATTTTCCTGACAATAGTTGATCAGCGTAGATCCTGGGGTGGGCAATTATTTTTCCTAAGGGGACACATCAGAGAGCGGGACTGTTGCGGGCAGGACCGAACCAATAGGCTGTTCAATATAACATTAACATATTACTTTATATTAATTTTATATCTCATTATTGAGTACATCCAAACCATATTATTCACTGATTTTTATAGCTTACGAAAAACAGTAAATACTGCTCCTCTCATTCAGCCATTGTTCTATGACCAACAGCTCCCTCCAAAAAAGCATGATGTTGTCCCCATAGCTCAGAATACAGTATACTACTGCACCCTATGGCCCCAGATAACGTAGTACACAGTATGATGCCCCTACAACATCCCTAAAAAGTATGATGCCAAACACAGAATGATGAGGCCCACACAGTATGATTCCTACAGCTCCCTATATACAGAATGATGGACCTCACTGTATGTTACTCCATAGCCCCAACACATTATGTTGGCCACCACACCCCCCAGACAGTATGGGTATGTACACACACGTTAAGTATTTGCTGCAAACTTTTCTGCACCGTTTCTGCATCTCTTGACAGGAAAAAAGCTGCATAAAATATGCACATTTTTTCTGCATTTATTGTCAGGTCTTTTACAAGTGTGATTTTTTATAGATTTTTCCCACTCAATAGAATGTGAAAAATCTGCAGTAAAAATGCTGAAAATAAAAAATAGGCGAGGTGTACATGAGACTTCAGGAATATCATTTACTTTGCTAGAACTGGAAAACCCTTCAGGTTTTGTGACAATACTGCACAGAAAAAAAAGTGACAAACACACAATGCGTGACCCCATAGCCTCCTAATCACAGTCTGATTGTCTCTATTTTCTTAAACACAGTATGATCCCCCACTGCCCTCAAACACATTAAATTGACCCCAACAGTACCCTAACACAATATGATGTCCCCCAGAGCACCAGCAAACACAGCATGGTGATCCCCACAGTCCTCCAAACAGAATGATGACCCCCAAAGATTATCTTCTACAGTCCTGAACATAGAATGATGACCCCCTACAGTCCCCCAAATACAGAATAATGACCCTCCAAAGCCCAACCAACACAATATGATGCCTTCACAGCACCCCCAACACAGTATGATCCCCCAAAAAAGAATGATGACCCCCAGTTATCGCCTACAGTTCCTCAAACACAACCAAAGGTTTGGACGTGGCCAATGGACCTTAGTTTGCCCAGTTCTGTTCTAATGGATGATATGGAGAAGAGATTTCCAAATGGAATTACCCCTTTATGTCAGTAACTTGCATGTTGGTCTCCATCTTATCCTACAAATCTATGTCAATCTATCCAGTTCCCTCTCCTCTGTGGATTATTTCACAGATCCCGGAATACATATTCAATTATCACACAGCATGCAAATGTAGAAGAGAAGGCTGAGTTATGGCCGCCTAATGCGGTACATGAATTTCTCTTACAGCCGAAACACAGAGAATATTATATATTTTGTAGAGCTGTGATACAAGGAGAATTGGCAAATGAGTACCTGGCCGCGAAGCAGACAAAACAATGATGGGACTAGCACATGAAACAGAGTCCAACAACACAGACACAATGTTGGCAACGAGCTACGAAGCCTCAATGCTCAGTCATGAATATAGCAATAAAAGCCTCGATTTTATACCACCATCACAATGGAGAGCTGATTGTAAGCATCAAAAATCCCCCGAGAAGCATCCAGTGACAAATCACAACAAACTACAAAAACTGCTATCTGGGGCTGAGATATGAAGAAATAGATAGGCTTAAAACTCATCGAGAAATAATAGGCTCAGCTCCAGCCGGAAATTTCACCGCAGATCTGTTTACAAGTGATATACGGGTTGCATTTTCTCAACGTACCAGTAGCTAAAAGCAGCTTGATATCAGCAACTGTACGAATGTAATGGATAAAAATGCTCCAAAAACATAAAATCTAAGGAGAACAGATCCAAGGAGAGGACCTTGATGTAAGCAATTTTTATAAATGAGATCAACTGATATGAAAGGATTAAAGGAAACCTGACAGCTGATACATGTTGGCCGATCCACGAGAAGCACGTATCAGTCGTTGGCTGCATGATTTCAGCCATACATCTTAAACTCTGAATTGCTGCATTATTTTAGAGAAAAACAGTTTAAAAAGGGTTGTCTGGGCTTAGGCAAGAAGTCTGCAGTCATTCTATGTGGACACTGCATGTTGTGAGGATTTTCCTGTGCCAGTGAGTGAGGCCGGATACAGTCTAGTTGACATGTGGCCGAAAGTATGCAAAGTGCATACTTGCTGTCAAATGCCTGCATGCACCTGGTGCTAGCACGAGAAAAACCACACCGCTTGCAGTCACTGGCAGTGGGCAGGAGAAAGCTGCCAGATGAACAAGCCGTACAGGAAATTAGTTGGAAAGGAGGGTCCCTAGAGGCTTCACCCCACCCATTCCCCTTGAGTGACAGGAGTCTCCATGTATGCGTGTTCAAACCTAAAACTCCCGGGCAGTGAGCAGAGAGAAGCCGCCAGGAACCTGCTTTTCTAGCTAATCCCCTATATGGTTCAGTACCCAGCTTCTTCTCCTAACCACTACCAGTGACTGACAGATTTCACTATATAAGCATGCAGGGAGACACCGGTCACTCAAGGGAAGCGCGCAGGGAGAAGCCAAGAGACACCCACTTATACAACTAATCTCCTATATGGCTGGGTTCCCGACTGCTGTTGAGCCGCGTTTCTTCTCTGAAACGTAGTAGTGTTTTATAGTTAAACATATATGGCTGAATATATGCATAGAGGGCCTGATACATGCTTCCTGTGGATCGGGCAGCATGTATCAGCTATCAGCTTCTCTGTAATAATAGTAATACTAAAAGATTAAGGCCATGTTGACTTGGAGCAAATACATGTCAGAAAAAAAACATGTATTTTGCTCTGGAATTCATGACAGAATCAGTGATGGATCCTTATTAAGGCTCTACCATGTGTTAGGGGGGCAAGTGATTAACCCTCCTTGTGCTTCGACTTTGAGTAGTTTTTATGCATAATCTACCTCAAAAACATTTCAGTAAGGATGTGCTCACATATGCTTTTTTATATGAATTTTAATGTGGAATACACAAATTCAATGTCAAATTTAATGGGAAAAATGCCTACAAAGGGCATCCCATTGTTTTGTTGATTTGGAACTCTGTTTTCCCTATTTAATGGTACTTTTTCCAACATGGTTTCTAAAAAATGCTTCAGGAAGCGGCAGAAACTTAGGCTAAGGTTACTTTCACACATCAGGTTTTTTCCACCAGGCAGGATCCGGCATCTCGCCGGAGCGACGGATCCAGCGTACATTGTGGAAAACTGATGAAACGGATCCGTTTTCCGCCGGATCCATCTAGTGGATTCGGCAAAAAAACAGATCCGTTTCATCAGTTTTCCATCCGTTTCGTCCGTTTTTATTATCCGTTTTACGATGGATCTGGTTTTTAAAAACGCCCATGGGAGGTTCCCAGATGATGATCTGTTTCCTGGGGGCTGGCCAATTGGATCTGAGCATGCTCAGACTTAAAAACCATCTTTTTCCGGATCCGGGGCATTCCGGCGCCCATAGACTTCCATTTCAGCAAAAAGCCGGAAGCGTCGCATCCGGCGCTGTCCAGTTTTTCACCGCAGACAAAAACATTACTGAATACATTTTTTCCAGAAGCCAGAATTAAAATTTTAGCCGGATTCGGCTAAAAACGGAAGAAATGGGAGATCTGGCGCTAATACAAGTCAATGAGAAAAAAACGGATCCGGTGGCACATTTCGCCAGATCTGGTTTTTCTATAAATAGCCGGATCGTGCCTGACAGAAAAAACCTGATGTGTGAAAGTAGCCTTAGTTTATGCTATGCTTGTAGCCATTGTCAGGTGGTTACGTCCAAGAAGTATTTACTCGACAGTGGCCACAGATAGAATGAATACCAAGTCATCTGTGCTTACCACTGAGCCTCCATTTAAAACAAAAGGCATATGAAACTCTAGTAAGGTACCATACATTTCTGTGGTTTCCATATCATTACAAGGTAACATAGTTATTAAGGTTGAAGGAAGACTTTAAGTCCATCTAGTTCAACCCATATCCTATCCTAACCTGCCCTAACATGTTGATCCAGAGGAAGGCAAAAAAAAACCAAGTGGCAAACAGTAAGCTTCACATTGGGGAAAAAAATTCCTTCCCGACTCCACATACGGCAATCAGACTAGTTCCCTGGATCAACGCAATATCTAGGAAACTAGTGAATATAACCTGTAATATTATACTGTTCAAGAAAGGCATCCAGTCCCTTCTTAAATTTTAGTAAGGAATCACTCATTACAACATTAGACGGCAGAGAGTTCCATAGTCTCACTGCTCTTACAGTAAAGAATCTGCGTCTGTGATTATGACTAAACCTTCTTTCATACAGACATAGAGAATGCCCCCTTGTGCCCGTCACAGGTCTAAGAGTAATGTAGGAGTACCACAACTACACTTTGCTTTCAATATTTGAATAAAGCACTACAGTTGGTGTCTTCAAGAGTGTATGGATGGCCCTGCTTGTAATTTTTGGTAGGTTTTTCACTATGTGCACAGCCTTTATGAGTGTAGGAGTATCATAACTTTACTTTTTTCACAATAATTGAATGAGGCACTACAGTTAGTGCCTTCAAGAGTGTATGTATGACCCTGCTTGTAATTTCTGGCAGGTTTTGCACTCTGTACAGAGCCTTTATGAGTGTAGGAGTACCTAAGCTACACTTTATGCACAATATTTGAATGAGGCACTACCGTGGTGTCTTCAAGGGTGTATGGATAACCCTGCTTCCAATTTTTGACAGGCTGTGCACCTACAGGTGTATGAGTCTCCCTTCCATCTAATTTTTTGCTTTTTTCATAAATTACACTATTTCCATTTTTTAATAAAAAAATAAATAAAAATGTTGCAAAATGTAATAACAAAATACATTTTTGTCTGCTTAAATTATTTTTTTAATCCTTTTAAAATGTTGTCTTATATACAAGTAATTATACAGGAAAGAATGTTTTTCAACATTTTTTTTCTGCAAACTCCAATTTCTCATTGATTTTGATTGTTTTATTGCTAGTTCTTAAAATGGAGTTAAAATGTGACACTTGCTTCCAGGGGTCTGCCCCATGATGTTATTCTTCCAGTCAGCGCTTTTCTATCTATTTCAACATTTTAACTGCCCCTCACCCCCCGAACCTCCTTGTAATGTCTGCCTGAAAAAAATGCTTGGATTTCCCATTGTCTCCTATTATTCTCTTTACTCAAAATGAGCAGCCAAGTATTAGAAATTGCTCTGTTTAAGTAACGAGCTTCTGAGCATTTTAGTGCTTGCTCATCCCTAAAAAAGATCATTCTGAGCTTTCTAGAAAGTCTTTTACCTCACAGCAGAGATGGATTCACATCTACACTGCTCAGTGCTGTTGTATAAATTTCTTCATGCTGATTCTGTCTGTGTGCTAATCAGTATCCCGCCTTCACCCATCCATTTGGAGTCAATTGCAAATTTAGAGTTTGAAAATAGGAAAACTTCTTGATTACTAGATAATGTGTAGCAGTTATGATCTTGCACGTCCAACTTTGCAACACTTGGGCACAAGCGTCTTGTCTGTGGGGAGTACGGAACTGACAGATTTTTGCATATTCTTACAAAAGCCAAATTTGCATCCTTAATTGCTAATTATACCAATTTGGCAGTTCTTGAAAAGTGTATAAAATGTTCTCAAAATATTAAAATATCATTAACATAGAAAGATGCAAACCACGCACATCTGAGCATCATTATGTAAAGCACGCAACGTGTTTCTGCAGAAAATTTTATTTACATTTATGGATGCTACCACAAAAGAAAAAGTGCCTGAGCTGGCGAGATAGCACAAACAGACCACAGAGCCTTATACCCTAGCTTTTCCAGGGTGTTCAGATACATTGCTGCGAAAAGGAATTGCAAGGATGAAGAAAAGTCAAGCTACAGCAAGGCAACAACTGAACTGTAAGTGGTCACACAAAGCCCCTACAATTGTATTATAATAAATATGTGACACCTCAAGGGAGGTACCTTACATGATGTGTAAAAAAAAATAAGGGGTGATTCATTAAGACTAGCATAGTGCACTCCAGGCTTAATGAAACGCTCGCTGGAGTACACTGACATGATACTTTAAGCCAGTTAAAGAATCAGGCGCATCTGAAACCCAGCATGAAACGTCGCCAAAAATGTAAGTCAGCCAGGGACTAGACTGCATTTGTAGAGTAAGTTATGCCACTTTAGTGGTGTAACTTATGATAAATTTAATGGTCAAGTGTGAACATGCCCCTTACCACCCATGTTCTGACTACACCATGCCCATTTGCCATAGCCGGCTTAGACTGGCGTGTAGACAGCAAAAATGTCACAATATTTTTGTTAAACTGCTCATAAATATTTTGACTTATGGAAGTGTTTCAGAGCTGATCCTAGCATGTGTAGAATGAATACCATGAGTATCATGAAAAGTAAAGAAAGAAAAATAGGCAACATCAAATCTTCATCTCTTGAACCCCTTTGTGTACACAAATACGGTACAGATGGTTGATTACAAAAATATCTTACGGTATGTTCATGACACTTTGTTATTTGTACTTATATTCATCAAAATGGCTCACAAAGATGATTAATTTGGTGTAAAGTGAAAAAAAATCCTGTTTATTTTTATCTATAACTATTTTTCCAAGTTTCATTTCACATCATCACAAGGCCTTAAAAAGTTCCGGTTTGCCTAAAAAATTGGCAAATTAAATACTTTCCCAGAAACATTACTCCATGCAGAGAATGGAGAAAAATGCGCCCCAAAAAATGGGACTTTGGTAAAAGTCACATTTCATGAATCGGTTTAAAATATCCAAATAAACTAAGTTGTCGAGGAAAAAAAAAAAGACTTAAAAAAGAGAGAAAACCTAAAAAATGTTGCAAAATTTATAGAGAATAAGTCGCAAATACTAAAGAGCAAATTTCTCCAGAAAAGTGATGAATCATGAAACATTACTAGAATAAAACAGGCAAAAGATTGAGCTGAGGTCTCCGTAACGCACGTTGGGGTGGGTCTGGGGTCCTGTCTTATCCCACTGAATCAGGTATATATTATATTCCCCATGATATTTTCTGCATAATGATAATATGAGCATGCATATTACATAGGATTGCCTAAATGGTTGCAGTATATTATGGGTACTGTTTATATGTTGATTGGGACATGTGGGTAGACGGGACCCGGTCCCTTATGGCGTATATGTGCTGACACCTCGATGTTTATCGGCCCCTATCTGTATCAATCACCTTTTGTATATTTTTATCTTTTGTAAATTAATAAAGTTTATTTTTATGGGATCTTTTGGCTGCCACAATTGGTTTATTTTGCATGGCTTTTGCAGTTTTCCCGCATTGTCCTGCATAGCTATGTACCCATTATATGAATTGATTGACTGTCATTTTTGTATGTACTAGATTATTTCTGGGTATATGCGATGGTTTCTGCTATCTCTTTATCATAGAATAAAACAGGAATGGGATAAGAAGAAACATTCTGTTCAAGACATAGTTAGAAAATATCGTCTACGACTCAGATTAAGATACTTACACGTTTGAATGAATTATTGGAGTGCACCATCGGTCCACCTGTTGGGATGGATATGGATCCCCAGGGATCCTCATGGACTACATGTCAGAATTTATTGCACATTCGGCTCCAGTTGCAGGGCCCGGAAGAGTTTGTTTGGTGGCCAACATGTCAAGGACATTTGGGCACATGGTCGCTGTATGTACGGGGTTGCTGTGTTCGGCATCTGAACAATCCAGCTCCAAATGCAACTTAACCCAACTGAAAAATGGAAGACCGTCAAAAGGCAATTAAACTTCTTGGGCAGGCAGCTCGGCTAGACAGGTGTTGTTGGCACATTCCTGATGACATGTGAGAGACTCTGGAAGGCTGAGATACATTCACATCACTCCCTAATCAATTCTGCTGCTTCTTACAATGGAACTTGTGCATTCATCTATCTGTTTTCGAGCACTTAGCAGCATTTTCCTGCCTTATAATTGTGGGCGAGAGGGAAGCGTTGACTGTAAACGTCTC
>JARQOD010000001.1:14361178-14413240 GCA_033576555.1 Oophaga sylvatica | reverse complement strand
AAAAGTTGGGTGGTCCGAAACCGGACTCGACCCTCCCGGAGGCAAAGTCGCTCATCTCTAGTGGGACTCATAGACTCATAAAGCCTATGCACTAAAAGCAAGATCTGCCAAAAGGTAGGAAAGACTGCAATACACCCTGGAAGACAAACATTTTAAACTAGTGCCACATGATAACTATCTAAAAATTTGGAAAGAGCGACTATAATGACTTTCCAAAAGTTTGGAGAGAGTGATGCATAATGGTCTTCTAAAGATTTGGAGAGATTGACTCATAATAGTCCTCTAAAGATTTGAAGAGAGTGGCAATAATGACCCTCAAAATATTTGAAGAGTGACGCATAATGGTCTTCTATAGATTTGGAGAGAGTAACTATATTGACCCTCTAATACTTTGGAGAATTATGCACAATGACCTTCTAAAAAATTGAAGAGAGTAACTATGATGACTTTCTAATATTTGGAGAGAGTTACTTTAATGACCTTCTAAAAATTTGACTAGAGTGACACATATTTGCCTTTTAAAGATTTAGAAAGAGTGACTATAAAGATGCTCTAAAAATTCAGAGAATGATGCATAATGGCCCTCTAAAGATTTGGAGATAGTGACTGTAATAACTCTCTAAACATTTAGAAAGAGTGATGCATAATAGTCCGCTAAAGATTTTGAGTAAGGGCCACCTGATGATCCTACATTTAAGTTATATTTATGTTCTGCTGCTGTCATCCAGTAGAGTTGAGAACTCTGGGACAATCGAGGGTTTGGTAATTTTGAGTGAGGGTCTCGTGATAACCCTGTAAAGATTTTGAGTAAGGGCCGACTGTTGACCCTATAAAGATTTATTTTGTGTGAAGGATGCCTGTTGGCCTTATAGAAAAATATTTAGACTTGAGAGTCCTCAGTGGTTGATACCTTTTAATGGCTAACTGAAAAGATGGTAACAAATTGCAAGCTTTCGAGATTACTCAGGTCTCTTCATCAGGCAAAGACTTTGCCTGATGAAGAGACCTGAGTAGTCTCGAAAGCTTGCAATTTGTTACCATCTTTTCAGTTAGCCATTAAAAGGTATCAACCACTGAGGACTCTCAAGTCTAAATATTTTTCTATCTACTGGCTAACACGGTACGAAGATACACATCTTTCCTATATCAAAATGTTGGCCTTATAAAATTTTGAATGAGGGCTGCATGATCACACTATAAGGATTTTGAGTGAGGGCTGCCTGTTGACCCTATAAGGAATTTGCTTAGTCCAATAGTCCATCTCATTCACCACTGGTGGTTCCATGTTGACTCCCAACAAAGTCCAAAGCCATAGACAATCCAAGATTCCGAGGCACCAGAGAAAATGGGGATAAAACATAACCTTTATTCCACTATTCCATCCTTAAAAATCACAGGGTAAAATTTAGGTAGATAAGTGAAGCAACGTTTCGGACCAACATGGCCTTTTTCAAGCCAGAAGTACATTAAAAATTAGAGCCACACATCTGTCTGGTCTGTTATATCATTCATCATCTCTGCAGCAGTGTGTTGTTTGTCACCTAAACAAACTAGTTTCAGCAGAGCCTGTTTCCTCTTCACCGAGGCAGTATTGCACTGCTTCCAGCTTGCAACTGTTTCGACGACAATTCGGAGATGGAGGATGAGGACAAGGAGAGGGTGCAGGAACTGGTGTAGGAGGTGGAAGAAACCCTGATGGAACTAGGGCCCACAATCCTTGGTGTTGATAGCATGTGTGCCCCAGGGTCTGACCCAGTCAAAGCCTCCACTAGTTTCACCCAGTGTGCCATCAGGGAAATGCAGCATCCCTGGCTACAAGCACATATCCATATGTCGGTCAGTAAGTGGACCTTGTCAGTAACTGCATTGGTCAGGGCAGGAGTGATGTCATGGGGCACATGCTAGTGTAAGGCAGAGATGGCACACTTGGAAAAATAGTGGTGGCTAGGGACAGAGTACCGAGGGAAGGCCGCTACCATGAGATTGCAAAAAGCCTCAGTGTCCACAAGGCTAAATGGCAACATTTGAAGGGCAAGCAGTCTGGAAATGTGGCTGTTTAGTGTTTGGTCCTTTGTGTCTGTGGCTGGGTATTTCCATTTGCATTCCAAGGCCTGGGGTAGGGACAGCTGAACAAGGAAATTAACTTCATTGCTGATGGTGCTTGTGAATGGACAAGGACATGTGCAGTTCAAGTAGTATCCACAATTGCATTATGAACTGGGGATTGGCAAGCACATAGCCCAGGGGAAGAGGCAATGATGTCACCCTCAGACACTGATTGTGGACCCGGGAATTCTGCTCACCTAGTCGGGTGCTATGATGACAAATGCCTGATCATGGTGGTGGTGGTAATGCTGGTAGTGGTCAAGCCCCTGCCGATCATAGTACGGCACAGGTTGCAAATGACCATTTATTTATCATCCACACTTTCTTTAAAAAGCCTAACCCTTGGTCTGGGAACTGCATGCTTGTGGATGCTCTGGGGAACAGTCACTCGCCTTCTCCCTCTTGCCCCCACTGCCTCTTCCTGCCTGTTGCTGTGCTGCGGATCCCTCCTCCTCCACACTGCAGTGCTTGCTCTGCATGCCACCTTCCTAGGTTGGGTCAGTGGCTTCATCATCCACCACCTTGTCTTCTACATCCGCACTTTGGTCCTTCTGACTTGTTGTTAAGTTAACAACATCACTGCTTGGCAACTGTGTCTCACCACCTACCTCTTGAGACATTAATTGCCATTCCTCACTATCGTCTTCTACTGATTGTGGGTGGACAAATACTACACAGAAGCTCCTAATGTCCCTCTTGAAATGTGCAGTGAGAGAAGCCAGAATGAATAAATGGAAATGTGAAGGGCTCCTTAGAGAGGCCGAATGGGGGATTACTTGTCCCTTTAAGTCACCATGGTGAGATGAAGGTGGATCAGTGAAAGAATAATGTGGTCCAGACTTTTGGTTAGTGAGACTGGACTGTGTGTAAGACAGGATGGTGCTGGGAAAAATACTGGAAACAAGATCTGCTATCCAATTGATCACCTATTTGCACTTTTCTGGCTTCAAAAGTGATGTTCCACACACTCCTGGAAAGTGGGAAAGGAAACTAGATCTTGTGGACTAGTGTATTTGTTGTGCTCCTGCAGCATGCACAGTTTAACCTGGTCCACATCTTCATCCTCTGTGTGTACCATCAGCAGCATTTCCACTTCCCCATACATTACCACAGGCTTTGAGTATTTTAAATTAGGTATATATGCCTGAAAACTTTATGGTATTAATAGAGAAAAAATATTTTGCCCTGACAGTGACTTTTGTTTCAACAGTTCATCAGCAGTGGTTGTATACTAGTACTGCAATAGTAATATTAAACCCTGTCTAGATGCCTCTAATCCTAAACTTTCTCTCCACTGAATGCAGGTATCAGCCTTTTTACAACAGAAAGCAAAATATTTAGCTCTGACAACAAGGCATGTTGTTTTGACGTAGCAGCAGCAGCGGTGGAATACTAGCACTACAATAGTAATATTAAACCCTGCCTAGATGCCTCTAATCCTAAAATTTAATTTTCCTCCATTGAATGCAGGTAACAGCAGTTTTACTACTGAAAGGAAAATATTTAGCCCTGAAAATGATTCTTTTATTTTTTAATGCAGCAGGATCAGTATACAACTACTGCAATAGCAATATTATTAAACCCGGACTTTATCCCTGCTCTACACTACACTCTCCCTTCAATAATGTTTCTCTGTGAACTGCTTCCTGAACACACTGTGCATTGCATCGCATCATCTGGCCTTATATAAGACCCCATGACGTAATGCAGCCGGCCAATCACAGTAATGCCAACAGCCAACATGGCCATGGAATTACCGTGCATGGCGGAAATCCTTGCATGTTCATTGGCTGTCTAATAGCCACCAAACATGTGGGGCGGGGAATCGAGCTTGGTGCTTGAGCACTCGTAATATTTGATCAAGTATCGAGCAGTGCCGAGCATGCTCGCTAATTACCAGTATATGGTCTTTAGGCGAGGAAGCAGGGCAAAGCATTAAGTAAATAGACTGTAAGTATAGAGCATGCGACAGAGAATGACAGAGTATGTCTGAACATGCAACATTATAAGCATTCATGTCAGAGAGAGAAAGTATTGAAGGTGTACGGTAGATATTTCAGGGGTCTGGTGGTTCAGTGAAGTGTGTATTGCTTTTTTGTACCATACTATTTTTTTTACTCTATTCTGAGACATGTTAATGATTTTTAACCACCAGATCAACCCTTCAACGATAATTCATTTTTGCTATGAGAGCTTCTACTGTACTATAAAGACTTCTTTCTCTGTGACCCTTGAGAAGGATAATATTACCTATATTTCCTATGAGCTGTGTGTGTTTGCCTTGCCTTATCCACAAAAATATTAGAAAACAAGCTTAAAAAATGCATATGGATGCGTGGTAAGTGAATGTTGGCAATAGGCTTCCAGCAGAGGCAGAACATGAAGATCCTAAATGACCAGCTATGGTGTCTTCTTTGGGGGCAGAAGGACTGTTTGTGTCCACTAAGAATTCACAGCCAGGCTGGATCACATCTTCATCCCCTATAGTAATGACCATTTATCCCAGCACATGGTGGAACATGCTGTTATATAGAGGCCCTATTATCATCTTTGCATTGGGATCTTTGTGTCACGTGGACTCATTTTTATACACATTTTAAATCCATTACTATAACACTGTCTAATATAAAGGCCATCAAGCAATGCTCATATTATGCCTAGTAATCCCTTTACCCCCTAACATGGCGACTAATCAAAACTTTTGTATTTCTAATTCAGTTTTAGGATACTTTCTGACATAATTAAAGTAAGCTGGCCGTCTTCTTGATTAAGATCAGCTTTGAAGTCATTTTAATCAGTCTCAAATCAAATTAAAGCAACAAAATTAGATAAAAGAAACGACAAACGAAATGCAAGCTAGCATTAAAAAAATGCCGAGCAACAAATGTAGAGATAAAAAATAGCGAGGAGTTTCTAGAACATACTGTATGAGTTTTTTTAAAGAATCACAGCTGGACTCACTGGCATATCAACATTTAAAAAAAGATGAAGAAATCATTATTCTGATTCTTTCTCTCAATTATTTGCATTTGAAATAAAGGAAAATGATGACTAAAATGTGTGTAATACAGTCATGGACAAAAGTTTTGAGAATGACACAAATATTAATTTTTACAAAGTCTACTGCTTCACTTTTTCTAATGGCAATTTGCATATACTCCAGAATGTTATAAAGAGTGATCAGCTTAACAGCAATTACTTGCAAAGTCAATATTTGGCTAGAAAATGAACTTTATCCCCCAAAACACATTTCAACATCATTGCAGCCCTGCCTTAAAAGGACCAGCTAACCTCTTTTCAGTGATTGCTCCATTAACACAGGTGTGGGTGTTGATGAGGACATGGCTGGAGATCAATCTGTCATGATTAAGTAAGAATGATACCACTGGACACTTTAAAAGGAGGCTGGTGCTAGGCATCATTGTTTCTCTGCTGTTAACCATGGTTATCTCTAAAGAAACACGTGCAGTCATCATTGCAATGCACAAAAATGGCCTAACAGGGAAGAGTATCACAGCTAGAAAGATTGCACCTCAGTCAACAATCTATCACATCATCAAGAACTTCAAGGAGAGAGGTTCCATTGTTGCCAAAAAGGCTCCAGGGCGCCCAAGAAAGACCAGCAAGCACCAGGACCGTCTCTTAAAAGTGTTTCAGCTGCGGGATCGGGCTACCAGCAGTGCAGAGCTTGCTCAGGAATGGCAGCAGGCAGGTGTGAGTGTATCTGCACGCACTGTGAGGCGGAGACTCTTGGAGCAAGGCCTGGTCTCAAGGAGGGCAGCAAAGAAGCCACTTCTCTCCAGAAAAAACATCATGGACAGACTGATATTTTGCAAAAGGTACAGGCAGTGGACTGCTGAGGACTGGGGTAAAGTTATTTTCTCTGATGAATCCCCTTTTCGATTGTTTGGGACATCAGGAAAACGCCTCATTCGGAGAAGACAAGGTGAGCGCTACCACCAGTCTTGTCTCATGCCAACTGTTAAGCATCCTGAAACCATTCATGTGTGGGCTTGCTTCTCAGCCAAGGGAATCGGCTCTCTCACAGTCTTGCCTAAAAACACAGCCATGAATAAAGAATGGTACCAGAATGTCCTCCAAGAGCAACTTCTCCCAACCCTCCTAGAGCAGTTTGGCAATCAACAATGCCTTTTCCAGCATCATGGAGCACCTTGCCATAAAGCAAAGGTGATAACTAAATGGCTCAGGGAATAAAACATAGAGATTTTGGGTCCATGGCCTGGAAACTCCCCAGATCTTAATCCCATTGAGAACTTGTGGTCAATCATCAAGAGTTGGGTGGACAAACAAAAACCTAAAAATTTTGATAAAATGAAAGCATTGATTGTGCAAGAATGGACTGCTATCAGTCAAGATTTGGTCCAGAAGTTGATTGAGAGCATGCCAGGGAGAATTGCAGAGGTCCTGAAGAAGAAGGGTCAACACTGCAAATATTGACTTGCTGCATTAACTCATTCTCACTTTCAATATAAGCTTTTGTTACTCATATGTCTGCAATTATATTTCTGTCTGTGATAGAAACATCTGTCAAACACACATAAAAGCCAGAGGGCAGCAGATCATGTGAAAATATAATTTTTGTGTCATTCTCAAAACTTTTAGCCATGAATGTACAATTAACGGTCAGAAAAGCAGATTATTCACTCAACCCTGTCTTTTACGCAAGTACATACTGTGTAGATGCTTCTAATATGATCCTACTAAGGATGAAGGTTATCGCTCCATTTTTAGTAAGCTTCCTTTGGCTTGTGAGCAGATTTTTTAGAAGGATATTCCTGTTCACACGTTTTTGCATATTCACACTTAATTGGCCTTCTTCATAACTAACATCGAAATGAATGGAGAGACGAGTATTTATAAGAAAGATATTCGTCACTGTGTAACGTTGGATGCTCACTCCATAAGTAAAATACAAAAAGAAATTCCGCACTCCAGATGTGCAATGAAGAAAGTATTATTGTGACATTTCGGTCAAAAATAACACCTTCCTCTGATGGATTGCTCAACAGCAGACAGTTAAGTAGACAGTGAAACAGAATGCAGACAAAATAGAGAACCATTGTCAGCCCAAATGATGTGGAAACCCTCTTATCTTCTTAGATGAGCTGAGCCGTGGCGAACAGATGAGACTTCCTCACCTAAGTTTTGTAGCTTTGTATCAGGCAAAATAAATAAATCTGAAAAAAAAACCTTCCTTCTCACCCCCAGTGGGGGTGGTCTTTGTTGTCCTATCTCATTCTCGGGTCCTCTACCGGAGGCCTGGGAGTTTGAGGGTTCTGCGCAGGATCTTAGCTGTTCCCAGCATTGCGCTTTTCTGGACAGAGAGCTCAGATGTTGCTCCTGGGATCTGTTGTAGCCATTCTTCCAACTTAGGGGTCACTGATCAAAGTGCTCCTATCACCACTGGAATCACTGTTGCCTTCACCTTCCACATCTTCTTCAATTCTCCTTTGAGGCCCTGATCTTATGTTGCTGTCACTTGGCACTGCCACATCTATTATCATTGCTGTCTTCTGATCCTTGTCTACTATGACAATGTCTGGTTGGTTAGCCAACACCTGCTTATCCGTCAAGATCTTGAAGTCCCACAGGATTTTACCCTTTCATTCTCCACCACTTTTTCTAGGGTCTCCCACCTGGAGTTAGGGGGACTTAACCCATGTTCCTGTATACGATTCCCGCTAATTGGCTGTGGCGTTCAGTATACGCTGTTCCTGCTTGCTTTTTGCATCCTGCCACTATGTGTTGGATGGTTTCTGAGGTTTCTTTGCATAGTCTGCACCTTGGGTCTTGTCTTTTGTGGTAGATTCCTGCTTCTATGGATCTGGTACTTAGTGCTTGCTCTTGTGCCGCTATGATTAGTGCCTCTGTGCTGTCTCGGAGTCCAGCTTTCTCCAGCCATTGGTAGGATATCTCCATGTCAGCCACCTCCAATATCTGTCAATGGCACATCCCATGCAGAGGCTTGTCTTGCCATGTTGCTTCATGTTCCTGTTCTTCTTTATAGATCTGTTGTTCTTGCTGCCTTAAGCTTTCTCTCAGCTTCTCATCTTTTGGCACCATTTTTCTGATGTATGCCTGGATACTCCTTGGTTCACCCGTCACGGTGACTTGGATGCTTATCAATCCTCATCCACCCTGCTTTCTGTTGGTATACAATCTATGGGTGCTAGAATTAGGGTGGAGACCTTCATGCATTGTGAGGAGCTTTCGTGTCTTCACATCTGCAGCTTCCATCTCTTCTTTTGGCCAGTACACTATGCAAGCAGGTTGTCTGATAACTGGCAGGGCATATGTATTGCAGGCTTAGATTTTATTCTTCCCATTGAGCTGGCTCTTCAGAACCTGTCTTACCCTTTGATGGTATATATAGTCATTTTTTACATTTTAAAAATCACAAAAAGGAAAATGGACAGATGCAAAAGTTTAGATTTTTAAAAACCTAACCTCATCTAACCTTGTGCCAAAAAACAACAGCTGTGAGTTATTATAAGCAGCTGCCTAGCACTCTGAAAATGAAAATGGTGAAGGTCCACAAAGCAGGTGAAGGCTATAAGAAGATCGCAAAGAATTTTCAAGTTGCCATTTTCTCAGTTTGAAATGTAATTAATAAATGGCAGTTAACAGCAACAATGGAGGTCAAGATAATGACTGGAGACCAAGCAAAATTTCAGTAAGAACTGCTCTTAAGGTTGCTAGAGAGGTCAATTAGAACCTCCGCTTGAATTCCAAAGGCCTTCAGAAGGATTTAACAGAATTTGGAATTGTGGTACACCTGCAAAAATATGGTCTTCGTGTTAGAGTCATCAGAAGAAAACCTCTCCAGTACCCTCATCTTAAAATTCAGTGTCAGAAGGTCAGAAGTATGCAAAAGAACATCTAACCAAGCAGGATGCATTTTGAAAACAAGTCCTCAGGACCGATGACAAAACCGTCTCCTGATCTGAACATCATTGAAAATTTATGGCTAGACCTCAAAACAGCAGTGCAAGCAAGATCATCCAGGAATCCACAGAGTTGGAAGAATTAGCCAAGGAAGAATGGATAAAAATCCCTCAAATAAGAATTGAAAGACTCTTATCTGGCTCACTACAAAAGGCATTTACAAGTTGTGATACTTGCAAGAGGGGTTGCAACTAAGTACTAACCATGCAGCGTGCCCAAACTTTTGCATCAGCTCTTTTTCCTTTTTGCAATTTTAAAAATGGCAATGTATTTTTTTTGCCTAGAATGCAAAGTAAATGTGTTATCTTTAACTTTAGGCCTTTTAAAGATGATTTACTCTTAATCTTGTTTAACTGTTCACAATAACAGTAATTTTTATCAGGGGTGGCTAGACATTACATGACACTGTAGGAGACAGGCAATGAGGGGAGTAAGGGAAGGCACAAGTTAAAGATCCAGCAGCAATGTTAGGGACTAATAAGGGTCTATTGACCAGGACTCTACACGGACAAAGACAAAGTCCTATTCTTGTAGTTTAAACAAACCTGGACTATTTTTCTTATAATCTGGCATGATAAAATATTTGCAACACAAATTGAAGCTTGTAATGGAATACAGCAAAGTGCTGTATGGGGAATGGGTGCACTATTGGGCCGGTGATTCCCTGTCTGACACTGAGCGATAGAGCATCATGTAGGCTAATGGAGACCCATCTAAATAAATAAAATAGAAAATAACTCTTCATATTAGTCATCAAGCATGATGAGCTGCTAGGCATCCTCAGAGGGGGTAGCCTCGGAAAGACTTGTGTTCTAGAATCTCGGCTCAGCTGAGACTTGCTTCTTGCTGATGTAGACACAAAGACCAAATTAGCAGCTGCAATCAGCACAAATCTATCTGAGTGGCTTTGGGGATGTGATCTGTTTTAATTCCTTCTTTTCCTGTGCTATTAATTCATCCATCAAACTTCAGACCATAGAACAGCGAGAGAGAAGTCGTCTTTCAGAAAATGTCTTTGTATTGTAATAAAGAGCCATTTCTGAGCGGACATGTAAATATCTCAATAATATTTCACACATCTGTGCTTGATCTGGAAATATATAAATTGTTTGTCTTTGTTAATGTGTCAATGATGATACAGTTGAGAGTTTTGGCATTTTTATTATCAATTTTAGGATATTATTGGTTTTAGATGAATTGCCGTGACAATTGTTTGGCCGATCAGTTATAAAATATGGACCATGACAGAAAATGGTATTAATGTCCTATTGATTAGATAAAAGTATCCTTCCTTATCTCACTTCTTGACTCCACAAATCCCAGGACAAGTGGTGCCAGTTTAGAAAAAAAAATTGTGCAAGGAGATATCTATGCTATAAGTATGACCTCTTAAGTCAGATGTGCTACTCAGGGTTTTGAGGGTTTTGCTTGCTAGGATCGATTTTGTACTGAATTTATTTTGGTAAAATATCTGAGTTCCTAATGAATTCTGCAGAATATTAAGGTGGAAAAATCTCTATAGTGTTTGGATATTTCTCAACACTGAACCTAAGGTCACCATTCATATGAGTCCCTGCCTCAATTTAGAGTTCAAATTCTAATTCTTCTATTTCTGACACACACCAGAACTAGTTTTGTAGGAATCAAAACCCTATACCTAAACCTAACATTACCTAAAAATCTGGACTTGGAGAAAACCCACGCAAATATAGTAAAGCATCACAATGTTCAAGTACTGTAGAAATTTCATGTGGTTGCTCTCAAACCCGGGCAACAGTCCTAGCCACAGCACTGCGGATGATATACAAAGTAGGTAAAGAAGTAAAAACCCCAATGCTTAAACCTCTCCAGTGGTCGAAATGTATGTTACATTGCAAAAATAACTCAGCTTACCTTAGATTTGACTTCTGAACATAATATCATAAAAACATCAATGCAAAAGGAGTTAAAGATATTGACAAGTCAGATATTTTTTATTGTCAAAGAAAGTTTTGAGCAGAAAATAGTCACTTTGATTAGGTTCCCACCACACATTTTTGGTGAGTTTTGATGTTGTAGATTTTCAAAAAAATGCAGCTCATCGATCTTACTTAACCCCTTAAAGACCAAGCCATTTTGTAGGTTAAAGACCAGGCCAATTTTTACAATTCTGACCACTGTCTCTTTATGAGGTTATAACTCTGGAACGCTTCAACGGATCTTGGCGATTCTGAGACTGTTTTCTCGAGACATATTGTACTTCATGATAGTGGTAAAATTTCTTCAATATAACTTGCGTTTATTTATGAAAATAACAGAAATATGGCAAAAAGTTTGAAAATTTTGCAATTTTCAAACTTTTAATTTTTATGCCATTAAATCAGAGAGATATGTCACAAAAATTAGTTAATAAATAACATTTCCCACATGTCTACTTTACATCAGCATAATTTTGGAACCAAAATTTTTTTTTGTTAGGAAGTTATAAGTGTTAAAAGTTGACCAGCAATTTCTCATTTTTCCAACAAAATTTACAAAACCATTTTTTTTAGGGACCACCTCACATTTGAAGTGAATTTGAGGGGTCAATATGACAGAAAATACCCCAAAGTGACACCATTCTAAAAACTGCACCCTCAACGTGTTCAAAGCCACATTCAAGAAGTTTATTAACCCTTTAGGTACTTCACAAGAATAGAAGCAATGTGGAAGGAAAAAATTAACATTTAACTTTTTTTCCCAAAATTTTTCTTTCGACACAATTTTTTAACATTTTGTCAAGGGTATCAGTAGAAAATGAACCACAATATTTGTTGTACAATTTCTCCTGAGTACAGCGATACCCCATGTGTGGGGGTAAACCACTATTTGGCCGCATGGCAGAGCTCGGAAGGGAAGCAGCGCCATTTGACTTTTTTGGCTGGAATTGAGATTGGACGCCATGTCGCATTTGGAGAGTCCCTGTGTGCCTAAACAGTGGAAACCCCCCACAAGTGACCCCATTTTGGAAACTAGACCCCCAAGGAACTTATCTAGATGTGTGGTGAAAGCTTTGAACCCCCAAGGGCTTCACAGAAGGTTATAACGTAGAGCAGTAAAATTAAAAAATCATATCTTTTCCACAAAAATGATCTTTTCACCCCCAATTGTTATTTTCCAAAGGGTAACAGGACACCAAAAGTTATTGTGCAATTTGTCCTGAGTACGCTGATACCCCATATGTGGGGGTAAACCACTATTTTGACGCATGGCAGAGCTGGAAAGGGAAGGAGCGCCTTTTTCAAATGCAGATTTTGATGGAATGGTCTGCGGGTGTCATGTCACGTTTGGAAAGCCCCTGATGTGCCTAAACAGTAGAAACCCCCCACAAGTGACTCCATTTTGGAAACTAGACCCCCAAGGAACTTATCTAGATGTGTGGTGAGCACTTTGAACCCCCAAGTGCTTCACAGAAGTTTATAACGTAGAGCCGTGAAAATAAAAATATCATATTTTTTTCCACAAAAATAATCTTTTTGCCCCAAATTTTTATTTTATAAGGGTAACAGGAGAAATAGGACCCCAAAAGCTATTGTGCAATTTGTCCTGAGTATGCTGATATCCCATATGTGGGGGGAACCACTATTTTGACGCATGGCAGAGCTCGGAAGGGAAGGAGCACCGTTTTTAAATGCAGACTTTGATGAATGGTCTGCGGGTGTCATGTCACGTTTGGAAAGCCCCTGATGTGCCTAAACAGTAGAAACCCCCACAAGTGACTCCATTTTGGAAACTAGACCCCCCCAAGGAACTTATCTAGATGTGTCGTGAGCACTTTGAACCCCCAAGTGCTTCACAGAAGTTTATAACATAGAGCCGTGAAAATAAAAATATCATATTTTTTTCCACAAAAATAATTTTTTTGCCCCAAATTTTTATTTTTCTAAGGGTAACAGGAGAAATAGGGCCCCAAAAGCTATTGTGCATTTTGTCCTGAGTACGCTGATACCCCATATGTGGGGGGGAACCACTGTGATCGCCTTACTGCGATCTTTGGGAGGCACAATGAACAAATCCACAAAAGGTGAAGAATTGGTTTTCTTTATTACGCCGTTCCTCGTGCGGTATTAGTGATTAGGCAACTTTATTCCTCGGATCGGTGCGATTACAGCGATACCAGATTTACACCCTTTTTTCATGTTTAGCTTCTGTCACACACTAAAAGATGCTTTTTTTTGGAATAATTTTTTGTAAGAAATTTTTGCATTGCCGTATTTTGAGAGCTATAATTTTTCCATATTTCGGCCGACAGAGTTATCTATGGGCTTATTTTTTGCGGGACGAGCTGACGTTTTTATTGGTACCATATTCAGGCACATAACGTTTTTTGATCGTTTCCTATTCCGATTTTTGTGGAATCAGAATGAACAAAAACCAGCAATTCAGGAATTATTATTTTTTTTTTTTTTCCTCCGTTCCGTGTGTGGTAAAATTGATAAAGCAGCTTTATTCTTCGGGTCACTACGGTTACGGCGATTCCTCATTTATATATTTTTTTTATGTTTTGGCGTTTTTTACACAATAAAAAATTTTATAGAAAAAATAATTATTTTTGCATCAGTTTATTCTGCGAGCTATAACTTTTTTATTTTTTCGCTGATGATGCTGTATAGTGGATTGTTTTTTGCGGGACAAGATGACGTTTTCAGCGGTACCATGATTATTTATATCTGACTTTTTGATCGCGTGTTATTGCACTTTTTCCAAGCGGTATAATGATACCGCTTGGAAAAAGTATAATTTACTACTTTTTTGTGTTTTTTTTTTACGGCTTTCACTGAAGGGGTTAACTAGGGTTACGCTTTTATAGATGGGATTTTTACGGACGTGGCGATACCTAACATGTGTATGTTTTTTGTTTTTTATTTTTTTTATTACATAAAAATGTGTATTTTTTAGGGGATTTTTTTTAAACTATTTTTTAATATTTTTTTTACAATTTTTTAAAAAAATGATTTTTTTTAACTTGCCCCATTATGGGACTGTAAAATATTAATATTTCAATAATAAAATATAGATCATTGAACATATACATTATGTCTAATTAGCAAGCAGAGACTCTGGTTAGTGAATGAATGAGTTAATTCTGAGGACGTTGGCAGAGACATCTGTTCCCTGGTCATCATAATTGTAAGCCTGTTGTCAGAACTGTCAATTTGTTACTATTTGGAGGTAGTAAATGGTTCCAAAGGTCATAGGCCATAGGCTTAAGTTTTTCAAAATAAGGTATCATATAAACAACTAATGCATATTCCATAAGTTAGTAATGTTCTTCTAATATGGTAAAAGAACGAACTTAGCGGCAAATCACCATTTGTGGTTATAAGACAGGAGAAAATAGAAACCAATGTAAGTCTATGGATCGGAATAGATATAAACCGGCCTGATTCCTGTGCAGGCAGATGTCTCATACCTTGAGAATCTCCAACACGGACCACATCATGCCTCAAGACCATATGTAAGAACCTTTGAATGCTTGTTTTATTTTATACTTCTTTTTGTGTGCTATGAACTTACTTTTCTTCATTTTTGTAATCACTTTTTCTGAATGAACATTAAACAAGTTTTGTTTTATCCATACAAGTCAATATTCTACTTTTTATCCTCACCGTGCTCTTACTTAAAGAAGTGAGAAAGGTTTTTTTTTAACATAATGGCGAGCTCAGTCAGTTCTGAAGCTTCTGTGCTATTTTGAGTGGATTCTTTTCCCTTGTACACGGGGGAGGTGAAGACTGCTGAAGACACCTGTTGTCCAAGTATCAAGAATTCCACTTTTTCACGGCACAAGGATCAGACGGAATCTACAGACGAGTGAGGATTCGTGAAGCTGCCTGGTCCTATCCAGACGGAGATCTGAGGATTTTAGTAAAGACACAGAGGACCATCCATTGACGGTTGGATCGATACAGGAGAGGACAAGACATTCTATTGGTAAGAAAAATGAATTTCATTTATGATTATTCTAAGAAAAGTAAAATAGATTTTAAGTTTGTCCATAGTCATACAGATTCACAATTATGGTCTAGTTTGTATAGCCAATGTGAAGCAGAAAATCTTAAAATTGATAAGAGGTTTTTCTCCGTAAAAAAGTTACAAAGAAAGCTTCAAAATGTAATGCACATGGTCCGAGTGTATAATAATTTGGTCTTTGAGAAAACTGAAACTCATAAAGCATGTACTATCACACAAGACGTGGTTCATACTGACACACAGGATGACCACAAGAGCCTGACAGGGATTTCTTTGATTGCCCAAATTGTTTGGTATTGTCAGAACATATTGAACAATTGGAAGATCAAATTGATACTCGAACAGAGTTATTGTCCAAATTGCATAGAGACATAAAAAAGGCTTCTGTTCTTACTACAAGATCAGCAGGTAAACATGAAGACAATGCGGCCACATCATCATTGATACCAGACACACAAGATCCAGATGTTTCAGTAGAAGATTTACAGGCAGATGAATTACAACGGAAAAAATTACATGACAGAGCCGCACGAATTAATCTGAAAATACATGATCAGTTAATGAAAATTGTAAAAGACATTCCAAATTACAATGATAAGATGGATGCCTTTTATAATGCGGACATTTTTGAATCAAACACAGATAAATTCAATCTTAATGATGAACAAAAAAACAAGATATTCAAAGTATGGTTACCCTGACATATGGGAAAAAGATTACAGATTACACCCAGATTAGATGAGAATCTTGAAATGACGCACAGTACTAAGGAAAATAGACTTAAACAATTGATACTATTTACTACTGGCGAAGACACTCCTACAGTTGATGTCTTGGAAAATCTACGAACAAATATTCAGGATGACCCATTTGCTTTTTTAGTAAAATTTGAACAGGCCTATAGGATGGTGATGGATCTTAGACCTCATCAGGAGCCAACATCTATGATCAGATGTTTTGTAAAAAAGTTCAAATATTTAGATCCTGCCTCAGTACATTTAGCCAATGCTCAGCCATCATTGCAAGAAGCAACTATATTTATCGATAGAGTACGCAGATCCATTAAGCAAAATCAGATTAAGGCTAAAATAGCTGTAGTTCAAGAGAAAGAAGACAGTCAGCTAAAACCTAGGCCCACAGTAGCATCCAAGAACAAAGGTAAAAATGTTACACAAAGGAACAATATCCATTGTTATTTTTGTGGTATACCTGGACACTTAAAGTGGCAGTGCAGAAAATTCTTGAGAGCAGAGTCAGAGACAGATACACAAGGAACAGAAAAGCTTGGAAAGGAAAATGGACTAATGCCAAAATCATCCACCAAACCTTCTGCACCTCCATTACATTCTTCTGCACCCACTCATACTGACAACAGACAAAAGCAGTCACCATATGCACCATTAATCAGACAGATCAGAGAAATGACAGTGAAGGAGACAGAGTCCAGGGGCAGAATTCCAAACTCTTTTAAAAAGGACACTGGTCTTCTCCCATCTCCTTCATCTTTCTGACAATTACAGACTATCCCTACACCCCATCCATTGGAATTTGTGACTCGAGTTACATTAGATAACTGTGGAAGACCATTTATCAAAGGGAATTTAGCAGGACAAAGTGCTGTTTTTCTTATTGATACAGGAGCTCAATTAAGTGTTACAAATCTTAATTTGAAGCTAAAACCAGATTCACCAGTTTGTACAATTGTTGGTTTTAGTGGAAAAGGTGGAACTAAAGCAACCTTAGTTTCTAATGTGACGTTGGAGATACCTAGTTCTTTTAAAACAGGAATTGACATTTGGTATTGTCGCGATTCTGAAAATATACTTGGCACAGATTTTATGCAGAAATTTGGATGGGTAGTCGATCTAGGAAATCAAGTGATCTGGAAAGATTCTAATGGTGGTAAACCTGTTGTCATTGACCCTAGTGATTATAGCCATGTTGGAAGTATTTGCTTAAATGATGTAGTGTCATCAGATCATTTATGGCCGGAAACTGGTGGTGATGAGGTATTGACAGGAATTGTACAGCGATTTCCTTCTCTTTGGGCTCAGTTCAGGAATGAGGTTGATACAATGGAGGATGTTGTTGTAAATGTGGAAGGCCGAGATCCTCCGCCACAGCGTCAGTATAAATTGCCTCCAGAATCAATTGAGTCTATGTCAAAAATCGTACAGGAATTATTAGATCAAGGTGTTATCCGAAAGGCTAATTCTGTATGTAACAATCCTTTGTGGTGTGTCTTGAAATCTGATGGTTCTTATCGAATGATATTGGATCTATGGATGTTTAACAAACATACTCCCAATGTAGCACCCATTGTTGCAGATACTCATGACATGATGTCAAGGTTGAATGCAAAGGCAAAATACTTCTCTGTACTGGACATCAGTAATGGTTTTTTCAGTATACCTCTTGAAAAGAGTTGTCAGTACAAGTTTGCATTTACTTTCTTGGATGAGCAATATCTGTTTTGCAGGTTACCTCAGGGAGCACATTTGTCACCTAGTGTTTTTCATCAGGCGTTGGCTAAGGTATTATCCAGATTTTCCAGGCCTGATTGCATTTTGCAGTACGTGGATGATATTCTGCTGTCTACTAAGGATGAAGAAACACATGTTTCTCTTTTGACAGAATTGTTTGAGCTCTTGCACGATGCAGGGTTGAAACTGAACACCAAGAAGGTCAAATTGATGCAGACTGAGGTCAGATTTTTGGGAGTGTTATTGAGTCCAGGAAAGAGACAACCACTACAGGAAAGAATAGAGGCAATTGCTTCTCTACCAATCCCAACATCACACACGGCAGTACGACATTTCTTGGGTCTTATGAACTATTCAAGGGACTTCATTGAGAATTTTGCAGGAAAGGCCAAACCATTGTATGATCTTTTGAAAAGTGAAAACAGTGATTACTTTGGTCCTTGGGGTGAGGAACAACAAACCTCATTTGAACAATTGAAAATGAATTTACAAAATGCACCTGCTTTGTCCACAGTAGAACCTTCGGCTCCATTTGCTTTGCAAGTACACACATCAGAGACATCTGTGTCTGCTGTACTGTTACAGTTACAGGGAGAAGAGTGGAGAATTTTGGGCTATTTTTCTAAACTTCTCTCACCTGTTGAAAGAGGTTTTGAGACTTGTGCAAGACACTTGGTAGGTGTGCACTTTGCAGTCAAAGCAACTGAACACATTGTCGGTTTCAGCAAAATAATTTTGCAAACTCCGCATTCCACATTAAAACTTCTCTTTGAGAACAATATCCCAGGTGTGTCACATCAGAGATTTGCTCATTGGTTATTGTCATTGTCTCCCAAACAAATTGAGGTATATTACAAGGCCAAATATATTCTTCCTCAGTTGATGCAATATGAAGGGCAAACTCACGATTGTTTACAGTCTTTTCAGGATCCTAGTCCATCACTTTTCAGAAGGAAGGCAGAGGTAACAGACGAATCAATTTTTGTTGATGGTTCCAGATTCTATTCAGATGGGCACTATTATTCAGGATATGCCGTTTTTTACCCCAAAAGAGGACAGACTGTAAAACACAAATTACCAAGTCATTTTTCAGCCCAAAGAGCAGAACTAGAAGCTGTAAAAATGGTACTACAGCTGAATGAAGCTGATGATCAGTGTCCCATGGTAATCTACAGTGATAGCTCCTATGTCGTTAGATCACTGACAGATTATTTGCCAGTCTGGGAAAAAAGAGGCTATGTAGATTCTTCTAATAAGACTCTAGTACATAGTGACACGCTGAAAACAATTTTTGAAATAGCATCAAAAAACCCTAATGGTTTTGCTATTGTCAAGGTCCCTGCTCATAAAAAATCAAATGACGAATTATCTGTTGGAAATGCAACCGCAGATATTTTGGCCAAAGAGGCCGCCCTGACAGGAGAAGAAGTGTTTGAACCTGAACCTCTTGAGGTTTCAGCAGTTCAAAGAACAGACACGCATATCCCTTCTTTTGCGGAAGAACAAGAAAAAGACACATCTCTTGTTGCTTCCCGGGTTGATCCAAAACCTCCCTTTGTTTGTGAAAACGGGGTTTTGTGTCATGACTTAAACGGGGAGTTGCGTCCTGTTGTACCAAAACATCTACAGGTTGAGTTCACAAAATACAATCATGAAAGTTTGGGTCATTTGGGCCAACAGAAATTGTTAGACATTCTCAGAGAGAAATTTTACTGGGAAAAGATGGAAGAGACAGTACAAAGTGTTGTTCAATCATGTCTCATTTGTGCCCAAATTAATCCAAGACCAAAAGGACAGAAACCGCCACTACTCCGAACCACACCTGCAGATGGTCCATGGTCAACATTACAAATCACTACATTGGACCGTTATCATCAGGTAAAAATGGTCTCAGGTATGCATTGGTTGTAGTAGATGTTTTTTCTAAATGGGTTGAAATTTTACCTGTCAGGAAAGATGATGCTTTGTCTACAGCTAGAGCATTAGTTAATCATGTCTTTTGTACTTGGGGGATCCCAAGAATGATCACCTCTGATCGAGGAAGTCACTTTACAGGAAAAATCATGCAAGCAGTTTGTACTATTCTAGGGGTACAACAACAGTTCCATGTACCTTACCATCCACAGTCTGCTGGTATTGTGGAAAGGATGAATAGAACAATAAAATCCAGAATTGCCAAAATGTTATTGGACAACTGTAACACTTGGTTGATGCCGTACCTTTTGTACTGTTGAGTGTGAGAGGAACAACTTCTTCCACAACTCAATTTACTCCTTTTGAACTAATGACAGGAAGAAAAATGCCATTGATTTTTCCACATGAACCATTTTTGTCTACACCTCAAAAAGATGCTGTTGCAAGGTCCAAATGGTTGCAATTGTTACAGGAGAACTTGAAAACGATTCTTCCACATGCTGCATCAAGAATGCAGAGAATGGAGCCACCATACGAATCTAAATTCAAGAAAGGGGCTCTAGTGATGATTAAAACTTTCAGGAAGAGTGGACCTTGGGAAAGTAACTGGGAAGGTCCCTTTGAGATCATTGAAACCATGGGACAAGTTATGATTCTTGTGCAACCAGCATCTAATGTGGTCAAAAATACCCGCAGACAACAAAAAGTGTGGGTACATGTTGATCAATGCAAATTGTATGTTACAAAATAATGATACTGCATTTCTTTTAGGAAGAAATGGATTCCAATAAGAACTGGAATAGGAAACATCGTGGCCTTGATGGAAGGGATTCAACACCAATCCTTCAGGAGAAGAGGACATTTCCCAGGAAAAGCTTTTACCTGATGGGAATCACATTTCTGCTACTTGGTACTATTTCAACTGTGATCTACGCAGAAGATATTTTACATCAAGGAACAAATACTAGTGAAGTGAATGAACCTTTCAAAAGAACTTTACATTCACGGAAACCAAGAGGATCTGAGCTACAGAACCTAAAAGATGAAGACATACCGGACGATTCAGTAGATATTACCGGAAACATTTGCATGGGTTATGGTGTAAAATGCTGCATTGAGCTACACTTCATACATGACACTAATATCATATTACGTGCTACCACAGGACCTAAGACTAGGTTTACACAGTTACAAGGAGATTATATACATAATAATAAGACAGGCACATGGGAATGTAATCCTACAGATACGTTATACTGGAATATTGAGATAAAGAGGGGAAGAAAAAGCTGTGTGGTCAGGTGATATAACAAATGATATGATCTCAAAAGGGAGAGTTGGAAGATCCAAAGCAGATATTTGGTTAAAGACACAACTTTTTGGAAAAATTTTGGATCCTTCATTACTTTCCATTACAGAAGGAGATGAAGATTGGGTAAAAACTTGGAACTTCCAGATAACCAGAGAATCAGTACAGGTACAGGTGTCTGTAGTTCTTACAGCAACTAATACTATAGCTCCAGAAGTAAGGGTTACACCACAAGCGGTACATAGTCAAGAACATATGTCTCCTTTATTATTAAAATGCAACACAAGGTTGGAATTACCTTCAGAATCTCTGTTAACATGGACCAAAGATAGATTCTTTTTGGGAAGTTTTTCGAATGGTCCAACAAATGTTATACACAGAGGTCAATCCGGTAATGTGAGATGGTTGAATAAGAATTTTATTTTTTCTCTAGATAATCCATCTCCTAAGGATTCCGGATTGTATCAATGTTGCGTTTTAACAAAAAATAATTACAAACAATGTAAAGATGTAAAGGTAAATATATGGTCAGCAGTAGATAATGTATGCACACAGACCAGATTTCAACCATCTACTCCTTTCCAAATCAACCAATTTCAATCTAAACCTCTATTACGAGATGGAGCGTTTATGACCATGATATGGACTTTTAACATGTCTAACTGGAAAATTTCTTCTAGATATCCCCAATGTCAATCACATCTCATTAACATGGAAATGGGAATAGAACAATGGTTTGGGAAAAGAACTTCAACACAGGTTAGAAGTAAGAGAGGAGTGTTAGAAGGTATTTTGGGGGGATTAGGAACAATGGGAAGTCTAATTAATAGTATAGACATTCATACACTTAAATCCGATCTAGAAAATATTGGGTATATTGGAGGTAAAGGGGTGAAGATTCAGAAAAGTTTGAATCAACTTCTTGAAAAGATGGTTTTGAACACTGCTGCTGTATTGGGATCTTCTGTATCACATCTACAAGATGCTACTTTAGCTTTAATAGAAAGTGAACAGGAATCTCAAGTAGCCAAAACATGTCTTGAAATTCAGATTGAATATTCCACCAATCTGAAGATGATTGCACAAGCATTACAAAGTGGAATTACACCTTTAGGATTAATGAGAAATTTGCCTACAGAATATAATTTTGCATTAAATCATACAGATTTATGGGTAAATAAGTGGTTAGGATGTGAACAGAACATTTATGTAGGAACATCACTAATTCCAGTGTCAGGAAGAGAAGAAACCCTGGTTCCTATAACTGTTTTGGGAATTCCTGTTAGTCATACACAATTGTTATATTATCATTTACAGTACACAGATTTTGCATTTGACGGCACAAACACCGAACAATTGGACATTTCTTCATGCTTAAATGTTGTTTCTAAGGTAATGTGTTTACCTGGACAAGATAAAGTCATTTATCATTCATGTTTCCATAATCATACCTCATGTCATGCCAGAGTTGAGAATGTACACACGATACATGACTTGGTGACACCAGTAAGCGCTAATAAGATTTGTTTCCAAGTTATGTCAGAAAAAGAAGTTGTTTCTGCATTCTTTTCATCTTGTGTACATGCTGAAAATCTGACAATAGGTTTATATTGTATTGAAGGGAATGTGAAAACTCTCACAAAGAAGGAAGGAAGCATTAATATTACGTCAATAGGCTCAAGAAATCTGAAAATCCTTCCAATACAGTTCAATTTGTCCCAAATAAATAATTTTCCTTGGAATATGTGGACAAATGAGATAAAGAAAGACAAGGGTTTGTTAAATTTGTTAACAAAACAATTAAAAGAAGCTGAAATTGTATTTAGACATGAGCAAGGTAATTTAAATGATATTGAACATGAATGGACGAGTATGTCAGGCTCATCTTGGTGGAGAAATTTAGGAAAATCAGTAACTAGTTGGTCACAGTCTTCAGCGAAAATGGCAGCAGGAAATGTATTATCTAATCCGATTGTGATTATATTCATTATTGTTTTGCTGTGTATCATATATCAAATAGTTATCATGTGTAAAATTAATAGAATTTATAAGAAGATAAAGACAGAAATGAAAAAGGAAGATGACATTTTGAGAGAGCTGTTAAAACGGAAAAATGTAACTCTCTGATTTAAATTTATTTTCGTTTAGAAATTCTGATGACATTCAAAACAGATGTTGATACAAGGTTTTCAGAATAAAGAATGAATGTGATACGAATGGTGAAAGAATGAGTTTAGGATTGATTATGATATTTCTTAAATCATAATCAGGGGGGACTGTAAAATATTAATATTTCAATAATAAAATATAGATCATTGAACATATACATTATGTCTAATTAGCAAGCAGAGACTCTGGTTAGTGAATGAATGAGTTAAATTTTGAGGAGTTGGCAGAGACATCTGTTCCCTGGTCATCATAATTGTAAGCCTGTTGTCAGAACTGTCAATTTGTTACTATTTGGAGGTAGTAAATGGTTCCAAAGGTCATAGGCCATAGGCTTAAGTTTTTCAAAATAAGGTATCATATAAACAACTAATGCATATTCCATAAGTTAGTAATGTTCTTCTAATATGGTAAAAGAACGAACTTAGCAGCAAATCACCATTTGTGGTTATAAGACAGGAGAAAATAGAAACCAATGTAAGTCTATGGATCGGAATAGAATATAAACCGGCCTGATTCCTGTGCAGGCAGATGTCTCATACCTTGAGAATCTCCAACACGGACCACATCATGCCTCAAGACCATATGTAAGAACCTTTGAATGCTTGTTTTATTTTGTACTTCTTTTTGTGTGCTATGAACTTACTTTTCTTCATTTTTGTAATCACTTTTTCTGAATGAACATTAAACAAGTTTTGTTTTATCCATACAAGTCAATATTCTACTTTTTATCCTCACCGTGCTCTTACTTAAAGAAGTGAAAAAGGTTTTTTTTTAACAGGGACTTTCACTTTTTTTACTTTTTATTGCAGTTACAATGCATTGCAATGCTCTGGCATTGCAATGCATTGTACCTATGGGGAAAGCTGCTGTGACATGATCACAGCAGCTTCCCGTAGCTAGATGACCCGGAGGTTGTCATGACAACCCCCGGGTCATCAAGGCAGAGATCAGGCCCTGCAAATACATTGGGTGGCGCTGATCTGAGGCAGAGGGAGCCCCCGACCCTCTGCCTCCCCCCCTGAGCTCTGCGATCGCGCTGGATCGCAGCAGTCAGGGGGTTAACAGCCAGGGGCGGTGGGGGCTCCGCTCCTGGCTGTCAGTGCAGGAAGCCTGGCCACTGCAGCGCCGGGCTCCTGCACTGATCTCGCTGGGGAAGCTGAAATTTCAGCTTCTCCTGCGCGATCGCTGCTGTGTTTGGTCAGTCAGATTGACTGACCAATCACAGCGCTGTGGTGCGGGGACCGACGGCAAAGGTCCCCGCACCGCTTGCCGTGCCTGTCAGCTGTCATAGACAGCTGTCGGCACTGATCTACCACTGCGTGTTTACACGCAGTGGTAGATCAAAGCCATGACGTGCAGAGTCCGTCCTGGTGCCGGAACTGGCACCTTGCCATGACGGACTCTGCACGTCAGTGGACATTAAGGGGTTAATGAGTGCAGAAATGCTGCAGAACATCAAAAACTCACCAAAAAGCTCAATGTGGGAATACATAGTAACATAGTTATTAAGGTTGAAGGAAGACTTTAAGTCCATCTAGTTCAACCCATATCCTATCCTAACCTGCCCTAACATGTTGATCCAGAGGAAGGCAAAAAAACCCAAGTGGCAAACAGTAAGCTTCACATTGGGGAAAAAAATTCCTTCCCGACTCCACATACGGCAATCAGACTAGCTCCCTGGATCAACGCTGTATCTAGGAAACTAGTGAATATAGCCTGTAATATTATACTTTTCAAGTAAGGCATCCAGTCCCCTCTTAAATTTTAGTAAGGAATCACTCATTACAACTTAACGGCAGAGTTCCATAGTCTCACTGCTCTTACAGTAAAGAATCTTCATCTGTGATTATGGCTAAACCTTCTTTCCTCCAGACGTAGAGGATGCCCCCTCGTCCCCGTCACAGGTCTAAGAGTAAAAAGATCATTAGAAAGGTCTTTGTACTGTCCCCTCATATATTTTACATTGTAATAAGATCACCCCTAAGCCTTCGTTTTTCCAAACTAAATAACCCCAAGTGTAATAACCTGTCTTGGTATTGCAGACCCCCAGTTCTCTAATAACCTTGGTCGCTCTTCTCTGCACCCGCTCCAGTTCAGCTATGTCTTTCTTATACACCGGAGACCAGAACTGCACACAGTATTCTAAGTGTGGTCGCACCAGTGACTTGTATAGAGGTAAAATTATGTTCTCCTCATGAGCATCTATGCCTCGTCTAATGCATCCCATTATTTTATTTGCCTTGGCAGCAGCTGCCTGACATTGGCCACTAAATGTGAGTTTGTCGTCCACCCATACACCCAAGTCTTTTTCAGTGACAGTTTTGCCCAGTGTTTTACAATTAAGCACATAATTATACATCTTATTTGTTCTACCCAAGTGCATGACCTTACATTTATCCCATTAAAGCTCATTTGCCATTTATCAGCCCAAGCTTCTAGTTTACATAAATCCTCCTGTAATATAAAATTATCCTCCTCTGTATTTATTACCCTGCAGAGTTTATGTCATCTGCAAATATTGAAATACTACTCTGTATGCCCCCTACAAGGTCATTAATAAATATGTTAAAGAGAAGCGGCCCCAATACTGACCCCTGTGGTACCCCACTGCTAACCGTGACCCAGTCCGAGTGTGCTCCATTAATAACCACCCTTTGTTTTCTATCCATGAGCCAGTTCTTAACCCTCTTACACATATTTTCCCCTATCCCCATTGTTCTCATTTTATGTATCAACCTTTTGTGTGGCACTGTATCAAAAGCTTTTGAGAAGTCCATGAACACCACGTCCACTGCATTCCCTTGGTCCAGTCCTGAACTTACCCCTTCATAAAAGCTTATCAGATTAGTCTGACAAGAACGGTCCCTCGTAAACCCATGCTGATACTGTGTCATGAGGTTATTCAGCTTCAGATACTCCAATATAGTATCCCTTAAAAAACCCTCCAGGATTTTACCCACAGTAGATGTTAAGCTCACTGGGCCTATAATTTCCAGGTTCAGTTTTTGCCCCCTTTTTGAATATTGGCACCACATTTGCTATACGCCAGTCCTGTGGTACAGACCCAGTTATTATGGAATCTTTAAAGATTAAAAATAATGGTCTATCTATAACTGTACTTAATTCCTGCAGTACTCGGGGGTGTATCCCATACGGGCCAGGGGATTTGTCAACTTTAGTGATTTTTAGACGCCGCCGTACTTCCTGCTGGGTTAAGCATGTGACATTTAATGGAGAAATTTTTTTTATCTCTGATCATGTTATCTGTCATGGGATTTTCTTGTGTAAATACAGTTGAAAAAAAGTCATTTAGCATATTGGCTTTTTCCTCATCCTTATCCACCATTTCATCCAGACTATTTTTAAGGGGACCAACACTATCATTTTTTAGTTTCTTGCTATTTATGTAGTTAAAGAATATTTTGGGATTATTTTTACTTTCTCTGGCAATGAGTCTCTCTGCCTCAATCTTTGCTGTCTTGATTTGCTTTTTACAGAATTTATTCAGTCTTCTGTATTTATTTAATGCCTCATCACTACCTACTTGCTTTAATTCCCTAAACGCTTTCTTTTTGTCCCTTATTGCGCCCCTTACAGCTCTATTTAGCCATAGTGGTTTCCTCCTAATTCTAGCATGTTTATTCCCATAGGGTATATACTGTGCACAGGTCCTATTCAGGATACTAATAAACGTCTCCCATTTTCTTTGTGTATTTTTATGTCTCAGGATTAGTGTTGAGCGATACTGCTCGATATCTAAAAATATCGTATCGAAATGGTATCGCCGATATCACTAAATATCGTCGATATCCGATTCCGA
Organism: Oophaga sylvatica; assembly: GCA_033576555.1. Classification (NCBI taxonomy): domain Eukaryota; kingdom Metazoa; phylum Chordata; class Amphibia; order Anura; family Dendrobatidae; genus Oophaga; species Oophaga sylvatica. The sequence goes on along the minus strand of JARQOD010000001.1, from coordinate 14,386,485 downwards.
TACCGGAAGTCCCATGTAAGTCTATGGGAACAAAATATCGCAACAAAAAAAAACCCTTTCTTTCGTTGTAAACACAAAATATACACACATAGAATACATATATATATTATATATACATGTCATTGTGACATATATATATACATATATTTATAGTTTATACACTTCTACATAGTAAAATAGACTCTGATTCAATTGCCGGGTAAAGCCGTGACATACCCCATAGAAGTCGACGGGCTCGGTGCCGAGTACCCCCAAAACCTCTGGCTCTGTGCGACTCAACTTGGGCGTCACGAACAGAATTCTGTAGCTCGCTATAAGCGAGTCCTGTGTGCCTGAATTGAACTGGTTTTGTGCTTGAGAATTGCTAAAATCATCAGAGAATGTATTTGCCATTTTTCAGCCATATCTGCGTCACGACGAGGCACTGGTGAAGAAGAAGGGCATGCTCTTCGTGGGTGTACACTCACTCAGTGACGCGAAAACGATGGCTCTAAATGGTACTGCAATGTAAGATCGTGCCCCACAGCTCTTCAGTTCCGCCTCCTCATCCTCCTCAGTGTGCGGAAACTAACGCGAAGGTCCCGCCTCCCTACAAAAGAGGGGCCCTCTCCTGATGCTAATGACACATGTGACTTGGCAGAGATGGCTAATGGACACGAGCAGAAGTGTGAAGGGATGGAGCAGTCAGACTCAGAGCTCTCCCCCCACGGAAGCGACCCGATCGCCACGGAACCACCGTTGGGCACCCGGCCTGGAAACCCTCCTACGCTGCAAGAAGCGGAGGATACCCTAAGAGGCCTGGCCCGGCACCGGGAGGAGGTCGCCAGGATGGAAGCCAGCTGGCGTGCCCTAAAAATAAACTTGGAGCGGCGCCAATCCCTGTTACCTGAAGTGTCTGTACCGGAAGGTGAGGCACCCGTTCTAGTAGAGGAGCCCTTGCAATGTGATCCGGTTGACGTTGTCGCAGTGGAGGCACCCGTTCCTGCAAAAAACTCTGCACCGGCAGCACCCCAGATCCCGCTGTCTGCCCCGTCACTGAGACAGAAGAAGCGACACCCGTCCCCATGGAGGAGGCCGCGCAGGCACCAGAGGTCTACCTGCCTGTACCGGAGCCCCGACTGTCATCTGTTCCAGAGCCGGCTGCTTCCTCCGCAGGTGAGCGCCGCCAGGACTGGGGGCGCCAGGAGAGCTGCCGCAAACCGGACACTGTAAGCTGGCATTTGATGGTGGAGACATGGAGCAGCTGGTGGAGGAGAATTACAACCGGCGTCAGGAGGAAGAGTGGAGACGTTGGGAGCGGGAAGCAGAGCGACAAAGGGAGCAGCGAGAATCCCAAAAGCTTCGCCAACGTCAGCTGGAGAAGGACCGGGCAGAGAAGGACCGGATGAGAAAAGATAAAGGAACCCTGTGGGAGCCGCGGCGTAAGGGTGCAGTACGGAGCTTTAAATTGAAAGGTGGTTGGGGCTTCATCCAGGAGCCTGGACTTTATTTAGAAGTTTTGTGAACCGGCGGGACGTGGAGGCTCACCTCCAGAAGGACACCCGGGGAGGGACCTGTTGCCAGGAGACTTGGTGACTTACACCCGACACTGGGGTTACAATGGATGGTACGCCCTAAATGTTACCAGGTGCGACCCCTACTCCCCAGAGTGTCAGGAACCTGTGAGACCCTCGGAGCCTTCAGCCTCCCACATCCAGGCCTCTGCAAAAGTGCCCACCCCACGCCGTAAATCTCCCCAGCCTCCCTCAGTGGTCTCCTCAGCAGCCCCAGCTATGGACATGATAAGTATAGCTGGCCCGTACCCGGCGCCTGTTAGGCCCCCTGGGGTTTGTTCAGTCCGGGACATAGGGTTCCAGACCCGGAGGGAGATGAAAGAGGTGGCCACACAGACCCAGATAGGGGGTCACGACTTGACTGTACAGGCCACACGACGTCATCAGGTCCTGGTGGTCCTTGGTGCCTCGGATGTTTGGCAAGCATCAGAAGAGTACCAGGTGGTACCTGGAACACCCCTGCCAAAGAATTATAAATAACCCGGACAGGGTCCCTGTATGTAAATAGTTAACTTGTTGATGTACCCGGACGGGTGAATGTTCATAAAAAAGTTTTTTAATTTAATAAAAAAAAAAAAAAACACAGTTTTCATTACTTTTATTACAGTCTCATCCTGCGACGCCATCGATCTCCTGTTACAAAATGAAAAAAAAAAAAAAGTATACCACCCGACCGACGCAGTCCATAGTAACGAGTGTCCCACGACGATCCAGCTCTGCTACATCAGAATGACAGGCAGAGCCTGTCATCCCGGCGCAGCACAGCTGATTACCTGCTTCCCCTGCGGTGACGTCATCGGACTGGTTTACGGCCGGGATTACCCTGCAGTCACTGCAGTTATCGCGAAAAACTGCATGTGACGCCAGGAGAAGATAATGGCGGCCATCAAGCAGTCCAGTACGTGACCGCCGGAGATCTTCTGCCAGGTAAGTGCCGCTGACTCCTGACAGACCCGACCGACGGACACTCACAGTGACAGTGACAAATCCGATTCCGGTATTCGATAAGACGAAAATATCGAAACGAATTATCGAAAGGCCGATAGAGCTAATATCGGCTGATACCCGATATTTGCAGTATCATATCGCTTAACACTACTCAGGATATCGTCCCAGTTTATTGCACCAAGATCATCTCTCATCCGTTGGAAATTTGCCTTCCTGAAGTTTAGTGTCCTTGTAACCCCTCGACTACACATCTTATTAAAGGATACATGAAAGCTTATTATTTTGTGATCACTATTACCCAAGTGACCCCAACCCTTATATTTGATATGCGGTCTGGCCTGTTGGATAATATTAGGTCTAGCAGTGCCCCCCTCTTGTTGGGTCCTGAACTAGTTGTGAAAGGTAATTGTCTCTCATAGTTGCCAAAAACTTATTACCTTTGCTGGAACTGCAGGTTTCTGTTCCCCAATGTATTTCAGGGTAGTTGAAGTCCCCCATAATAATGACTTCTCCTTGAGTTGCTGCTTCATCTATTTGCTTTACGAGGATATTCTCTGTTGCTTCCATTATTTTAGGAGACTTATAACAAACCCCTATCAATAATTTATTATTTTTCCCCCCTCCCTAATCTCCACCCACAGAGACTCTACATCTTCATTATATTCACAGATATCACGCAGGATGGGTTTTAAGGATGATTTTACATATAAACACACACCCCCACCTCGCTTATTTTTACGGTCATTTCTAAACAGACTATAGCCCTGTAAATTAACCGCCCAGTCGTGGCTCTCATCCAGCCAAGTCTCAGATATCTCCACCATGTCATAATTATGTTCCAACAAAATTAATTCTAATTCCGCCATTTTGTTGGTGAGGCTTCTAGCATTAGTATACATGCACTTTATGTATCTCTCTGAACCTCTATTCTTTCTTAAATTATTAACTGTTCTAACCCCACCCCCCATGCCACCCCACCCCAATTTCATTATTTGTGCCAGATCTCTATCTGTACTGACTTCCCCTCCTATAAAATGAATACCCTCCCCCCAGTCCCTAGTTTAAAGACTCCTCCAACCTTCTAGCCATTTTCTCCCCCAGCACAGCTGCACCCTCCCCATTGAGGTGCAGCCCATCCCTAGCATAGAACCTGTAGCCAACTGAGAAGTCGGCCCAGTTCTCCAGGAACCCAAACCCCTCCTTCCTACACCAATTCTTGAGCCACTTATTAACCTCCCTAATCTCCCGTTGCCTCTCTGGTGTGGCACGTGGTACCGGCAGTATTTCAGAAAATACCACGTTGGAGGTCCTTGCTTTAAGCTTGCAGCCTAATTCCCTGAAATCGTCTTTAAGGACCTTCCACCTACCTCTAACTTTGTCATTTGTGCCAATGTGCACCATGACCGCTGGGTCCTCACCAGCCCCTCCCAGTAATCTGTCAACCTGATCAGCGATGTGTCGGACTCGAGCGCCAGGTAGGCAGCACACTGTTCGACGATCCCTGTCTTTGTGACAGATTGCCCTATCTGTTCCCCTAATAATTGAGTCCCCCACTACCAGCACCTGTCTGGCCTGCCCTGCTCTCCTAATTCCCCCCTTACTGGAGCAGACACTCCCCCGGCTTTCAGAGGACATGCCTGGCTGCAGCAGTGCTACCCCTGTACTGACAACCCCCTCATCTGCCAACTTTGCAAACTTATTGGGGTGTGCCAGATCAGGACTAGCCTCCCTGGCGCTCTTCCCTCTACCCCGCTTTCTAACTGTCACCCAGCTTCCTACTTCAGAGTCCTGCAGCTCCACCCTAGCATCCCCCCTCATCTATCCCATTGAGCGTCTGCTCAGTGAGCAGAAGACTCCTTTCCATATTGTCTATGGATCTCAGTGTTGCCAGCTGCACATTTAGATCCAGGATTTGGGCTTCCAAATGCACAACGTGCTCACATCTCACACAGCAGTATGCACCCTCGACCGGCTGTTCAAGGACTGCATACATGTGGCAAGATGTACACTGGATGGCATTGGCAATAGTGGAGCACATATCTAATGGGGATTTCACCAGACAGCAAAGATAAGTAAAAATAAATAAAAAGTATTAATAAAATATACAGTAACAGCAATTCAGTAAATCCTCCCTTGGAAACTCCCTGAATCCAAAGTCACTGAATCTCAAGTCACACTTACCACCGTTCACACTTGCACACCATCACACTCAGCTCGCTCACACTCGCTGAAGCAGAAGATTTAAAGAGAGATTTTTTTTTTTTTTTTTTTTTTTCCTTCAGCAGCAAATCACCCTGCTGCTCTAATGCACTTCCAAAAAGACTTCAGCCCCAACCAGCTGGCCCTTATAAACCCTTAATTATGAACCCCCACCTTAATTAACCCCTTGTGAATATAGCTACACCAAGATTTAAATGCAATATAGTTAACCTTTAAACCTTTAAACACACAGATAGTAAAATAAGAGATTAATCCTTTAGAGAAAAAAAAATATATGTTAAAAAAGCCCCCAAAAGATAGAATAGGTAGAAAGGCACTCAGAAATCCACAATTCAGCCACTCACACCAATTCACACAGGTATTTGATTAAAGGTTTTTCAAATACTTCTTCACTGAATCTCAAGTCACACTTACCACCGTTCACACTTGCGCTCCGGTCACACTCAGCTCGCTCAATGTAGCATTAGATTAAAATTGCCTTCCATGCTGTCTCATTGCCAATGTTCGACATTACTGAGTCCAGTACAGCTTGAGAAGCACTGCCTTGGACCACAATTGGTAGAAACAAGATAAAGAGATGGGCCTTTGTTTGAAATTCCAGAGGTCAGATGTTTCCAATAGTTCTTGACCAAGTTTGCACAAATTGCAGAAGGGATATTGACCCACTCCTCCATACAGATCTTCTCCAGATCTTTCAGGTTTTAGTGCCGTCATTGGGCAATATTGAGTTTCAGATACCGCCAAAGATTTTCTGGAGACTAGCTAGGCCACTCCAGGACCTCAAAATGCTTCTTACGGAGCTAATCCTTAGTTGTCCTGGTTATGTATTTCAGGTCATTATCATGTTGGAAGATCAAGCCACAACCCATCTTCAATGCTCTTACTGAGAGAAGAGGTGGTTGGCCAAAATCTCTGATACATGACCCCATCCATCCTCCGTTCAATGTGATGCAATTGCACTGTCTCCTTTGCAGAAAAGCACCCTCTAAGTATGATGTTTCACCCACCGTGATTCGTGGTGTTCTTGGGGTTATACTCATCCTTCTTCTTCTTCCAAACACAGGGAGTGGAATTGATACCAAAAAGTTCTATTTTGGTCTCATCTGACCACATGACCTTCTCCCATGCCTCCTCTGGATCATCCAGATGGTCACTAGCGAACTTCAAACAGTCTTGGACATGTGCCGGTGTGAACAGGGGGTCCTTATGTGCCCTGCAGGATTTTACTCAATGACGACGTGATGTGTTACTAACTTTAATGTTTGAGACTGTGGTCCCACCTCTCTTCGGGACATTTACCAGGTCCTCCCATGTAGTTGTGGGCTGATTCTTGACCTTTCTCAGAATCATCTTTACCCCACGAAGCGAGATCTTACATGGAGCTTGAGAACGAGGAAATTTGACAATCATCCTGTATTTCATCCATTTTCTAATAATTGTACCAACAGTTGACTTCTCACAAAACTACTTGCCTATTGTCCTAGAGGCCATCCCACCATTGTGCAGGTATGCAGTTTTTCCCTGGTGTCCTTAGACAACTCTTTGTTCTTGGCCATGGTGGAGACGGGTGTCTTTTATACAAGTTCAAACAGGTACAATTAATACAGGTAATGAGTGCAGAGTAGAAGGGCTTTTTAAAGAAAACTAACAGGCCTGCGAGAGCCAGAATTCTTGCTGGTTGGTCGGTAATCAAATACTTATTTCATGCAGTAGAATGCAATTTAATTATTTAAAAATCATACAATGTGATTTTATGTTTTTTATTTTCATATTCTGTCTTTCACAGGTGAAGTGTACCTACGATAAAAAAATTACAGCCCTCTCCATTCTTTGTAGGTGGGAAAACTTGCAAAATTTACAGTGTATCAAATACTTATTTTCTCCAATGTATTACCGAATCAAAATATTCCATCCAAGACTTAAAGGAGTTGTCCGGGACTCCAGGCACCCCCGCCTTTCAGCTGTTCCCGGTATTGGTGGTGGTCAGAACTGCTCAGTTGTGGAGCTGCACAGCACATTCCTATGGACTACATAGTGGCTACAGCCAGGTACTGTATATCTGCCCCCTATGCTAGTCAATAGGAGGCGAATGTTTACTACCCGGACGTGACCACTATTCTGTTGATGGAGCTGTGCAGTTCCGCAATTGAGCAGTTCCAGCCACCACTGACACCAGGAACAACTAATCGCTATGGGTGCTGGGTGTCGTACCCCCATCAATCAAACATTGCTAATCTATAGTAGAGATAAGTCATTGACAGTAAAGTCATGGACAACCCCTTTAAGCTCCATGGTATTCCTTTGATATCATGAGAAGTTCTGTTTTATGATTGCAAAAGTTGAACAGAAGAGATGGTGAATACAAACTTACAAATCTGCTAAAGCCTGGGGTAAAAATAAACATGGACAAAACTGCCTTACTGAAAGATTAATGGTAATCAGTCCTATGCACTAGTTCCTTTGCTTTGAATCCTTGTTGATTAGCCAGAGTGGGAAGTGCAATGACAAGTTGATAGAGAAAAGTTGATCAGGTTAAGTTCATATTCACCTGTTCACGTATATTTTCCTGGATAATTTGATTAGCAGTAGTGTTGAGCCACCCCGTAGTGTTCGAGTTCGGTTCGGTTCGTAGAACTGTTCGTTGAACACCATCGAACACCATTAAAACCAATGGCAGACAAACAAAAATACATAGAAACACATAGAAAACACATAGAAAACACTTCAAAGGTGTCCAAAAGCTGACAAATTGCTCACAAGACACAACTAACACATGGAAAAGTGACAAGTACATATAGTCATGCGAAAAGAAAAGAGGTGGAGGAGTAAAAGGAGGGGGAGACACAGATATAGGCATGTCATGCCCTTCTAAAACCAAAAAAGTGCCAAGCCGACACGGCCAGTCCGTTCCTGCCCGTGCGACCTGCGTGTCACCGGGTTTGTGCCAGAGCTGCGGTGGACCCTGACGGCCAGCCCCCCTCTCCCAATACTGGTGCCTGTCCGCTGGTGGGTCGAGCGAGCCCCCTGCGGTGGAGGCAGGTCTAATCTTTTGAATTTAAATTGTCTCTCTAATTTGAATGAGTACACTTTAAATCCTTTTACAAGGATCTATTGGAGGGCAAGTCTCATGCCAGCAGCCGCGGTAATTCCAGGTGCAGTAGCGTCCAGTAAAGCTGCTGCAGTTAAAAAGCTTTTATAAGGATCGAGCTTGGCGGTCCACCGCAAGGCGTCCTACCGCCAGTCTCAGCCCTTTGCCTTGGGGTGCCTCCCCGATGCTCTTCACTGAGTGTCCCGGGGGCCCGAAGCATTTCCTTTGAAAAAATTAAGTGTACAAAGTACAGGTGGTGTAGCTTGCTTAACAGCTGGGTTAATCCGCTGACTAGCAGACACTGCTACTAGGCCTAAAATTATTGTCTGGGCTAGATGTAGTTAAAAATTTGCAATTAGATACTCTCGTTGGATGCTGAGAAAGCATTCCATAGAGTCTCCTGGCACGCCATATATTATTCTCTTAAAAAGCTTGGGGTAGGGGACCCTTCTATAGCCAAAATCATGGCCCTGAATCGCAATCCGTCAGCTAGGCTGAAGATAAATGGAACATTATCATCACCATTCATATTCACCAATGAGACAAGGCAGGGATGTCCTCTGTCCCCTCTCTTATACATCCTAGTGATGGAGCACCAGCTCTCATCAATTCACGATAACCCCAATATCAGGGGGATTGAGGTGGGAGGCACTGAGTACAAGTGCTCTGCATTTGCTGATGAATGATGTCCTAGTATATATCACTCAACCACATATATCCATCACTGCTGCTATGGCTGAAATAGATCACTTTAGTACATGGTCAAATTTTAAAATCAATGCAGCCAAGTCTGAGGCCCTCGATGTTTCCCTCCCCAAATTCATACAGGATTCCATCCAGTCCAACTTTCCCTTTGCCTGGCCCTCACAGGGTATCAAATACTTAGGAATTCGTATTCATAGAGACCTCTCCCATCTATTTTTTCTTAATTTTGGGCCCTTTATTGAACAACTCCATAGAGATCTTACTTCTTGGACGGTGAAAGATTTTTCCTGGTTCGGCAGAATAAATATACTAAAAATGAACATCCTACCTAAACTCTTATACCTCTTCCAAACCATTCCCGTGGTAATTCAAAATTTTTGAAAAGACTACGCAGTAGTTTTTGAAGATTTATCTGGGCAAGTGGGCGTCCACGCATTTGGGGGGACGTTCTGATCAGATACAAACAAAAGAGGGGCTTAGTCTTCGGGATTGTACAAGGTATTACATGGCAGCAGTACACGCTAGAATCCTCGACTTCTTCCATCATTCGGAGGGGAAATTGTGGGTCCAAATAGCTCAATCCATTTGTCCTAAAGCTCTTACCACTCTCCCATGGTGCGCCCATTTAATTGTCCCCTCTCTTGGCCTCATGTCATATAGTACTTATGCCACTGATTTGGCTTTGAGATCCCCAAAAAAAAGCTTATCCTCAATCGACCCCCAGGGCCCCTAGCTCCCGATTTCAGATAATCCAGATTTCCCACCAGGACTATCTGCAAATAGATTTCTCGGTTCAAATAAATCCCATCCGATATTATTTTCTCATGTCATCTCCAATACTTCGCTGCTCCCCCTCAATGACTTGTTACAGGGAAGAGCCACTTCCCCGAAGGCAAATTTTGAATATAGCCAGTTACAACACTTCTATTCAACTGTAAAGAAGCGCACACATCTTCATAGAGATCTCACAAAGTTTCAAAAATTGAGCCTATCATTGTCACCCCTACACACTCCATCTCCCTACTCTATAATCTCCTCATTGCCCAGGTAACTGACAATAGGCCAGGTTTCTGTGGTGCATGGGAAAGGGAACTGGGGAAGTCCTTCTGTGACTCACAATGGGATAAATGTTTCTTCCTAACACATAAAACCTCAATAGGGTCAAAAGCTCAGGAAACCTCCTTCAAAATTATCTCTAGATGGTACCGGGTACCAGCAGTCCTTCATAGATGGTATCCAGTGGTCTCAGATAGCTGTTGGAGATGTGGGGAGGGGGAAGGGACAATGTCACACACATGGTGGGCATGCCCTATAATAAATGCATTTTGGGCAAAGGTGGTTCCCATGATTGAGAAAATAACTGGTTTGACTATCCCTAATACGCCAGAAGCCCTCCTTTTATCAATGTTACCAATAAGTAAACGCAGTTATAAAAGCTCATCAATAGGCTACCTAATACAGGCGGCTAAGAAGGTCATTCCACGACACTGGAAAAGCAGAGACCCACCCACTGTGGAGGAATGGTTTGCGCAGATCTCCCTCCTTAATAGGATGGAGCATCTGATTGCCATCTCACCGGCTGATGTTGATAGATACTGTGTGATTTTGAGGAATTGGATTGATTTGCAAAACTCGGACGCCTACCATCTAGCCCCCAACTAAAGTTATCCATGATGTCGGCACAACAATGATCATAATCGCACTCTAGTGATTGGTGGTCTGCCATGGTCCGCTCCCTCTCTCTCTATCTTTCATATGGAAAAATACATGCTTGATCTGGACATTGATGGAAAACCCTCCCTGTACCCCCCAATGTACTGTCTTATGCATACATTTATAGTTATACTACCCCTTTTACTATGTATATTGTATTTTCTTGTACTTTTTCACCACAAAAATAAAAAATAAATTGAATTTGAAAAAAAAAATTGTAATTAGATCTACAGCCGGTGGCTACTCCGCTGACTAGCAGACACTGAAGCTTTGGAGCAGACCTCTGATTCTCAGGCTATAGTATGAGTAAACTGCTCTGCAGACTCAACCATCTATTGTACCCCATACTCAGATGGGCAGCTGGAGACTTGGGAGCTGTGAGGAAGCAAGTGCGATTGGGGTGACACCACTGAGGACTGCAGTATTTGTGATGTTGAAGTTGAGGTGGAAGAGAGCCGAGTCCGACTTAAAGGAGCACTTGATATCTGTTGAAGCACCTGCTGTTTTTGTGCCTCATCTGGAATTTGTAGCGATGGCCGTGGCCGTAAGAAAGGGATCGTATCACATTGTCCACTAAAAGAACTAGACATACTAGTTTGGCTGGAAGATGGTCTTTCTTCTGCAGATGTTACTGTTGCTTTAACAGCTACCCCACGGACAGCAGCAGGCCTTTTGCCACTCATTTTGGTGGTGAACTAATTGACAACTCTGGAGTTGTTTGCACCAAAAACAATGGATAGAAACCGAGCAGAGCTGAGTGACCAATTTGTGGTACTAGACCAAAAGGATTGGCTGGGTTAGAAGCAGTAAAACAATTTTTTTAGATACACAGGTGGTGGAGCTTAGTATTGATGGCCTAATAGAATGAGTACCACACACTGCTACTATGCCGAAAATGATTGTCCAGGCAAGATGCAGTTAAAAATTATTAGTTATTTCAACGCTGGTGGAGCTTAGCATTGATGGCCTAATAGAATGAGTACCACACACTGCTACTATGCCCAAAATTATTGTCCAGGCAAGATGCAGTTAAAATTATTACCGTATATACTCGTGTATAAGCCGAGATTTTCAGCACCTTTTTTTGTGCTGAAAATGCCCCCCTCGGCTTATACACGAGTCATTGGGCAGAAACCAGCGGGGGAGCTGGTGCCACGGCAGGAGCCAGTGGCTGGGACATCATACTCACCCTCCCCGTGCCATCGCTGAACGTCCCTGCAATCCTCCGTTGTACCCGGCTTCCTGCAGCTCTCCTGTGCTGAGCGGTGACGTAATACCGCTCATTAAGGCTATGAATATGGACGGGACGCCACTCCCATAGGCGTGTCATCCATATTCATGGCCTTAATGAGCGGTATTATGTCACCGCTCAGCACAGGAGAGCTGCAGGAAGCCGGGTACAATGCAGGATTGCCAGGACGTTCAGCGATGGCACGGGGAGGGTGAGTATGACGGGGGAGAATGGAGGACAGGGGAAGCATGGAGGAGGACAAGGAGCACGGAGCAGGATGGGGGGGAGGAGAGCACAGAGGAGCACGGAGCAGGACGGGGGGAGGACGGAGAGCACAGAGGAGCATGGAGCAGGACAGGGGGGGAGGATGGAGAGCACGGAGGAGCACGGAGCAGGACGGGGGGAGGATGGAGGGCACAGAGGAGCACGGAGCAGGACGGGGGAGGACGGAGAGCACAGAGGAGCATGGAGCAGGATGGGGGAGGATGGAGAGCACGGAGCAGGACGAGGGGGAGGATGGAAAGCACAGAGGAGCACGGAGCAGGACGGGAGGCACAGGAGGACAGAGCAGGAGGGTGGAGCACAGAGGAGGACGGAGCAGGAGGGTGGAGCACAGAGGAGGACGGAGCAGGAGGGGGGAGCACAGAGGAGGATGGAGCAGGATGGGGGAGCACAGAGGAGAATGGGGGAGCACAGAGCTGGATAGGGGAGCACGGAGCAGGACGGGGGGAGCACAGCAGGACGGCCGTTTATACACCCGGCTTATACTCGAGTCAATAAGCTTACCCAGTTTTCCGTGGCAAAATTAGGGGCCTCGGCTTATACTCGGGTCGGCTTATACTCGAGTATATACTGTAGTTATTTCAACGCTGGTGGAGCTTAGTATTGATGGCCTAACAGAATGAGTACCACACACTGCTACTATGCCCAAAATTATTGTCCAGGCAAGATGCAGATAAAAATTATCATTTCTTTCAACGCTGGTGGAGCTTTGTATAGATGGCCTAATAGAATCAGTACCACACACTGCTACTATGCCCAAAATTATTGTCCAGGCAAGATGCAGATAAAAATTATTAATTCTTTCAACGCTGGTGGAGCTTTATATAGATGGCCTAATAGAATCAGTACCACACACTGCTACTATGCCCAAAATTATTGTCCAGGCAAGATGCAGATAAAAATTATTAATTCTTTCAACGCTGGTGGAGCTTTGTATAGATGGCCTAATAGAATCAGTACCACACACTGCTACTATGCCCAAAATTATTGTCCAGGCAAGATGCAGCTAAAAATTATTAGTTATTTCAACGCTGGTGGAGCTTAGTATAGATGGCCTAATAGAATGAGTATCACACACTGCTACTATGCCCAAAACTAATGTCCAGGCAAGATGCAGTTAAAAATTATTATTTCTTTCAACGCTGGTGGAGCTTAGTATTGATGGCCTTATAGAATGAGTACCACACACTGCTACTATGCCCAAAATTATTGTCCAGGCAAGATGCAGATAAAAATTATTAGTTATTACAAAACTGATGGAGCTTAGTATTGATGGCCTAATAGAATGAGTACCACACACTGCTACTATGCCCAAAACTAATGTCCAGGCAAGATGAAGATAAAAATTATTATTTCTTTCAACGCTGGTGGAGCTTTGTATAGATGGCCTAATAGAATGAGTACCACACACTGCTACTATGCCCAAAACTAATGTCCAGGCAAGATGCAGATAAAAATTATTATTTCTTTCAACGCTGGTGGAGCTTTGTATAGATGGCCTAATAGAATGAATACCAAACACTGCTACTATGCCCAAAACTAATGTCCAGGCAAGATGAAGATAAAAAGTATTATTTCTTTCAACGCTGGTGGAGCTTTGTATAGATGGCCTAATAGAATGAGTACCACACATTGCTACTATGCCCAAAATTATTGTCCAGGCAAGATGCAGCTAAAAATTATTATTTATTTCAACGCTGGTGGAGCTTTGTATAGATGGCCTAATAGAATGAATACCAAACACTGCTACTATGCCCAAAATTATTGTCCAGGCAAGATGCAGCAATAAATTCGTAGTTATTTGAACGATGGTGGAGCTGGCAAAAAGTGATCGAAACTGATGTAACCTAGCCCTCAAAAGGTAGCACTCACAGCAGCAGCAGTGCCGTCTAACACTGTGCTGCAGCAGTGAGAAAATGGTGGTGAGAGGGAAAATGGCTGGGTCTTATAGGGCAAGGACATGTGACATACACAGCCAATGACACATGCACTTGCTTGTGTGAAAAAAAAGCACTTCGCTCCATGTGTGCACTGCTGATAGGCTGACAGACTGCACCGCCCACTGAAAATGCGGGAAAGAGAAAAAAAAAATGGAAATCTTCATTATTTCTGCAGAGATCCATCCCATGCCCCTCTCCCGCCACGCTGGACACTCAAACGGTGTATTAACAGTGATTCTCAGCATTACTGTGACAAAATCCAGTTACGATATTGGTGCACAAACAGTTATCGAACATAACCTCGAACAGCCGGATTTTTTCCAAATCGTTTGGGTTCGTCGTACGGCTCGAACACCGCCCAAAACAGCTCAAATTTGAGATTGGCGAACAGTTCGATTCGAACACCGCTCATCTCTAATTAGCAGAGAACTTATTTCAAACAAATTTAATCTCCTTTTGCTCTGGGTTTTCTCCTGACCCTATAAGCATAAGCTGTAAAATCTAAAAGAAAACCCTTATACTCACATGACCTCTCACCTCTTCAGTCCCTACGCTCCTCAGTATTGCCTGTTCCATTTTCGTGGCATCTTTTGATCACTGCCGTGACTGCAAAAATCCCCAGGCCTCTCACACCGAGCTGGGACCTCAAGCTCTAATAAGGCCTGGGAGAGTTCTGTGCAAGCAAGAGGTAGGTCACAACGCCGTAACATCACAACATACGCTGTGACTTTGGGCGTACATGTGCAAAACCTTCCTGGGCCTCATCAGAGTCCCAACCTTTTTTATTTTCATACAGATGTTGAATAAAGAAGATGGATTTTAACTACTGGTGAGTGCCTTCATTCTCTTGCTCTAAGAATGATCTATGGTTTTTTGCTATGAATGGACAACTCCTTCGTAAATGCCAACGTGTCCTCCCACCCAAAAATAAAAACAACGCATACTCACCTCTTGGACAAGTGCCATTCCAGCATTGTTTTTCAGTGTGCTTTCATGTGACATTAAGTCATGATATGTCATAAAAGTGCTTGAACTTCTATAGTTCCTTCTGATGGAAGACTGCAGCCCATTAATGGCCGCTGATAGACTGCAGCGCTTATATAATATTCCAATTTCATGTGATCACAATGAGACCATGCGCCAACATCACTGGAATGGCATAGGTACAGGAAGTATCTGTTGTTTTCAGTTTATTTAGGTCACAGAAAAGTCTGTCCAAAAGTAGGTAATCCCTTTAAAACTTACCCATAGTTTTAATAGACTTCAGAAAAAGCTTTTGTGCATGTACATGATATACAACACTGTTTAAGGCCATTATCAGACTTGTATACTGCATTTATCACAATTCCCCACCCCCTTCTACTGGCTCTGTCTTTAGTGCTCAGTTCTCTCTGAGTTAGTGGGTGAAGACTAGCTTATACAATGTCTATTGTGCACAGCACACATAAATATCTTAAATATGAGGAATTTATGTCTTCTTGTTTCAATGTAGCAATTGTTCAGAAGCAACAGGAGCTTGGGGGACATTATCCAGCTCTACTGAGCAGTATAGCTGTGAATCCAGCATTGGAGTAAGTTAAAACACATCCTAAAAAGCTGCATCACTTTTTGTGTGCATTTTTCTTTCTATTGTTCCCATTGCTTGCCTCATTCTTCCTCCCTGTACAGCAGGGGTGTAAAACATTTTTGGTCCAAAGTCCACATTGCCATAGTTAATCAATCCCAGGGGCCGCAAATTTTTTTTAAATGGGATACTTACACATAGCTGCAATTCAGAGCTGTGGGGTGCCAGTCATTCTGCTCTGCTCCAGTCCTCGTGCAATACAGCATTCAAATGTATGCAATTCTTTTAACACAAACACATTGGAATATACGAAGAAGGGACAAAACATAAATTAAAAAACTAAATGACCAAATAGACTGCAGTAAATAAATAGCAATAGTGCATGAAAATAACATAGAGTACTTAGTTAACGTGATTTTAATAATAAAAAAACGTAGAAGTCATCACACCGCGTCAAAGTGACCTTATTCTGGACAATCCTAACCTTCTAGTTGCCGCCTTAATGTGGTGTGATGGATTTTGCTTTTTTTTAAATCACATTAGTTAAGTACCCTGTTATTTTCATACACTATTGCTATTTATGTATTTATTTACTGCTGGGTATTTGCTCATTTTGTTTTTATCTTACGTTTTACCTGCTTAGTGACCAGTGTGAAAAAATGCTGTGAAGAAGAAACGGAGAGTTGTGGTCATGGGGGATTCCCTGTTGAGAGGAACAGAGGCTGCTATCTGCAGACCGGATATAACCTCAAGAGAAATGTGCTGTCTTCCAGGTGCAAAAATTAAAGATGTGTCTGACAGGATATCAGGACTCTTCAGACCTAAAGATGACTACCCATTCCTGCTAATACATGTGGGGACAAATGACACAGAGAGAAACGACCTGGAAACCATCTGTAGTGACTTTGAAAACTTAGGTAAGAAAGTGAAAGAACTGGAAGTGCAGGTGGTCTTCTCTTCCATCCTTCCAGTGGATGGCCATGGAACAAGGAGGTGGAAGAAGATTCTGCAGGTGAACAACTGGCTACGTCGATGGTGCCGTCAGCAAGGATTTGGATTTCTGGATCACGGAGTGAATTACCTATGCGATGGACTACTTGCTAGAGATGGGGTGCACCTTACGAAGACTGGAAAACATGTATTTGGAAGTCGCCTTGCTACACTCATCAGGAGAGCTTTAAACTAGAACAATGTGGGAAGGGACGCAAAAGGCCAGAAAAATCCATACACCCGCCAAATACTATTGAGAATTCTGCTATTAGAAGTGAAAGGGAAGAAAAAAGACAAAAAAATCTAAATAATGAAAATATTGGAGAAAGAGAAACCAATCATAAACTAAAATGTTTCTGCACAAATGCACAAAGCATGGGCAACAAACAAGGAGAATTGGAACTACTAACGCAGGAAACGAAATATGATGTCATTGGAATCACTAAAACTTGGTGGGACGATACACATGATTGGAATACAAGGCTAGAAGGATACAACTTATTTGCAAGAAACAGACTTGATAAATGAGGAGGAGGTGTCGCATTGTATGTTAGAAAAATCATATATGTTATGAAAGTTCTGTATTGTGAGCTGGGGTTCCCTCTGGTGACTGTTGATATTAATGAAGCCGCCTTGACTGACAGAGGCCCTTCAGCTGAGGATCCAGCTGCAGACGATTGGCAATCTGGGAGTGATGACTGGGGAAACTTAAGGGAGTAACTTTCCCATGATCCTCGCCGGTGATTACTTTTCTCTTCCTGGTGCAGTTTGGAAGTCAGCTTGCTGCAGTCTCATGCAACTTTCAGATAAGCTATTTTCTGTTCGTTTCTGTGCATTTGTTTTCTTTGTTTTTCTGCCTTCTGTGTGAGGTCAGCCGGGTCCCCCTGCTGGGGCCTGCGCTGGTCTCTGTTTCTCTTTTACTTCGGTTTATTTTTTCAGTCCCTGCTACTTCAGTGGCTGCTGGCTAGCTACCTGTTCTCACCAGAGTTCTGATCTAGTGGGGGAGATCGTGTGGTCTTAGTATTTTTTTGGAATCAGAAATGTTGAAATTTTTCCTAGGGTTTTGCTGGATTGCAGAAAGTATTCTTTTCTGTCCTGTCCTATCTAGACAGTTTTGGGCCCCAGCGTTTGCTTACTCTATTTTCTGACTGCGTTTGTATTTCATCTTGTCTAACTGTCAATATATGTGTGGGGGCTATCTATTTCTTTGTGGCGCTACTCTGGGGCAGTTAGCTTACCCCTTTCTGTCTTTGGGCTTGGCTGGCTATCCGGCTGTGTAGAGGCGTCTAGGTCACCGTTGGTAGATCCTACGGCTGCTTCTAGTTTTGCGGTTAGTTTAGGGGTCTGCAATCCATTACTTATCAACGTCTCTGGTTGACTGCTGCCTTGGCTATTTTTGTTACTATCCTCCTCTGCTATCATATCATAACACATATATCTGCACAGAGATTGACACTTCAGAGACTGGGAGTTCTGTGGAAACTGTTTGGGTAAGACTACAAGGACAGAACAATGGAAAGGACACCATTGCAGGCATTTACTACAGGCCACCTGTGCAAGCTGAAGATATGGATGAATTCTTTATGCATCAAATGGCCAAGTTCTACAAAAAATATGACATAGTTGTCATGGGAGATTTCAACTATCCAGACATTTGTTGGGAATCTCTCTCTGGTCAAGGAAATTCTTATCCTCTCTTGCTGACAACTTTATCTTCCGAAAGGTAGGGGAGAAAACAAGGGGATCTGATACCTTGGATCTACTACTTATAATCAGGGAGAAAATGGTTGAGGAGGTAAGAGTGGCTGGAACCCTAGGAGGTAGCTATAATGCTATTTTAGAATTTTGGATAACTGGAGGAAGAAGACCTGTGAAGACTCAGACGTCAAGGTTAGATTTCAGAAAGGCAGATTTTAAGAGACTCGGAAGAGAATTGGAGGGATCCAATGGCTGGATATCCTTAAGGACAAACATGTCCAGGAATGATGGGAAATCTTGAAAAATGAGATTCTCAAAGCACAATCGTTAAAATTCCGAAAAGAGGGAAGAATAGGAAGCATTTAAGGAAACCAGGATGGATGAACACAGAACTTAAACACATGCAAAAAAGGAAGAATTAAATGTTTATCAAATGGAAAGAGGTAGGCATATCTAAAGAAGAATATAATGCTGTCTGCAGAAAATGCAGGCATAAATCACATTATCTAAAGCTAACAATGAATTAAGGCTTGCAAGAGATGTCAAAAGCAACAAAAAAGGATTTTGGAGATATGTCAAAAGTAAAAGAAAAGTCAAAGATACTATAGTATTTTTACAGGATGAAAATTATGAAATGGTAAGACAGGATGTTGAGATGGCCGAACTTTTAAATTTCCATTTTGCATCTGTTTTCTCTCAGAAAGGAAATGTAACATCAACTGATCTTCACTGTCCTATTAAGGGAATAGAAAAATCCAGGATAACTATAAACAGAAAGATAGTGAGGAATCACTTAGCTATTCTAAATGAATTCAAGTCTCCAGGTCCAGATGAATTACACCCCAGAATACTGAAGGAGGTAGCAGAAGAAATTCTTGAACCACTGTCCATAATCTTTGAAAATTCTTGGAGAACAGGAGAAGTCCCAGAAGACTGGAGAAGAGCAAATGTTGTTCCTATCTTCAAAAAGGGGAAGAAGGTGGATCCAGGGAACTATAGGCCGGTGAGTCTGACTTCTATACGAAGAAATATCTTTGAACAAATTATTAAACAACATGTATGTTAGTACCTGGATAAGAATGAAGTGATTAAACAGAGTCAGCATGGGTTTGTAACTAATAAGTCATGTCAGACTAACTTAATTTCCTTCTATGACAGAGTCACTGACTGGGTGGATCTGTGAAATGCTGTAGATATAGTATATCTTGACTTCAGCAAAGCATTTGACAAAGTATCTCACACAATCCTTATTGAAAAAATTACTAAGTATGGAATGGACAAGGCAACTGTTAGGTGGATTCATTACTGGCTTAGTGATCTGACCCAAAGGGTGGTCATAAATGGCTGCACATCCAGTTGGAAGAATGTCTCAAGTGGGGTACCACAGGGCTCTGTCCTGGACCCTGTATTGTTCAACATCTTACTCAATGATTTAGATGAAGGAATTGAAGGTAAGCTGATTAAATTTGCTGCTGACACAAAGCTAGGAGGGATAGCTAATACTAAAGAAGAGAGAGAGGATTCAAAAAGATATAAATAAACTGGAGCAGTGGGCAGGAACTAACAGAATGGTTTTTAACAGGGAAAAATGCAATGTACTACATCTAGGCAATAAAAATGAAAAAAGCATATACAAAATGGGAGGAAAAGGGCTAAGCAACAGCACATGTGAAAAAGACTTGGGTTTACTAATAGATCACAGACTGAACATGAGTCAACAGTGTGATGCAGCAGCAAAAAAGGAAAATACAATTCTAGGATGTAATAACAGAAGCATACAGTCTAGATCAAGTGAAGTCATTATTGCCCTCTACTCCTCTTTGGTTAGACCTTATCTGAAATACTGTGTCCAGTTTTGGGAACCACATTTTAAAAAAGGCATCAACAAACTGGAGCAAGTTCAGAGAAGAGCGACCAGAATGATGACCGGTCTGCAAACCATGTCCTATGAGGAACGGTTGCAGGATTTGGGAATGTTTAGCTTGCAGAAGAGAAGACTGAGAGGAGACTTAATAGCTGTATACAAGTATTTCAAGGGCTGTAACTTTGTAGAAGGATCATCTTTTTTTTCTCATTTGCACAAGGAAAGACTAGAATCAATGGGATGAAACTGAATGGGAGGAGACACAGATTAGATATTACAAAAAACTTTTTGACAGTTAGGGTGATCAATGAGTGGAACAGGCTGCCACGAGAGGTGGTGAGTTCTCCTTCAATAGAAGTCTTCAAACAGAGGCTGGATAGATATCCTGTGAATCCTACTTTGAGCAGGGGGGTGGACCAGATGACTCAGGAGGTCCCTTCCAACTCTACCATTCTATGATTTTATGTGCCTACATAGTTAGATGCACAATTACTTATATTTCAGTTAATCTCTTTGGGTTTTTATATGAAGAAGGAAGCGGAGACTCCCGGAAAGGTCTGCGGGCCACACATCATCCTTCAGCGGGCTGTATATTGTACAAGCCTGCTTTACAGGTTTCCAACAATACCTGTAATCTGATTAATCAGTGAGCTGGCAGTACGTCTTGCACTGAGAAATATATATTTTAGATGCATTTGTGACTGAATGATGAGTTCAAGAGGCAGAGGGAGAAAATGAGAGACAGAAAAAGGAGAAATAAGATTTCTAATAATAAGATATAATAAAAAGATTCTTATATTTTCTGCACTATTGATTTATGCAAAATGTTTGATCATTTAAAGCAGTACCTTTTCTGGATGTCTTAGAATGCTAGAAGAGCTTGTAACTTGTCATTAATAATGCCGCTAAATGACACTTCATCTACAGCCTGGCAGATTGCAAAAGAGTTAGACACCTTTTTGCATCAGTTGATAAGCAATGGCCTGAATATAACGAGAGCTAAAAAAATATGATCATATTAACAAACCCAAAGAACTAAACATTCATTACCATATGTGTTAGGGTTCGAGTTCCCAATGCTGCACAAGGGGAATCTCGAGCCATTCCCGCTGCGGTCCCCAATCCGTCTCCGGCCGCAGTGGAGCCTGCTCAGCAGAGACGTCAGTCCAAGCTTCTTGCTCGGTCTAAGGCTGTGCAGAGACTTGCTGCTGCGTCTCCTGGATCTTCTATTATAACCAGTGCTGGAGCAGACGTCTTTAGGATGAAGTCCTGCGTTTCCCCTTCTGAGCATGCCCAGGGTAAGATCTCTCATTGGAGATCAGGGGTCACTTGCTCGGGTACTGCAGCAGCTCCTATTGGTCCGACAGGAAGGTCCTGAAACTACATGTGTTTTGGAACAGTTTCTCATTGGTCCTTTTCTGGCAGGTCCTGCAGTTGCTACTATAAAAGGGTGGCATGGCTGGGCCGCCATGCGCTAGTATCAAATCTGTTACGTGCTTGCGCCAGTGTGGTCATGTATGCATGTGGTTAGGTCTGGCTGAAATAAGCCCCTAGAATACCGGCACCTCCGGTGAGGAGATTGTATGCACGTGTTCAGGGCTCGGCTGAAAACGCCATTAGAATACCGGCTACTCCGGTGAGGAGATTATTGCTTGTGTTCTGACTGCATTACCACAGACTGCAATCCGCTTAGCAGTTATCTGTGTTCCCTGTGAGTCTAACAGGACACAGTCTTTTTCTCAGCGGCTCTGTGACGCAACAGGGTTCGCTTTATAACGCTGGTTCAGCTCCCTAGCATTTTACTTTGTGGCTCACTGAAGCTAAGTGAGTTCACACTTATCGCCATATAGCGCTGTGGCATTCCTGTTAGCGGCTCTGGGGATTAACAGAGTTCTCACTAACTGCCACAGCGCGCTACGGCGTTTATTTTATCGACTCTGCGGGATAACAGAGTTCGCTACTTACGCCATCTTACTAGCAGGGGGCTTTGCCTGCACGGTGGACCCCAGGCTGCGAACGCACCTCTCAACAATATCTATTAGGTGCGTTCCGCAGACCCTAACAATATGTAATCCAAAGAACAAAGAAATAAATAGAAAATCACTAACTGTAACAGGTCAACACATCACTCAATGATTGGCTAAGCAGCAATGTCCTATGCATTAAGATAGGTCCTAAAAGAAAAGACCAGTGGGAACCGGATTTTGTGAATGTCTGAACTGGAGCTATGAGGGATGATTTAGGCTGAGTATTATTTTTTTTCTAAACCAGTCTGAGCCTTATTAAAAATAATTTCTATTTCATTGACTTCTTTAAGACCAAAGTGATGAGATGAATGTAGCATACTACCAAAATAACTATGGCTTTGAGGTGTCCTTAATACATCTTCGATTTACATATTTGGAGAAACTACTATATCTAGATATATCTCATATTCACTGCTCATATTTGGGCATTTGTTTAGTATTGTTTAAGAAATCAAATAAAAAAAATGTGTTCTGTGTCAGAGGCGATCTTATTCTCATCTTGACGGAGGCACCATATGTCAGCCTAAAACTCAGTAGAATGAAGCCTTGCAAGCTCTGTTCTCTCAGATCTGCCATGTGTTCAAGGCATTACTTTGAGTTTTGCATCCTTTAAAGAGTATTTTGATGATATGAAGTTATAGCATACATCGATCAGTCATAACATTAAAATAAGCTGCCTAATATTATATGATACATAGCATGTTGACATGACCTCGTACCTTTCTGACATCCTTTCATCTTTTCTGAGATGCCCTGGCACCAGTATCTCTTCATTGTGTAGGGATCGTACTCACTCAGGTGCAGCAAGAGGAAGACAGGAGGTGCATTTCTTTAAAAAACAAAGTCCGTGCGGGTTTATTTGCAACAACAAAAGGTTTACGGCCTTTAGAGCAGGCAAAACAACACAAATGTCCTTAGCCGGGTTCTGCTTCCCCAGGCCTGTGGGCACACAGGCAGGGCAGTGTCCAGCTCACAGGATCGGTCTGGAGCCCCACACACAGGAAGGCTTCTTCGTCTCTGCACACACACCATATGCCAAACTGCCTCCATTATGTAGACTGTAACCACACCCTTGTGAGGTATGTGGGTAGCCAGACCCGTCCATCTCTCATAGCTACCCGCAACCCAGACTCAGGTGCACTAAAAGACATCTTAGTGCTTACGTGCACTAAAGAAAAATGCTCTGGGTTACATCACATGGAGCAGCCATCTCTGTGACACATACCTCCCATTGATTACGCGGCCATTAGTCTCCTTTCAATTGGTATCCGACCAAATAGACTAGCCTTCATTTTCCACATATGTAGGTTAACCAGTTATTTGTTGTACTATTTTTTATGTAGTTTATACCCACTGCATACCAAGAACAGCCCATGAGATGCTCTGACTCAGTAATCTAGACCCCACAATTTGGCTTTTGTCACAATCATTCAGATCATTGTCCTTGCCATGTTTCCTGCTTTCAAAACATCAACTTCAAGAACTAAGTTTCCACCTACTGCCCAATAGATCCCACCACTGGAAAAGTGCCCAATTGGGTGTATATCTAGCACATGCTATCATTTTTTTTAAAACTAAAAGATTAATACAAAACTATCATCAGATGTCCATGATTATTAAATATAAAAGTGCTTGGGAACAAAAATCTAAAAAAAGACATATAAATACAGACTAGGTGGACCATGCAGTCTTTTGCTGGCATGTGACTTTAAAAGCTTTGCCAACCTCAATTTTTATACAAAAAAAAGAATGAAAGGAAAGATGCTCACAGATCCTTGCTACTCCTTTGTAATGTCACCTGGGACATCTGACCCTCTCGTCATTGGTAACCAATGTGCCCATGTTACCTAACTCCAGTTGGCAAAAGCCACCAACAGATCATGTTTTCAGGATTTCCATAGAATTATCCAGGTGATGATTCCATCAGCAATGCTAATACTAAGGAAATCCTGAAAAGATGCACCATTGGTGGCTCTTCATGACAAGAGTTGATGAACATTGTCCTACTGCAATGACACATTGGTCACCAACGTGTCCTATACCTGAAGAAGTGAGAAAGCTGTCAAGGACACGACGGGCTTTGTTAAGTGACCAAATGTTTTTATTATTAATTTTTGTTCTTAGACCATGATTTTCCTGCTACAAAAATAACTTCATGATTGGTCTACATACAAGATGGTCAGTTGAAAATCATCTTGTAAGGGGTTCGATCTGCTTTGTTGTGACTTTCTCATACAGCCATTTTTATCCATCGGGGAATGATCTGAATTTTAATTTCTCGAAAGTGGATATGAAAGTGATCATCATATACAAACTAATTGCAGGTAGATCATATGATAAATCGCACAATACTGAACTGTGAGTCAGTAGAATTTATTCAGCAAAATGTGGAAAACAGAGACTAATTAAGTTTTATTTTAGATTTCCTCCTTTCTGTGCAAACACATATTGTGTAATCATGGGAACCTTGTCACAACAATACGATGGAAAATGCAACTAAGTGCTGTGATTGCAACTATACTGATAATTACCTTCAATTAAGCATACACATCAACCCAGAGTAGACCAGCAAAACACATAGCAATGTGCTGCTGTAGGTAAAATAATTGTAGATATGTGGATATTTGGAGGTACATAACCAGTATTCCATGACGACCATTCACTAGTTTTAGCTGGGTCACCATAACCTCCTGTAACAACATCTCCACCTCCCGTTTCCTACTTCACTGTCAAACTTATCCTCATATCATTTTCACAATGAGTATTTCGAGCATCTAGGAAATGATTATGACATCCATGATGGAGTATTACGAGGATTTTACCCCACCATAATGATTTATGATATCTCTCAATTGAGGGCAAAGCACCAGTCCTAAGCAATGAACATTTGCATCAGCTCCAGTAGACTGCACAGGCATGGTCCCCTCTTGCCACCATTAGAAGGGTCATCATCACCAGAATGTGTTTTCCTTTGCTTAGTGTTCCAAAATAGAGTGAAGTGGACCATCATATACGGAGTTTAGCTTTAGGACATTATGAATATCCCCACCCTTCTGAAGACCTTGTTTGTGTGTCATTGTCTTTGTCCGACTCTGCGAGTGAAGACAAGTTCTCTGGTCAGGGCTTTGTCCTGTCCTTCTTTATTGTCGTGGGGGCTCAGTGGTGGCAATTGAGACAGCTCCTACTCTTACAACTGGATGCCTCCATGGTTCTATTGTAATGTGGTTTAATTTTTCTTGAGTGACTACCTACTGGAGAATCTTAAATACAACTTCTGAAAATCCAAGAAGATATATATAAGCTCATTATAGCGATAAAAACTTCATGGGGTCTATTCCAGTGCTGCTTCTCAACAGTCCGTAAATTCTGTATAGCTTAATGTATCTTCAGTCATCTTGACCAATGGGCGTCAGGACTTGTCGTGGTTGGTAATATAGCAAAGAGAGCCAGTTCAATAATTTATGCATGTTCGCAAACCCAGTAA
>JARQOD010000001.1:14326897-14361078 GCA_033576555.1 Oophaga sylvatica | reverse complement strand
CAAAAATACCTATTATTTCAGAGCGATGTAGGGATGCGGTGATTGATGGAAAAATTGCATTGACTTATTGAAATTTAGGAGGCTTACTGATATCAGGTAGTTATGGGTTATGTTACATTTCATCTAGTATAGTTTAATAGAAGTGAATAGAAATGAATAGAACTGGAAGGAAACATAATTTTTTCTTGGATCCCTCATTAATCACAGTGGCAAAGTGACAGAAGAGATCAAGCATTGACTAGCATTTGGGCATTCATCCATGGTGAGTATGGATCAAATGTGGAAGCTCAACGATGACTCAATCAACATGAAATAAAGACTAATCACTGCAATTGTGCTCCCAGTTCTGATATATGGCAGTGAGACGTGGACACTCACAAAACTCACAAAAGCAGGCAGAGGAAATATTGATGTCTTGAGTTGTGGTGTTCAAGAACACTTCTTCGAATCCCATAGAAATCGAAGATCACCAACAAAGATGTTCTTGATCACATAAACCCAGAGTCACTGGTCAAGACTTATTTTGGACATGGGATGAAGTCAAATTCACTAGAAAGGGAAGTGCTGTTCAGAATGGACAGTGGTAAGAAGAAAGAGGAGAGATCAAAGACCCATTGGCTGGACAACATCAAGAATGACATGGGAATTCACACCATGCAATTGAAAGAAGTCTGGGAAGCAAGACTATGAGAAAAGACTTACTGAGTTTCCAAGAGTTGCATACAACTGAACAGATAGAATCAGAATCACTATGCTTGATAAATAAATATGCCATATGGTTACACTGTAGTCGAAAAGTAAAACATATTTTCACAATTAAGAAAAAATTTAAAAAATTACAAAAGACTTCCCTACTTTGCCAAATTTTGTATTGTAACCTCTGTTTTCTACTTGTTTACAGCAGACTGAGAGGTCTAAATAAATAAGCACTTATCAAGCTCAATTTGAAAAATACAGATGCTTTCATTTGCCAAAAGACCAAATTATTTCCTGTAAGTGGCTATCCAGGAGCCCGGCTTCCTCAATCGTTCCTGGCTTTCTCTAGCATTGAGGACACAAGACACTTCTAAATTGAGAGCCAGCTGCCATCCAGATGGGCTTCAATCTGCTGCATTCGAGCTGGAGGACTATACATCATTTTCACAGATACTTAATACCAACCTTGAGACCTTTGGGGTGAGACCTTGAATACATTGCAACACCCTGAATTGCTTAATGAGCATGTGTCTGACTTATCACCATCGGTTTGGGACAAGATGTACTCTAATGTACAAAACATACACCGTAGATGATGAAAATGTGGAATTAAATGGAGCAACTGAACTTCAGCAACCAAATGATTATGCTCACTGCTTGCCAAGGAGCCATCCATCTTTCCCTGCCGAAAAAATTAAGCTTATTACTGATTTCTGCTATTAAAATGAGCTGAAAGCAAAATCTTTAATTTGTATTACTTTTATTATTTTATGCTAAAAACAAGATGTAATATTACATAAATTAATGGCTTCTGACTATCATGATTCTTTTTTATTTTAAAATATTTAGGTGAAAAAAAATACTTAATTATTATTGTAAATTTTTGTTAGAATTGGTTTTCAAGAACAATTAAAAATAAGAAATCTTTTAAATAATTCTCTATCATTATTGAATTTTTAAGCTTTTTATCATTCAAAATTATTAAATTACCGTATATACTCATGTATAAGCCGACTCGTGTATAAGCCGACCCCCCTAATTTTGCCACAAAAAACTGGGAAAACTTATTGACTCGCGTATAAGCCTAGGGTGAAAAATGATTATGCCCCATATGATGCTCCACAGATTATGCCCCCATATGCTGCACAGATTATGCCCAATATGCTCCACAGATTATGCCCCTATATGCTCCAGATTATGCCCCCATAAGCTCCAGATTATGCCCAATATGCTCCACAGATTATGCCCCTATATGCTCCAGATTATGCCCCATATGCTCCAGATTATGCCCAATATGCTTCAGAGATTATGCCCCCATATGCTCCAGATTATGCCCCCATATATTCCACAGATTATGCCCCCATATGCTCCAGATTATGCCCCATATGTTCCACAGATTATGCCCCATATGCTCCAGATTATGCCCCATATGTTCCACAGTTTATGCCCCATATGCTCCATATTATGCCCCCATATGTTCCACAGCTTATGCCCCCATATGCTCCAGATTATGCCCCCATATGTTCCACAGCTTATATCCCCATATGCTCCATATTATGCCCCCATATGCTCCAGATTATGCCCCCATATGCTCCAGATTATGCCCCCATATGCTCCAGATTATGCCCCCATATGTTCCACAGCTTATGCCCCCATATGCTCCATATTATGCCCCCATATGCTCCATATTATGCCCCCATATGTTCCACAGCTTATGCCCCCATATGCTCCATATTATGCCCCCATATGCTCCATATTATGCCCCATATGCTCCAGATTATGCCCCCATATGTTCCACAGCTTATGCCCCATATGCTCCATATTATGCCCCTATATGCTCCAGATTATGCCCCCATATGTTCCACAGCTTATGCCCCCATATGCTCCATATTATGCCCCCATATGCTCCAGATTATGCCCCCATATGCTCCGGATTATGCCCCCATATGCTCCAGATTATGCCCCATATGCTCCACAGCTTATGCCCCCATATGCTCCATATTATGCCCCCATATGCTCCATATGCCCCATATGCTCCATATTATGCCCCCATATGCTCCATATTATGCCCCCATATGTTCCAGATTATGCCCCATATGCTGCTGCAAAAAAAAAAAAAAATGACATACTCACCTCTTGTCGCTGGGGCCAGGTGCCGGTGTCCTGAGCAGGCAGTGACACTGGCGCGCTATAGGGGACAGGTGCCAGTGTCACCGCTCGCTCAGGACCCCGGCACCTGAGATATTTACCTGTCCTCTCTGCACCGCAGCGCTGCGTCCTCTTCCTGGTCCTCGTCAGTGAATTATCAGGCAGGGGGCGCGGCGCTCACTAATGACGTAATCGCGCCCTCTGCTGATCATTCACAGCCAGTGGAGTCGGACGAGGACGCAGCCTGCAGCGTGGAACGGGACAGGTAAGTATCGCTATACTCACCCCTCCACCGCACGTCCCTGCAGCCTCTCCTCTTCTCCCGGCGCTCTCCGCAGCACTTCCGTCCTACAGCGGTCACATGGTACCGCTCATTAAAGTCATGAATATGTGCATATTCATGACTTTAATGAGCGGTGCCATGTGACCGCTGCAGGAAGGAGCCGGAGATCGTGGGAGAAGCAGAGGGGGCTGCAGAGACCGCAGCGGCGGAGAGGTGAGTATAATCCGACACCCCCGCTCCCCCTCCCCCGCCGACCCCCGTATATGACCCGCGTATAAGCCGAGAGGGGGACTTTCAGCCCTAAAAAATGGGCTGAAAATCTCGTTTATACACGAGTATATACGGTATTATTGATGTGAATTTAATTTTGAAGGAGCAGTCTTACATAACAAATTTACACCGGTCTGCAGAGTAAGGGATAAATATATGATCATTAGGATTTCGACTGTTGGAACCCCACTAATCAAAAAAAAGTGGGTGGGTCACAAAATCCTTTCTGTCTTTGGAAGGTAGTGCAGGCCCCTGTTTTGTTTACTTATGTGACTCCATGTGAGAAATAATGCGCATGCATAACAGTGGGTGGAGAGATGGTCACACATGTGCAATATCGCTCCATTAAAATCGTGGACATTGAGACCCGCATTCTCACGACAGGTAAGAGTTCCAACAGCTACATATCAGTGATCAAAAATTTCTTACCCAA
The DNA here is from genome assembly GCA_033576555.1 of Oophaga sylvatica. Classification (NCBI taxonomy): domain Eukaryota; kingdom Metazoa; phylum Chordata; class Amphibia; order Anura; family Dendrobatidae; genus Oophaga; species Oophaga sylvatica. The sequence goes on along the minus strand of JARQOD010000001.1, from coordinate 14,357,248 downwards.
GTTTTTACACTCAACCCCTGTAAACCCTTTAACACAAAATCACAAATATGAATTTGAATGTAGCGGCGACCATTTGTGGGGAGGAATCAGGAAGTGAGGCTATACTACGTGGTAGGAGTTGAGATTTGAATGCTGCTATTAACCATTTACATGCCTCTGCCTCTCTTTGACAGGGTCATTTAAGAGGGGCATTTGGCAATGCTTACATACTCCAGCACGCATCAGCCCCAGTAATGTCATCTGGAGGCACTAATGGGTTACCATCTCAGCTGGTGTCCCTGCCATTTTTGTCCTCACGTTAAAAATAGACACAGGCTGATCTCTATAGAAGCCGGTGATTTATATTATACAGTGATTTACCAAATATAATGTGGTATTGCAGAATATAGTATAAGTGATCAGCTGATTATACCTGGGGTACAAGTTTGTGCATTGCGTGCTGTGGGGGTTCTCCAATGCTGTCACCGGGAGTGGTGGTCTCATGAATGTGATTTATATACACGTGGTCATGTTCCGACTAGACGTGCAAGTGTTTTGAACGAGGCCAGACAAGTCTAGTTGGAATTTTGCTGAGAGTATACAAATCCCATACTTGCAGTCACATGACCGCCTAGTCACAACGCCGGTAACAAAAAATCTTTACAACAAACAGTGCGTGTGCTATAATGTTTCACAAGTCTGCTATCACATAGAGCACCTCAAGGCCAAACAACCCCTTTAGGCTAAGAGGAGACGTAATAGCTGTCTACAAATATCTGAAGGGCTGTCACAGTGTAGAGGGATCATCCTTATTTTCATTTGCGCATGGAAACACAAGAAGAAATGGAATGAAACTGAAAGGGAGAAGACACAGATTAGATATTAGAAAAAACTTTTTGACTGAGTGATCAATGAGTGGAACAGGCTGCCAGGAGAGGTGGTGAGTTCTCCTTCAAATCCTTCAATGGAAGTCTGCAAATAGAGGCTAGACAGACATCTGTCTGACATGGTTAAGTAAATCCTGCATTGAGCAGGAGGTTGGACATGATGACACATGAGATTCCTTCCAACTCTAACATTCTAGGATTCTATGATTCTATGTCTCTTAAGGGGACTAAAAATATAAAGCAATAATTGAAAAAAAGTTTTAAAAAGAAAATGTCAAAATGTGCACAAAATTGGTATCGGTAAAACTTTCAGCTCCCCACACAAAGAAAAAACCTTCACGCAGCTCCGTCAATAGAAAAATAAAAATATTATGGGTCTAGGAAATAGCAACATAAAGCGACAATTTTTTTTAAAAAAACTTCTGAATTTTTATACCACTTGCATAAAAAAAAAATCTTTGCAATTTTGGCTTCTCTGTCATCGTACTGACCTGGGGAATCATGGTTCAGAGTTTTACCAAGGAATGAATGCTCGAAAAACAAAACTCAAAAAGCCATGGCAGAATTACTTTTTTTCACAATTTCTCCATACTTGGATATTTATTTTCATATTTTCCAATGCATTGAATGGTAAAATTAATTCTCATTAAAAACTGCAAAGAATCCCTTAAAAAAAGATGAACATGGCTCTGTTGATCGAAAAATGAAAATAATTATGCTCTTGGAATAAAAGTAAAGACAAAATAAAAAAAAGATGAAAAATCGACTTTTAGAGTTTAATTGATATGAAAAATTAATAATGTGATACATTTTAATAATAATAATGATAACAGTAAAATGGAGGAAAAAAATCAACATGGTTTTGGGTCTAAATAGATACAATAGAAACATATTCACCTTTTTAGACTTTTTTACAGGTTTTGTAAAGCAGCACCAGTATAATTCTCTGGGCTATTTACAGCATGCCTTCATGCTTCTACTGATTTCTTTCTTTCTTGCATGGGATATTTTAGTATTATGTCCCCTTAATTTTCAACCCCGTTCCTTTAATTCCGAACCCCGTTTTTTGCATTTTCATGGTGCATTGAATACTATCAAACGTGACACTGACAAATTGTATGTCCGCAGCGCTGCCTAATAAGTCATTCATAGATTAGAAAATAATTGAAGGACCATGCAGACAAGTGAGGAGTAGGGTGCCGGGGACCGCTGCTGAATATAGGATCATTCGGTAAGATTTTAACCTGTTGAACGCAGAAGGAAAAGGCAGGACACAATTCTAATCTCCATATTTATTGAAATCCTCATCTCATTGAAAAAACTCTCAGGACACAATTATTGTGGCATCTGAAAGCTCAAACAGGTGTTTTCGGGAATAGAAAATGTAATTTACGGCATCAAAAGATTGAAATCGGTAATTAATTTCCCAATTTTCAAATGGTTAGAAATGAAATATTTTATTCTCCTATGTGTATATTTGATGGCTTTATAAATTCAATAATGTTAGAGAATTTAATTATTTTGCTGCCAGAGCCAAAGACGGGTCAATAATACAAATTAAAATACAGGTTCCCAACAATGACACCAGCATTAGTCAGTTACGTGACAGAAAGCGATAAGGGATAAATGCAGTAGGCAGTAAGAACCTGAAGAAAATTACTGGAATTACAGGCTAAGTCTGTCTAAGATCAATGGCTTCTAGGAGTGCCGTAGACAAAATACTCCAAAGTCTTATTTCTCTTACACCATATAACACTACAGAATAGTTTTTGAGCCCATAATCCCAGTTTTTGGGCTCCTAATAGATAGTAAGTACATCATCAGAAACATATTGGATATGATGTTACTAGAAAAATTCCACATTAAAAAGTTACAAAAAAATCTAAAAACATCAAAATACTTTTTTTTCAGATGGGCAAATATAAAATTAACTTTCGATGATCTGACTTGGCCTATAGTCAAAATCATAGGTCTTCCCTCACTTGGACAAAGGTTTCTGTCCTATCTCAGTATCGAAATGTACTTTTCAAGACTTGCTAGAGTTAATATCGTCAACCTTCCCCCCATCGTGGGCAACCATGGCTCCTTGCCTTTCCTTTCTTCTCCTCCACCAAAAGTGTTTGACATCCTACATAGTAATTTTCTGGAAAGATACTTATGATTGGTAGATGTGAACCTGACATATATTTTAGAGACATTTATTCTTTTAACTTTTAAAGAAACTTTTTGAGTGACATTTTTTCACTACTATTCTGTGACAGGACAGGAACAACGGAACAGGAACAATGCAAAAATTCAACACAGAGGAACTTGTCATGTGAGTCATTCTGCCCGTGCCCAATTGCAGTCAGGTATATTTTTCTCTGACGCGCTCTACAATATCAGAGAAAATATATTTTCAAAATCGGGCTGCAGACCAAAGCTAAAAACTAAACTAGTATGGCACCACCGGCCAGCTTCTTCCAGCATTGTTGCAGGTGATTGATAGGTTTTGTCACTTAGCAGAATTGGGAGACAGATTTCATTATATAATGTTGTTCCATGATCTCATTTTCAGCACAGTTCCAGTTTTGTTCCAATACAGGTAGGGAACTTCTTCTCGCACTCAAAGTATCAACATGTTTGTCAAGGAGCTGTAGTACGTGACCAAGTTAATTATATAAGCCAGCCCCTTTCTCTTTACCTACATCAACCGTGATGGAGATGGGAGCTAATTTAGCTAAAAAATTATGCCACACATCCAGAATTATTCATAAGATCTTTCGTCAAGGAATGGGAAAGAACAAAAAGAAGGTTTATATGTACAAACACAATACTCGATCTGGCCCACCACAGCAGAGCTAATCTTTCCCTCCTGATCCCAATTGCTGATCCACTAAGCTAAACTTTCAGAAAACATCTTTACACATTTAAGTTATTTTCTTCTAAAAAAAATAAACATCCATCTAAGCCCTTCTTTTTGAAACCACTGATAGTTCCTGTTACAACAGGCTCCTGAGATCATCTGTTCTTATGGTTATGTTCTCTGCAGATTGAACCTTTCTTTCTCCGGCAAAGGGAGTGTTCCCTTGTCTTTTGAGGGTTTTTTTTTACATAAAACAGGTTTTGACCAAATTTTTTGTACATGCTATTTATGTGCTTGTACAAGTTAATCATGTTCATCCCCTTAGACATCTCTGTTCAAGACTTTTAATTCTTTCCTCATTCCGAAGATCCTCCCTCCACCTTATCAGCTTTGGAACTCTTCCCTGTCCTTTTTTGCACTAAACAAAGTTGTAAATTCCAGACGAGCTTGCATTAACATTTTGTAAAGCGGAAGTATTATTTTCATGTCCTTGTTATTTATACCTCATTTAATACATGACTATATCCTGCTGACCTTAGAAGGCGCAAATTGACATCGCAATCTGTTATTTAGTAGGTGATCTACAAGTGCTCCCAAATCCTTCTCCACAAGTGACTCACCTCATTTTACTCCCTCTAGAACATATTGCGGCCGTATATTATTATGTTATCCTGTAATAATGACAAACTTCCATGGACTGCACAATGCTAGTTTGACAAAAAATAAAACAACATTATTAATTTTTTATCTTATATGCCTAATAAATTAGTTGAATCACTAGTTAGGTGCTACCACTGAGATAGAGGAAACTCCCTTACTGTGTTGGAATTGGAGCAGAAATGGAGAGGACCAGAACTGAGATCAGAACATCGGGGAAGCTATTGTAATTAAAATATATCAGTAAAGTTCAGCAATGTACATTCATGAAAGAACTTTATGGAAAGAAACATGCAGTTGAGCAATCAAGCAAAAGCCAATGATTCTGATGGCTCATGCAGATGATCGTATTTTCGGTCCGAGTGCGACCCAACAGAACATTGGATCATACTCTAGCCAATGTTATTCTATGGGGCTGTGCACATGTACAAATTTTGTCTTTGGGATAAGCCGGCCAGAGGAAAAAATCGCATCATACCTGCCTTGGATTCAATTATAGAACCACACTCGGCCATGCAAGTCAATGAGTCCGTGGAAACCATCTTCTCCTCATTCGAGAAAACTGGATCAAATTATGCTGACACTCTGCCAAAACTCTTGACAGGGTTTGATTAGAATGTGATTAGCATAAGCAGCCAAGTTTGCTCAGATAAGAGAAAATACACTTGTGTTACCTTAAGGGCCCGTCTCACATAGCGATATCGCTACCGAGATCGCTGCTGAGTCACTAGTTTTGTGACGCAGCAGCGAGCTCACCAGCGATATCGCTGTGTGTGACATTCAGCGACGATCAGCCCCCCTGCCAGGTATCGCTGATCGTCGCTGAAATGTCAGGACCTTTTTTTGATCGCTGGTTTCCCGCTGACAGGCACGCATCGCTGCGTGTGGACAGGCGGGAGACCAGCGATCCGCTGGTAACCAAGGTACACAGCGGGTTTCCAGGCACGGGGCTGTGCCTAGAAACCCGCTGTGTACCTTGGATACCAGCGCCCTGATGCAGGGAGCTGGTATCCAAGGTACACAGCGGGTTTCCAGGCACCGCGCAGCGCTTGGAAACCCGCTGTGTACCTTGGATACCAGCTCCCTGCATCAGGGCGCTGGTATCCAACGTACACTGCGGGTAACTAAGCGATGTTACCCGCAGTGTCGTTGTCCCAGATCGCTGCCTGAGCTGCCTGTTTGGCAGCTCAGCAGCGATCATGTAGCGATACACCAGCGATCCTGACAAGTGCATATCGTTGTCGGGATCGCTGGTGTATTGTTATGTGAGACCCAGCCTTTAGCTTAAAGCTGAGTGGACAAGAGATCTTTCTGTTCACCACTGAAAGATAAGGGAGTCAATTGATAGCTTCTTATCTGATGGTGTCTGCACTCTTCTCCTGGCACTGTTTATCATTTAGGCCGGGTTCACATTGCGTTGTGGGCAATGTGCTGATGGCATCCATTACATAGCAGCACAACCACTATGTAACGGATGCAATAACGCCGCCATTGCCCGCAATAACAGTAGTGCATCCTAACGCATGCCGAAATCGGCATGCGTTAGCGATGTGCCGTCTCTCTGTGACAGACTGTCGGACGCGGTCTGTAGCGTTCGGGGGTCCGTCACTGCTAGTGCAGATGGAGAAGCTGCGCTAGCGCGATCGCATAATGTGATTGCTTTAAGCAGTAGCGTTAACGCAGCCCATCAATGCTATGCGTTGAACAGACTGCATTAATGCTTTGTGAACCTAGCCTTACTGTGTTGTTGGGAGTCATGCCCAGTTAACTTCTGTAACAGGTAAGACGTAACATTTGTTTAATTCTATACAAATTTTCAGAAACCATTGACTGCAAAAATCTTATACCATTGCTTCATCCAGTATACAGTGTGGAATTTCTATTTTATTCTATGTTCGTTAGTAAATCAGGTAAGCCTACTGCTCCACATATTTTTCAAAATACAAGAGCAGAAAGTAAAAAAAAGCTTCCAAACATGGAGTCCTTTTGGATTCACTTTTCAAATTTCCGAGGTCAGTAATTTTGGTACAATACATTGCTTAATTTTCAATAAAACAACATTGCGCGTGAGCTTGCTCCGAATATTTTTAATAGTGTGTGGAGTCGATGAGTGATCAGCAGTTTTTGCTTATGAATTAAATGTTTATACGAAAATGGAAATAGATAACACAGCTGGTTCATCTATAAATAATATGTTGAAAGGATGCTGATGGAAAAACAACTTCGACATCCACTGTGAAGTTCTCTATATATTGCTTACAGCATTGGTTTGCAACTTAATGATACAAAAATAAGGAGTTCAAATAAGAACAGAAGGCCTTTAAAATCCTTCTCTTTCAAAACCCATAAAAATATAGTATATATTACTTGATTGTCTTCTGGGGCTCTAGTCTTGGTCTCCCAGTCTTCTTTGGTAGCCTACAAGACCAAGTGGTGAGGGGAGGGCATCACAGTCTACCCAAAGCCAAGTCATCAACTTGAGGGTTAACCCTTACAAAAATTGACTTTAGTGGTGAGAATTAGGTCCAAAGCTCATCTCCAAATGGTGGTGTACTCTGCTGCACCATTGAAGCATCCCCTTGACCACTTGGTCTTGTAGGCTACCAAAGAAGATCCTCTTGCTCTCAACACCTTCGGCTCAATATCCAGTGGGATGCTGTGTGCACAAAATAGGGTGAAAATCTCAAAAGGAGCATGAAAATGTGTTGATGTAATTGAGATTAAGGTGTTGGCAGTCCTTTGTAGGGCAAGTGGAATGGATGGTTGTAGTAAAGTTGAGTTGGCCTTTGTTAATTTTCTGCCAGTGATTAACACGGTAGCTCAGTGGTTAGCATCGTACCCTTGTTGGTCTTTGGTTCACATGCCACCAAGAAAAACATCTGCAATGAGTTTGTATGTTGTCCCTGTGCTGGCATAGGTTTCCTCCAAGTTCTCCTGTTTCCTCCCACACTCCAAATAAATACAGATACAAAATTTTGCTTTTGTTTCGCCAGTGATTATAATATCTGTAAAGTACTGTGGAATTAATGGCACTATATAAATTAGAAAAAATAAATCAATTTGTCTTTCGTCTTCTTAAGAAACTATAGGAATATTTTTTAAGACTATAATTTGTAATTTGGACCTCTCAGAAAATTTTACTGATCTTAAGTTACATTATGGTCAAATTACATGTTGCAACAAAGCTGTGTTCCAAACTTTGTCCTGTTACCTCTCAAACGTCCTGACTTTGCTACTGCTCTATTTAATGTAGGTAATGCTCTGCTTTTGTGCTCTACGGGAAATGTAGGGTGTAATTGCAAATAGTTTGGGAAACATTAGCATTATTGAAACAGTAGTAACCGGACATTCATGGCACTTTGAATTATTCTACAACTAATTGCTTGGGCACGGTACAGTTGGGTTGACCTTTATTGATCTTCTTCCATTTATCTTTCTTTGGTCTCTAAGAAATACTACAATTATTTTTATAAAAAGCCATAAAGTACACTAGTGATCCCACCACTTCAATAAGATCAATAATCATCTGATCTTGCTGTATTCAAAAAGTAGCTGAATTTCCGTTATCTCTCAGGCTTCTCGGGCTCCTTCCTTCTACCTGATTGCTCATATGCACAAGGGCTTGATTTGCTCTCATGCTTTATGGGGTATGTTTAATTGCAAACAGTTTGGGAAACATTTGGATTTCTGTAATAGGACAGTCATGGCACTTTGTATTTTCTAAAGCTTATTAATTGGACACATTACCGTTGGGCTGCTTTTATTGATCTTCTTACATTTATCTTTTTTCTGACTCTTTGTAAAATTGTTTACTTATTTTTATAAAAAGCAATAAATTGCCACACAAAACTGACACTTCTAGAGGATCAATCATCTTTTACTGATTTTGCTATATTAAAATTTTACCTAAATTACTTTTCTTAAGAAGCATGAGCTCTTGATGTTTCCAACAAAATTATCTTTTTTTATAGTTTGTGTTTTTGGAGATTGTAAATAGGCAAATTGGTCAAAATTATGAATATGGTACAATGACATCCATGACTTGAGAAGATTGAATCAATTTGATTTGAATTTCCTGAAATCTGCATGTCCTGGTAAATTCGCCCAACACGTTATTGGATGTGCAAAAAATAGACATCACCATTTTACACATTGTAGTAGATTGTATCCGTCACAGACTGCATGGTCTTCTCCAAAATATCTTGCGGCTGTGCTGGACGTTTCTCTCATCTAGGGAGAGGGCGGTGCAATGTGGGTAGCGACAGTTACCTAAAATTGGTGAAATACAATTCTCATGTTTGCTGTTGATTAACGACTGACAAAAATTGTGTAACACGGCTTAGAGCGCCCTGGACACAAACTTCTAAACACTGAAATCGTTCTTCTCATAAAAAGCTTCCTGGCCAGTCTTGTAAACTTGTCTGTGCTTGTTTCACGCTTAATTTTATTCTTTCATCTATTTTTAAATTATATAAAAAGTCTGCAACTTTAGATAATAATTGAGGTGAATGGAGAGAGGGAACTCATGTCGAAATGGGGCACAAAGACACCTGTGGATTGTCCTGAGACAGAACTGTGACCATATCTCTCTTTTGCATCTCACTTCCAAATTTCTGAAGCCAGATAAGCACACACTACTAGGAAACGTCACCATGTTAGCCCCCTCATTTCATTACAAACTAAATGCAACTTGTAGCAATTCTATTAGTTTTTGCGAAAAAAATTGCTAAGTCTGGCAAATTTTGGAATTTGGAACGGTTCCATCATTTCTTTTCCTGACTTTTTGTTCTGTACAGCTTATGAGTTGGGCACAGTTTGGCTAGCCTTCATTGATCTTCTGCAATGCATCTTTTCAATTTTATCTTTTTGAAATCTTACAAATATATATAATTACATATATATTATATGTAGATTTTTTTAAAAATATCAAACAATTGCAATATGCAAAAAGCAAACAAACCAATCTATTAGTACAGCTTAAAAGGTTGCAAAGAATGTTCAAAATGTTACAACAATGCAAAATCCGATGCGTTTCAGACATGGAACCGTCCTTCGCCATGTCTCTGTGTCCAAAACACGTCGTTTTTGACATGATGTAATATTTTTAATGTACCTGGAACCAATTTATTGAAACAGCTTAAAAGGTTCCAGGTACATTAAAAATATTGCAACAAGACAAAAATGGTTTCAGACATAGAGCTGTCCTTAATCGTGGTATCATTTAAAAACAGCTTTAAGTCCAAAACTCGTCAGTTTTTGCCGTGATACAATATTTTGAAAGCACCTGGAACCAGTTTCTTATTACAGCTGAAAAAGTTGCATGTATATTACAAATATTGCAATATTATTTCATTTATTGGTCCAGGTTAAAAGGTAATGACTTAGTACAGCTTAAAAAGATCCAGGTACATTAAAAATATTGAATCAAGGAACAAACCAATGTGTTTCAGACACAGAGCTGTCATTAATCCTGGTATTATTAAGGACAGTTCCATGTCTGAAACGCGTCGGTTTTTGCAATGCAATATTTTTAATGTACATGGAACTTTTTATGCTGTATTAATAAATTACCTTTTAATATGTACTAAGAAATAGGTAAAGTTTTGCATCCAAATGGCCAGCTGAATACCTTTGATTGCATTGTCTGCATCTTAAGCCAAGCAATAGCTTTCACATTCCATGCCGAAGATATTCACAGCCAATCTACAGGAACTGGTGAACCTTTTTCTCTGTGTTTATAAATTGCAAAAAGCCTATTCCTGAGAATCGATAATTATCCTAATTTTTTTAAGATACGTCATTGCCTATTTTAGGTGGCGCACTTTCGCTGTTTTTCAAAACTTAGCTGATTTTCTGCTAGTTCTCAAGCTGTCGGCATTGTTTGCTGCTCTGTGCCAGTCCATATTTATATACTGACGTCGTTATGGTGAATGCAAATATTTTGGAAAACTTTAAAATAAAAATATCAGGACAAACGTGATACTTTTAGATTCGTAGCGCCAAAGGGTACAGAATTTAGGCTGTTGTCTATTGATCTTCTGCGATTTTTTCATTTGCGTCATAAGAAATAGTTCCATTTTATATATGTATCTGTATTTTAAGGCCATAAATTGCAATATGTACCTCTCTACCAATTTAATTTAAAAAAGTATAATCTGAAAAGTAAAACAGAGGTGAACTTTCTCCCTGATTAATAAAAGCTTCTCCGGAAGAGTGGACTGATCAGACATTAAATGACCTACCAGCAGCTTGTGATAATGAATAGATCTTATGGTATTTAACCTCACTAAACTTCCTTTTCATCTTGCTTCAGTTTGCAGTCGTATTTCCATCTCCTCTCAGTATAGTCCGTGAACCTCCTTTAAATAGCTGGCCCCAGGTCAAGGAAAAAATCTGCAGCCTACTGTTCCATGACCTGAAATTGTCAGCGAGCTTCTGCCCAGTCTTTTATATGGCCAAATGTAGTGCTACTTGCTCCACCACTTATCTCAAATGACTAATCTCTTTATGCATTCCATATTTCTTTCATATTGTGCCAACATATCCTGGCAGGCCACAAATGTTAGCATACAGAACAAATTAATAAATTGTGTAACGGTGGCAGAAGCGGAAGACAAAATTTATCCTATTAGCCGAATGCTTTTATATTACGGAAAAAGTAGGTATTGTAAGACATGGCTCCGTCAAGTAGAAAGCAGTCATATCACAACCTACGAAGTTATCTTTGACCTTTCTACTTTCTGAATATAGTTTTAAGAAACGGGCTCAATTCCTTATTAGTGTGTCTGTTCTTTGCAGAGTTTCTGGCCTTTTGTGCCTTTTTTATTTGTTTGCAGTATAATCCTATTTTTATTCACTTTTTTACGATTTTGTCTGTTCTTCATTATTTCATATTTTGGGATTTCCTAATGTTTTTGTCAGATTCGTCTTTTACAGCTTTTTGAAAAGCTTCAAATCTTATTACAAATGGATTCCATCAAGAAGAGATTTTATGTAAACATAAAACTTTGGTGTCAGTTTGGCCACATTTTTGCGGAACTTGTGATTTTTTGCTGTGAAAAGTTGTAAAACAGGTGAAAGACAAAAATATAGCGTATTTTTGGTTTTGCAAAAACAAAAATCGTGAACCGAGCTAGCCTTTTTGAATTTGGCACAAAACGGCCGCGGAGGATAGCACAAGACATAGAAAGAAAAGTGGCTTCTAAATATCACAGCTATGAATTGGGCCCAATTTCTTATTTAAAGTAAGTCTTCAAGAATATTAGTGGAAGGCCGTGAGCTAAAAAATTTGGTGGGGCCACCATCCCACTACTCAAACCCAGATCTCAGTTGATCCTCTATGCCAACCATTTGTAGGAACATGTAGAAGATGTGACTACTCACGTAATCTTTCCAATAAAGTGGAAGTAAAGAATGGAGATGACTACGACTGTGACAAGGCTATCTTCAGGCTCATGACAAGACTGGAAGAGGTTAATAAGATGCATTAGGTTTTATTTTATGGCACGGTAAGCTGCTCCAAATGATACGCTTAGACCATAGGTGCACAAGGAAAATAAGTATTTAGAAAAACACTTTCATAATATTAATTTTTCTTTATTTTTTTGTACTCAAAATGATATTGGCTATTTCTCCAGGTAGCAGATTGTTCTGAAAATATGTACGAGTATTAAAAGCTTCTTCACCGGTAAACATCCCGAAGCCTCCGAATATCGCTCTGGAAATAGTTCTATGTTCCTTTTGTTTACTATTTATTTTTTTCTGACACAACGGAGAATGTATTCTCATGGAGGCATAAGTCATGTTGTAGTTTTTGTACATCTCAAAATATATAAAAAAAATGTGAAGCTTTGCCCATAATAAATAGGTGCTGAGAATCCAGAGACCCCTGTACTGTACAAGATTGTCACAATATATTTCTACATCTGCCAAATCTAAAAACAGCACATTTTCATCACCACAACATGGTGTTAGGGGGATGTTATTCGTGTTTGTGTGGTGGGTACTGTGTAGTTGAAGTGTATATTTGCCCTTTATCTTATCAGTATGGCTTTGTAATGTTGCAGGAAACCGGAGAATCCTTAAGAAACCCATGCAAACACGGGGAGAACATACAAACTCGGTGCAGATGTTGTCCTTACATACATTATTGCTCTTGGGTTCATATGGAAGAAGACAAAGATAAAATTGTGTCCTTCTCCATTGGATGTCATACTAAAGATGTTTTTTTGTCTGCACAGGGGAGTAAAAGAGAGAAAGCGTGCCAAGGGTCCAACAAGGGACTTTTTTGTCTGCCAGGAAGCGATAAGGCCCCGGCATTCTGGATGAGTTTAGGACTAAAACTGTGGCATTAAAGTAATCATTAGAGCAGTCAGGGCAGGCTGGAGAATAAAGAGATTGTCCAAAGTAAAAGATGTCACCTCTTATTCTGTATAAAATTTATACCATGTAGAACTGTTAAGTTGTAAAGTTGTATTATGGAATATTACATACCACAATTTTTATATGCACAAGCACACAGTGTATTTTAATAAGCAAGCCTACAAATATGCCTCTATCCTGATACTCTCGCTTACTGCTAGCTTCACCAAGTTCTCTCACATCCTAGTGCCCTGACACTAGGACTTCACTTCATTTCCTACCAGTATAGCATCTATGGAAAAATGTGTTCACAATATAGTAACATAGTTATTAAGGTTGAAGGAAAACTTTAAGTCCATCTAGTTCAACCCATATCCTATCCTAACCTGCCCTAACATGTTGATCCAGAGGAAGGCAAAAAAAAACCCAAGTGGCAAACAGTAAGCTTCACATTGGGGAAAAAAATTCCTTCCCGACTCCACATACAGCAATCAGACTAGCTCCCTGGATCAACGCTGTATCTAGGAAACTAGTGAATATAGCCTGTAATATTATACTTTTCAAGAAAGGCATCCAGTCCCCTCTTAAATTTTAGTAAGGAATCACTCATTACAACATTAGACGGCAGAGAGCTCCATAGTCTCACTGCTCTTACAGTAAAGAATCTGCATCTGTGATTATGGCTAAAACTTCTTTCCTCCAGACGTAGAGGATGCCCCCTCGTCCCCATCACAGGTCTAAGAGTAAAAAGATCATTAGAAAGGTCTTTGTACTGTCCCCTCATATATTTGTACATTGTAATAAGATCACCCCTAAGCCTTCGTTTTTCCAAACTAAATAACCCCAAGTGTAATAACCTGTCTTGGTATTGCAGACCCCCCAGTTCTCTAATAACCTTGGTCGCTCTTCTCTGCACCCGCTCCAGTTCAGCTATGTCTTTCTTATACACCGGAGACCAGAACTGACACAGTATTCTAAGTGTGGTCGCACCAGTGACTTGTATAGAGGTAAAATTTTGTTCTCCTCATGAGCATCTATGCCTCTTTTAATGCATCCAATTATTTTATTTGCCTTGGCAGCAGCTGCCTGACATTGGCCACTAAATGTGAGTTTGTCGTCCACCCATACACCCAAGTCTTTTTCAGTGACAGTTTTGCCCAGTGTTTTACAATTAAGCACATAATTATACATCTTATTTGTTCTACCCAAGTGCATGACCTTACATTTATCCCCATTAAAGCTCATTTGCCATTTATCAGCCCAAGCTTCTAGTTTACATAAATCCTCCTGTAATATAAAATTATCCTCCTCTGTATTTATTACCCTGCAGAGTTTAGTGTCATCTGCAAATATTGAAATACTACTCTGTATGCCCCCTACAAAGTCATTAATAAATATGTTAAAGAGAAGCGGCCCCAATACTGACCCCTGTGGTACCCCACTGCTAACCGTGACCCAGTCCGAGTGTGCTCCATTAATAACCACCCTTTGTTTTCTATCCATGAGCCAGTTCTTAACCCACTTACACATATTTTCCCCTATCCCCATTGTTCTCATTTTATGTATCAACCTTTTGTGTGGCACTGTATCAAAAGCTTTTGAGAAGTCCATGAACACCACGTCCACTGCATTCCCTTGGTCCAGTCCTGAACTTACCCCTTCATAAAAGCTTATCAGATTAGTCTGACAAGAACGGTCCCTCGTAAACCCATGCTGATACTGTGTCATGAGGTTATTCAGCTTCAGATACTCCAATATAGTATCCCTTAAAAAACCCTCCAGGATTTTACCCACAGTAGATGTTAAGCTCACTGGCCTATAATTTCCAGGTTCAGTTTTTGCCCCCTTTTTGAATATTGGCACCACATTTGCTATACGCCAGTCCTGTGGTACAGACCCAGTTATTATGGAATCTTTAAAGATTAAAAATAATGGTCTATCTATAACTGTACTTAATTCCTGCAGTACTCGGGGGTGTATCCCATCCGGGCCCGGGGATTTGTCAACTTTAGTGATTTTTAGACGCCGCCGTACTTCCTGCTGGGTTAAGCATGTGACATTTAATGGAGAAATTTTTTTATCTCTGATCATGTTATCTGTCATGGGATTTTCTTGTGTAAATACAGTTGAAAAAAAGTCATTTAGCATATTGGCTTTTTCCGCATCCTCATCCACCATTTCACCCAGACTATTTTTAAGGGGACCAACACTATCATTTTTTAGTTTCTTGCTATTTATGTAGTTAAAGAATATTTTGGGATTATTTTTACTTTCTCTGGCAATGAGTCTCTCTTCCTCAATCTTTGCTGTCTTGATTTGCTTTTTACAGAATTTATTCAGTCTTCTGTATTTATTTAATGCCTCTTCACTACCTACTTGCTTTAATTCCCTAAACGCTTTCTTTTTGTCCCTTATTGCGCCCCTTACAGCTCTATTTAGCCATAGTGGTTTCCTCCTAATTCTAGCATGTTAATTCCCATAGGGTATATACTGTGCACAGGTCCTATTCAGGATACTAATAAACGTCTCCCATTTTCTTTGTGTATTTTTATGTCTCAGGATATCGTCCCAGTTTATTGCACCAAGATCATCTCTCATCCGTTGGAAATTTGCCTTCCTGAAGTTTAGTGTCCTTGTAACCCCTCGACTACACATCTTATTAAAGGATACATGAAAGCTTATTATTTTGTGATCACTATTACCCAAGTGACCCCCAACCCTTATATTTGATATGCGGTCTGGCCTGTTGGATAATATTAGGTCTAGCAGTGCCCCCCCTCTTGTTGGGTCCTGAACTAGTTGTGAAAGGTAATTGTCTCTCATAGTTGCCAAAAACTTATTACCTTTGCTGGAACTGCAGGTTTCTGTTCCCCAATGTATTTCAGGGTAGTTGAAGTCCCCCATAATAATGACTTCTCCTTGAGTTGCTGCTTCATCTATTTGCTTTACGAGGATATTCTCTGTTGCTTCCATTATTTTAGGAGACTTATAACAAACCCCTATCAATAATTTATTATTTTTCCCCCCTCCCCTAATCTCCACCCACAGAGACTCTACATCTTCATTAGATTCACAGATATCACGCAGGATGGGTTTTAAGGATGATTTTACATATAAACACACACCCCCACCTCGCTTATTTTTACGGTCAATATGGTGAATAATATGGTGGCAAAATGTGGTAGTATGCAGAGTGTCTCCATAGCATAGAGTTACAGGAACTGCGGGTATTCTGTAATCACTAGAGATGAGCAAATAAATTCTCAGGACCCTGGACTAATGGCCACACCACTTGTCCATGATCACTGAAGTGAGGCTTTCCAACCACCTCGATTAATAATACTCCATGACACTGGAGATGCCAACAGGTTGGAATTGGCTTGAACATGTCCCATCCAGCAGTTTCAGGTTATTGACATGGCCACTGGATCTGGGTCCTGTGAATTGATTCTCCCATCTCTATTAATCACCTATATGGTCTGTAAGGCAATTATGCATAAATTATACTTTTATAAGGGGAAAATGTAATCCTTTGTGACAGGCCACTGAAAATGTATATAGCAGCATATATAGCACATATAGTAAACTCCTACCTTAAAAATATAATTTTACTGAATATGATGTGAAGGATAGGGTTGTTGACCACATTGTTCCATACATTAAAATAAATGCATTAATGTAGACAAGACATATCAATAAAAATATCAGACATTTGTGTAAAACTCTCTGAAAACTTATATGTCACGGTAGTGTTGCAGAATTTCTCGGAAAGAGGCAACTTTCCAATCCCTCATGCTAGACGAGCCCTAGTTTATGCTTGTCGCTTGGATTACCCTGGAATTTGGAGACGCCAGGATCGTTTGCCTTGCTATGCTCCTGACTTACCCATATCTCCCCCACCCAGGACAGTGTGAGGCAAAAGTGTATACGATTACAGAAACCAGATAGACGAGGGAAGACAGACAGGAATAAATGAAAACTGCACTCATATACAAAATACAGACTGTAACACAGTGGAGGGTAAGGTAGGTGAAACCAAACAGGAGAGGAAGAAGGATGAACACACAAACAAACTCCACACAGAAATTGCCAGAACAAATCTCCAAACGCCAACTCCAAACAACGAAAAACTTCTCCAACTCCATACCAGGCAGAATGAACTATCACTGGCAATTTCCAAATGCCAGGGGTGAGCATATATACCAGAGGGGAGTGTCCAACACAGAACAGCTGAGGCAACTCATGATGGATAGCACCTGGAGATAAACTAGACTGATTAACCCTAGCAATGCCAGAGCAAAGAAAACCTGCATTGTTTATTATGATGCTGAAGCAATTCTAACTAGTGCATGAATTCCGGTAACCAGACACGTGATCTTCTGGCCCCACTCTGTCGTGGATCCCTGTGACATTATTAAGCTCTGATGAAATTGTCATTGAAAAATATAGAATATTATCGGAGTCAAGCAAAAATTAGGCTATTTGTAATTTGGAAATTTTTAATCTTCCTTGAGAATGTAGCTTTCTTAAATACGGGCACATACAGTTGTGCTAAAAAGTTTGCATACCCCAGCAGAATTTTTGCTTTCCTGGCCTTTTTTCAGATAATATGAATGGTAACACCAAATTTTTTTCCCTACTCATTGTTAGTGGTTGGGTGAAGCCATTTATTGTCAAACTACTGTGTTTTCTCTTTTTAAATCATAATGGCAAGCCAAAACATCCAAATGACCCTGATCAAAAGTTTACATACCACATTTCTTAATACCGTGTTTTGCCCCCTCTAACATCAATGACAGCTTGAAGTCTTTTGTGGTAGTTGTGGATGAGGTTCTTTATTTCTCAGATCATAAAGCTGCCCATTCTTCTTGGCAAAAAGCCTCCAGTTCCTGTAAATTCCTGGGCTGTCTAGCATGAACTGTGCGTTGAGATCTCCCCAGAATGGCTCAATGATATTGAGGTCAGGAGACTGAGATAGCCACTCCAGAACCTTCATTCTGTTCTGCTGCAGCCAATGACAGGTCAATTTGGCCTTGTGCTTTGGATCGTTGTCATGTTGGAACATCCAAGTATTTCCCATGCGAAGCTTCCGGACTGAGGAGTGCACATTTGCCTCCAGTAATTGCTGATAACATGCTGCAGTCATCTTTCCTTCAACTTTGACCAAGTTTCCTGTGCCTTTGCAGCTCACACATCCCAAAACATCAGCGATCCACCGCCATGCTTTACAGTAAGAATGTTGTTCCTTTCATCATAGGCCATATTGACCTCTCTCAAAATGTAATGTTTATGGCTGTGGTCACAAAGTTCAATTGTGGTCTCATCACCCCAAATTACCTTGTTCAAGAAGTTTTGAGGCTTGTTTCTGTGCTGTTTTGTGTATTGTAGGCGAGATATTTTGTGGCATTTGCGCAGTAATGGCTTTCATCTGGTGTCTCGACCATGCAGCACATTTTTCTTCAAGTGCCTCCTAATTATGCATCTTGAAACAGCCACACCACTAGTTTTCAAAGAGTCCAGTATTTCAGCTGATGTTATTTGAGCATTTTTCTTTGCATCCAGAACAATTTTCCTGGCAGTTGTGGACAAAACTTTTGTTGGTCTATTTGACCATGGTTTTGCTTTTACAGAGCCCTTAATTTTCCATTTGTTAATCACAGTTTTAATGTTGCTGACTGGCATTATCAATTCCTTGGATATCTTTTTGTATCCCTTTCCTGTTTTATACAGTTCAACTACCTCTTCCCGTATATATCCGTTAACAATTCTTTTGCTTTCCCCATGACTCACAATCCAGAAATATCAGTGGCTGGATGAAAGATGCAAGAGTCTGTCTGGATCCCATAAACTCAGTCAGCTTTTATTTACACACACTGATTACAAGCAAACAGGTCACAGGTGATGATGTTACCTTTATTTGCCATTCAAACCTATTTGTGTCAACTTCAGTGCATGTTATCAAGCCAAAATCACCAGGGTATGTAAACTTTTGATCAGGGTCGTTTGGATTCTTTGGTTGTCATTATGATTTAAAAAGAGAATATACAGTAGTTTAACAATAAATGGCTTCACCTAACCACTAATAATGAGTGGACAAAAAGTTTTGATGTTATAATTAACCCCTTTCTGCCATCGGACGTATAATCCCGTCCGTGTGACCTGGGCCCGTATGACCATGGACGGGATAGTACGTCTCAGCGATCGGGCGTGCTCCCCGGCGATCGCGGCCAGGTGTCAGCTGATTATCACAGCTGACACCCGGCACTATGTGCCAGGAGTGGTCACGGACCGCTCTCGGCACATTAACCCCTGGCACATCGCGATCAAACATGATCGCGGTGTACCGGGGGCACAGGGAAGCATGCGCAGGGAGGGGGCTCCCTGCGTGCTTCCGTGAGACCCTCGGAACAGCGCCAAAATAGTTTTTATTGTATAAAAATGCCAAAACATAAAAAAATGATATAAATGAGGTATCGCTGTAATCGAACTAACCTGAAGAAAAAACTGCTTTATCAATTTTACCACATGAGGAACGGTGTAAACCCCCCAAAAAGAAACACAAGAATTGCTGATTTTTGTTCATTCTAACCTCCCAAAAATCAATCAAAAAATGTCACGTGCCCAAAAATGGTACCAATAAAAACATAAACTCGTACCGCAAAAAATAAGACCTCACATGACTCTGTGGGTCAGACAGCTGCCAATCATAAAAACTCGCTACAAATAGTAAATCAAACCCCCCTTTATCACCCCCTTAGTTAGGGAAAAATAATAAAATTAAAAAAATGTATTTATTTCCATTTTCCCATTAGGGTTAGGCCCTGTGCATACATTGTAGATTGTGCTGCGCATCCGCAGCGGTTTTGGCGCTGCGGATCCGCAGCAGAACCGGACGCCATGTACAGTACAATGTTAGTGCACATGATGCGGAATTTTTATCAACCCCCCTTTATCACCCCCTTAGTGAGGGAAAAATAATAAAATTAAAAAAATGTATTTATTTCCATTTTCCCATTAGGGTTAGGGTTTCGAATAAAGTTAGCGTTAGGGTTGTGGCTAAAGTTAGGATTAGGGTTGGGATTGGGATTAGGGTTAGGGGTGTGTTAGGGTTAGGTTTGTGGTTAGTGTTAGGGCTGGGACTAGGGTTAGGGGTGTGTTGGGGTTAGGGTTGGAGTTAGAATTGGGGGGTTTCCACTGTTTAGGCACATCAGGGGCTCTCCAAATGTGACATGGCGTCTGATATAAATTCCAGCCAATTCTGCGTTGAAAAAGTCAAACGGTGTTCCTTCACTTCTGAGCTCTGCCATGTGCCCAAACAGTAGTATACCCCCACATATGGTATATCAGCATACTCAGGACAAATTGCACAGTAACTCTTGGGGTACAATTTCTCCTGTTACCATTGGGAAAATAAAAAATTGGGGGCGAAAATATCATTTTTGTAAAAAAAAATAGATTTTTCTGTTTTTACGTCTGTACGTTATAAACTTCAGTGAAGCACTTGGGGCTTCATAGCACTCACCACACATCTAGATAAGTTCCTTGTGGGGTTCATTTTCCAAAATGGGTTCACTTGTGGGGGATTTCCACTGTTTAGGCACATCAGGGGCTCTCCAAATGCGACATGACGCCCGCAGACCATTCCATCAAAGTCTGCAATCCAAAACGTCACTACTTCACTTCCGAGCCCCGACGTGTGCCCAAACAGTAGTTTTTTCCCACATATAGGGTATCAACGTACTCAGGACAAATTGAACAACAACTTTTGGGGTCCAATTTCTCCTGTTGCCCTTGGGAAAATAAAAAATTGGGGCCGAAAATATCATTTTTGTGGAAAAAATTATGATTTTTTAATTTTATGGCTCTACGTTATAAACTTCTGTGAAGCACTTAGGGGTTCAAAGTTCTCCTCACACATGTAGATAAGCTCCTTGGGGGGTCAATTTTCCAAAATGCAGTCACTTGTGGAGGGTTTCCACTGTTTAGGCACATCAGAGGCTCTCCAAACGTGACATGATGCACGCAGACCATTCCATCAAAGTCTGCAATCCAAAACGTCACTACCTCCCTTCCGAGCCCCGACGTTTGCCCATACAGTAGTTTTCTCCCACATATGGGGTATCAGCGTACTCATGACAAATTTGACAACAACTTTTGTGGTCCAATTTCTCCTGTTGCCCTTGGGAAAATAAAAAGTTGGGGACTAAAAGATCATGTTTGTGGAAAAAATATGATTTTTTTATTTTCATGCTTAGACGTTATAAACATTAGTGAAACACCTGGGGGTTCAAAGTTCTCACCACACATCTAGATAAGTTCCTTGAGCGGTCTAGTTTCCAAAATGGTGTTATTTGTTGGGGATTTACACTGTTTAGGCACATCAGGGACTCTCCAAACACGACATGGCGTCCAGCAAATTCAGCGTTGAAAAAGTCAAACGGCGCTCCTTCCCTTCCAAGCTCTGCCATGCACCCAAACAGTGGTTTACCCCCACATATGGGGTATCAGCGTACTCAGGACAAATTGCACAATAACTTTTGGGGTCTTGCTACCCTTGGGAAAATAAAAACTGGGGTGAAAAGATCATTTTTGTGGAAAAAATATGATTTTTTAATTTTAAGGCTCTACGTTATAAACTTGTGTGAAGCACTTGGAGGTTCAAATTGCTCACCACAGATCTAGATAAGTTCCTTAGGGTGTCTAGTTTCCAAAATGGGGTCACATGTGTGGGGGGGTTTCCACTGTTTAGGCACCTCAGGGGCTCTCCAAATGCAACATGGTGTCCAATCTCAATTCCAGCCAATTTTGGCTGGAAAAAGTCAAATGGTGCTCCTTTCATTCCAAGCTCTGCTGTGCGCCCAAACAGTGGTTTCCCCCACATATGGGGTATCAGCATACTCAGGACAAACTGGACAACAACGGTTGTGGTCCAATTTCTCCTGTTACCCCTGGGAAAATAAAAATTGGTGACTAAAAGATAATTTTTGTGGGAAAAAAATAGAATTTTTTATTTTCATGCACGGGCATTATAGACTTGTGTGAAGCACTTGGGGGTTTAAAGTGCTCACCACTGATCTAGATAAGTTCCTTAGGGGGTCTAGTTTCCAAAATGGCTCACTTGTGGGGGGTTTCCACTGTTTAGGCACATCTGGGGCACTGCAAACGGAACATGACACCCATCAACGTCTGCATTCCAAAACGTTATTACTTCCTTTCCAACCCCTGCTGTGTGCCCAGTTTCCCTCCCCATATGTGGGGCATCAGCGTACTCAGGACAAATTAGATAACAACTTTTGGGGTCCAATTTCCTTTTGAAAAATCAAAAATTTGGGACTAAAAAATAATTTTTGTGGAAAATTGTTTTTTTTTTACACCCAAGCATTATAAACTTTTGTGAAACACTTGGGTTCAAAGTGCTCACAACAGATCTAGATAAGTTCCATAGGGGGTCTAGTTTCCAAAATGGTGTCATTTGTGGGGAGTTTCCACTGTTTAGGTGCATCAGGGTCTCTCCAAACGTGACATAGCGTCCAATCTCAATTCCAGCCAATTTTGGTTTGAAAAAGTCAAACGGCGCTCCTTCCCTTACGAGCTCTGCCGTGTGCCCAAACAGTAGTTTTCCCCCACATATGGGGTATTGGCGTACTCAGGAGCAATTGCACAACAACTTTATCTGTCCATTTTCTCCTTTTACACTTGTGAAAATAAAAAAAAGTTTGTAAATGATAATTAATGTTCATTTTTTCCAGCTCCTATGTGCCTTGAGGGGTGCAGTTTTTAGAATGGTGTATTTTTTGGGTATTTTCTGCCATATAGACCCCTCAAAGTGACTTCAAATGTGAGGTGGTCCCTAAAAAAATGGCTTTGTAAATTTTGTTGTAAAAATGAGAAATCGCTGGTCAACTTTTAACCCTTATAATTTCCTAAAAAAAATGTTGGTTCTTAAATTGTGGTGTTGTAAAGTAGACATGTGGGAAATGTTATTTATTAACTATTTTGTGTGACATATTTCTCTGTTTTAAGGGAATAAAAATTCAAAGTTTGAAAATTGCAAAATTTTCAAAATTTTTGCCATATTTGCGTTTTTCTCAAAAATAAATGCAAGTTATATTGAAGAAATTTTACCACTAACGTGAAGTAAAATATGTCATGAGAAAACATTCTGAGAATCGCGAAGATCCGTTGAAGCGTTCCAGAGTTATAACCTCATAAAGAGACAGTGGTCAGAATTGTAAAAATTGGCCCGGTGATTAATGTGCAAACCACCCTTGGGGGTAAAGGGGTTAATATTCTCTAAAAAAAGGCCAAGAAAACAAAAATTCTGCTGGGGTATGTAAACTTTTTAGCACAACTGTACATAAATATTTAAATTAAGGTTTAATCCCTTCACTCCAGGTCGATTTTTAATTTTTATGCTTTGTTTACCCCTTGTCTTATAGAAAAAGCCATAACTTTTTTATATTTCTGTTTGTTTTTACGCCATTTGTTCTACAGTAAAAGTGACCTAGGAATCTAATTCTCCAGGTCAGTAAGTTTAAGATAACAAACTTGAATATTGCTTTTTTTAATTTAAATGGGTAGTCCAGCTAAATTGATGTTTGCAGTCATTTTGTGTGACTCCAGTCTTTGAATCCACCCATGGCACTCACTGTGCCCTGCGAGGATCCGCTGGTTTCTGAGTTGGGAATGGCGGTGATGCAGACGTTATATATACTCCTGGGCAGAACCCAACTTGTGGCCACAGCCTCAATCCATATAAGTGTACGGAGTTAGGTAATGCCTACTGGACAGGTTCTGCCCAGGAGTATGTGTAAGGAGATGGCAGGGACCCTAACATGCTTCCTCTCCTCTGGCAGCTGCTCACAGGATTCTGCGCAGCACCTCATTGTTTATTAATGTGAAATGTAATGTTAATTTACTGTAATGTTATGTACTGTGTATAGGTTTAGGGCTAGGATAGTATCTTAGATAGTATAGGTCTGTAGGTGATTATAATAGAGGGGGCACATTAGAGTTAGAGAATAGGATAGATAAGAGTGTTAGTTAGGTATATGCAGCAAGAGGTTATTCAGTGGGGAGGAGTTAGATCAGAGCAGGGCAGGGTCATAGTATAGTGATATAGGAGAGACACTTCCTGTATAAGGCAGCAGAGCCCTGGGCAGCCTTGCCCAGGGAAGACTGTATGAAGTAGTGAGTCCAGCCGGATTGCTAGATGTGGGGATAAAGTTGTGAAGGCAGTAAGGGGCCCCAGGCAGAGAGTAGTGCAGTCGGGCAACAGCTCAACGGGACCATCCCCAAGAAGAATCCGGGGTCTACAACCTGGGCGGAAGCAGCTGAAATTGCTTTTCCCGCACCTTTCTCAATTGGAACTGGACAAGGGGCTGACAGGGAGCTGGTGACGTTGAGGATCCGGAGGGGACACGGACTGTCCAGAGATACGGAAGGTATTGTCAGGTAAAAGAAGCTTATAGAGAGGATAGGGCCTGCCCGGATGGCAGGGAAAGATAAAAAGACGTCTCTGTGTTTAATCTGTGCTGCCAATGTGATGGATGACCTATTGCTTTGTAAAGTTCAACTGTTGGAAAAGAACTGTGACTCTGTGATGTTTTCTGGAGCCGGAGTGACTGAACTGTAAGGGACTCTGACAAAGACCGTAAGTGTTCTGCTGCGCACGCTGCACATGCAGAAGAAGGGACATTGTGTTTTATCTGTGGGGCACCAGGGTGTGTGAACCATACAGTCTTTAGGCCGTTAGAGAGTTAAAGATGGTGCCAGACACTGACAAGAAGATGGCGGTCAGTGGCACAAAAGCTGAGAAGGATGCCACCCACCATGGGCGTCCTAAGCAAAAAAAGGGTGCGAAGATGGAAGAAGCAGTGGCCTGAGCCAACGCCACATCCCTTAGTGACTGGTGCCCACCCAAGATGGTCACGGCAGAAGACGAAGCCCCGACCTCTGCAGCAGAATCTGAAGGAACGGGTGCGGCAGCCAGAAGTTAATTCACCCACGAAGGGATGGAGCCCAGAAGAGCAAGATGGTGTACTCGGAAGAGAGACGCCATTACCTATTGAGATGCAGAGAAGAAGCATATCCTTCCACGGGGCATCAGTCGACAGGACTGAGAGTGGTCTGCAGCCCAGGCGAAGTTGGGCCCACGTCCCAGAGGCTGGCAGATGGAAGAGATGAAAGATTGGTTCCCTTTCGTTCGGATGGAGAAGAAGGTTTTCGGGAGAAGGAACACCGCTAACGCGGAGCAGCTGGAACTAGAAGGGATGAGAGAGTAGCTGGAAGCTGTAGAGAGAGGAACTGTCGCAGCCATGATCCCAAGCTCGCAACCGCCAAGGAGGACTGTCACAGGTAGCTGCAGCTGCCGTGAGTAGAAGACCTGCACTCATCTCAGTTCCGGGACCGTCTCCTGCCCCATCACCTTCCCCGACCCCAGCATCCTCTTGAAACATCTATCTGGATGAACCCCGGGGCACCCACAGTGGAAGAGGCTCAGTGGGTGAGGGAAGTTATTGAGTAAAAGAAACGGTGGGAGTGCCGAATCTTAAAGCAGCTGTGATGCCATGACGGGGGAGCCATGTCTGGCCGGATGACATGTGGCCTCATCAAGTACTTTAATCCCATCGGGGGGATGGATTAATTCATGAGGCCGAGACCGGGGACAAGGCATATGTGAACGTCGTGTCAATTGATTTTAATGGTCCGTTACAGGAGTGGGACCGAGTAACATTCATAAAGGAGCAAGGGCCCCGGGGATCGTATGCAGTGGCGGTAAAGGTGGTCTCCAGTATCAAGGAGAGACGGCGCGGAAAGTGCAGTATTGTGTGCCACCGCCCCAACAGTCGCAGACCCTACAGTTAGCAAGGAAGCAGAGGTGCCCTTAATGGACACGGTGGCCACAGTCTGGTCACAGGAGCAGGAGGCTCTGGGTCTGTTGAATCTGGGAAGGCGTAGAAGGAACAGTGGAGAGTCCTCCTCCAGCAGGTCTTTGGGCCACACCTTTATTATGGTTCAGGGCCAGAATGTGACCTACAGTCATGGCCAAAAGTTTTGAGAATGACATAAATATTAATTTTTACAAAGTCTACTGCTTCACTTTTTCTAATGCCAATTTGCATATACTCCAGAATGTTATAAAGAGTGATCAGCTTAACAGCAATTACTTGCAAAGTCAATTTTTGTCTAGAAAATGAACTTTATCCCCCAAAACACATTTCAACATCATTGCAGCCCTGCCTTAAAAGGACCAGCTAACCTCTTTTCAGTGATTGCTCTATTAACACAGGTGTGGGTGTTGATGAGGACATGGCTGGAGATCAATCTGTCATGATTAAGTAAGAATGACACCACTGGACACTTTAAAAGGAGGCTGGTGCTTGGCATCATTGTTTCTCTTCTGTTAACCATGGTTATCTCTAAAGAAACACGTGCAGTCATCATTGCAATGCACAAAAATGGCCTAACAGGGAAGAGTATCGCAGCTAGAAAGATTGCACCTCAGTCAACAATCTATCGCATCATCAAGAACTTCAAGGAGAGAGGTTCCATTGTTGCCAAAAAGGCTTCAGGGCGCCCAAGAAAGACCAGCAAGCACCAGGACCATCTCTTAAAAGTGTTTCAGCTGCGGGATTGGGCTACCAGCAGTACAGAGCTTGCTCAGGAATGGCAGCAGGCAGGTGTGAGTGCATCTGCACGCACTGTTAAGCGGAGACTCTTGGAGCAAGGCCTGGTCTCAAGGAGGGCAGCAAAGAAGCCACTTCTCTCCAGAAAAAACATCATGGACAGACTGATATTCTGCAAAAGTTACAGGCAGTGGACTGCTGAGGACTGGGGTAAAGTTATTTTCTCTGATGAATCCCCTTTTCGATTGTTTGGGACATCAGGAAAACGCCTCATTCGGAGAAGACAAGGTGAGCGCTACCACCAGTCTTGTCTCATGCCAACTGTTAAGCATCCTGAAACCATTCATGTGTGGGGTTGCTTCTCAGCCAAGGGAATCGGCTCTCTCACAGTCTTGCCTAAAAACACAGCCTTGAATAAAGAATGGTACCAGAATGTCCTCCAAGAGCAAGTTCTCCCAACCCTCCAAGAGCAGTTTGGCGATCAACAATGCCTTTTCCAGCATGATGGAGCACCTTGCCATAAAGCAAAGGTGATAACTAAATGGCTTAGGGAACAAAACATAGAGATTTTGGGTCCATGGCCTGGAAACTCCCCAGATCTTAATCCCATTGAGAACTTGTGGTCAATCATCAAGAGACGGGTTGACAAACAAAAACCTAAAAATTCTGACAAAATGAAAGCATTGATTGTGCAAGAATGGACTGCTATCAGTCAGGATTTGGTCCAGAAGTTGATTGAGAGCATGCCAGGGAGAATTTCAGAGGTCCTGAAGAAGAAGGGTCAACACTGCAAATATTGACTTGCTGCATTAACTCATTCTAACTGTCAATATAAGCTTTTGTTACTCATATGTTTGCAATTATTATATTTCTGTCTGTGATAAAAACATCTGTCAAACACACATAAAAACCAGAGGGCAGCAGATCATGTGAAAATATAATATTTGTGTCATTCTCAAAACTTTTGGCCATGACTGTACTATGCTGGTCAACAGCCCTGTATTGACTGAAGTGACTCTTTCAGTGTGTTGTGCTGAGTTGCACTGAAGGGAAATGTGTGAGACTGTTCCGTGTCTCTGGAAGGGCAGGAAGCCATGGACAGCACCAGGACTAGGTGGCGTTAGGTGACCAGTGCGGTCACGGTTAAAGTGACTGAGTCTTGTTTCCCCTTTCTTCCAAGTTTTCTATGCGCACGTTCATGCACCCCCTGCTGGATTACAGGACCGAAGCCCTGAAAGGGTTAATTACCCTTAAAAAAATGGACTGTGTGTGCAGCTGCTTTAAGAACTGCACTGTTGTAGCCCTGCATTTTACCTGTTTTAGCCTTGAATTTTGTCTGTTATAACCTGGACTGTTCCCTTCCCCTAACAAAAGCAACGCACATGTTTTAACGGGTCCGTACTCTACTCCAGGAGGGAGGGGGAAAAATCTGAGCAGGAGGACCCAAGGAGCGAGCCAGGTCAGGACTACATGGACCATTGCTAAGTTGGCTGTTGGACCAGTTTGTTTGTTTATGGATCACAGGAGCTAGGGGACCGGGGTCGGTCGGATCCACACTGAAGGAACTTGAACTGTTTTTTTCCAGGGCTCCAACCGAGTGGAGCTAAGGTCACAATTGACCCAACAAAGTCATCAGAAAAAGACTGTATTAATTGTAAATATGTTTAAACAATTTTTTTTTTTCCTACCAGTTTTAAATTTACAGGTGCCGCCATTGTCGGGGACGACCATATTCTAGGAGTGAGGAGTATAAGGAGGTTGCGGGAACCCTCACGTGCTTTCTCTCCTCTGGCAGCTGCTCACTGGATTATGTGCAGCACCTCATTGTTTATTAATGTAAAATGTAATGTTTAAGTACTGTAATGTCATGTACTGTGTATATGAAGTAAAAGTCAGTGAAAACAGCGGTCACTGGGAAGCGCCGGGAAATCGGTGAATGAGGTAAATTAAATTAATGAGCAGTCCAATGCAGCTCCAGCCGTAAACCTCCAATGGAGGATAGTAACTGGGACAATGTAGAAAATGGTCAAAGGAGCGCAAAGAACACAAGGACAAGGTAGTGATTTCTTAAGCCCACAACGCGTTTAGACGGTAAACCGTCTTCATCAGCTGGCAATTGCGTTGAAACTCGTTGTGGGCTTAAGAAATCACTACCTTGTCCTTGTGTTTCTTTGCGCACCTTTGACCGTTTTCTACATTGTCCCATGTACTGTGTATAGGCTTAGGACTAGGATAAGATTTTAGATAGTATAGGACTGTAGGGGATTAGAATAGAGGGGGGCATATTAGAGATAGAGAATAGGATAGATAAGAGGTGTTAGTTAGGTTTACGCAACAAGGGGTTATTCAGTGGGGAGAAGTTAGAGAAGAGCAGGGCAGAATCAAAGTGATATAGGAGAGACACTTCCTGTATAGGCAGTTGAGCCCAGGCAGCCTTACCCAAGGCAGAGCGCATGCAGTAGTGAGTCCAGACAGATTGTTAGCCATGGAGATAACGCTGCGATGGCAGTAAGGGGCCCCAGGTGGTAAATAGTCCAGTTGGGCAACAGCTCAACGGGACCATTCCCAGGAAGAATCCATTGTCTACGACCGGGGTGGTAGCAGCTGAGATGGTGTTTCTGGCACCTTTCTCAATTGGAACCAGACGAGGGGCTATCAGGGAGCTGGTGATGTTGAGGACACGGAGGGGACTGCAGACTGTCTAGAGATACGACAGTGATTTCCGGAAAAGGAATCTGATAGAGAGGATAGGGCCTGGCTGGATGGCAGGGAAAGATAAAAAGACATCTCTGTGTTTAATCTGTGCTGCCAATGTGATGGATGCCTATTGCTTAGAAAAGTTCAACTGTTGGAAAAGAACTGTGACTCTGTGATGTTTTGTGGAGCCGGAGTGACAGAACTAGAAAGGACTCTGACAGTGACCGTATGTGTTCTTCTGCGCACACTGGACCTGCAGCAGAAGGGACACTGTGTTTTATCTGTGGGGCGCCAGGTTGTGGTGCCATTGTATTATATACAACCTCTTGTTTTTTATTTATGGTTCATGTATTGTTATTTTTTATATGGAATTAGCATCTTATGTTATGTTTCTCTTTTCACAGTGACTGTATGAATAAGACCCTGGCAGGATCCAAAAGTTATTTCATTGCTCTGCATCTGTAAATATTTCATTTTCTTTCTCCATATATTGCTATTGTCTTATTGAGTATTTGTGAAATAAATTTGCTGCTATAAATTCATCAAGAGTGTGCGGAATTTATATATACTACCCATCTGTATGGAACAGGAGTCACACTTTAGCATCTTCTATATTTCAAGTCTTTTGGACTTAGTTAGTTAGGCAAATACTCTCCTTTGCTTTCTCCATCTTAAAGATGGTGCACTGAGTGGCAGAATGCATGCAAGACCTCCCATTGAACAGGGGACACATGAACCCTATTCTGATCAGTAATTGGATCCTCACTGATGGAGCAGTTACAGCCTTTCCTATTAATAGGTGATAACTGATTATAAATACAATACTCCTTTAGGTGAAGAGTTATAAAAGTCAGCTAGTGGCTGGTATTATGCACCAGTGGAAAAATAAATAAATTAAATTATATATCAAGGTTCCTACCACTATAATACCTACCTTAGGGGGCAGTTATAGCGTAGTGATTAAAGTGCACAACCATCAACGTGGGAGACTGTGGTTCAAATCCTGGCTCTGCCCTGTTTGAAATAATATACCAGTAGTGGCCCTTGGGCAAGACTACTAACAATATAGTGCCTAATTCAATAAACTTGAGAATGTCATGAACAAAGAGTCATGCCAGCTCGGACTTCGCCCGGATTAACAAGGTACACGTCAGATGTTGAGGAACCAGGACAATCTAATGATAAATGGGCTACTGGAACAAACCACACATGGACAAGGCAAGAGAACATGGATCTGATGAAATTCCACTATAACAGCAGACCAAATGAGAGAGGATATAAGAAGTGTATGAGGAAA
>JARQOD010000001.1:14159622-14326797 GCA_033576555.1 Oophaga sylvatica | reverse complement strand
GAGAAGGATGCCACCCACCATGGGCGTCCTAAGCAAAAAAAGGGTGCGAAGATGGAAGAAGCAGTGGCCTGAGCCAACGCCACATCCCTTAGTGACTGGTGCCCACCCAAGATGGTCACGGCAGAAGACGAAGCCCCGACCTCTGCAGCAGAATCTGAAGGAACGGGTGCGGCAGCCAGAAGTTAATTCACCCACGAAGGGATGGAGCCCAGAAGAGCAAGATGGTGTACTCGGAAGAGAGACGCCATTACCTATTGAGATGCAGAGAAGAAGCATATCCTTCCACGGGGCATCAGTCGACAGGACTGAGAGCGGTCTGCAGCCCAGGCGAAGTTGGGCCCACGTCCCAGAGGCTGGCAGATTGAAGAGATGAAAGATTGGTTCCCTTTCGTTCGGATGGAGAAGAAGGTTTTCGGGAGAAGGAACACCGCTAACGCGGAGCAGCTGGAACTAGAAGGGATGAGAGAGTAGCTGGAAGCTGTAGAGAGAGGAACTGTTGCAGCCATGATCCCAAGCTCGCAACCGCCAAGGAGGACTGTCACAGGTAGCTGCAGCTGCGGTGAGTAGAAGACCTGCACTCATCTCAGTTCCGGGACCGTCTACTGCCCCATCACCTTCCCCGGCCCCAGCATCCTCTTGAAACATCTATCTGGATGAACCCCGGGGCTCCCACTGTGGAAGAGGCTCAGTGGGTGAGGGAAGTTATTGAGTAAAAGAAACGGTGGGAGTGCCGAATCTTAAAGCAGCTGTGATGCCATGACAGGGGAGCCATGTCTGGCCGGATGACATGTGGCCTCATCAAGTACTTTAATCCCATCGGGGGATGGATTAATTCATGAGGCCGAGACCGGGGACAAGGCATATGTGAACGTCGTGTCAATTGATTTTAATGGTCCGTTACAGGAGTGGGACCGAGTAACATTCATAAAGGAGCAAGGGCCCCGGGGATCGTATGCAGTGGCGGTAAAGATGGTCTCCAGTATCAAGGAGAGACGGCGCGGAAAGTGCAGTATTGTGTGCCACCGCCCCCAACAGTCGCAGCCCCTACAGTTAGCAAGGAAGCAGAGGTGCCCTTAATGGACACGGTGGCCACAGTCTGGTCACAGGAGCAGGAGGCTCTGGGTCTGTTGAATCTGGGAAGGCGTAGAAGGAACAGTGGAGAGTCCTCCTCCAGCAGGTCTTTGGGCCACACCTTATTATGGTTCAGGGCCAGAATGTGACCTACTATGCTGGTCAACGGCCCTGTATTGACTGAAGTGACCCTTTCAGTGTGTTGTGCTGAGTTGCACTGAAGGGAAATGTGTGAGACTGTTCCGTGTCTCTGGAAGGGCAGGAAGCCATGGAAAGCACCAGGACTAGGTGACGTTAGGTGACCAGTGCGGTCACGGTTAAAGTGACTGAGTCTTGTTTCCCCTTTCTTCCAAGTTTTCTATGCGCACGTTCGTGCACCCCCTGCTGGATTACGGGACCGAAGCCCTGAAAGGGTTAATTACCCTTAAAAAAATGGACTGTGTGTGCAGCTGCTTTAAGAACTGCACTGTTGTAGCCCTGCATTTTACCTGTTTTAGCCTTGAATTTTGTCTGTTATAACCCTGGACTGTTCCCTTCCCCTAACAAAAGCAACACACATGTTTTAACGGGTCCGTACTCTACTCCAGGAGGGAGGGGGAAAAATCTGAGCAGGAGGACCCAAGGAGCGAGCCATGTCAGGACTACATGGACCATTGCTAAGTTGGCTGTTGGACCAGTTTGTTTGTTTATGGATCACAGGAGCTAGGGGACCGGGGTCGGTCAGATCCACACTGAAGGAACTTGAACTGTTTTTTTTCCAGGGCTCCAACCGAGTGGAGCTAAGGTCACGATTGACCCAACAAAGTCATCAGAAAAAGACTGTATTATTGTAAATATGTTTAAACAAAATTTTTTTTTTCCTACCAGTTTTAAATTTACAGGTGCCGCCATGGTCGGGGACGACCATATTCTAGGTGTGAGGAGTATAAGGAGGTTGCGGGACCCTCACGTGCTTTCTCTCCTCTGGCAGCTGCTCACTGGATTATGCGCAGCACCTCATTGTTTATTAATGTAAAATGTAATGTTTAAGTACTGTAATGTCATGTACTGTGTATATGAAGTAAAAGTCAGTGAAAACAGCGGTCACTGGGAAGCGCCGGGAAATCGGTGAATGAGGTAAATTAAATTAATGAGCAGTCCAATGCAGCTCCAGCCGTAAACCTCCAATGGAGGATAGTAACTGGGACAATGTAGAAAATGGTCAAAGGAGCACAAAGAACACAAGGACAAGGTAGTGATTTCTTAAGCCCACAACGCGTTTAGACGGTAAACCGTCTTCATCAGCTGGCAATTGCGTTGAAACTCGTTGTGGCTTAAGAAATCACTACCTTGTCCTTGTGTTCTTTGCGCACCTTTGACCGTTTTCTACATTGTCCCATGTACTGTGTATAGGCTTAGGACTAGGATAAGATTTTAGATAGTATAGGACTGTATGGGGATTAGAATAGAGGGGGGCATATTAGAGATAGAGAATAGGATAGATAAGAGTGTTAGTTAGGTATACGCAACAAGGGTTATTCAGTGGGGAGAAGTTAGAGAAGAGCAGGGCAGAATCATAGTGATATAGGAGAGACACTTCCTGTATAGGCAGCTGAGCCCAGGCAGCCTTACCCAAGGCAGAGCGCATGCAGTAGTGAGTCCAGACAGATTGTTAGCCATGGAGATAACGCTGTGATGGCAGTAAGGGGCCCCAGGTGGTAAATAGTCCAGTTGGGCAACAGCTCAACGGGACCATTCCCAGGAAGAATCCATTGTCTACGACCGGGGTGGTAGCAGCTGAGATGGTGTTTCTGGCACCTTTCCCAATTGGAACCAGACGAGGGGCTATCAGGGAGCTGGTGATGTTGAGGACACGGAGGGGACTGCAGACTGTCTAGAGATACGACAGTGATTTCCGGGAAAAGGAATCTGATAGAGAGGATAGGGCCTGGCTGGATGGCAGGGAAAGATAAAAAGACATCTCTGTGTTTAATCTGTGCTGCCAATGTGATGGATGCCATATTGCTTAGAAAAGTTCAACTGTTGGAAAAGAACTGTGACTCTGTGATGTTTTGTGGAGCCGGAGTGACAGAACTAGAAAGGACTCTGACAGTGACCGTATGTGTTCTTCTGCGCACACTGGACCTGCAGCAGAAGGACATTGTGTTTTATCTGTGGGGCGCCAGGTTGTGGTGCCATTGTATTGTATACAACCTCTTGTTTTTTATTTATGGTTCATGTATTGTTATTTTTTATATGGAATTAGCATCTTATGTTATGTTTCTCTTTTCACAGTGACTGTATGAATAAGACCCTGGCAGGATCCAAAAGTTATTTCATTGCTCTGCATCTGTAAATATTTCATTTTCTTTCTCCATATATTGCTATTGTCTTATTGAGTATTTGTGAAATAAATTTGCTGCTATAAATTCATCAAGAGTGTGCGGAATTTATATATACTACCCATCTGTATGGAACAGGAGTCACACTTTAGCATCTTCTATATTTCAAGTCTTTTGGACTTAGTTAGTTAGGCAAATACTCTCCTTTGCTTTCTCCATCTTAAAGATGGTGCACTGAGTGGCAGAATGCATGCAAGACCTCCCATTGAACAGGGGACACATGAACCCTATTCTGATCAGTAATTGGATCCTCACTGATGGAGCAGTTACAGCCTTTCCTATTAATAGGTGATAACCAGGTGGATAAAAATCAATGATTTTTTTAAAAAAAATCAAAAAAATCGGATTTTTTTGATTTAAATCAGATTTTTTTGATTTAAATCAGATTTTTTTCAATAAACTGCTTTTTGAGGAAAATATTTTACCATCCAAAGGTTCTTCCATCATGAGATAAGCTGAGTTGTTTAACTCAGTAGAATAAAGGCTGTATATGTGTAACATTCACAATGCCATGCTCTTCCAGAGGTTTCTGTAGGATTAGTGGGCAGTTTCTCTCCTATATTATCACAGACGCTCGCTTTACTTACGCAGTTCTCAAAAATGAATTTGACTCCGCAGAGGTCCCAGCCTCTTCTTCATGGCAAAAATGTTACAACATGAACAGAGTTGAGACAAAGACCTTAATCCTATTGTTCTACAAACCTATATGAATACAGAATCAACCCTTCAGTGCCAAGTCCAAAAGTTAGACAATATGTTTCTGATTGTTTGGAGTGGAATAGATCTGCACAACACAAGAAGAATGTGAATCTAAGTGTGAGGAGGAGGAAGGGCAAGCAGACAAGAAAATGAAAGTGAAACTTGAGCACAATACTGCAGCATAGCCACAGACAGACAAGTCAGGTCAGGATTATTTTTCTCCTTCCTAAGTACAATAGAACAGTGGTGTCCAAATATGAATGATTAACCCATTAAACTGGGAGAAAAAAGTAATATAAAAAGTGATTCTAAAAATCTTCATTTACTTGCATGTTAAAGTAGCAAGAACTAGTTTAGGTAGAAACTTTGATTTAAATCACTGATTTAAATCAAGCCTTACTGACTAGTGATTTAAATCGTGATTTAAATCGTGATTTAAATCAGTTTGATTTAAATCAAATCCACCCTGGTTGATAACTGATTATAAATATAATACTCCTTTAGGTGAAGAGTTATAAAAGTCAGCTAGTGGCTGGTATTATGCACCAGTGGAAAAATAAATAAATTAAATTATATATCAAGGTTCCTACCACATAATACCTACCTTAGGTGGCAGTTATAGCGTAGTGATTAAAGTGCACAACCATCAACGTGGGAGACTGTGGTTCAAATCCTGGCTCTGCCCTGTTGGAAATAATATACCAGTAGTGGCCCTTGGGCAAGACTACTAACAATATAGTGCCTAATTCAATAAACTTGAGAATGTCATGAACAAAGAGTCATGCCAGCTCGGACTTCGCCTGGATTAACAAGGTACACGTCAGATGTTGAGGAACCAGGACAATCTAATGATAAATGGGCTACTGGAACAAACCACACATGGACAAGGCAAGAGAACATGGATCTGATGAAATTCCACTATAACAGCAGACCAAATGAGAGAGGATATAAGAAGTGTATGAGGAAACTCTGGATGGATACAGGACCTGAATATCCACTGACTGAGAAACAACTAGTCACTACTGATGAGCGAGTATGCTCGTTGTTTGGGTTTTCCCAAGTATGCTTGGGTGGTCTTCGAGTATTTGGAAGTGCTCGGAGATTTAGCTTCTGTCGCCGCAGCTGCATGATTTGCGGCTACTAGACAGCCTGAATACATGTGGGTATTGCCTGTTTGTTAGGGAATCCCCACATGTATTCAGGCTGTCAGGCAGTCGCAAATCATGCAGCTGCGCCAACATAAACTAAATCTCCGGGCACTTCCAAATCCTCGGAGAACACCCGAGCATGCTCAGGAAAACCCGAGCAACGAGCATACTCACTCATCACTACTAGTCACCCAACCTTTCAATGTCATAAAGAGAAATCTATATTACAACTTGAGATGGATCAACTGCACTGCAGATACACCCCACATGAAGAACAACATGTACAACCCCCTAAAAATCCTGATCCAATTCTGCAACTGGAGAGCTTTACAGCAGTTCTTAAACAGAAGTTCTTAGATAAACTAAATACCATCAATACCAGAGATTGACTGCCAAAGCTCAGCAAAGAAACACCATCAGACAGTATGCTAGAAGTGGCCAATAGAGCACTCGTATCAACATCTACAACCACCATAACACAAACTAATAAAAGGATCTATGCTACTGCCACAGCAATCATGGAAATGATTGGCTATACAACCAGCAAGAACAACAGAAGTATGTGCCCCCCTTGGAAAAGAAGACTGGACACAAAGATCAAGGTGACACAAAGGGAAGTCAGCCAACTAACAGAAATACAGAAGGATGTAAATATCAAGAATAAGACCAAGCTGGACAAGTACAAAGGCCTGACCTGAACTGAAGCCCTAGAGACTGCTAAACAAAGGCTCACAGCACTAGTTGCAAGACTAAGGAGATACACTAGAGAATCTGAGGCCAAGAAGATAAATGACCTTTTCTCCAAAGAACCATCCAAGGTATGCTCCCAACTACAGAGTAAGAGCACAAAGGCAGCAACTCCACCAATAGCAGAGACTGAACAATACTAGAGGAACATATGGAGAAGGAAAAAATTCACAACACCAGTGAAATGTGGCTGCAAGATCTGAGAATGAAACACAGCAACCACCTAGAGCAAGAATCAGTCACTATTACAGAAGCAGACATCCAACCGGGGGGTCAAGAACATGAAGAGCTGGACAGCACCTGGCCCAGACATGATCCACACCTACTGGCTAAAGAAATTAACAGCAGTACATGAACGCATGGCAAAGCAGATGAACCAACTGCAGTAGGCCACCACCCAGCTTGGCTAACACAAGGAAGAACAGTGCTGATCATGAAGGATCCTCACAAAGGAACAGTTCCATCCAACTACTGCCCAAAA
The DNA here is from genome assembly GCA_033576555.1 of Oophaga sylvatica. Taxonomy (NCBI): domain Eukaryota; kingdom Metazoa; phylum Chordata; class Amphibia; order Anura; family Dendrobatidae; genus Oophaga; species Oophaga sylvatica. The sequence continues at coordinate 14,320,270 of JARQOD010000001.1, read as the reverse complement.
ACCTGCCTTACAACAACATGAAAACTTCTGTCAGACATCATAGCCACGATACTGCAGAAACATATGAACCAGTACATGAATCCAGCTCAGAAAGGCATTGGGACCAACACCAGAGGCTCAAAGCACCAGCTCCTAGTACATAGAGCAGTCTCTAAAGACTCAAGATCCAGACAGACCAATCTCAGCACAGCCTGCATTGACTACAGGAAAGCCTATGACTCAATTCCACACACATGGATCTGTGAAAGCTTGGCTCTCTACAATGTCAACAGGAAATTAAGAACCTTCCCCAGAAACTCAATGGGGCTGTGGAGGACAACTAGCACAAATGACCATCAAATGCGACATATACCAAGGTGATGCACTGTCACCATTGTTGTTCTGCATAGGATTGAACCCCCCTCAGCCAGATAATTACAGAATCTGGCTATGGATACAAGTTCAAGAGTGGAAGCACCATCAGCTGCCTCCTCTACATGGATGATATCAAGCTGTATGCGAAAAATGAATGAGACATCGATTCACTGATCCAAATGACAAAGATCTGCAGATAAGACAGCAATGATAATAGATGTGGCAGTGCCAAGTGACTGCAACATCAGAAAGTAGGAATATGAGAAGCTGGAGAAATACCAGGGCCTCAAAGGAGAACTGGAGAAGATGTGGAAGGTGAAGGCAACAGTGATTCCAGTGGTGATAAGAGCACTTGGAGCAGTGACCCATACGTTGGGAAAATGGCTACAACAGATCCCAGAAGCAACATCTTAGCGCTCTGTCCAGAAAAGCGCAATGCTGGGAACAGCTAAGATCCTGCGCAGAACCCTCAGACTACCAGGCCTCTGGTAGAGGACCCAGAATGAGAAAGGGCAAAAAAGACCACATCCATTGGGGAGTGAGAAAAGGAAGTGTATATATATCTAAAACATGACAATTATATATATATATATATATACAGTACAGACCAAAAGTGTGGACACACCTTCTCGTTCAAAGATTTTTCTGTATTTTCATGACCATGAAAATTTTACATTCACACTGAAGGCATCAAAACTATGAATTAACACATGTGGAATTATATACTTAACAATAAAGTGTGAAACAACTTAAAATATGTCTTATATTCTAGGGTCTTCAAAGTAGCCACCTTTTGCTTTGATTACTGCTTTGCACACTCTTGGTATTCTCTTGGTGAACTTCAAGAGGTAGTCACCGGGAATGGTTTTCACTTCACAGGTGTGCCCTGTCAGGTTTAATAAGTGGGATTTCTTGCCTTATAAATGGGGTTAGGACCATCAGTTGTGTTGTGAAGAAGTCTGGCGGATACACAGCTGATAATCCTACTGAATAGACTGTTCATGGTCATGAAAATATAGAAAAATCTTTGAATGAGAAGGTGTGTCCAAACTTTTGGTCTGTACTGTATATATACAGAATATTATAGTCATGTTTTAGAAGTTTTCTTGCACTTTTATATACATTTTTTGCTATTGTTTCACTACTTGGGACGCTCTTATTTTATCGCCATATTCTATGAATAATGCCTTGTGGTTTTTATGTCTCTTGCGATATGATCACAATCAATGGAAATATATTCTTCACACTGTGTATTCTCAGTACAATAAATTATGATGATTAGTCAAATGCTGTTTCTATTTCAGTAACTAAATTTCCACCTAATCAATCATATATCAATAAAAATATGTGCACTTATATTGGAAGCAATATAAATTTATATTTTTAGATATAAAGCACATGCTTATGTATCTTATCTGGCAAAATATGAAATTGAGTCTCGTCCATTGGAAAAACAATACATTATTTATAGTACTTTTGATTGACACTTATGCAGGAACTCTGGGTATAATGCTTGTTATGAAAGTAATATAAAAAGCCTTTTAACTAATCAAGTGCTTTGACACCAGCCAATTTCTTCACCTCCACCAGGTTAAAGTTATCACCAAGTTCTTCAGATAATTGAACTGGGAGGCCAAGGCACCGTATGATCAAAGAACCCAAATATTCAATTATTTCAGAAGACCTCTCACACATTATAACATGTGCTGTTATAAAATGCACTTCAAACTCTTGAAGCAGCTAGGGAATAGACGGAAAATAAGATTATTCTTTCTTAGGTTAAATATATAGATGATCTTTAAACAAAGGTTATATGATCGTATCTCTTACAAGTTAATTCCCATTCATATATGACCGTCTACAGTGGATAAAATAACTCTGTGTTTCATTAATCAGGGAGACATAGAGTAGATGTTAGGATTTAAATGTATTTCTGAATCAATAAATACAACATCAGTCAATTGCAACTAGATGTCATAACAACATGCAGAACCCGATCTAAGTTCCCTAAGAGCCCTTATGTGATATTTTATTCTTGTTTCTGTTTGGCAGCATCAAGCAGTTTTTTTTTAATACCCTCTACTGAATGAGAAAACATAAAATAAATGAAGGGTTTTTAAAGGCTTCATGTTCATATTCCCCTAATGAAAATTAATCAATATCTATAAGATTGTTTCTGCACAAAAACTAAAATTGAATGCCTCGACAGATTTGCCGACAGGCACATTAATGAAAATTGTTTATCAAACCGTCATAAATGCAATTGAACAGAAACCACTGTACATAATATATCTAAGACAATTATTGACATTTCAATTATTATTATTATTATTTCTTAAGCATACTTTACGGTTAAAGTTAGTACATTTTTAAAGTGGAAAATCGTACTTGAAATCCAAACCGAAACTTAAAACTAATCTAAACTCCCAAAGCAACCTCAAAGTAACTGTCATTTTTATTTTTATTTCACAAATGAATTGTATACTTGAAAATGAGCAATTTTGTAAGATATTTCATGAGAGGAATCTGCTTTTTTCACTCCTAGATTGATCTTTCACCCTCAAATGAGGGTAGAATGTGTAAAATAAGTTGTTTATTTTCTTATGTACAATTCATTTGTGAAAAGAATGCAGAATTAACCGTTTAAATCACAGTGTAATTATTTTTTTATTACAGAAATTATGTTAGGTTTCATATTAGATGTGGCCTGCAAGAGACAGAAAAAACCTTGTGAACTATTTTACACACCTCTTCAAGTAATGGTTTTTCTTGGTCTTATTAGATTGTGCACATTGTAGATTCAGATTGAAGACAGCAAAACCACAAATAATACAAATGGAAACAAAGAGTAAAGACACACATGTAGTTTAAACCAGAATATTTGTAAAATGTAAAATCATTTGGTTCCACTGTTGGCGATTTATTCCAAATTCAAGACACAAAATTAAGACTTTGGAGTGGCCAGTCAAAGTCCTGACCTTAATTTGATTAATATGCTGAGGCATGACCTTAAAATGGTGGTTCATGCTAGGAAAACCACTAATGTGGGTGAATTAAAGCAATTCTGCAAAGATGAGTGGGCCAAAATTCCTCTGGAGTGTTGTAAAAGACTCATTGCCAGTTATTCCTTGATTGCAGTTGTTGTTTCTAAAGGTGACTCAACCAGTTATTAGGTTTAGGGGGCAATCACTTTTTCACACAGGGCCCTGTGGGTTTGGATTTCTTTTTCCATTAATAATAATAAAACCTCCATTTAAAAACTGCATTCTGTATTTTCTTGTGTTATCTTTGTGTAATATTTACATTTGTTTGGTGATCTGAAACATCTAACTGTGACAAACATGTAAAAGAATAGGAAATCAGGAAGGGGGCAAACACTTTTTCACACAACTGTACATGTTATGAAACATACTCTTCAGATTAGAAACTAAATAAACCTTCTCAATCACCCTCATTTTATAAAATGTATGTCTCACAACGACTTGTATTTTTTAGCTTATTTTTGTTCATTTTACCTCGCAAAAGTGGTAATGTAGCTTTTTAATCTGAGGATCACTGGTGGTCCTATCAGTCCCTCACAATTCAGAATGTGATGGTTTATCTTAGCACTGTGTTTTCCCATTCGTGATAGAATTAACTGATCTAAGCTCCCCAAGCATCCTCATCCTTCCATATTATATGTCTCATCCACTAGTATGTTTTTATTTCTTTGTTTCTTGTTATTTTTCCCACACTCTTTAGAAAAAAAAAGCATTAAATGTTAAATTAAATTGATTTTGACCATCTCTATGAACTTGTTTCTGCACAAAAGCTGTAAAGGCAAATTACTGTAAATCTAAGTTGTTTCTAGCAGCCAAATTTATAAGCACAGTTTATCTAACTCTCCCAATGCCAATTAAATAAGAGAAAATAGTTTGAGTCTTGGCAAAGGAAAAGGTCAATGATAATCTGATTTGTTAAAAAAATATTTATTTTAAAAAGTCCTCCTCTTTTGATGAGGTGGATAGGCAATTTCTCATATTAATATGTTGCATTTTCTTTTCAGCCCACGCTTAGCAAAAGCACAATTTTGCACAACATAATAAAAAAGAGCATTAAACGCGGGGAGTTGGCATCGATGCCCGATAAAGCCTTAATTCTTTTTCAATCAAATAAACAGTAACTTTTGTTATAACATCTTGCAGTAGCAGAATGCTAGAAATTCACGCAAAGCAATTTTCACAAAATATATTGTCTTCTTCACATCCAAGTCATAAACCCAGAAATATTAAGGATGCATTCAGCCTCTGAGAATTAAAGAACAGACCAGACAGATTTAGTAACATAGAAAGTACTGAAATGTTCCGTCCTTCCTAATTTATTTCTATCCAAGGTGGCAAAGAATATTAATGCAGCGAACACATTTTGTATCTTTCTTCCGTACAAGATGTCCTGGAATGTGGAAATCTGTGGCTGGTTTTATAATAGCATCAGATGTGAAAGCTGTGAAATCTCAGGAAGCCTCATAGTTCATGCAAGAAATTCAGATACATGACATTCTTTGTTTGTGTTCATGCAAATTGGGAATGGAGAAGTTTTTATGTATAAAGTCGTTTCCTAAGATTTTGAATTAATAATTTATCATAAAGAAAAGCCTTTGATGAGTGGAGGCTCCAAGTCGAGATCCCTACTAGTGATGAGCGAGTATACTCGTTGCTTGGGTTTTCTCGAGCATGTTCGGGTGTCCTCCGAGTATTTGGAAGTGCTCAGATTTAGTTTTTGTCAACGCAGCTGCATGATTTGCGACTGCTAGACAGCCTGAATACATGTGAGGAATGCCTGTTTTGTTAGGGAATCCTCACATATATTCAGGCTGTCCAGCAGCCGCAAATCATGCAGCTGATTCGACATAATCTAAATCTCCGAGCACGCCAAAATACCCGGAGGACACTCGAGCATGCTTGGGAAAACCGGAGCAACAAGTATACTACTCGCTCATCACTAATCCCTACCAATAAGCAATATGAAGAAGTAACAACCCTCACTGAGTGTTTCTACCTCTACCATGCATTATGATCATAGCTACTGTAAAATAAAAAGATGCAGCGTTTGTCATCCCCATAGTGAATGGAAGAGTATTTGAACTGGGAACCCCAAAGTTGTATGTATGTAATAAAGTCATTTTCTGGATAGATGATATTTTAGATCAATTGAGGTCCATCTGTGGACACCCCCACTGATTGCTAGTGTGGTACAATTCTTTCCCACATCTGAATGTAACAGCAGCTCGAATGCTTGACCGCCACTACAGTCTAGGAGAGTTGTAGATACCTTAGTAAATCATTGTAGATAGGAAATGCATAGACGGGTAATACAAGCCTCTAAGGCATCACATACAACGCTCCATATGGAGTGGTTATAAGGCAAGTATAGAAGTGCGTGTGGCCCTACATTTATATACCTTCAATTTTATACAGTGACATATTGAGGATTTTTCTGCCCCATTTATATCATGCATCTATTTTTCCATTGTGCCATTCTCTCATTACATAGTTACATAGGTTGAAAAAGAACTAGGTCCATCAGGTTCTACCTTCCACCACCCTGGAAATTCCTTCTAGAAATATATGAATGCATAAATAACAAGGTATTACCATTTCCTTTGAAAATGGAGAGGCTGGTACTAGAATGAGCAAACGCAAGGAAGTTTGAGTTTGTTGGGTTCAGCCAATCTTTAGACCAAAGTTCAGCTCGAGTACCAAAACTTGACCTGAACTTGATCCAGGACCCAAAATCCATATGAGAAAATGGGGACCACATCATTGGCACTGTAAATTTGGTCATAGTAAGGTCTATGGGGCTGAAAATAATATAATAATATAATAATCTTTAATTTATATAGCGCTAACATATTCCACAGCGCTTTACAGTTTGCACACATTATCGTCACTGTCCCCGATGGGGCTCACAATCTAGATTCCCTATCAGTATGTTTTTGGAGTGTGGGAGGAAACCGGAGTACCCGGAGGAAACCCACGCAAACACGGGAAGAACATACAAACTCCTTGCAGATGTTGTCCTTGGTGGAACTCGAACCCAGGACTCCAGCTCTGCAAGGCTGCAGTGCATCCACTGAGCCACCATGCTGCAAAATAGCAGTAATAGCAGGACAATTGTGATGCAAACAAATGTGGATAGGAAAATGACTTAAAATAACCTATAAAACATAACATTAATAATTGAACCAGAAGGCGAAGGTCCAAGTGGAGAACGGAAGCAGTGCCTTGTGCATGTATAGTACTGTACTTGTTAATAAATAAATGAAAAAAACTAAATGGTGCCCTCTATTTTTAATAACCAGGCAAGGGAAAGCAGACAGCTGTGAGTTGGTCTTATTATGCTAGGAAGGAACCAATATCCATGGACCTTCCCAGCCTATTAATATAAGCCACCAGCTGTCTGCTTTGTCTTTGCTGATTTTTAAAAATTGAGGAACCCTAAAAAAAGTTATTTGTGGTCACTTTACTTTTTTAGGTTGATAAGGCAAAGCAGAGAGCTAGGGGCTGGTAGGTGTTAGGGTTCCCAATGCTGCACAAGGGGAATCTCGAGCCATTCCCGCTGCAGTCCCCCATCCGTCTCTGGCCGCAGTGGAGCCTGATCAGCAGAGACGTCGGTCCCAGCGTCTTGCCCATTCCAATACTGTGCAGAGACTTGCTGCTGCCCCTCCTGGATCTTCTATTATAGCCAGTGCTGGAGCAGACGTCTTTAGGACGAAGTCCTGCGTTTCCCCTTCTGAGCATGCCCAGGGTAAGATCTCTCATTGAAGATCAGGGGTTACATGTTCAGGTACTGCAGCAGCTCCTATTGGTCTGCCAGGAAGGTCCTGAAACTACATGTGTTTTGGAACAGTTTCTCATTGGTCCTTTTTCTGGCAGGTCCTGTACCTGTTACTATAAAAGGGTGGCATGGCTGGCCGCCATGCGCTAGTATCAAATCTGTTACATGCTTGCGCCAGTGAGGTCATGTATGCATGTGGTTAGGTCTGGCTTAAATAAGCCCCTAGAATACCGGCACCTCCGGTGAGGAGATTGTATGCACGTGTTCAGGGCTCGGCTGAAAACGCCATTAGAATACCGGCTACTCCGGTGAGGAGATTGTTGCTTGTGTTCTGACTGCATGACCTCAGACTGAAATCCGCTTAGCAGTCATCTGTGTTCCCTGTGAGTCTAACTGGACACAGTCTTTTTCTCAGCGGCTCTGTGACACAACAGGGTTCACTTTATAACGCTGGTTCAGCGCCCTAGCGTTTTACTTTGCGGCTCACTGAAGCTAAGTGAGTTCGCACTTATCGCCATATAGCGCTGTGGCATTCCTGTTAGCGGCTCTGGGGATTAACAGAGTTCACACTAACTGCCACAGCGCGCTACAGCGTTTATTTTAGTGACTCTGCAGGATAACAGAGTTCGCTACTTTCGCCATCTTACTAGCAGCGGGCTTCGCCTGCACGGTGGACCCCGGGCTGCGAACGCACCTCTCTACAATATCTATTAGGTGCATTCCGCAGACCCTAACAGTGGGTCCATGAGTATTGGACCCTTCCCATCCTAATAAGACTAGCCTTTAGCCTCCCCAGAAATGGCACATCGATTAGATCTTCCAGAAAGCTCTGGTGAGGTGGCAATTGGAGTAGTAGTTTTTGCGGTTGATGTCAGTTTGTAATGCCCACAGGCATTCAGCCCAAGTGTTAACAATGGAGAGGCATCTATCATACACCCCCATTACTATCCCACTATGTAAAAAAGAAAATACACACACAGCAAAAAAAATGTATTTGAATAAAGACTCCCACATATTCCCAGGTTTACCAATTTATTATTAAAAAATATTCCCAGCTGTTCCGTCATAATACTCAGTGTTCCCACGATGAGGATCGGTATGCCTGTGATTGCTGTGGAAGTGCCCACAGCCTAAAAGCTTGTTGATTGGCTGTGCTGCAGCCTTTCAGGAGGCTTTATTAAACATCCAAACTTTGAACAGTAACTTGGACTTCTCACGAACTTCCAGTTGAAGTCTGATTTCGGAGTTCAGCACCAGACACTAGGTGTTCGGTATGAACCCCAAACTTTACAGTTTGACTTCGCACATTACTAGCTGGTACACACTCTGACAGTATTATCCCATAATTATCATTATATCCATACACTTTCTGGAAGTATAACACAGGAATTGTACGATGTAGAATTCTAAGAAAAAGTGTTTCTGAATTTTCATTTGACGTGTGTACATTTTTACTAAAACAAATTCTAATAGGTCAATTTACTAAGCTTCTGAGGATTGATTGCTACCAACGGTACATTTCTCATTTTTTTTTACCAAACACAAATTAATAAATACATTGCGGGCCGCTCTCTTGTCACTAGAGGTACATTACATTCCATTTTTCTTCTCTTCATGTTTTCTACTATCAGATAATGTTGGCACAATGCTGATTATTGCATTCATAACATTATTATGAAAGTGGATGATGAGCGCTTGTCAGCACTGAGCTTTGGGTCATATACCTGAAGTCAAAGGAAACAAGGAATCCTGAGGGGTAAGTTAATTGGAATAAATTTGAATATTTATCATATTAAATATTTAAATTAATTCTGATGTATCCAGCAGTAAAAGTAACATTCCCCCCCTGCTGCATGAAAGTAATATAACTCAATTTTTACTAGACCAGCACTTCTGTGGGTATGTAGACTATATGCAATATTAATAAAGTTCCAGAAACCTAATAATTTGGAGCAGATTACAAGTAAAATTAACCAATATTACAGCAGGAGTCCGAAAGTGAAATCTTGTGGGGTAACAAGTGAAGTTACACTTTAAGATCATCTTCAAACTTTTTTCAAACCCATAAATGGGTGCAGGACCACCTATGGCAGGGTTTAAAAGGAAAAGTCTGTTAGTGCAGGTTTAGAAAGAGAAGCAGTGTCTACTGGGTAGAAAAGTAAACTGGTTCAAAGTTAACCTGTCAGCAGGAGTTTGCTAAGTAACCTACAGACACTGTCAGGTTGACAGGGTTATACTGATTAAAATGATACCTGTGGTGAAGAAATCCATCTTGTGGTTCTTGTGTAATCAGTGCTAGATGTTTGCAGCTAATGATATGCTCGTGCTCCGGGGCGGAACTGTAGGCAGAGTCTTATCTTCCTACACTAAGCCAAAGAAACCAAGAAGAGTCCTGCCCACAGTCCCACCCCGAAGCTCAAACAGTCTGTCTCTATGATGAGGAACATGTTTGTGATTCGGGAGGGACTGTGGGCAGGTCTGTTCTTGGTTTCTCTGGCTTAGAGAGGGATAGAGCAGGAAGATAAGACTCTGCTTACAGTCCCACCCTGGAGCTCGATCATATCATTAGCTGCAAACTTTTCTAACACTAATTACACAAGAACCACAAGACAAATTTCTTCACCCCAGGTATCATTTAAATCAGTATAACACTGCCAACCTGACAGTGTCTGTAGGTTACTTAGCAAAATCCTGCTGACAGGTTCTCTTTAGGCTATGTGCCCACGTTGCAGAAATGCTGTGGAATTGTCCATAGCATTTCCGTAATTCCCCGCTGCAAGTAAAACGCATGCAGAATTTGCATGTGTTTTCCCGCAAAACACAAGCATTTTGCAAGCGTTTTTAGCTTGCAGAATGCAAGCGCTTTTCCAAGCGATTTGAAGCATCGCTTGGAAAAGTGATTGACAGGTTGGTCACACTTGTCAAGCATAGCGCTTGACTAGTGTGACCAACTTTTTACTATTGATGCTGCCTATGCAGCATCAGTAGTAAAAGATAGAATGTTAAAAATAGTTAAAAAATAAAAAATATGGATATACTCACCTCCTGTCGACCCCCGATCTCCTCAGCGGCGATCCCGGTCCTCAGCGGCGCTGCAGGCAAGTTCCGTTCCCATGCGTGCTTAGAGAGAATGACCTTTGTGACGTCGCTGTCACTCGACAGCAACATCGTAAAGGTCATTCTCGCTAAGCACGCATGGGAATGGAACTTGCCGGCAGTGCCATTGAGAAGTGGGAGGACTCCGGGGGCCGGCAGAGGGTGAGTATATCCATATTTTTTATTTTAAATCTATTTTTTAAAGGAATATGGTACCCAGGGCATGGAGGAGAGTCTCCTCTCCTCCATGCCCTGGGTACCATACGCACATGAAGCGCTCAATTTATGCATGGTGGGCATAGCCACATGCGTAAAGTGAGCATTTCAATACAATCCTATGGTGGAATTGCCGCGATTCCGCAAAATTAATGAACATGCTGTGAATTTTTCCGCTATGCGATTCCGCAGCGGAAAAATCACAGCATTGGCACAGCAAATGCGGAATCCCATAGGATTGCATGGGATGCATTTTGTTAGCGTTTTATAAGCATTTCTGCAGCGGAAAAACGCGGCGGAAACGCTTAAAAAACGCAACGTGGGCACATAGCCTTAAAGAGTAACTGGCATATACAAAATATCCCATAGTGGCATACAAATAGTGCCACAAATGAGGGGCATAAGCCCATATAGCAGCAGCAACGAAATGCACCCGCTCCAAAACAACATGTGCACCAGGAGGAAACAAAGCAAAATAGGTGACAAAGGATAATTATAATTGAATTTTTTTATTGAAAAAGTACAAAAATTGTAAAACAGACAGTGTCATGCAAGAAAATAGGAGTAACAATGGCTCAAAGCAGGAAATACCAAAGGTACCAGGACGATCAGTCCCCTCACAAAAGTCCCCATATAAAATAATCAGAATCAGAAACACCCCATAGCGGTGTATTATGAGGACATATATGAGATGGATAAGTGTCCAAAGGAGATCCTAGCCAGTGCAAAAGATGCCACCTATATAGGGATTCAAATGAAGCCCATAAGTAGTAGAGAGGACACTTACCAAAAAGTATTGGACTCTGGAGGGGAGAAGAGCGTCCTGGGTAGGCAGTGTGGACCCCCAACGCGTGTTTCGTGCGCTACAAAGCACACTTCCTCAAGGGGAATGTATCAGTCGTCCATAGAAGGACCTTTAAAAAGGCATGTGATCATGTCACATGATCACGAATGACCAATGAAGATGCGTATACTGACGCATGCGCACGGCAGGCCGCAGGTCCTTGCAGCATGTGTAGGAAGCATCAGGGTGTCAGTGTGCCCGCGCCAAACGGCGCGTACACACAAAACACCCAGTGAGACGCTCCCCACATACCAGGAGCCGCGATCGCCAGAGCGCATGCGTACTGCACAAGATCATAATGCCATAATACATGTATAATATGATGTCTGATATAATGATGGAATACCCAAGTCTGCAGCGTAATATAAATACAAAAACAAACATTGGTCACAAAATATAACAACTCCGGATAGGCGAATGCGTAGATATGGTTTCCAGGATAGCAATCCATCATGAAGTAATATATTGTAAACTTGAAAATATTCGCCTATGAATAGGGAGAATACAAGCCAGAATGAGAGATCAAACTAAGTAAAGAAAAAATATGTTAAAATAAGACAAAATAAAAGCATAAAAAGACAAAAACAAAGAAAACATAATAAAGGACAACATGAAGACAATAAAAACACACATGCCAAAAATAGGGTTTTGAGGGTGGGATATACCAAAAATATACCAATAATATGTCACCAATAATAGAAAAGGTAACAGAAATCACTATGAAAATCGCTCAAGAGAAATGGAGGACTTATAGAAAGGATGCAAATGATAAGTTTCATTAAGGCCTCGGGGGATCATTGTGTCCAAGGTAACAATCCATCTGGCTTCGACTTGAGCGAGCCTCTTTTTGTAATCACCCCCCCTAATACCAAAATGTATCACGTCAATCCCTCTAACTTTAAAAGATGAGGGCTCACAATTGTGGTGATGGAAAAAGTGGCGGGGATGGTTTTTAAATTTTCCGGGTCGGTCGCCGTCTTGGCCGCGCAAATGTCCTGCACATGCTCCCTAATCCTTATCCTCAGTTCCCTTGATGTAAGGCCATATATATTTTTGAACAGCCACAAGTGGCGTAATAGATGACATTTGATGTGTTACAAGAAATGCGATGTCTAATACCAAATGTCTTCTGGCCATCTGAGGATTGGAAAGTGGAGCAGCGCAGGACATTTGCGCAGGCAAGACAGCGACCGCACAAAGTCATGCCAGGGACAGGACCGCGGGATCCAAAAGGGTGACTAATGTTGGGCACATAGTGGCTTTGAACTAGAAGGTCACGTAAATTACTAGACCTTCTCGCAGTCATTGAAGGTAATTCGTTATGTGATAAGCCCAAGCGAGACTCCGCACGAAGAACAGACCAGTGTTTGTTTAAAATAAATCTCATATCCTCCCATGCATGGTTAAAGGTAGAAATGAACCTTATTGGTCCCTTATTGCTGGAGTCCGTTTCCCTTTTTTTGGAACACAGTAAAGTGTCACGTGGGGTAGATCTGGCTCTCCTGTAGCCACGTTTAATACACCTGTTTGAGTATCCCCTGCTCTGAAAACGTGCCGTTAGGTCCGAGGCCTGTGCCTCAAACCTGGTGTCTGAAGAGCAGATTCGCCTCGCCCGTAGGAACTGTCCGACCGGGACGGCCCTAATGGTGGAAGGATTGTGAGCGGAGGACGCATGAATCAAAGCATTCACTGAAGTTGGTTTACGGTACATGTCAGTTTGAATGCGTCCACAATCATCAACCTCAAAGGTTATATCTAGGAAATTAATCCTATGAAAATCATAGGAATACGTAAGGTGAATGTTAAATGAATTTTGATTCAGCGTCCTCATAAAATCCCCGAGCTGCTCCACCGTGCCATCCCACAAAAATAAAACGTCGTCAATGTACCTATGCCAGCAAAGCACATGGGAGACGCCCGGCACGCCCTCGCCACCAAAAACCAACCTCTTCCAGGAACCCAGGAAGAGGTTGGCATATGAAGGCGCACAGGCCGCCCCCATGGCTGTGCCACGTCTCTGAAGGTAAAACTGATCTTTAAACACAAAAAAATTATGTGTGAGGACAAAGTGCAGCAGCTCGAGGGTTAGCTCACTCAAAGGGTCGTTCAGGTCGGAGGCCCACAGGAAGAGGTGAAACGCGTCCAGACCCAAGGAATGTTCAATGCACGTATACAGACTTTCAACGTCTGCAGTCACTAAAAGTGTGCCAGGGTCCACAAGGATGCCATCCATCCGAGCCAGGGCATCCGTAGTGTCACGTATATAAGATGGTAATGTCTCTACCAAAGGTTTGAGATAAAAATCGATGAATTGACACACACGATCACAAGGACCGTCAATCCCGGACACTATGGGACGCCCTGGGGGATCAAGGGCATCCTTGTGGACCTTTGGCAAAAGATAGAAAGTAGGGGTTCTAGGACACCTCACAATCAAACCATCAAGGACCTGTTTGGTAATAATGGTATTGTCAAAAGCCAAATTGAGTATGGTTTGTAAATCAAGAGAGTATGTGACCAGAGGACTGGAGGTTAACTTAGTATATGTGTTAGTATCTCGCAATTGCCGAAAGGCTTCCCTCTCATATTTGATATGGGGCCAGATGACAATGTTTCCCCCCTTGTCCGCCGGTTTAATAACCACATCAGTAAAAGATTGTAATCCATGAATGGCTTGGCGTTCCTCAAAGGTGAGATTATCATAATGCCGTCGTGTAGACAGCTTCTTGAAGTCATCGCTTACCAGTTTAGTGAAGACCGCTATAGCCAGACTGAGGGACAAGGGGGGAAACCTCGTCGATCTGGGTAGAATAGAAGAAGGGAGCCTATTAACAATAGGATCGCTCTGTTCGCCAAGGAGATCCTCCAGGTTCTGGAGAGCCTCTCTTTCAAGTTCACTCAAAGTATCCGAGGATGTCCGTTTGTTGTGAAGTGTCCGTAGAAGCATTTTTCGTGCAAACAGGTGTAGATCTTTCAGGGCTATAAAATAATTAAATGCATTAGTTGGAGAGAAGGAAAGACCCTTAGTAAGAACACGTAACTGTGCATTAGTGAGATCATGCATAGACAGATTAAGCACCTGCAAGTCTCCTTGCGTATGAGAAGAGGTGGATGCTGCTGGTCTGCTCCTCGTGTTTTGCCTCGTCGTGCGCTTATTGATATTTGTTGATCCTCTACCCACATTAGATAATGGAGGTCCAGATAAACTATTCGTATCGCTAAAATTGGATCTCATAGATGTAGATCTAGATCTGGAGTGCGATGACCCCCTAAAACGTGATCTGGACCTATCGTGGGTATTATACCACTTGTAGACACGTAGGCCTTTCTTATCTTCAACATCTCTTTGGAATTTCTTGGCCTTATTAGTTTGTATTTCTTTGACCCATTTTTGAGATAGTACATCCATTTCATCATTAAATTTTTTGAGGTCATCACTACTCATTTCCTTGCGGAGTTTCACCTGTAATTGTTCCATCTCTGCCTCAAACGACGAAAGGGATTTAGAGTTCATGTCTTTCAATAATAGCATAAACCCCCTAGAGCACGTATCGGCAGTAGCCTCCCAATTACTCTTAAACGTTTCATCAGTGATAGGGAAGGATGGAAACACCTGGACTCTAACTCCTCTTGGTATCAGACCTTTCTGTAGGTATTTGTCAAGGAATTCGTCATTCCACCAGGTCCGAGTGCGTTTCCTAAGTAGATCCTTAAATTGGTTAGTAATATCCTGCAAATCTTTATTACTCTAAATCCCTTTCGTCGTTTGAGGCAGAGATGGAAAAATTACAGGTGAAACTCCGCAAGGAAATGAGTAGTGATGACCTCAAAAAATTTAATGATGAAATGGATGTACTATCTCAAAAATGGGTCAAAGAAATACAAACTAATAAGGCCAAGAAATTCCAAAGAGATGTTGAAGATAAGAAAGGCCTACGTGTCTACAAGTGGTATAATACCCACGATAGGTCCAGATCACGTTTTAGGGGGTCATCGCACTCCAGATCTAGATCTTCATCTATGAGATCCAATTTTAGCGATACGAATAGTTTATCTGGACCTCCATTATCTAATGTTGGTAGTGGATCAACAAATATCAATAAGCGCACGACGAGGCAAAACACGAGGAGCAGACCAGCAGCATCCACCTCTTCTCATACGCAAGGAGACTTGCAGGTGCTTAATCTGTCTATGCATGATCTCACTAATGCACAGTTACGTGTTCTTACTAAGGGTCTTTCCTTCTCTCCAACTAATGCATTTAATTATTTTATAGCCCTGAAAGATCTACACCTGTTTGCACGAAAAATGCTTCTACGGACACTTCACAACAAACGGACATCCTCGGATACTTTGAGTGAACTTGAAAGAGAGGCTCTCCAGAACCTGGAGGATCTCCTTGGCGAACAGAGCGATCCTATTGTTAATAGGCTCCCTTCTTCTATTCTACCCAGATCGACGAGGTTTCCCCCTTGTCCCTCAGTCCGGCTATAGAGGTCTTCACTAAACTGGTAAGCGATGACTTCAAGAAGCTGTCTACACGACGGCGTTATTATAATCTCACCTTCGAGGAACGCCAAGCCATTCATGGATTACAATCTTTTACTGATGTGGTTATTAAACCGGCGGACAAGGGGGGAAACATTGTCATCTGGCCCCATATCAAATATGAGAGGGAAGCCTTTCGCCAATTGCGAGATACTAACACATATACTAAATTAACCTCCAGTCCTCTGGTCACATACTCTCTTGATTTACAAACCATACTCAATTTGGCTTTTGACAATACCATTATTACCAAACAGGTCCTTGATGGTTTGATTGTGAGGTGTCCTAGAACCCCTACTTTCTATCTTTTGCCAAAGGTCCACAAGGATGCCCTTGATCCCCCAGGGCGTCCCATAGTGTCCGGGATTGACGGTCCTTGTGATCGTGTGTGTCAATTCATCGATTTTTATCTCAAACCTTTGGTAGAGACATTACCATCTTATATACGTGACACTACGGACTCCCTGGCTCGGATGGATGGCATCCTTGTGGACCCTGGCACACTTTTAGTGATTGCAGACGTTGAAAGTCTGTATACGTGCATTGAGCATTCCTTGGGTCTGGACGCGGTTCGCCTCTTCCTGGGGTCCTCCGACCTGGACGGCCCTTTGAGTGAGCTAACCCTCGAGCTGCTGCACTTTGTCCTCACACATAATTTTTTTGTGTTTAAAGATCAGTTTTACCTTCAGAGACGTGGCACAGCCATGGGGGCGGCCTGTGCGCCTTCGTATGCCAACCTCTTCCTGGGTTCCTGGGAGAGGTTGGTTTTCGGTGGCGAGGGCGTGCCGGGCGTCTCCCATGTGCTTTGCTGGCATAGGTACATTGACGACGTTTTATTTTTGTGGGATGGCACGGTGGAGCAGCTCTGGGATTTTATGAGGACGCTGAATTAAAATTCATTTAACATTCACCTTACGTATTCCTATGATTTTCATAGGATTAATTTCCTAGATATAACCTTTGAGGTTGATGATTGTGGACGCATTCAAACTGACATGTACCGTAAACCAACTTCAGTGAATGCTTTGATTCATGCGTCCTCCGCTCACAATCCTTCCACCATTTGGGCCGTCCCGGTCGGACAGTTCCTACGGGCGAGGCGAATCTGCTCTTCAGACACCAGGTTTGAGGCACAGGCCTCGGACCTAACGGCACGTTTTCAGAGCAGGGGATACTCAAACAGGTGTATTAAACGTGGCTACAGGAGAGCCAGATCTACCCACGTGACACTTTACTGTGTTCCAAAAAAAGGGAAACGGATTCCAGCAATAAGGGACCAATAAGGTTCATTTCTACCTTTAACCATGCATGGGAGGATATGAGATTTATTTTAAACAAACACTGGTCTGTAGTTCGTGCGGAGTCTCGCTTGGGCTTATCACATAACGAATTACCTTCAATGACTGCGAGAAGGTCTAGTAATTTACGTGACCTTCTAGTTCAAAGCCACTATGTGCCCAACATTAGTCACCCTTTTGGATCCCGCGGTCCTGTCCCTGGCATGACTTTGTGCGGTCGTTGTCTTGCCTGCGCAAATGTCCTGCGCTGCTCCACTTTCCAATCCTCAGATGGCCAGAAGACATTTGGTATTAGACATCGCATTTCTTGTAACACATCAAATGTCATCTATTACGCCACTTGTGGCTGTTCAAAAATATATATTGGCCTTACATCAAGGGAACTGAGGATAAGGATTAGGGAGCATGTGCGGGACATTTGCGCGGCCAAGACGGCGACCGACCCGGAAAATTTAAAAACCATCCCCCGCCACTTTTTCCATCACCACAATTGTGAGCCCTCATCTTTTAAAGTTAGAGGGATTGACGTGATACATTTTGGTATTGGGGGGTGATTACAAAAAGAGGCTCGCTCAAGTCGAAGCCAGATGGATTGTTACCTTGGACACAATGATCCCCGAGGCCTTAATGAAACCTTATCATTTGCATCCTTTCTATAAGTCCTCCATTTCTCTTGAGCGATTTTCATAGTGATTTCTGTTACCTTTTCTATTATTGGTGACATATTATTGGTATATTTTTGGTATATCCCACCCTCAAAACCCTATTTTTGGCATGTGTGTTTTTATTGTCTTCATGTTGTCCTTTATTATGTTTTCTTCGTTTTTGTCTTTTTATGCTTTTATTTTGTCTTATTTTAACATATTTTTTCTTTACTTAGTTTGATCTCTCATTCTGGCTTGTATTCTCCCTATTCATAGGCGAATATTTTCAAGTTTACAATATATTACTTCATGATGGATTGCTATCCTGGAAACCATATCTACGCGTTCGCCTATCCGGAGTTGTTATATTTTGTGACCAATGTTTGTTTTTGTATTTATATTACGCTGCAGACTTGGGTATTCTATCATTATATCAGACATCATATTATACATAATACCTTATCCCTAACATATATCACAAAGCACATAAACTGATATATAACTAGACCACACAAAGAACCTTTCAGTATAACGTGCCACTTTATAACAATTTTTTTATTGAAGTCAAAAAACAGACAATCACTTAGTAGAACAATATCACATGGATACTCAATAGTACAAAATTCAACAGGCTGCTGCCATCAAAAGATAGGGACTGCTATCCACCACCAATGCCTATACGTCTCATGTATCACAGTGCAAAATAAATTGCCGAAAATACCCAATGCACATACTGCTGGACTGAACACAGCTTTGTTATATAACATCGGCGTAAGCCTTGCCATAAACTACACTTACATAAGAGGTGGGTCAGGTGTGGCGTCCCCCAAGCGCCTCAACGCGCGTTTCGTCTCTTCCTCAGGAGGCGAACCAAAGAGACGAAACGCGCGTTGAGGCGCTTGGGGGACGCCACACCTGACCCACCTCTCATGTAAGTGTAGTTTATGGCAAGGCTTACGCCGATGTTATATAACAAAGCTGTGTTCAGTCCAGCAGTATGTGCATTGGGTATTTTCGGCAATTTATTTTGCACTGTGATACATGAGACGTATAGGCATTGGTGGTGGATAGCAGTCTCTATCTTTTGATGGCAGCAGCCTGTTGAATTTTGTACTATTGAGTATCCATGTGATATTGTTCTACTAAGTGATTGTCTGTTTTTTGACTTCAATAAAAAAATTGTTATAAAGTGGCATCATATTATACATGTATTATGGCATTATGATCTTGTGCAGTATGCATGCGCTCTGGCCGATCGCGGCTCCTGGTATGTGGGGAGCGTCTCACTGGGTGTTTTGTGTGTACGCGACGTTTGGCGCGGGCACACTGACACCCTGATGCTTCCTACACATGCTGCAAGGACCTGCGGCCTGCCGTGCGCATGCGTCAGTATGCGCATCTTCATTGGACATTCGTGATCATGTGACATGATCACATGCCTTTTTAAAGGTCCTTCTATGGACGACTGATACATTCCCCTTGAGGAAGTGTGCTTTGTAGCGCACGAAACGCGCGTCGGGGGTCCACACTGCCTACCCAGGACGCTCTTCTCCCCTCCAGAGTCCAATACTTTTTGTAAGTGTCCTCTCTACTACTTATGGGCTTCATTTGAATCCCTATATAGGTGGCATCTTTTGCACTGGCTAGGATCTCCTTTGGACACTTATCCATCTCATATATGTCCTCATAATACACCGCTATGGGGTGTCTCTGATTCTGATTATTTTATATGGGGACTTTTGTGAGGGGACTGATCGTCCTGGTACCTTTGGTATTTCCTGCTTTGAGCCATTGTTACTCCTATTTTCTTGCATGACACTGTCTGTTTTACATTTTTTGTACTTTTTCAATAAAAAAATTCAATTATAATTATCCTTTGTCACCTATTTTGCTTTGTTTCCTCCTGGTGCACACTTAAAGAGTAACTGGTAGGTGGTAGTAGGTGGAGCAAAGTTTTTTTGCTTTAAGTCATAAATTAAACTCATTAAGGTAGTTGGGTTTCTTCGTTGAGATAATCCAATTTTCAGTTTAGATGAGCTATGGTCCTTTATTGGTGTTGATCATCTATAGATGGGGTGAGGACATGGATGACTGTCAATCAGAGGTTAAAGTTTTTTAAAAGTATGTTTTTGAATAAAGTACAATTGGTTGATGCCAATCATCTGCAATGAAGGTGAGTTTATGGATGGTTCTTATTGAGATGGTTGATGACCCTCGGAGATATGATTCCCCTTTAATTAAGTGTTATGGTCATTGGTTAGTGCTGTCCATTTGTCGCATAGATCATTGATGGAACTTATTGAAGTATGCAACAAACTTTGGAGATATCATCCATTTTTTTCAATGAAGTGCTATGGTCGGTGATGCTGATCATATTTTCCAAAAATGATGTTTTGCATAGTACTCATTGATGAGGTTGAAGTCTCTTGGTAGCATGATGCTTCTTTTCAATGACATGCTATGGCCATTGGTTAGTACTAGTGTTGAGCGATACGATACCGCAAGTATCGGGTATCGGCCGATATTAGCTCTATCGGCCTTTCGATACTTAGTTTCGATATTTTCCATATATCGTATACCGGAATCGGAAGTTCCCATAATTCTTTGAGAGGCAATGTGATTTTAGTCAGCCAATGAGGAATCCTAAGAAGTGTGGGCACATCCTGTACTGCTGCGGTCATGTTAACTAATGGCATGGCTGTGATTGGATGCTGAAATGATGTCAGAATGCACTATAAAAGGCGCCGCCGCCATTTTAGCGTCACTGTGCTGTGAATTCAGTAAGGGACAGAACGCTGCTGTGCTGACTCTGAGGGACAGTTAGAGATTGCGATTTAGTGTACTGTGCTGTAGGCAGGCTAGCACCAACCGCTGTGTAAAGCTTCCTTTTGCCTGCAGTGTTGTTTTAACAGCTCTGCAAGGTGTGTGTGAGTGCAGGTGACGCTGCAGTTTGCTCTGCATGCAACGCTGTCTGTAGGCATCTGCACGTGTCACTCACAGACTCTTTTTTTTTTCTTCAGTGTAATTCTTGCAGCTCCATGCAATTTAACTATTAGTGTGACGCGCTTCCATCCGTATCCAATACATTGGTTGCAAACACTATAGAAGTAGACAAAGGAGTAGCCTTTCACAGATTGTGAACAGTTGTGTTTCAGTGTTCACTTCAGTGTTTTTTTTTTATTTTTTGAGTGCACATCACGCTCCAGTTACTTGTTCAAGCACTGCTGCTTGTACTCTGCTGAGCGTGTCTCAGTGCCTCATCCTTTTCATTTATCTCCAATTGGTTCTGCTCCATTCCATTTAAAATATAATCTATTAGTGTGACGCGCTTCCATCCGTATCCAATACATTGGTTGCAAACACTATAGAAGTAGACAAAGGAGTAGCCTTTCACAGATTGTGAACAGTTGTGTTTCAGTGTTCACTTCAGAGTTTTTTTTTTTATTTTTTGAGTGCACATCACGCTCCAGTTACTTGTTCAAGCACTGCTGCTTGTACTCTGCTGAGCGTGTCTCAGTGCCTCATCCTTTTCATTTAACTCCAATTGGTTCTGCTCCATTCCATTTAAAATATAATCTATTAGTGTGACGCGCTTCCATCCGTATACAATACATTGGTTGCAAACACTATAGAAGTAGACAAAGGAGTAGCCTTTCACAGATTGTGAACAGTTGTGTTTCAGTGTTCACTTCAGTCTCTGCGTAATAACCACACTTAGGCCTTATAACTTTTCTGACTTTCTTTATCAATCTACCAAGATGAAGAAGTCAGTGAGTAAGGCACGTGGTAGTGGCCGTGGAGTTTCAGCAGGGAGAGGACGTGGGGATTCTGTGGCTGCTGCCGCCCTCAGTGACACAGCATCCACCAGTTTTACCCATGAGCGTTCCTTTATGCGCACTTTGGTAGGAACTCGGCGTGCCCCCCTGCTGCGGGAAGAACAAATTGAAGCCGTTGTTGGTTGGATGGCAGCCAATGCATCGACTTCAATTCCTTCCACCTCCTCTCAGGAACACAACACTGTTGAGCAACCATCTGTCTGTTCACCGCCTGTCAAATTGCCCAGGCAGTCAGAGAGTTCTGTACAGGAGACAGCTGAGTCTCTGCTTCTGTTCTCAGAATCTGTTGGCTCGCAAACACGGGCACAGGCAAGCAGCATTCTGCAATTTGAAGAAGAGGGAGTATGCAGTGATGCGCAACACCTGTGTCTCTCTCAATCTGAAGAGGCGGGTGAGCCAGTGCCGATGGACAGCACACCGCAGAACGCATCTTATGATGATGATGAGACTCAGGTGCCAGGTTTTGTGGAGCATGGTGCTGCCCAGACCATCCAACAGCAGCAGGTGTTGGAAGAGGGTAGTGGAGATGATGAAGTCCGAGACCCAACATGGCGTGAGCAACAGGAAGGTGGTGGGAGCAGCTCTGAGGAAGAGATTGTCCCAACGGTACAAAGAGGAGGGAGAGGTAGGCTGCAGACTCGCTTGCCTGTAGCCTCCAGTTTGGCACCTGTTGGGAGCAGTTCTCTTAGAAATGTCAAAATTGGCGCTCCCATGACTTGCACTGCGTGGTCCTTTTTTGATTGACTTGTAGATGATATTTGCTATGTTCAATGCAAGCTGTGTAAGCAAAAAGTTAAAAGAGGTAAAAATATCAGTAACCTGAATACCACAAATATGTGGAAACATGTACGGACAAAGCACGTAGCTGAGTTAAAGACACACTGTAGATGTAGGCCAACCTACAGCAGCACCTACATCTTCATGTCGTGTTCGAGCCTCTACCTCCAGCTCACACACACCTGGTTCGGCTTCCTCACAGGATCTCCATGGAAGAACCTCGGTCACTGTTGTCCATAGACAAACTGTTATTCCACCCACAGCAGCAAGTTCACAGTCATCGTCACACTCCCAGAACAAAAAACAGCCATTGGTACCACAGGCATGGGATAAAAGACGGCCATACTCGGCAAACCATCCACGAGCACAGGCTCTGAATGCTGGCATTGCAAAACTCCTGTCCCTTGAAATGCTGTCATTCAGGCTGGTGGAGACTGACAGTTTCAGGAACTTTATGGCATTGGCAGTCCCACAATATAATGTGCCAAGCCGATTTTATTTCAGCAGGCAAGCTGTCCCTGCTCTGCAAAAACATGTCGAGGGAAACATTAAACATGCGCTACTAAACGCCGTCAGTAGCAGGGTCCACCTGACCACCGATGCGTGGACCAGTACCCATGGCCAGGGACGATACCTTTCCCTCACTGCCCATTGGGTCAATGTTGTGGAGCCGGGTACAGATCTTGCCAGTGGCGCTGTACGTGTTCTGCCAACTCCAAGGATTGCAGGAATCCAGTCTGTACACATTGATTCCTCCTCCTACTCCAGTTCCTCAGAATCATCGCTGCACGAGCCGTCACGGAATACCTCCACATGGACCATGAACGCTTACCTGTTGCGACCGATGTGAGCACAGCCGTGGCCAAACGTCAACCGGCCGTCCTGAAAATGATTTCCATGGGGAATCGAAGCCACACAGCGCAGGAGCTCTGGGATGCCATCAAGCAGGAGAGCGACGTGTGGTTTTTGTCAGCTAATCTCCAGCCAGGCTTGGTAGTGTGTGACAATGGCCGAAATCTGGTGGCAGCTCTGGGCCTTGGCAACCTCACTCACATACCATGTCTGGCACATGTGCTCAACTTGGTCGTGCAGAGTTTTTTGAGGGACTATCCGGATCTTGATGCACTGCTGCACAAGGTCCGCCTAGAGTGCGCTCACTTGCGACGTTCCAGCATGGCCAGATCGCGCATTGCAGCTCTGCAAGTCAGATTTCGCCTTCCTGAACATCGCATCATATGTGACGTACCCACCAGGTGGAATTCCACGTTACATATGTTGGAGCGGTTGTGTGAGCAGCAGCCAGCAGTAATGGAGTATCAGCTGCAACAGGCGCAATCAACTCGCAATTTGCGCCGTTCACACTTCACCACTACTGAGTGGGCCTCTATGAAGGACATCTGCCACGTTTTGCGTGCGTTTGATGTCTCAACGCGGATTGCGAGTGCAGATGATGCACTAGTCAGCATGACTGTCCCCCTTATCTGCCTGCTTCAGAAATCACTGAAAGCACTAAAGGAAGAGGTTTTGGAAGAGGTGGAGGATGAGGAGTCACAAATTCAATTACCTTCAGGACAGTCAGCGCAACGTGGTTCCTCACAAAGGGCTGGGCAGGGCTCACTTTGTGAGGAGGAGGAGGGAGGAGTCAATGGAGGAGGAAGAAATCCCTACAGAGGGAGGTACACAACGCTCTAGTCAGTATGTAGAGCGAGGGTGGGGTGATGCAGAGGAGGCAGAGATGACGCCTCTTCCAGAGGACAGCCTTTGTTGGCCAGTTGGGAGTCTGCAGCACATGGTTGATTTCATGCTTCAGTGCCTGAGAAACGACCGCCGCATCGCCCACATTCTCACCACGTCAGATTATTGGGTGTACACCCTCCTAGACCCTCGCTACCGGGACAACTTACAAACCCTCATCACACCGGTGAACCGGGACCGTAAAATGCAGGAGTACCAAGACACACTGGTGCAATCCATACTGTTGTACATTCCAGCCGAGAGAGCTGCTGCTGCTGCTACTGCTTTACAAAGCAGCTCTGTGTGTCGAGGCAGTGTAGACACCTCTACAACAAGAGGAAGCAGAAGCAGCGCCTCTGCACAGGGCAAGAGCTGTATGTTACAAATGTGGAAAAGTTTTGTGACAGCGCCAGCAAGGTCTACACCATCCGAGACGGCTCCAGTCACCAGGAAGAAACGTTTCCGTAAGATGGTGACAGACTACTTGGCTTTCCCTCTAAGTGTACTCCCAGATGCCTCTTCCCCTTTCAAATTTTGGGTCTCTAAGTTGGATACATGGCCAGAGCTTAGCCAGTATGCATTGGAGGTGCTGGCTTGCCCTGCTGCCAGTGTATTATCTGAGCGCGTCTTTAGTGCTGCAGGTGGTGTAGTAACAGACCGTCGCATGCGACTATCCTCAGAGAATGTAGACCGGCTTACTTTTCTGAAAATGAACAAGGCATGGATCTCACCTGAATTTGCCTGTCCGTTTTCAGATTAAATAACTGTTTGGCAATGTTTTCCATGTCTCCTGTTATGTTCATCTTTCTACCACCTGAACTCTACTCCCTGGGCTACAACACCGCCATTTGTTGCTCGTAAGTAATTGGCAGGGGTACTGACTCATGGCCAGCCTGGTTACAGCACGACAGCTGTTTCCTGGCAGTGTGAACGTCAATTATCCTCCAATAAGTTGTGCTGTCGTGTTGCATTCGGGTTAGCCGACTCTATGGTGCCTGCAGTTTAGGTGATTCCTATGTGTGCTGTGGGATATGTAAATAAAGGCGGTTTCCATTGTGACAATAGGACAAGCACCCACTGTAGGACTGTGTGATTCGGTAACTGCGGACGGCTTGCGTCCTGTCAACTTACATTTTCATGGGTGCGTTCTTCTACCCGTCCGGGGTCCAGTACCGTCAACTGGTTCTCCCCAGTGCCTTTGGCCTAGGTGCCTCCATCTCCGTATCCGAGTTCCACCAATGTCTGCTGGTCCTTGGTAGTGCTTTGGAGCACAGGTACCTCCTGCTTAGTAACCGTGTCACAGTAACGTCAGCTGGTACTCGGTTGTGACATTGCCTCTTTTCCTTCTGCTACCCGTCCGGGGTCCAGTACCGTCAACTGGTTCTCCCCAGTGCCTTTGGCCTAGGTGCCTCCATCTCCGTATCCGAGTTCCACCAACGTCTGCTGGTCCTTGGTAGTGCTTTGGAGCACAGGTACCTCCTGCTTAGTAACCGTGTCACAGTAACGTCAGCTGGTACTCGGTTGTGACATTGCCTCTTTTCCTTCTGCTACCCGTCCGGGGTCCAGTACCGTCAACTGGTTCTCCCCAGTGCCTTTGGCCTAGGTGCCTCCATCTCCGTATCCGAGTTCCACCAACGTCTGCTGGTCCTTGGTAGTGCTTTGGAGCACAGGTACCTCCTGCTTAGTAACCGTGTCACAGTAACGTCAGCTGGTACTCGGTTGTGACATTGCCTCTTTTCCTTCTGCTACCCGTCCGGGGTCCAGTACCGTCAACTGGTTCTCCCCAGTGCCTTTGGCCTAGGTGCCTCCATCTCCGTATCCGAGTTCCACCAACGTCTGCTGGCCTTGGTAGTGCTTTGGAGCACAGGTACCTCCTGCTTAGTAACCGTGTCACAGTAACGTCAGCTGGTACTCGGTTGTGACATTGCCTCTTTTCCTTCTGCTACCCGTCCGGGTTCCAGCACAGTCAGCTGGTCCTCGTTACTTCCATTGTCTCTTGCTCCATCTGATACCCGTCAGGGTTCCAGTAACGTCAGCTGTTTCTCGGAAATTAGACAACCTTAAAGACCACCCAGAAGAAGATGACGACAACAAGGACGACGAGCATGAAGCCAACCAGCCTGAACACCATTACAAAGAAAAAATAAAAGATTACCCAGAAGAAGATCACCAACAGGACAAAGAAGGTTAAGACAAACTCAAGATACAGAACAAGAGACAGAAGAACAATAAGCAGAAGATCAAAAAGCAGAAGAACATGAAGTATAAGACCAAAATGAAGAGCAAAATATATGCTCTAAATTCTAAGCAGAAGAAGACTAAGCAGTGTATGGGGGTGAGTCCGTTCCTCCTCGTGGTGCCCCTGGAAAATGCCTGCTGCTACAGGCTAAACTGAACACGGACAAATACTGTTGTAATTTAAATCTTTTGTGACAGCAAGAACGGAAGGATGAACAATTCATACTTTTACAGATTACAAGTACAGGAATCTCTGTCACAAATAAGAATATGATGAAAAAGATGAAGAGGAAGAAGATGAAGAATTTGAATATGAAGAAGATTAATTAGTTTAATAATAACAATACGAGTAATGTAAACAAAAACATGAATAGCAAGAAGTTTAAGAAGAAGATTAAGAAGGTGAAGATGAAGAATAATTTGATGAGAAAGATGATGGTGCTGCTGAAGATTATGAAGGAGAAAGTGTGGCACTGGCAAAAGTTAAAAAGGTGAAGAGCATGGAAGTTGTGAAACATACATATTTGCCAAAATAGAAAAAAAGGTTAACAACATTGTCAATTTGTTAGTCAATCCAAACGTATTTCCAAAAAAAAATATATGAATGCTATTCCAATGCATTGGGTTAAACATGTATGCCTTTATTGTCTCCTCAACCTCCCCAATACATTCTACATTAGACTTTGTTGTTTTCCTTCATGTACAATTAACCAACAAGGCAAGAATGTTTTTTTTAATGTCGATATTTGGTTCCCATAGACTTACATTGGACTTCCGGTATCGGAATCGGATATCGACGATATTTAGTGATATCGGTGATACCATTCCGATCCGATATTTTTAGATATCGAGCAGTATCGCTCAACACTAGTTAGTACTGATCAATGGTTCCAAAAAACGGCCATGGACGCTATTCTTTATGTAGTTGAAGTCTCTCTGTAGTATGATCTCCATTTTCAACAAAAATTGAATTGGTTATTGGATGGTGGTGACCATATGTTGTGTAGATGGGGTCATTGATGGAACTAACTGAGTTTGGTGAGGACCCTTGGAGATATGATCACCTTTCTCAATTAAGTACTATTGTCATTGGTAGTACTGATCATAAGTTGCATAGATGAGGTCACTGATACCAATTATTTAGGTGGTTGAGGTCCCTCAGATGCATGCCTTCTCTTTTTCAATGAAGTATAAGGATCATTGTTTGATGCTTATTATTTGTTGTGGAAATTAAGCCATGGATGGCTTTCATTGATGTGGTTGGGTAACCCCAGTGGTATGATCCACCATTTCTATGAAGTGCTATTGTAATTGGCTGATATTAACTATACCATTCCTTGGGCCAGCACTGTAGGTTTACTGTATTTTAGCACTTCTGTGAAGAGCGTCACCTGACTTCTTCTATTTGACCAATACTTTTTGACTGCTTGAATGTTCAAAATTTCATTCACTACCCTGAGAGGTTACACATGTAAGTACAGCACATGACCGTTTAGGACAGTGATTTGGAGCAGCATGACGTGTGTAATGCTGGTGGATAGGCTTGGCCGCAGGTAGTTGCCAGGTGGCATTCCAGGGCAGTCCCTGGTACTGCAGAAGCTGACCGGAGGCACGGTACACGGTACAGGAGGCTATGACAAGACGTGGTTAGATGGTCAGAGGTCATGACAAGCAGCACAGGGTTAGTAAGCGTATCCAAGGTTAGGAGCAAAGAGGTCAGGCAGGATGGTAAAACTAGCCAGGTTTGTAATGGGTAGCAACATGCAGATGCAAATATAAATGTGGACTTACAGGTTAGGAATCAATGTTTGAGCAGGAAGTTGAAGGTTGAGTTGCCAAAGAAAAGGTCCTGCTCGCACTGGATAGGCCGGGAAAGCTAATCTCTGCTAGACCTAGAAGGGTTACATTCCTGCAGAGACTGGCCACACACCCTAAGGCTAAATAAATGCAGCAATGCTGCATGCGAAAAAATGGCTTGACACAGGGAATGGAGGGGTGCTGGCGAGGTGTGTGCGTTACCACCATTACAATATGTATGCACTGCACAAGATAACATGTCCTTCTGTTAGAACAAAAATTGTAAGCAATCCTTTCAAAGTAGATGTACCATCGATCTCGGTCATACTACTGCTTGAATCAAGGCTTGGTGGAAACGAGAGCTGGGGACACACATGGCACAACACGGAGCCCCTTATTTTAAAATTAAAATCTTTGTAACAGCTGAGAAACCACATGTTGGAATATACTCTCTTATGGGAATGGGAGAATGTTTTTGGTGGTATGGCACCCCTTTAAACACTTTTTTATTCTTATCAGGAGAAAAGAGTGAAACTTTTGAGGTTTTAGTCACCAAAAAACCCACTTTATGCTTATCCAAGTAATCAAGTTGAAGCTGGAAGCCTTTCAGAAACTTGTATGCGCAACCTGCGCTTGCAGCTGGTGGGAAGGTAGACAGAAAGCGGCTTCCAAAATATATGTAATAATCTTTCAAAGATGACATTTGCAATTCAAAATGCGACTACATGCTTAATGAGTTTCTTTGTTGGAGAAAATTAGCTTTCTTGCCAGTCATATAACACAATAGTTTCCTCTTCATTTTTCTTATTATTTTGCTGTGCTTTTCTGATTCCTGATCCAGAACAGGCTTTTTCTGAGAGCTTACATACCGGGGTGGGTTCACTAATCAGCACTAATTTTGAAGCAAATTGTCAATGGAAAAGAGCGGTCCCAGCCGCGCTGTCTATTCTCTAGGGCTATTTGATCTGTATTAATACAGCTCCCTGGTTTTTTATCTATTCTTCATGGGGTTCCTATTATTTGATGTCTATCTTCACATCAGTCATCGGAATTGGGAAGTATCAGCTATAAAACTGAAGAACAAAGAGACTTGGAAATCATTGTTTGCATAGAACGTTGCCGGAAGAGCTTACACTTCAAAATGCCTTTTTACATGACTATTTTAATGGCTGAGTTTAATTTGTGTGTTCAGGGTTCAGGTCTCTCCGTGGTTCATCCAGGAACAGTTATTCGTAAATGTAGATGTCCATGGTGCTGAAAGCTAAGCACAAAATCCCTTTCATTTAATGATTTCAGGGGGTTTTGAACAAAGAGCCTTGCAAATAAAGTATGAACTTAAAAGTCCAAGAATTGTGTTTTCACAGAAAACCTCTTTTGGCACCACACAAGTTACACAAAAGAAGTTTACACTCTATAGACGTAAGTGGAAGATCATCTCATGAAATCAATGTGAGCACCAGGTACATTTTGCATTAATTCTCATTTGGTGCACTGCCATTAGTAGACATATTACTGTACAATCCTCTCCTGAAATACTATGTGCTTTATATTTGTATGTCTTTATTGGCTTTCTTGAAACCCATAATTGTCCTTATGTTCTATCTTTTGGGGGCTTTTTTAACCTATTTTTTTCTCTCTAAAGGAGTAATCTCTTATTTTACTATCTGTGTGTTTAAAGGTTTAAAGGTTAACTATATTGCATTTAAACCTTGGTGTAGCTATATTCACAAGGGGTTAATTAAGGGTGGGGGTTTATAATTAAGGGTTTATAAGGCCAGTGGTTGGGCTCAAGTCTTTTGGAAGTGCATTAGAGCAGCAGGGTGATTTGCTGCTGAGAAGAAAAAAAAAAAAAAAATCTCTCTTTAATTTCTGCTTCAGCGAGTGTGAGCGAGCTGGTGAGGGCAGTGTGAACGGTGGTAATGTGACTTGAGATTCGTAAGTAGACTTTTATTGTGGAATTGGGTTGCAATTGTGGATCTGATGCTTTACTGCTATTGGGGTTTTTTAACTTTTTTTTTTCTTTAAAGAGTACATTTGCTGTTACTTTGGGGAGATATCACAATTAATTAGGGGTTCATAATTAATTAAGGCCAGTGTTGGCCAAGTCTTTAAGTGCTAAGCGCAGGGTGATTGCTGTGGATGAAAATTTCTTAAATCTCTGCTTCAGCGAGTGTGAGCGAGCTGAGTGTGAACGGTGGTAAGTGTGACTTGAGATTCAGTGACTTTGGATTCAGGGAGTTTCCAAGGGAGGATTTACTGAATTGCTGTTACTGTATATTTTATTAATACTTTTTATTTATTTTTACTTATCTTTGCTGTCTGGTGAAATCCCCATTAGATATGTGCTCCACTATTGCCAATGCCATCCAGTGTACATCTTGCCACATGTATGCAGTCCTTGAACAGCCGGTCGAGGGTGCATACTGCTGTGTGAGATGTGAGCACGTTGTGCATTTGGAAGCCCAAATCTTGGATCTAAATGTGCAGCTGGCAACACTGAGATCCATAGACAATATGGAAAGGAGTCTTCTGCTCACTGAGCAGACGCTCAATGGGATAGATGAGGGGGGGATGCTAAGGGTGGAGCTGCAGGACACTGAAGTAGGAAGCTGGGTGACAGTTAGAAAGCGGGGTAGAGGGAAGAGCGCCAGGGAGGCTAGTCCTGATCTGGCACACCCCAATAAGTTTGCAAAGTTGGCAGATGAGGGGGTTGTCAGTACAGGGGTAGCACTGCTGCAGCCAGGCATGTCCTCTGAAAGCCGGGGGAGTGTCTGCTCCAGTAAGGGGGGAATTAGGAGAGCAGGGCAGGCCAGACAGGTGCTGGTAGTGGGGGACTCAATTATTAGGGAACAGATAGGGCAATCTGTCACAAAGACAGGGATCGTCGAACAGTGTGCTGCCTACCTGGCGCTCGAGTCCGACACATCGCTGATCGGGTTGACAGATTACTGGGAGGGGCTGGTGAGGACCCAGCGGTCATGGTGCACATTGGCACAAATGACAAAGTTAGAGGCAGGTGGAAGGTCCTTAAAGATGATTTCAGGGAATTAGGCTGCAAGCTTAAAGCAAGGACCTCCAACGTGGTATTTTCTGAAATACTGCCGGTACCACGTGCCACACCAGAGAGGCAACGGGAGATTAGGAGGTTAATAAGTGGCTCAAGAATTGGTGTAGGAAGGAGGGGTTTGGGTTCCTGGAGAACTGGGCCGACTTCTCAGTTGGCTACAGGTTCTATGCTAGGGATGGGCTGCACCTCAATGGGGAGGGTGCAGCTGTGCTGGGGGAGAAAATGGCTAGAAGGTTGGAGGAGTCTTTAAACTAGGGACTGGGGGGAGGGTATTCATTTTATAGGAGGGGAAGGCAGTACAGATAGAGACAAGGGCACAAATAATGAAATTGGGGGTGGGGGTGGCATGGGGGGTGGGGTTAGAACAGTTAATAATTTAAGAAAGAATAGAGGTTCAGAGAGATACATAAAGTGCATGTATACTAATGCTAGAAGCCTCACCAACAAAATGGAGGAATTAGAATTAATTTTGTTGGAACATAATTATGACATGGTGGGGATATCTGAGACTTGGCTGGATGAGAGCCACGACTGGGCGGTTAATTTACAGGGCTATAGTCTGTTTAGAAATGACCGTAAAAATAAGCGAGGTGGGGGTGTGTGTTTATATGTAAAATCATCCTTAAAACCCATCCTGTGTGATATCTGTGAATCTAATGAAGATGTAGAGTCTCTGTGGGTGGAGATTAGGGGAGGGGGTAAAAATAATAAATTATTGATAGGGGTTTGTTATAAGTCTCCTAAAGTAATGGAAGCAACAGAGAATATCCTCGTAAAGCAAATAGATGAAGCAGCAACTCAAGGAGAAGTCATTATTATGGGGACTTCAACTACCCTGAAATACATTGGGGAACAGAAACCTGCAGTTCCAGCAAAGGTAATAGTTTTTGGCAACTATGAGAGAAATTACCTTTCACAACTAGTTCAGGACCCAACAAGAGGGGGGGCACTGCTAGACCTAATATTATTCAACAGGCCAGACCGCATATCAAATATAAGGGTTGGGGGTCACTTGGGTAATAGTGATCACAAAATAATAAGCTTTCATGTATCCTTTAATAAGATGTGTAGTCGAGGGGTTACAAGGACACTAAACTTCAGGAAGGCAAATTTCCAACGGATGAGAGATGATCTTAGTGAAATAAACTGGGACGATATCCTGAGACATAAAAATACACAAAGAAAATGGGAGACGTTTATTAGTATCCTGAATAGGACCTGTGCACAGTATATACCCTATGGGAATAAACATGCTAGAATTAGGAGGAAACCACTATGGCTAAATAGAGCTGTAAGGGGCGCAATAAGGGACAAAAAAAAGCGTTTAGGGAATTAAAGCAAGTAGGTAGTGAAGAGGCATTAAATAAATACAGAAGACTGAATAAATTCTGTAAAAAGCAAATCAAGACAGCAAAGATTGAGGCAGAGAGACTCATTGCCAGAGAAAGTAAAAATAATCCCAAAATATTCTTTAACTACATAAATAGCAAGAAACTAAAAAATGATAGTGTTGGTCCCCTTAAAAATAGTCTGGGTGAAATGGTGGATGAGGATGAGGAAAAAGCCAATATGCTAAATGACTTTTTTTCAACTGTATTTACACAAGAAAATCCCATGACAGATAACATGATCAGAGATAAAAAAATTTCTCCATTAAATGTCACATGCTTAACCCAGCAGGAAGTACGGCGGCGTCTAAAAATCACTAAAGTTGACAAATCCCCGGGTCCGGATGGGATACACCCCCGAGTACTGCAGGAATTAAGTACAGTTATAGATAGACCATTATTTTTAATCTTTAAAGATTCCATAATAACTGGGTCTGTACCACAGGACTGGCGTATAGCAAATGTGGTGCCAATATTCAAAAAGGGGGCAAAAACTGAACCTGGAAATTATAGGCCAGTGAGCTTAACATCTACTGTGGGTAAAATCCTGGAGGGTTTTTTAAGGGATACTATATTTGGAGTATCTGAAGCTGAATAACCTCATGACACAGTATCAGCATGGGTTTACGAGGGACCGTTCTTGTCAGACTAATCTGATAAGCTTTTATGAAGGGGTAAGTTCAGGACTGGACCAAGGGAATGCAGTGGACGTGGTGTTCATGGACTTCTCAAAAGCTTTTGATACAGTGCCACACAAAAGGTTGATACATAAAATGAGAACAATGGGGATAGGGGAAAATATGTGTAAGTGGGTTAAGAACTGGCTCATGGATAGGAAACAAAGGGTGGTTATTAATGGAGCACACTCGGACTGGGTCACGGTTAGCAGTGGGGTACCACAGGGGTCAGTATTGGGGCCGCTTCTCTTTAACATATTTATTAATGACCTTGTAGGGGGCATACAGAGTAATATTTCAATATTTGCAGATGACACTAAACTCTGCAGGGTAATAAATACAGAGGAGGATAATTTTATATTACAGGAGGATTTATGTAAACTAGAAGCTTGGGCTGATAAATGGCAAATGAGCTTTAATGGGGATAAATGTAAGGTCATGCACTTGGGTAGAACAAATAAGATGTATAATTATGTGCTTAATTGTAAAACACTGGGCAAAACTGTCACTGAAAAAGACTTGGGTGTATGGGTGGACGACAAACTCAAATTTAGTGGCCAATGTCAGGCAGCTGCTGCCAAGGCAAATAAAATAATGGGATGCATTAGACGAGGCATAGATGCTCATGAGGAGAACATAATTTTACCTCTATACAAGTCACTGGTGCGACCACACTTAGAATACTGTGTGCAGTTCTGGTCTCCGGTGTATAAGAAAGACATAGCTGAACTGGAGCGGGTGCAGAGAAGAGCGACCAAGGTTATTAGAGAACTGGGGGTCTGCAATACCAAGACAGGTTATTACACTTGGGGTTATTTAGTTTGGAAAAACGAAGGCTTAGGGGTGATCTTATTACAATGTACAAATATATGAGGGGACAGTACAAAGACCTTTCTAATGATCTTTTTACTCTTAGACCTGTGACGGGGACGAGGGGGCATCCTCTACGTCTGGAGGAAAGAAGGTTTAGCCATAATCACAGATGCAGATTCTTTACTGTAAGAGCAGTGAGACTATGGAACTCTCTGCCGTCTAATGTTGTAATGAGTGATTCCTTACTAAAATTTAAGAGGGGACTGGATGCCTTTCTTGAAAAGTATAATATTACAGGCTATATTCACTAGTTTCCTAGATACAGCGTTGATCCAGGGAGCTAGTCTGATTGCCGTATGTGGAGTCGGGAAGGAATTTTTTTCCCCAATGTGAAGCTTACTGTTTGCCACTTGGGTTTTTTTGCCTTCCTCTGGATCAACATGTTAGGGCAGGTTAGGATAGGATATGGGTTGAACTAGATGGACTTAAAGTCTTCCTTCAACCTTAATAACTATGTTACTATGTTATACTCATTAATCTCACTTTACAGCTAGGTAACTGCCCCCACCAGATCAGCAAATTTATGGAATATTGTCTACTACGAAAAGATCATACTTTCCCCACTATAAATTTGTGACCCCTGCTTATCCCTTGGTGCCATTCCCCTTGTTAGTGGGGCTAGGGACACATGACCATGTTTCCTCTCAACAGAGAGAATCGGGCCGATTATGCAAATCACACTGATCAGTTTAGATCATATTGTGATCACAGTGTGATCCAATTCTCTTAGATAAGGTTAAGATTAAAAAAAATCTCCATTCTGTCAGTTGTTGGAAATTGGACCGCACTCAGATCTCATCTTAGTGCTGTCCAATGGTTTCCCATGAACGCATTGACTCACATTGCTAAGAGTGATACCATTATTGGATCAAACTCGTGCATCTCAGACATAAAAAATCACACATGTGTACGGCCCCAAAGTTTAACATTGGTCCAAGTGCGATTCGATAAAACAATGTTATTCTATGGGGCCGTACACATGTCCGATTTTTTTCCTCAGATAAAAGCCAGTCAGAGAAAAAAAAATGGCTGCATGCCTGATTTTGATCTGATTTCTCTCCACCATGCTAGTCAATGAGTCCATGGAAACCATTTAACTGCACAAAGATGACATCTAAGTGCAGTTTGATTTCACAGATTGGTGACCTCTGACCATCTTTGCTACTGGGAGACTCTGCCTCTCTAACATGCTCTTTTATCATGATCCAGGTCGGGGTTTGTTCTTTTTTATCATCTTCCCAGCCTGGTCATGCTGGGCTTAAATTTCTCTGCCTTGCTTTGTGATATGTTTGGCTATTTCAGTGCACTGCTGTCTGCAAGCAGCGTCAGTCATAGTTCCTGCCCAGGCTTGAGCGGCTGACCCCGTTACACCCTGATTCGTCCTCTGCCTGTTATCTGAGTTCCCATGTTTGCCCTCCCCTGCTACCCCGCTCATCTTGTGTCTGCTCGCTGTACTGTGACTCATTAGTATTTGACCCGGCTTGTCCTCCGACCTGTTTAACTGTCTCCTGTCTCTGGTATCTATGCTCCCGACTGGCTCTGACTTCTCCGGCTTGTATTCGACCACGTGTTTTGCTATTTCCTCTGGTACTGCGCTCCCTCTCCGTTGATGACCCGGCTTGTCTGACTACTCTTCCACCACCTAGTGGTGCCTACGCTGTGGCACTGTGGTGTTTCGCTGATAGGATAACCTATTTCCTTCACCAGCTCCCCCTGGTGGAGGTTGGGCGCTACTGAGCTGCAGCAGGCATTACAGTTTTTATACAGTCATGTGATTTAGTTAAAAATTGAGCCACCAGCTGTTCTTCATTTGTAACACTTACTGTTATGATTTGGTAGCTGAGGAGAGCAGGCAAAAACGGCAATACACCAGAGAGGTTGGAATCTATTGGATTGCAGTACCCTGACTAACCACCACAACTAAAGGCAGCCGTGGAGCGTTCCTACGTTGGTCCTAGACGCCTCGTCACAGCCTGAGAGATTAACTACACCTAAAGATAGAAAGAGGAAAGCTATCTGCCCCGGAGCAGATCCCCAAAGAACATAGGAAGCCTCCAAACATGTAATGCGGTTAGACAAGAGGAAATACAGACACAGACAGAAAATAGTATGAGCAAACGTTGGGGCCCAATCTGCCTAGACAGAAAATGAAAGAAAGGATACTCACTGCAATCCAAAAAAACCCTAAAAAATGCCAACGCTACTAATTGCAAAAACACCTGAGATCACACGACCTCTACCACCTAAATCAGTTCTCTGGTGTAACAAAACTAAGCCGCAGCCACTGAAAAAACTGGAAAAGGCAAATGAACAAATAACAGTGGCTCCAGAGGAACTGAGAGGAACCCAAGCCCCCCGGGGGGGGGGGAACCTGGCTAACCTCACAGAAATGCAGAGAAATAAGCAAATGGTAAGCACAAAAACAAAAAGCAGAAAATATCTTATCTGAGAGCAGAAGAGGCAAGACTCAGCAAGCTTCCAAGTGAACCAGGAACCACAGTTGAGACAAGAACAATAGATCACCGGCAACCATGATGATAGGGAACCTCCCTTATATCCAGCCAGTCTGTGATTCCTGATTGCCAATCCTCATTGAATGGTTCAGTACTGTTTGTAACCACCAGAGGGGGCTTCTGCTCAGAATTCATTTCTAAAACATTCACAACAGTACCCCCCCCTTGAGGAGGTGTCACCGAACCCTCATTTGTGCAACCAGGTCAGTCAGGATGAGCTCTGTGATACGCACGGATCAGTCTCCTAGCATGGATGTCCGAAGCAAACACCCAAGAATTGTCCTCCTGACCATAACCTCTCCACTTAACCAAATACTGGAGTTTCCGTCTAGAAAAACGAGAATCCAATATTTTCTCAACCACATACTCCAGATTGCCCTCAACCAAAACAGTGTCGGGAGGCGCAGCCATAGGAACCACTGGCTCGACAAACCTCTTCAATAAGGACTTGTGGAACACGTTATGGATCTTAAATGTCCCTGGAAGAAGTAAACGAAAGGAAACAGGATTAAGAATCTCCATGATCTTATAAGGTCCAATGAACCTAGGCTTAAACTTAGGAGATGCAACTCTCATAGGGATATTTCTTGAGGACAACCAAACCAAGTCCCCCACTTCAAACCGAGGACCACCAGTCCTATGCCAGTTGGCAAACCGCTGGGCCCTCTCCTGAGAGAGGGACAACCTCTCCACTACCTGGTCCCAAATCTGCTGCATACACTCCACAACAGAGTCAACACCCGGACAGACAGAAGCCTCCGTCTGTCCCGAAGAAAATCGAGGGTGAAACCCAAAATTGCAGAAAAATGGAGACATCAAAGTGGCAGAGCTAGCCCTATTATTAAGAGCAAACTCAGCCAAAGGCAAAAAAGAGACCCAGTCATCTTGATCAGCAGACACAAAGCATCTCAGATAAGTCTCCAATGTCTGGTTTGTTCTCTCAGTTTGTCCATTGGTCTGAGGATGAAAAGCAGAGGAGAAAGACAATTGAACACCAAGTTTAGAACAAAAAGTCCTCCAAAATCTGGAAACAAACTGGACTCCTCTGTCAGACACAATGTTCTCAGGAATGCCGTGTAACCGAACCACATGCTGAAGGAACAAAGGTACCAATTCGGAGGAGGAAGGCAACTTAGGTAATGGCACAAGATGTATCATTTTGGAAAACCTATCACAAATCACCCAGATAACGGTCATTCTCTGAGAAACAGGGAGGTCGGAAATAAAATCCATAGAGATATGGGTCCATGGTCTCTTGGGCACAGGCAATGGCATCAACAAACCACTAGAGCGAGAGCAAGGCTTGGAGCGAGAGCAAGTCCCGCAGGACTGCACAAATTCCCTGACGTCACAAGACAAAGTAGGCCACCAAAAGGACCAACTCACCAAGTCTCTGGTACCAAAAATTCCGGGATGACTGGCCAACGCGGAACAATGAATCTCAGACATCACACTCTTTTTCCACCGGTCTGGGACAAACAATTTCCCAATAGGGCAGCGCTCGGGTTTATTCTCCTGACACCCTTCCAGAGCCAGTCTCAAATTGGGCGAGATGGCGGAAAGAACTACACCCTCTTTCAAAATAACAGCAGGATCAGATAACTCAGGAGAGTCCGCAAGGAAACTCCTCGAGAGGGCATCCGCCTTAACATTCTTAGTGCCAGGAAGAAAGGAAACCACAAAATTAAAACGTGTGAAAAACAAGGCCCACCTGGCCTGTCTAGGATTAAGTCGCTTGGCTGATTCCAGATAAACCAGATTCTTATGGTCCGTGAGGATCACCACCTGATGTTTGGCTCCCTCCAGCCAATGTCTCCACTCTTCAAAAGCCCAATTCATGGCCAATAACTCCCGATTACCCACGTCAAAATTACGTTCAGTTGGAGAAAATTTTCGAGAGAAAAAGGCAAAAGGGTTACTTTTAGAGGTCTCTGGATCTCTTTGGGACAAAACGGCACCTGCCCCAATTTCAGAGGCATCAACCTCCACCTGAAATGGCAGAGAAACATCAGGCTGCCGTAGAACAGGACCAGAAGTGAATCTCTGCTTAAATTCCTGAAACGCAGAGACTGCCTCAGGAGGCCAATTCACCACATCAGAACCCTTTTTGGTCAAATCAGTCAATGGTTTAACAATAACAGAGAAATTACCAATAAATTTACGATAAAAAATGGCAAAACCCAAGAATCTCTGAAGAGCCTTTAATGAAGTAGGTTGGACCCAATCACAGATGGCCTGAACCTTGACCGGGTCCATTTCAATAACAGATGGAGACAAAATGAATCCCAGAAATGAGATCCTCTGTACGCCAAAAAGACACTTTGATCCCTTCATATGCAGTGCATTCTCTCTCAAAATCTGGAACACAGTCCGAACATGTTTCACATGAGAGTCCCAGTCATTGGAAAAAATCAAGATTTCATCCAAATAAACAATCAGTAATTTATCCACAAAATCCCTGAAAATGTCATTCATGAAGGACTGGAAGACGGAAGGAGCATTAGTGAGCCCAAAGGGCATCACTAGGTACTCAAA
Source organism: Oophaga sylvatica (assembly GCA_033576555.1). Taxonomy (NCBI): domain Eukaryota; kingdom Metazoa; phylum Chordata; class Amphibia; order Anura; family Dendrobatidae; genus Oophaga; species Oophaga sylvatica. Next base: position 14,281,019 of record JARQOD010000001.1, on the reverse strand, counting down.
ATGCCCCTCTGGGGTATTAAACGCCGTCTTCCATTCATCCCCGTGCTTAATGGGAATAAGGTTATACGCCCCCCTGAGGTCAAGCTTGGTAAACCAAGTAGCACTTTTCACCCTGGAAAACAGGTCAGAAATCAAGGGTAACGGATATTGATATTTCACAGTGATATTGTTCAAGAGACGATAATCAATACACGACCTTAATGAACCATCCTTTTTGGCCACAAAGAAAAAACCGGCACCCAAGGGTGAAGTGGATGGTCTGATATGACCCTTCTCCAATGACTCCTTGATATAAGACCGCATAGCGTCATGTTCAGGTATAGACAAGTTAAAAAGGCGACCTTTAGGGAATTTACTACCAGGCACTAATTCAATAGCGCAGTCATAGCTCCTATGGGGGGGCAAGGATGCAGATTTACTTTCGCTAAACACATCAGAAAAATCAGTCAAAAAGTCAGGAACATCCTGAGCCTGGGGAGAGGCAGAAAAAACAGGAGTGTTGGCATTAACACATTGGCAGCCCCAACTGGTTACAGACACAGATTTCCAATCCAAAACAGGATTATGAGACTGTAACCAAGGGAAACCTAGTACAATAATGTCATGCAGATTATACAGCACCAAAAATTTGCAACTCTCCTGATGATCAGGTTCAACCCTCATTATCACCTGAGTAGAGAACTGGGGTTTATTCTCAGCCAAAGGGGTAGAATCAATCCCCAGTAGGGGAATAGACTTCCGTAGGGGTATCAAGGGAAACCCACAACGTTTAGCAAAATCAAAATCCATCAGGTTAATAGCTGCTCCCGAATCAACAAAAGCCTGAGCAGGAAATGTGGACAGGGAGCAAATCAGGGTAACAGTCAACAGAAATTTAGTCTGAACACTACCCAAGACAACTGAGCGTGCAAAACGTCTTCCCCGCTTAGGGCAGACTGAAATAGCATGAGAGGCATCACCACAGTAGAAACATAACCCATTGCGTTTTCGAAACTCATGACGCTGTGCCCAGAAGCCACTCTATCACACTGCATGGGTTCAGAAGCTGGCTCACAAGGCAACACTATTCCACGCATACCTCTACGCTCACGCAAACGTCTGTCAATTTGAATCGCTAATGACATAGAATCATTGAGACCAGAGGGAGCAGGGAAACCCACCATAATATCTTTTACATTCTCTGACAGACCCTTCCGAAAAAGGGCTGCCAAAGCATCATCATTCCATTTGGTCAGGACTGCCCACTTTCGGAATTTCTGACAGTACAACTCAGCGTCCTCAAGCCCCTGATTTAATGCCAACAAGGTTTTTTCAGCTTGATCAGTGACATTAGGTTCATCGTACAATAACCCCAGAGCCAGAAAAAATGCATCAACATCACTCAAAACAGGGTCCCCAGGTGTCAGAGAAAAAGCCCAATCCTGAGGATCGCCGCGCAGGAGAGAGATGACAATTTGAACCTGCTGTGCTGCATTCCCTGAGGACTTAGGTTTTAAGGCAAAAAACAACTTACAGTTATTTTTGAAATTCAGAAATTTAGCTCGATCCCCCAAAAACAAATCTGGCATGGGAATCCTAGGTTCCACAACTGGCAACCCTGCAAGATAGGTAGCAATACTCCGAACCTCAGTGGCAAGCTGATCCACACGGCCTGACAACTGTGCAAACTCCATTGAGAGAAAAAAAAAATCCTCCTCAGCACCCAGAGAAAAAGAGGGAAAAAAAGCAACAAAAGAAAAAAAAAAAAAATCTCTGACAACTCTGACAACGTTTTTTTTTCTTTCCACACTATTTTTCCCTTCTGTGAGTACCATATAGTTTTAGCTTGGCCGGTGATACTGTTATGATTTGGTAGCTGAGGAGAGCAGGCAAAAACGGCAATACACCAGAGAGGTTGGAATCTATTGGATTGCAGTACCCTGACTAACCACCACAACTAAAGGCAGCCGTGGAGCGTTCCTACATTGGTCCTAGACGCCTCGTCACAGCCTGAGAGATTAACTACACCTAAAGATAGAAAGAGGAAAGCTATCTGCCCCGGAGCAGATCCCCAAAGAACATAGGAAGTCCCCAAACATATAATGGCGGTTAGACAAGAGGAAATACAGACACAGACAGAAAATAGTATGAGCAAATGTTGGGGCCCAATCTGCCTAGACAGAAAAGGATAGAAAGGAAACTCACTCAATCCAAAAAAACACTAAAAAATGCCAACGCTACTAATTGCAAAAACACCTGAGATCACACGACCTCTACCACCTAAATCAGTTCTCTGGTGTAACAAAACTAAGCCGCAGCCACTGAAAAAACTGGAAAAGGCAAATGAACAAATAACAGTGGCTCCAGAGGAACTGAGAGGAGCCCAAGACCCCCGGAGGGGGGGGGAACCTGGCTAACCTCACAGAAATGCAGAGAAATAAGCAAATGGTAAGCACAAAAACAAAAAACAGAAAATATCTTATCTGAGAGCAGGAAAAGAGGCAAGACTCAGCAAGCTTCCAAGTGAACCAGGAACCACAGTTGAGACAAGAACAATTGATCACCGGCAACCATGATGGGAGGGAACCTCCCTTATATCCAGCCAGTCTGTGATTCCTGATTGCCAATCCTCATTGAATGGTTCAGTACTGTTTGTAACCACCAAAGGGAGCTTCTGCTCAGAATTCATTTCTAAAACATTCACAACAACTTACATTTCTAACCTTTCTATTAATCCAGTCCAAACATTTTTGAGATGTGTTGCTATCATCAATTTCTATCTGAGATAATTTATTCAAATAAAATGGAAAAATGCCCAATGTTCAACTTCTGTCCCGTGTCCTATATGCTGTAGTGAGTAAATTGTATTTATAAGAGTTTTTCAAATCATTGCATTCTTGTTTTGTTTATATTTTACATGACATTCCAACTTTTATGGAGTTGTATATATATATATATATATATATATATATACATATATATATATATATCACAGAGGTTATGTCAGTAAAATACATCCTGTGGATTTATTAACTACTTTTCACAGACATGGACTTCATTTTTCCATCAGCCTTTAGTAGGGTAGAACTGCCTGGTGTCCGTGTACAGTACTTAAGAGAGAGATGCTGTGACATTACTATGACAACTCTCATTAGCTGCCTGACCTAGGAGAGAGCTTTGAAAGTCCAATTCATGCCGCATTAACTAGTTATTAATGTCATAAAAACAACATGCCGTATGTGATTGTAAAGTTGTAGCAAACATCAAGCTAAGATTTACCTATTTGATTTAGATATATTTCACGGTGTACAATAATAAATTATATTGTGGTACCGTGTTAGCCAGAAAAATCGATGTGAATACTTCTCCGTCCAATTATGACAAGAGCATTCTTAAAGTGATACCTTTATTGGCTAACCAGAAAATTATATGTTCGCAAGCTTTCAGAGCGCAAAAGCTCCTTCTTCAGGCAAGATTACATTTGGAATAATAAGAAAGACACATTAGATGCTTACTATAGTAGGAAATTTGTTCAAGACCTGGGAGGTGTGATGCCTTCAAAAGGCATCACACCTCCCAGGTCTTGAACAAATTTCCTACTATAGTAAGCATCTAATGTGTCTTTCTTATTATTCCAAATGTAATCTTGCCTGAAGAAGGAGCTTTTGCGCTCTGAAAGCTTGCGAACATATAATTTTCTGGTTAGCCAATAAAGGTATCACTTTAAGAATGCTCTTGTCATAATTGGACGGAGAAGTATTCAGATATATTTCACAAAACCATATGAATTAGGGCAGTACAGATTTCCACCACTAGGTGACACTTTGAGTCTAGTATTCAGTGTTGGTTATGTATTTTATGAAGAGCATTCCAAATGGTCAATCTTGGTATTGCAAGTGTAAGGAATTAATGTTTGTTTTTGTTTTTTTAAATTGAAAAGGTTGTCTCATCAGAGACATTGTAACCACTATCAATGTAGTATTTGAGACAATCAACCCACAAACAGCTCCTTTTGCTGGAATATATGATAGTAAAAATGTGAATTGAAAATGCCAGAACAAGAGCCACTCATTCAAAAGTTGCTTTCCAGCTTCGCTCATGAATGGGTGTTCAAGTGGGCCCATGTATATTATATAATTATGGATTTTTTTCTGTGTTGATTATTACAGAGTATTCCAGGACTATGTTATTGATGACCTGACCTATTGACAGGATAGATCACCAATATCAGATCAGAATTCAGCAGGCTCAGTGGTGCACTGGGACACCACAGCTCCATATATTGTGCAGCGAATGATCTCAGATACAGCAGCTTAGCTATGAACTGAAGCTGAACTTCAGTACCTGAAGACGTCTACTACACAGTGTGTGGCGCTGAGATATTAGGCCAGATCTAGGAAGACTTCTGGTGGTCCCAAACTTCTTCCATTTAAGGATTATTGAGGCCACTGTGCTCTTAGGAACCTTGAGTATTGCAGAAATTCTTTTGTAACCTTGGCAAGATGTGTGTTAGAACCCTCTTGTTAGATTTTGTTTCAGTTTGCTGGTCACATGACCTTTTTTCCCTATTTAGTCTGGCTCCGCCCTTCTGGCTTTGCTGGACTTCATTGTATTATCTACTCTTAAGCTAGCCGGGTGCTTAGGTGCCTTACTCTGTCAGTTTTGCTTAATCTTAGGATCTCGTAGTAATTTGTTTTCTGTTTAATTTTCCCTGCTACAATTTCTGTTAGGAGGTGTCCACCTTTTCTCCCAGTCCCTAGATCTTGTAGGGATTCCTCCCTCGCAACTATAGGTCTTCATTCAGACTAGCTGAGGACTTTAGTGGGTCTGGTCGCAGGATCAGGTTCCCCGTTATATCGTAGGGATCAAGCTCAGTTTTATTGTAGGGACAGAGTTCCCATCTTTCCTTAGTGCTTGTAGCAGTTCATAACAGTAAGTCCAGCCAAGAAATAAAAAAAAAAGAAAAAAATCTCTAAGGAAAGATTTTCTGTTTTCATCATGGTGTCGGTTCGGGATTTGGCTGAACGCCTGCAGGGTCTCTCTCTGGAGCTGGCTGAAATCCAGCAACACGTGAGTAGTTGTTCTGGAGCACATTTCGTGGAGCCAAAGGTACGTTTGCCTGATTTATTTTTTGGTGAACAACAAGATTTTTTTTCTTTTAAAAATGCTTGCTTGTTGTATTTTCGTTTGAGACCCAGATCCTCTGGTGATGAATCACAGCGCATAGGGTTTATAATGTCACTTTTGCGCAAAGAACCTCAGGACTGGGCCTTTTCTCTGCAGCCTAGTGATCCATGCTTTGGATCAGTGGATGTTTTTTTTTCTGCTTTGGAGTTGTTGTATGACGATCCGGATCGTGTTTCATCAGCTGAGACAGAGTTGAGACGTTTGAGACAGGGATCGGGTAATGTGGAAAAATATTGTACTCACTTCCGTAGGTGGTCCACCCAGGTGGGCTGGAACGATTCAGCTTTGAAAAGTTTATTTCTTGCAGGATTAAGTGAAAGGGTTAAAGATTTGCTGATTGCTTATCCTATACCTGGTAACTTGCAAGATGCTATGCAATTGGCCATACGGGTGGATACGAGACTGCGTGCAAGGGTTAATGAGAGTAAGTCTGCTTTGTCAGCTCCAGGTTTGGAGAAGGAATGTACTGAGATTGCAGAGCCGATGGAAATTGGAGCAATGGCACCTCACTCTCGGGAAAAAGAACGCAGATTTGCTCAAGGTTTGTGTTACTACTGTGGTAAATCTGAGCATTTCATTAAGAACTGTGCGCTTCGAATGAATAAAGAGAAAAAAAAAAAAGAGGTCAGTGTCGCCCGCATAGCTTGTTAAAACAATAAAGGTGTCTTTCTTTCTGCTACCACTGCTGGTGAGGAGGAATTAATGGAGTTTCGGGTATTTGTGGATTGTGGTTCAACTCTCAATGTGATTGATGGGAAATTTTTGGAAAAACTAAAATTAAAACCCAAACTTCTGTCTTCTCCTATTAATGTGGTGTCTGTGGATGGCTCTCCCTTGAAAAATGTTACTCATCATATCTGTGAATTTCCTCTTATCTATTAATGGTGTTCATCAAGAGAATTTGGATTTGGTAGTTTTGAATAATTTGCCCTCACCGGTGATTTTGGGGTTACCCTGGTTAAAATTGCACAATCCGGTACTGGATTGGTCTACCAATGAAATTAAGTCCTGGAGTCCTAAGTGTTATGACAAGTGTTGTAACGGGCGTATTGCTGCTGTAGTTAAGGGGAGTTACCTGTACCTATTCAGGATTTTTGGAAAGTTTTTTCTGATAAAGAATCGCAGGTATTGCCTCCTCATAGAGAATATGATTGTGCAATTGAATTTGTCCCTGGAGCGACTCTTCCTAAAATTCGTTTATTTAATTTGACTATTCCTGAGAGAAAGGCTTTGGAGGAATACATACAGACAAGCTTGGCCGCCGGTCACATTAGGCCTTCCAAATCTCCTGTGGCGGTTGGATTTTTTTTTGTTAAAAAAAAGGACGGCGGTTTACGGCCTTGTCTAGACTTTCGTGAGATTAATAAGATTACTGTACGCAATCCTTACCCACTGCCATTGATTCCTGATTTGTTTAATCAGTTAGTGGGGGCCAAGTGGTTCTCGAAAATTGATCTTCGAGGGGCATACAATTTGTTGCGCATGAAGGAGGGGGATGAATGGAAGACTGCGTTTAACACTCCACTGGGTCATTTTGAGAATCTGGTCATGCCTTTTGGACTTTCCAGTGCTCCGGCATTTTTTCAGAATCTTATTAATGACATCCTTAGACCTTTGATTGGCAGAAGTGTGGTTGTGTATTTGGATGACATTTTGATTTATTCACCGGATTTGGAGTCTCATTGGAGGAGTGTGCGTGAAGTATTACAGTTACTGAGTGATAATTCACTTTTTGCCAAACTAGAAAAATGTGAGTTCGCTGTACAGAGACTTAGTTTTTTGGGCTACATTGTCTCCAGTGAAGGTTTTGAGATGGACCCTGTGAAAGTGCAAGCTGTGCAGGATTGGCCTAGACCTATTGGTGTGAAATCAATACAGAGGTTTTTGGGGTTCGCCAATTATTATAGAAAATTCATAAAAAAATTTTCTGTGATTGCCAAACCTCTGACCGATCTCACCAGGAAAGGTGCTGATGCGGTTCAGTGGACTACTGAGGCCATTGAGGCTTTTGTGTTGCTAAAGGAGAGGTTCAGCTCTGCTCCCATCCTTACGCAGCCTGATGTGACTAAACCATTTTTGGTTGAGGTTGATGCTTCTTCTGTGGGGGTCGGCGCGGTGTTGTCTCAGGAAAAGACGGATGGAGTACATCCCTGTGCTTTTTTTTCAAAGAAATTTTCTGAGTCTGAACTAAATTATGATATCGGTAATCGGGAATTGTTGGCAATTAAACTCGCATTTGAACACTGGCGTCATTTTTTGGAGGGAGCGGAATTTCCCGTTCAAGTCTTCACCGATCATAAAAATCTGATCTACCTTGATGCTGCCAAATGCTTGAATGCCCGTCAGGCTAGGTGGGCACTGTTTTTCTCACGCTTTAATTTTACCGTTACTTACATCCCAGGTACTAAAAATGTTAAAGCTGATGCTTTGTCTCGCAGCTTTTCTCCTATGGTGGGTACTGAGGAGGAGGAGGAAAACATCTTGCAAGAGGGGGTTGTTATTGCTGTTTTGGACTCCGTGTTGGAAGATGAGATTCTTAAAGCACAGGAGAATGCCCCATCTAACACGCCGCATGGGAGGTTGTTTGTGCCTGAGGAGAGATTTGTTTGATGAATGTCATGAGTCTCGGTTGGCAGGTCATCCTGGAATCTCTGAGACCAAGAGACTTGTGGGTCGCAGTTTTTGGTGGCCTGGATGGCAGAAGGAAGTCATTAAGTGGGTGCGTCAATGCACTGTGTGTGCTAGATCTAAGTCTTCTCATACTCCTGCTGCAGGGTTGCTTTGCCCTCTGGAGATCCCTAGTGCACCTTAGACACATTTGGCTATGGACTTTATTACTGACCTTCCCCCCTCTGAGGGTTTCACTGTCATCTGGGTGGTCGTGGACCGTTTTAGCAAGATGTGTCACTTGGTTCCTTTCATCAAATTGCCCTGCGCTAAGACTCTTGCTAAGGCCTTTGTCAAGGAAATAGTCAGACTACATGGTGTTCCTACTGACATTGTTTCTGATAGGGGACCTCAGTTTGTGGCTCGTTTTTGGCGCGCCTTTTGTGACAGGTTGGGAGTTCATTTGTCGTTTTCATCCGGATATCATCCTGAGTCTAATGGTCAGACAGAAAGGAAAAACCAGGATGTTGAGCAGTTCTTGCGTTGTTTTGTGACTGATAATCAAGAGGGGTGGTCTGAGTTTCTGCCACTTGCTGAGTTTGCTCTTAACAATCATACATCCGCTTCTGCTGGTTGTTCGCCTTTTTTTTGTTGTACTGGGAGACATCCGTCTTTTGGGTCATTTTCCAAGTTGGGATCGGCTGTACCTGAAGAGGAGAATTTTTCTGGTGTGTTGGAGAGAGTTTGGACTGATGTGCGTGGTAATCTTCAGGAGGCTAACAAAAGATCCAAAGTGTATTTTGATAGAAAACGACAAGAGGTTTTGTTTGCTATTGGTGACATGGTCTTGTTGTCCTCTAAGAATCTGCGCTTGAGGATTCCGTCTAAGAAATTGGGTCCCAAGTTTGTAGGGCCCTTTAAGGTGCTTCAGGTTATTAACCAATCTGCTGTTAAGTTGGAGCTTCCTACCTCCTGAAAGATTAATCCGGTGTTTCATGTTTCTCTCTTGAAAAAAGCTGAGGTCTCAGATGGAGACATCTCGGCCACTGTTCCCCTGGTGGTGGAGGACGGGCAATATGAGATTTCCCGCATCCTAAATTCTAGACGGTATAGAGGGAGTTTGCAGTACCTCGTCGCTTGGAAGGGTTATGGACCCGAGTATAACTCATGGGTGAGGGCGGATGATGTTTCTGCGTCTAGACTTGTCAGAGCGTTTCACAAGAGGTTTCCGGATAAGCCTAAGTCCTAGGGGATCCGGAGGATCCTCTTAGAAGGGAGGGTACTGTTAGAACTCTCTTGTTAGATTTTGTTTCAGTTTGCTGGTCACATGACCTTTTTTCCCTATTTAGTCTGGCTCCGCCCTTCTGGCTTTGCTGGACTTCATTGTATTATCTACTCTTAAGCTAGCCGGGTGCTTAGGTGCCTTACTCTGTCAGTTTTGCTTAATCTTAGGATCTCGTAGTAATTTGTTTTCTGTTTAATTTTCCCTGCTACAATTTCTGTTAGGAGGTGTCCACCTTTTCTCCCAGTCCCTAGATCTTGTAGGGATTCCTCCCTCACAACTATAGGTCTTCGTTCAGACTAGCTGAGGACTTTAGTGGGTCTGGTCGCAGGATCAGGTTCCCCGTTATATCGTAGGGATCAAGCTCAGTTTTATTGTAGGGACAGAGTTCCCATCTTTCCTTAGTGCTTGTAGCAGTTCATAACAGTGTGTGCCTTGCCACAATTCTGTCTCTGAGCTCCTTGGCCAGTTTCTTTGACCTCATGATTCTCATTTGGTGTGATACGCACTGTGAGCTGTGAAGTCTTATATAGACAGGTGTGTGCCTTTACAAATCAAGTCATATCAGTTTAATTACACACAGCTGGACTCCAATGAAGGAGTAGAACCATCTGATGGAGGATCACAAGGAGATGGACAGCATGTGACTTAAATATGAGTGTCTGAGCAAAGGGTCTGAATACTTATGACCATGTGATATTTCAGTGTTTCTTTTTTTAATAAATTTGCAAAAATTTCTACATTTCTTGGTTTTTATCTGTCAAGATGGGAGCAGAGTGTACATTAATGAGAAAGAAATTAACTTTTTTGCATTTACCAAATGGCTGCAATGAAGCAAAGAGTGAAAAATTTAAAGGGGTCTGAATACTTTCCGAACCCACTGTATACCAACTAGATTTCAATTTCTGTCACACAGAAAGCATAAATATGTCCAGCCCTTTCTGCTCACTTCCAGAAGACTTTTCCTTCTGCTTTCCAAAAAGTTAAGAGATAAGTGCAACTAAGCAAAACGTTAAAATTTTTTCGGACAAATGTCCCAAGTGCCAGAATTTGCAGCTAGAAATGAACGAATCAAATTTAATTTGAACAGATTTGGTTAAATCGACTTAACTCAGTTCAAATAAATGAGTTCCAAATCTTAAGAGTCCCAATTTACGTTAATTCTCTGGACCACGGTTGGTCAACCCTCCATACGTTCCTGGACTGTCCTTAGAAACAGAGCACTTATTTTCCCTGTCCATAAAAAAAAAATTGTTGTGTCTGTGATTTTTTGAAATCTTAAGAACCTCATACAGATTATTATGACTGTAATTATCACCCATTTACAGTTCACAGTGAATTCAGATGTCCTTGCATCAGAATTATGGACTGTAGACATGGATAACTTCAAATATCAATGGTTCTGTTATGGTTGTGTTTTTCATGCATGTTGTCAGATAAAAAAAAAATTGACTGTCTTTGATTTTTTCAAAAAAATGCTGTTTCAAAACAGAAGTAAAAAATTAAGTTGGTATCTCTGCTCTGGACCCCAATACTAATATACAAAGGGGAGGAAATGGGTTACAGAAACTATAAAATCCATCATTGTCACCCATCCTAGACTTTCATGTGTCTGCAGTCACTGCCAAAGCTCCATGAGTTTTCTGGAGCTTCTTCTCTAGCGCAGAGGCTAGAGATTGCCCTTACACGTTCACGTTGGGGGTGGGAAGACACTTATCATGACAATTCCCTAAAGTCCATTCCACCATGTGAGATCGATCACATGTCTCAGTGCTAGTCACTTGAAAAGCAGTACAAATCATGGCTTGCGGCGTTTCCCCTACAACACAGCATAAGGAATTGTCCTCAGAAGAACTGAAGACCGGGGCAGAGGATCGGTAGACATGCAGTATTGGAGACATTGTTAGAAATCATATTATTTTAACTCCTTTCCTGTCTGCCAGAGAAAACAGAAAAAAGTTGGCCAGCCTTTAGTAATTTTACTGGATAAATGAAAATCAAATTCTGATAAATTTCAAATTTTGGGAAATTCGAAACAAATTTTTTTCACTCCCCACTGATTTTCTCATTTCTATTAACGATTTTATTTTAATCCACAAAACTTTTCAGAATACAATTTATCCGCCGTCTTACATAAGTCTGTGAATGACACAATGCTACATCGGCGCATTCATCCCTGCTACATTGCTCCCGTAGGGTTCCACATCCTCTTGGAAACATATCATATTCCTTGAAGGGTTTCTCTATGATACGTCACTTGCATATTACCATCCGCTCTCTTTCCTGTATCCTGACAGTACCAGTATTAAACACACGTCAGCTCGGTGGTGCCAGTGTTTAGACTGTCTATTAGTGAACTGTGACATGAATGTAATGAGAGATTCCGCAGGACTTGGCTTCCTCGGTAAACCAGTTACCGCAGTACCGATGCCTTTTTACCCAGGAGAGTACCTTATTTCAAGAAATACTTGAAGTGATTACTGACAGCAAAGGTCAAACACATGAGGCCGGGAGTGCAGACTGTTAGTTTAACAGCGCTGATTGGCTCACCGGTAGAGAAAAACCCAGGGGCCATCTTAGGGGGAAGTAAAAATCAGTAGGCAGGAGAAGAGTGATTTTTGCTCTGATGCGGAATAAAAGGACGATTTTAGGAAGATCAAAACGACAGCATTAAAATTCCCCACCGAGGAAAGAAGGAGAACGTAACCCTTCAGGCTCTGAAGGAGAACTACAGCTGCAGTGTGTGCTATTCAATCGTAGAAAAATTGCAGCTTCTCCGGACTCTCAGAACTCAGCTCCTAAACTGTTTTGATAAATATTCTTCCTTTTAGGCCCTATACAAAAAGAACTAAGACTGTTTACTACAAATGTTTAAAAACTGAGCTCTGATTGGATGTTAAGGTCAACAAAAAATGTTTTTTTCATTTAGACAATTTTAGCTTAAATGCTGATTTTTTTTTTCCTTGTACTTTTTTCATTGCTTTTTACATTTCAAGCAAAGTGGATATGATTTCATAATAATTACCTATTCCTATTGTGTGTTTTTTGGGTGCATTTTCTCCATGTAGACTTTAATGAATGAGCCTGACAAAAAAAAATGTAAAAAATGCAATTGCTTTTAAAAGGAATTTGTCATCAGGATTTGACTACTTTCTCTGAGAGCAGCATAATGTAGGAAAAGTGACCCTGATTCCAACGATGTATCACTTATTTTACTGGGTGCAGCAGTTGTGACACACTCAGAATTCTTAGATGCAGCAGAGCTGAGAAAGCTAACTCCGCCTACTCCACATCTCTCTATGTATACTGTCTATTGACAGTGAGCTACTTATCACAGGAGAGTTGTGGTCGGACTCTGTAGTCCCGAGAATGATAATATCTTGGTGATAAATTTCATTGTATGGAAACACCCTATTAAGTGACAAATCCATTAATTCTGTGTCTCAGCTGCGGCATGCTACATTTCTGCAAAAAATGAAAAGCATAAAAAATGTTGTGTAAAATTTGAACCACAATGAAGAAGAGGTAACAAAAATTTCAATAATAAGAGCAGATTTCCAATGCAAATTTTGGTGTGGATACCTGCAAAAAAAAAAAAAAGCGGTGGAAAAATTGCTGCTTTTTTGCACGTGGGAGACATTTATGATTAATTTGCACCATACTAGTTTCCCATCTGGCATGATATCCATAATTGCATGACTACATGCTTGCCAAACTACTCCTTACTTGCTGGAACTGTCCTAATTTTTATTAAACAACCCTGGCAAATTCTCAGTGTCTCTGTCTGAATTGGGCACAAATTGGCATTTCTGGGCTGGATTGGGCACTACATTCGTAAAGGCATAATGAACTCAAATGTTAGTCTAGGAAGTCTAGTGATTACTAGAAGGGACACACCCTGTAGAAGACATTACAAGAGGTAATTAGCAGGGATATCTGCATATTTCCGAATGATATACAGATATCCAAGATATATACCGATACTACACTAGTTTTCTATTGGTCATTTGATTTTTTACCTTTTCTCAATTCATAAGTCAAACACATTTTGTTATGTTGTCCTAGTCCATACCTGTGAACAGTCTCAATTTTACCAGTTCTACAGACTTGATCTTAAAATGAAAGGGTTGTTGAAAAATCCCCCCCAATCTGAATGCTTTAGGCTATTCCTGGGGGGAGGGACTTAAAGGGATTGTCCGATATTTATAATGCCCATTATAAATATCTCTCTTTAAGTTTTCACTACTTTTGTAATTTGTTTTATTTTAAAATAGCCTACTAATCCCTATATCTGTGTTTTTTTTTTATTTCTTTGACATTTCGTTTGAGGGCAGTCCCATATGGGCTGTCACAGGAGGATTACCCTGCAGTCACATCTTTGCAGCTTTTATCACCCTCCTGAAACAGGACGTCATCTTGGGATGGTGCTGTAGTCTCTTACCTAAGCTTCTGTCACCACTTTCCCCTGATGTCTTCCTGTTTCAGTAGATGTGATGGAGTAGTAACCACAGCTTCTGTGCCTGCCACTCCACATCTTCAGTTACCACCACAGTCAATCCTTCTGTCCCACATCATCATCAGGGATCGGAGATAGAAGCAGTGTGAGTGAGAGCAGCATTATTGATAAAAGCTGCAAGAGGTGACTGCAGGGATATCCTCATGCAATGTCCTTCTTGAGACTGCCTTCAAGTGAAAAGTCACAGGAAGAAAAGAAAAATAGCACATACAGGGATTGGCAGGATAAGGAGAATGGTAAGGTATTTTATCACAAAGCAAATTTCAAAGATGCTTAGGGCTTAAAGATTTATATTCATAAAGTGCATTAAAGAAATTGGGCAACCCCTTTAAATGTTACATTTTTTTGTTGAACAGGACTTATTTTTTTAATGTGGAAAAACTTGGGTATTTTTTAGGGCAATGCACCTCAATTGCATAAATCTATGGGAAACTTTTTATATTGGGGAGTTTTTGCAAATTTCTTCTTGTACCATGACATTTTGGGGAGGCAAAGATCAAGAAGTATGGGGTGAGGGGACAGGGAATAGGCATTAAATTGGGTGTTTTACTAAAAAGATGCCTGATCGTAGACAGAAACTTTAGGTTGCGCACTAGGAATATGTCATATGTTACTCTCTTTTGGACCGAAAAATTGTCAATTGTGACTTCGAATCTGCACAAAATTGGGGAACTTATCTTGTTGTACAAGGGAGAGCTAAAATCCTTCTTTTCACACTGCAGATTGCGCCTCCAGGAGTCTTAAGCAGTGAGGAGTCCTAAGCAGTGAGGAGTCCTAAGCAGTGAAGAGTCCTAGGAAGTGAGGAGTTCTAAGCAGTGAAGAGTCCTAGGAAGTGAGGAGTTCTAGGCAGTGAGGAGTCCTAGGCAGTGAGGAGTCCTAGGCAGTGAGGAGTCCTCAGCAGTGATAAGTCCTATGCAGTGAGGTGTCCTAAGCAGGGAGGAGTCCTAAGCAGTGAGGTGTCCTAAGCAGGGAGGAGTCCTAGAAAATGAGGAGTTCTAGGCAGTGAGGAGTCCTAGGAAGTGAGGTGTTCTAGGCAGTGAGGAGTCCTAGGCAGTGTCGAGTCCTCAGCAATGATGAGTCCTATGTAGTATGGAGTCCTAAGCAGTGAGGAGTCCTATGCAGTGAGGAGTTCTAGGCAGTGAGGAGTCCTAGGCAGTGAGGAGTCCTAGGCAATGAGGAGTCCTAAGCAGTGAGGAGTCCTAGGCAATGAGGAGTCCTAAGCAGTGAGGAGTCCTATGCATGAGGAGTCCTAGGAAGTTAGGAGTTCTAGGCAGTGAGGAGTCCTAGGCAGTGAGGAGTCCTATGCAGTATGGAGTCCTAAGCAGTGAGGAGTCCCAGGCAGTGAGAAGTCCTAGGCAGTGAGGAGTCCTAAGCAGTGAGGAGTCCTAGGCAGTGAGGAGTCCTAGGCAGTGAGGAGTCCTAAGCAGTGAGGAGTCCTAGGCAGTGAGGAGTCCTAGACAGTGAGGAGTCCTAGGCAGTGAGGAGTCCTAGGCAGTGAGGAGTCCATTCCAGTGGTCAGATGCAGAATTTTAGCTAATCAAGTGCCAAATAAAGTATTTCATGAAGGGACCTAGAGTCTCATTTAGCTTTATTTTGAATTACATTTTTATTCAATGTAAAAGAAACATCAATACAAAAATAAATCTACATATATTATGGCCATGCACAAGTTTATTCTTAGTAATGCAAGCAATGCTGCATAGGAACTACGGTCTCATAATATCCACTTTAGCTTCGCAATCATGCAGTGAAAATCTATCGATTCTCCTTTTTTAACCGAGAAAAGAAAAAAAAAGAAAGAAATAGCAGTGTGACAGACTTCCTGAGTCACTTAATTAAAATCCTTTTAATAAAATGTCTGTCAATCACATTATTGCATTACACAGGCATGACCTGGAGAAGTCAGAGCGAGCACAGATTAATAGACAGCATTTATAATCATATACAGGGGACCTGCAGTTACTGATCTACTGGGAGACTCCGCGTATTATAACAAAGGCTTAATAACTGTTAGGAACTGCGGCTACAGAGGAAATGGTAATAGGACGAGGAAGGAGGATTGGAGTTTTCTTAATCCTTTCGGCTAACGAATCCCATAAATTGCAGGCTCTCCATCCAGGGCTAGATTAGGTTTTGTGGAGATGCCTGGATGTAATATTTTATAATGGCCCTCTCCACTTTTCTTATAGTAAAAATAACAGTGAATAACTTAGAAAATTTAGCCATTGTCATTGTCAAAATATTGTTCTATGCAACAACCAAATAATACTGCCAGGGAGTTCCAAAAATCTGCAAACAGAGGAGGAAAACATCTAAGGCAACATCAGGCTCCCTGCACCAGAAATCTGAATATTTGTCCATTGTTCTCCAGATCATCAGTATAATATTGTCCCTAAATCAACTGACCAACAATGGTGACACTAGGAGACAAGTATGGGAGGAAACCTTTGCATTTTACTTACTGATGTGCCCATACTTACCTATATCCTAAAATTTCACTGAAAAAGTTCTCCGGCACTGCTCACTTCTTCATCGGCATCTATGTTTCGGTTAGACTAAATCCTACCAGGATGTACGCGTTAATGTATTGGGTAGACTAAATTCTACCAGGATGTACGTGTTAATGTATCGGGTAGACTAAATCCTACCAGGATGTACGCATTAATGTATTGGGTAGACTAAATTCTACCAGGATGTACGTGTTAATGTATCGGGTAGACTAAATCCTACCAGGATGTACGCGTTAACGTATTGGGTAGACTAAATCCTACCAGGATGTACGCGTTACACCTACCAACACAAATTACCAAGCACAGTTACAGAACCTGGGTCCATCAGCCATGGTGAATAGTATTCCATGCATCACAACGATGATGTCATGCTGAGTCTACAAAACAGAAGACATGCTGGAAATCCAGGCAGAAAAGAGAAGGTTGGTAGTGTCCTATAAAGACGGCCACAGACTACAGATGTGGTTTCTAGACCAGGGTACTTCTGAATCTTTTTGATCATCTCTGCGTGATGGCCATGTACATTTTCGGGCAGGCATTTGCCAGCACAATATCATCTGTGTGGCTCACCTCTCAATTCAGAAGTAAGAAACGTCACATTTTCCCACCATGTCCATGTAGCATGGCCAACTTTCCTTTTAACTTTGATCTTGTGAGCTCTTATGTTAATTGTAGCTATGTGGACATTCGTTGGCTTTATACCTTTCTTTGTCTTTTTTTGTTGTTTGCACAAGGCAATAATATCTTCTACTTTTTAAACCAGTTTCTTGACAACCCAAGAATATTGTTGACCTGGAGACCACTGCCCTTGATGAATGGGCAAGGCTCTATCATGAACTCTACCAGAAGGTTTTCTGGGACTTTTTTTTACGGGGAAAAGCATATATCAGCAGGTACTCGCTAACTACTTCTTATTGTTGCAGTTAAGTATTCTCCGTCTTACGTTTGACTCTATTTTATATTTGAGAGCTATTGAAGCAGTACCAAAGTCAAAGAATTCTTTTCAGCCTTCACGATTCTGTTATGATGGGACAAAAAAAGTCAATATCATATCAACATGGTGAAACAACCCTAATCACATTGTGATTGATTGGAAAGAACTTTATTAAATCTTTCCAGCTGAGCTTCAATATGTTTTCCAGAATGACAGGAAGGGTGATGAGAGAAGGGTGATCTCCAGCCCGAGCCTGTGGTTTTAAACGCTGACAAATGGTACAACTTTTATTGTAGAGTCGAAAAACTCAATTCCTTATATCAGTGAGGGCAAAACAACGGGTGGCATTACAAGTAGGCCTCAGAAACATCTCATTCTGTGGTTCCTTGTCTTTCAAAATAAAACAAAAAATATATTTCCAAAATTGTTTTCGGGGACCTAGAATGCCTGGAGACAATTTTTGCCCCCTAGTATTCTCTTGAATTGCTCACTTCTGACCACGGGTCATGTGCTTGTGCCATCTACTGATCTCTTCAAAGGTGAGTGCATGCCAATGACCTTTGCCATTAGCCAATGTCAAAGTGATCGAGCCTTTACGTGGATCATTTTGCCACAGCCTGGACAATAAAGTGCAATAAAGTCATTTTAGCTCATAGAGTTTTGTTCCTGTTCCAACTCACTTTATTTTCAAGTGTGTAACTACAATATATTGGGTGATGGAGATGCAGTAGCACCTGGACTCTGGAGCCTAAAGTGGCACAAAGGTTCCTTTGGTTAATATATGAGAAGACAAATCAAATTAAAGACTCGTGATATTTAGGAACCTAGACTTTTTTTGCCGCCCGATCTCTCCACGGCAGAAAATCTGAAGCCAAAACACAAGTTCTGCTGCCTTTTTTGCTACTTTTTTTGCTACATATTTGCTCCTTTTTTGTTTTGCTGAGTTTTTCAGGAAACCAAACTTCAAGTGTGAAAACATAAAACAGGACGGTACCTCCAGGGTCATTGTGTCCAACCCCTTGCTCAATGCAGGATTCACTAAACCATCCCAGACAAATATCGGTCCAGCCTCTGTTTGAAGACTTCCAATGAAGGAGAACTCACCACCTCTCTGTTCCACTCATTGTTCACCCTCACTGTCAAAATTTTTTTCCAATATCTAATCTCTACCTTCTCCCTTTCAGTTTCATTCCATTGCTTCTCGTGTTTCCATGTGCAAATGAGAATAATGATGATCCCTCTACACTGTGACAGCCCTTCAGATATTTGTAGACAGCTATTAAGTCTCCTCTTAGCCTTCTTTTTTGCAAGCTATGACCCTGATGACCCTCAAGGTCTCTTCCACATCTAACATTCTATGATTCTAAGTACAACCTATGGGTCCTTGCAGTCCAGTAGCTCACAATGCATAATTCTACCTGCTTTCGAGGTAGACATGGCCTCCCTTTACCTCCTAGGCTGCGGAAGTTGCACCGATGGTGTGTCCGCCCCGGTCACCAGGTTCTCCTACCTCGAATTTAGGACCATGATGTATTCAGTCAGTAACATCTTCCATTCTTTGTGTTTTCTCCGATGTCTCCGCAGCATTGGAATCGCTACATATAATCCGGCCGGCGTCAGCATCAGCAACAGAGCAAGTATCAAGCATTTCAATATTTATAGAGACATCGAAAAGCTTTATGCATGTGAGCCCATGTCTGCTATTAAAAATACTTGGTCAAGCGTCTTGTATTATGTCATTATAGAATGGAAATAGAAAGCTTTCAGGAGCAGGTAGGTGGCAACAGAGCGTCACACGGAAGCTGCGGAATTCAGACCTTATTCTGTGCTGCCATTATCATTCTAGACCACAAGGTGCCCGGATAACCATCAGGCCATAGCTGGATGTGAAGGGTTTTCTACAAAGAGTCGTCACAGAGAAAAATAAACATAGAGTCGTGCCTTAAATGCAGAAAAAGATTCTGCAGAACATAGATCATCGGAAGGAAAAAGGTGAAATACACTGTACGGGAAATGACTGAAGGCCGGCTGGAAATGATGCATTTATACTGTAACACTAATGCTATTAGCATTGTGTATAGCCATAAGATAAAATCACAGATTCATTAAAACAGCCAAGATAAGAAAAAAATGAGTCTGTTATTTTCCAGAAATATCAGAATATGTATATAGACTATATACAGTTAACTTAAAAGGAATCTGTCAGCAGGTCTTAATCAGAGAGCAGATTAATGCACGGGGAGAGATTCTGATTCTATGAATGTGTCATTTATTATTCTGTAATGTCAATACAATCAGTGCTTTATCAGAAGGAGATATCACTAGAGGACAAGACGTCACGTGCAGGCCAGTCAGGCTAATTTGTGTAATCCCACCCCCACCACTGATTGGCAGCTTGTAGTATACACAGCTGCCAATCAGGGGTGTGGGCTGGATTATACTCAGCTCAGCATTCTGATCACTGCTACATTTACAGAAGAAAAGTGCACCAAGCTTTCAGGTAAGTGATATATCAGGCTGGAATCAGGATATCTGCACCTACATCACATTGAGGACCCAAAAAAGCCCATATCTCGGGAACTGTAAGCTGAATTTTAAAAAAAATGATAAATGAATACTCAGAGGAGTTGCTGGTAAAAAACAGGACCAAAATTAGCCATTTCTGACCCACTGTCAGGTCCTCTATAAATGAGCATTGGTTGCAATACCAAAATAAGAATTTTGGATATCAACTTTAAAACAGGAATTCGATTACTAATAGAGATAAGCATGTCAGCCAAAATTCAAACTCAATCAAATTCAGCCAAACAATTTGATTTACATTTTTTACTGTAAGAGCAATAAGAATATGGATTCTTTACTGTAAGAGCAATGAGACTATGTATTCTTTACTGTAAGAGCAGTGAGACTATGGATTCTTTACTGTAAGAGCAGTGAGACTATGGATTCTTAACTGTAAGAGCAGTGAGACTATGGATTCTTTACTGTAAGAGCAGTGAGACTATGGATTATTTACTGCAAGAACAGTGAGACTATGTATTATTTACTGTAAAAGCAGTGACACTATGTATTCTTTACTGTAAGAGCAGTGAGACTACAGACTATTTACTGTAAGAGCAGTGAAACTATGTATTATTTACTGTAAAAGCAGTGACACTATGTATTCTTTACTGTAAGAGCAGTGAGACTATGTATTCTTTACTGGAGAGCAGTGAAACTATGGATTCTTTACTGTAAGAGCAATGAGACTATGGATTCTTTACTGTAGAAGCAGTGAGTGTATGAATTCTTTACTGTGAGAGCAGTGATAACATGGAGCCTATACTGTAAGAGCATTAAGACAATAGATTCTTCATTGTACTGTAAGAACAGTGATAGTATGGATTCTTTACTGTAAGAGCAGTGGTAGTATGTATTCTTTACTGTACAAGCAGTGAGATTATGGATTATTTACTGTAAGAACAGTTATTGTATGGATTTGTATGGATTCTTTACTGTAAGAGCAGTGATAGTATGGATTATTTCCTGTAAGAACAGTGAGACTATTAATTATTTAATGTAAGAGCAGTGGTAGTATGGATTCTTTACTGTAAGAGCAGTGAGACAATAGATTCTTTACTGTAAGAACAGGGAGAAAATGGATTCTTTACTGTATGAACAGTGAGACTATGGATTCTTTACTGTAAGAGCAGTGGTCATATGGATTCTTTACTGTAAGAACAGTTATTGTATGATTCTCTACTGTAAGAGCAGTGGTCATATGGATTATTTACTGTAAGCGCACTGAGAATATGGATTCTTTGCTGTAAGAGCAGGGATAGTATGGATTATTTACTGTAAGCGCACTGAGAATATGGATTCTTTACTGTAAGAGCAGTGATAGTATGGATTATTTACTGAAAGAGCAGTGAAACTATGAATTATTTATGGATTATTTACACTATGAGTAGTGAGATTATGGAACTCTCTTCCACATGATGTTGTAATGGTTGATTCACTACAAAAGTACAAGAAGCAATTCTAATGAACTTGCTCTACAGCACCATGATCAGAATGCTTTGACTTTCACTTTTCCATCAGGACACAAGGATGGCTTTTGCTTTCATTTCATGGAAATAATCACATACTATATAATCTGATAGCAGAGAGACCACGCTCCCTCTGCTTGTATTCTATTTGGCGGATTTCTCTCTCTGTACATTTTTTTAAATATGTTCTTATTTCTGAATCAATAAAGTAATCTTGTTTTATTAACCTTTCTGGTGAGCGGGATTTACTCCATTTATGTTTTTGTGTATTTTAATTGGGAGTACATCACCCTTCCACCTCGTTTTACCAGCAGGGGAACTCTTCATCAGGTTCTGTTCCCAGCTCGGTTATGTACATGGAGGCCTTGATGCCTTTCTGGAACACTATAATATCATAGGTCATGGGCAGTAGATTCTGAGATGGGACGTTCATCCAGGGAACTAGTCTCATTGCCACATGTGGAATCGGGAAATAATTTTTCCCCTTTTATGGGGCAATTCGCATCTACCCCATTGAATTTTTGACCTTCCTCTGGATCAACGTGTTACTCGATGGACTTATGCCTACCTTCAACCTTAAAAACTAGGTATAAATGCAGCGCAATATTAATCAGGTGGAAAGGGGTTGGACAAATCTTCTCACTTCTCTCTGGTCTCCCCATAGCTTTCCTGATGATGCCATTCTTCCAATCCTTTCTCATATCTTCTACTTACTGTCTTCTTTCTGTAGCTCAGGCAGTGACGGTCTTCACTAAGGTTTGGGCCGGCGATGCATGTCATTGGTGTTAATAGGGTTAGTGAAGAACATCAGAGCCAAAGGCCATGAGAGTAGTACCTAGAAGACTGAGGAGCTGACTGAGGACTGTCATCAGAAGAGGTGAAAGTAAGATTTTTTTAACCTCCTTCCCAGGTCTGAGAGTTGGAGAACATGTTCGCAGGACATCATTTAGCTGGAACTTATGCAAATCGAATAGTGAAAAATTTGGATTCAGGCAAATCTGATCTTTTTGAGGTGAAAATTTGTAACAAATTTGATTCATTATGACTTGATCTGATCTCTAATATCTATCTTAAAAAATTTCCCGTAAAAGCCATGGCGCTGTCTGTAAATCACACACTGAAAAGATATCTGATTGCTACAGGCAATCCATTATGTTCCAAGAACATGTTTTCATGCAATAACTATTATTTTTCACAGGGGTATAAATTTGACCTTATTAATATTTTTGGTCATATTGGAGTTGGTACAAAAAGAATATATTATACACAAGGAATGGCGAATATTGCATGAAGAACGGGACATTAATGACACCACAAAGAGAGGTAACGTTCACTTACCTGTATGAAGATCCAAAGAAGTCAGCATAGAAAAGAAAGAAAAGTCAGTGAATAACTCAATAATAAACACAAAACAAAACAGAAATTATGGTTATCAATGTATTTATCATTACCTTTTCTCCAATTTCTCACTATCCAAATCCAAATAGAATACATCACGGTGACTTGCTAGCAAAACCTTAAAGACAACTTGTCAGCAGGATTTTGCAAAGTAACCTACAGACATTGCCATGTTGTTGCTGTTATACTGATTACAATGATACCTGGGGTGAAGAAATCTGTCTTGTGGTTCTTGTGTAATCAGTGTTAGAAGTTTTCAGTTAATGAGATGCCCGTGCTCCAGGGCAGGACTGTGGGCAGAGTCTTATGTTCCTGCTCTAGGCCAGAGAATCCCAGGAGAGACCAAGGAAAGACAAAGAAGAGACAAAGGAGAAACCAAGGAGAGACCAAGGTGAGACCAAGGAAAGACCAAGAAGAGACCAAGGAGAGACCTACCCACAGGCCGTCCTGAAGCACAAACATGTTCCTCATCATAGAGACTGAGAGAGAGTCAGATAGAGAGATAGAGACAGACACAGAGAAAGAGAGAGACAGAGAAAGAAACAGACACAGACATAGAGAAAGAGAGACAAAACCCGAGAGACAAAGACAGACACAGCGAGAGACAGACACAGCGAGAGACAGACACAGAGAGAGACAGAAAGATAGAGATATAGAGAGAAAGAGACACAGACACAGAGAAAGAGAGACAGACATAGCGAAAGAGAGACAGACAGAGACAGAGAAAGAGACAGAGAGAGACAGACATAGGGAAAGATAGACACAGTGATTCAGACACAGAGAGAGACAGACAGATAGAGATACAGAGACAGAGAGTCTATTTTTCTGTCTGTCTGTCTCTCTATCTGTGTCTGTCTCTCTGTGTCTGTCACTCTCTTTCTCTGTATCTTTCTCTATTTGTGTCTCTCTCTCTTTCAATCTGTCTATCTCTGTGTCTGTCTCTTTCTCTGTGTCTTTCTCTCTGTATGTCTCTCTGCGTCTCTCTCTCTGGTTCTGTCTCTCTTTCTCAGTGTCTGTTTCTCTCTGTGCCGGTCTCTCCTATTCTCTTTGTGTCTCTCTCTGTCTGTCTCTGCGTCTGTCTCTCTCTCTCTGTTTCTATCTCTCTGTCTCTCTCTGTGTCTCTCTCTGTCTCTTTGATGAGAAACACGTTTGTGCTTCGGTTTGGCTTATGGGCAGGTCTCTCCTTCCTTTCTCCTTCGGTTTTCCTTCCTTTCTCCTTGGTCTCTCTCTGGTCTCTCCTTGGTCTTTCCTTGGTCTCACCTTGGTTTCTCCTTGGTCTCTCCTTCCTTTCTCCTTGGTCTCATCTTGGTTTCTCCTTGGTGTTTCCTCTGTCTTTTCTTGGTCTCTCCTTGGTCTTTCCTTGGTCTTTCCTTGGTTTCTCTGGCTTAGAGCTTGAAGATCAGACTCTGCCTACAGTCCTACCCTGGAGCCCGAGCATATCATTAGCTGAAAACTTCTAACACTGATTACACAAGAACCACAAGATGGATTTCTTCACCCAAGGTATCATTTTAATCAGTATAACAGTGGCAACCTGACAGTGTCTGTAGATTACTTATCAAAATCCTTATGACAGGTTCACTTTAAAAGGTATCTGTCAGCACATTTTTGTTATGGAATCTGTTAGCTGCATGATGTACTATAGGGGCTGAGACCCTGATTCCAGCGATGCATCACTTACTGGGATGCTTGGTGTAGTTTGTAGAGAATCCCTGTTTTGTCTGATGTAGATGTAGCAAATCTAAGACTTCTGGGCTGTGTATAACCTCGCCAAAACCCCTGATTGGCATCTTTATGACAGCGCAGTGTACACAGGAAGCTGTCAATCAATGTTAGGGATGTGGTTACACACATTAGACTGACTTGTCTGCAGGTAAAACCTAGTCAGGCAGTGAAAACTACATCACACAGGGTAATAAGTCATACATCTTGTAATCAGGGTCCAACCTCTGCATTAGGCTGCTCTCAGATTAAATGGAAAACATCTGCTGACAGATTCCCTTTCAGATTGAAATTTAGAGCACAACCATTGGGTCATAAATTTTGGATTCATATATATATATATTTATTTTTTAAAGTTAGTTTTTTGAGCCATTGGGCCGGATATGTCAAGTTAAGCCTTGACCTTCATGTTTTAATCACTGTATAAGAACCTTGATTTACACAGGGGTGATGATGCACGCTGGAAGATGTAGTCAAGTAAGGCAAAATGTAAAAAAAGTCTCGAAAGGCAAAAGAATAGTTAGGAAATGGGCTGCGGTCAGACAACAGGACCATAACAAGCAAGGAAGAGCAGCTAGTGCAGGTCTGAACCAGAGTAGGTAAACTATATATGGCAGCTCTCGGCACTAGACTGGGAGAATCACTAGGCTGTGGTGCTGTTCTATTGGCCAAAGCAGGGAGCTGATTAATCCAGCTGGACAGCACTCATCCCCATAATGTCATACTGGAAGACACTACAGGTTCAAGCCAACACAGTCTGATGGCGGTGCTCAGATCCTGCACCATCCAGAACTTCTGGCCCTGAAAATTCCTCCATCACCAATGAAGCCAGAAGGACGAGTGGGACATCAACTGGTGGCAGAAGCAGACATCGTAGGAGCAGGTCCCGGAGGAGATGTCACAACATTAAACTTATCACCCGTGATCTGCTTTAATCTCTGACCTCGTGTTTAATTATCTTACAGCACCACCACAGCTACGGTGATGCATTACACTGGTCACTTGAGATGACTCTGTTTTCTAACGACTTGCCCGATCTTCCATAGTGACAGGTTCATAGGTAGCTTGCCATTGCTCTTAGTGATAGATGAGGATCTTGAATGAGAACCTTCCTCTATTACCTTCAAATTTAATAGTAGGATAATTCTAAATAGGTTTTTTTTTAATCTTTTTTTTTTTCAATTATGGGAATGTCCTCATTGATTGTCTTTGTCCTGTATCTGTCTGCAGTGCTGGAAACAAGAGCCAAGTAGAGAAGGGAAAATCGATTTGTAGGACTCCGGTCCATCGGCAAGGTCAGAAATCTGTGGCCGCTGGATGGGAGGACTGTGAAGCTCCTTTTTTTCCCACCATTCCTGACTCATCTTTTAATTAGTTGAGATGGGATATCATGATTGTTGGTGAGGCACATACATCGCTCAGAACTGGCTAAGCAAAAGAAATGCCGAGATGTATGGAGATTCACCGGTGACCGATTCATCAGCCACAGATTACTGTCCCAACAGATAGACCAGAATTTTGCGAATCGATTCTAGTGGATGATGGAATTTTGGATTAAGGTAATTACATACAGATATAATAAATGACTGAATCTCTTACACCTCACATTCCTTTCTCATGTCCATAGTAAATATTAGAATATACGGCATACAATACCGTCAGTAAAAAGTCTCGCGAAAAAACAATTTTTTTTTCCCATATTAGACGAGCCTGTGACCTCCTCTAACCCGTCTGCCGAGTCCTAAAGCCTCTGAGAATATTTCAGAAGACAGATCTGACACACGGAAAGGATTTAATTACCTTTCTGTTCAATTTGCTAGATAAACCTATTTAGCCGTCAGTGGACCAGTATTTCATCTGCATGAGGTATTAATAAGGGAAGTCTCATTTATTTTAGGTTTTCCGTCCAAGCTGAAAAAAATAAAGGTGCTAAACTTGGTTGGAGTTGCAGTTGAAGAAGGTAGTAGTAGTGGAAGAATAGAAAAGACACATGGAGTCTGTAAAATTAGTTGAAGGAGCTTTATAAGGTTAAGAAAAAAGATAATTTTTTTATATTTACATGGTTTTTAGGGCACATTTTTTTGCTCACATCAAATACCAAATCAACTTCATTCCTAAAGACCTCAACCATCTACATCTTAGCACTCTACAATGCTGTTAGAATCATTGGACCAAGACTTCAGTCCATAATTTGGACAAAAAAAGTGACCATAATAAATTTGAGTGAAACAGTCCTTCTTTGTATTCCCTTTCGACTCAACAAAAGAGGGCCCCTGTGCAACAATAAATGGGCCCTTTTTAGTAATATAACTCATCATAATGCACAATTAGATTTCTTTGCATGTACAGTAGACCCCTTACGTCTAGGGCCACAGGTTGCACCAATGGCATGCCTGTCCCGGGATGGATAAATGGATGGTAACTGTTTTTTACTGCTGTGCTTTCGCTTTCACACCCTATACTTACAGTTCCTTCAGTGCTTTATAGCTTTTTCTCCTTATCTCTATTTCTAAGCTGTGACGTCCTCACACTATCCAGATTCATCTAAAAATGGCTGCAGCATCCTGTGCTTCAACTTTTATACTGGCTATGATAGTCCCTTTGGATTGGCCACACTATACTATATAATGTCATAGCTGCTAGGTATAATAGAGAAGTCCATCCGGTCATGCTTGAGAGGTCACATAAGCCTTCTCTGGCTAATGCGATCTTCTACAATTTCTAAAAAGGTAGAGGTCATTATTATTCCTAGTTGGAAGTCCTGAAGATTTCAAAAAATTTGATACAAATTCGATTGACACCTAATCAATTTGTTCATTGCTATCAGTCACTTAGAAAACAAAAAACTAAAAAAATGATTTTGTGATATTCTGTCAGGAGATGTTTATACTATATGGGACAATATATAGCAAACTATTGGCTGTGATGTGAACTGTAAGTATGTGTAACAGTCAAATAGAGAATATACTAAGAGTATGTTCACAAGGAGTCATTTAGTGTGGCGTTTGCTGGATAAAATAATCCACACTTAAAAAAAAAAACTTTTAGCCGCCCATCAACTTTGTAAAGTTTTGGGAGGAGTATAAAGTGCCATGTCATGTCTCGAGCATTAAGATGGAGCTATATCGGCTTTCAGAAGTATTTTCTGGTATGTTCCCCCAGCATAAACCGTATAGTATGCAACTATTAGCTGTACCAATGTATACCTGCTAGGCAGATGCCAAGAGGACCCTCATGTGGCACATGTAGGGTATAGGAGGCCTTAGGACGTTTATAAAGCATTCCCCTGGTACAATCTGAAACACCAGCCCCGGACTGGCCCACAGAAGAACAGGAGAACAACAGGCTTTGACTGGCCCACAGGAGAACAGAACAATAGGCTTTGACTGGCCTACAGGAGAACACCAGGCTTGAACTGGCCCACAGGAAAACAGGAGAACACCAGGCTTGAACTGGCCCACAGGAAAACAGGAGAACACCAGGCTTGAACTGGCCCACAGGAAAACAGGAGAACACCAGGCTTGAACTGGCCCACAGGAGAAGAGGAGAATACTCCGGTGGGCCACTGTACAAGAATGGGCCACCACCCACTTATATGAGCAGTACTTGGCACAACATGCATGAATCACTATGTAGAGACAATGGCAGCATCTTATTCATTTAACAATCTGCCCTGATCATTGTTATCTAAATTTGTGACTGAGGATAATGTCACATTTGCATATACTGAAAAGTAGGGCCCTGGAGTTGGTTACTGGTGGGCCCTTGGCACCCCAGTCCGACACTACTGAACACCAACCAAATTAAAGTTCTCAGTGGATACATAGGCTGTAAATCGCCCTTACGGTGAAGGTATAGGGTTGGGAAAACCTCTATAGGACAGTGATTTCGTGAAATTTTATTTTTGTTGTCCTCCCTACAATAAGGAAGAAGAGCAGTGCTGGCAGATTCATGCATCAATTACCAATAAACCATCCAAAAATTCAGGAAGACAACTGGCGCTACCACCATTCAGTCTAAAATCAGAGTCAAAGAGAAGCTCTGAAAGAATATTTATTAAAATGCACCACACGTTTCGAGGCCGGCCTGACCTCTTCTTCAGGTCTTAGTTCCAATTTCGAAACTCACAGTAGGTTTTAATAAATATAGTCTTTGATGATCTTTGTAACCTGTTCTTAAATTGGGTGATGTTGAGTTGGTTGGATTTCTTCTTGTTTCCTGTGGTAGGCTGGTTCCTCTTGGTTTCATAGGGAACAACAGCGAAGAAGACTCTTCTAAAACAACTGAGCAGAAAGCTTGATGGAAAAGGACGGATTTGTAATTAACGATTGAGGATAATTGCATTGAGCTTAAAGCCATCGATTCGATTTTATTAAAGCTATTGACGAGGTGTAAACAAGAAACCAGCGGAGAGATAATCAGGGGTTAAATCAACGACGTCCAGCCCGGAACATCTTCCTGATTGCGTCCAGTCTTGCAGTAACACCCCCAAGTAATATATTATCTTTCCTTTTTTTTAGCTTTTGCCATTGTATAACAGGTGAGGATGCAAAAGCCCTGTAGTCCGGGGGCGAAACAGAAAACAAAGACCCCCTTGTATCCAACGTTCTGACAGCAGCAATGATTAGGAAGACAATCAATGATCCCGGGAAGCATGGAGAATATTTGTGCACTCGGGGCTTGCATTGCCCACAGCTTACTCATTGGCTGACATCTATGCAGACCGGTGTCTGGGCAATTACCGAGCATGGAAAGCAGTTACTAAGCTGCCTTAAGACAATCTATTCGGATGTTCCAGTCCTCTCTATGAGGGCGGCTGCAAAGCGGCTAATTATTGCTTCGCTTTAACCCTTCATATACCAACGTAGATTAAAATTATAGAGGTCATTGTTCTTCTCTCTATCTAAATTCAAGATGTGCACTATGGCTGTGGCATTTTTTTTTATTTCTTACAGGGGTAGTCTACTTCTTTTATATTGATGAGTCCCCTTTGAATAAGATTGGTGGAGGTTCGACACATTGAATCCCCACAGATCAGCTGCTCTCGACTATGTTGAACTCCAGAAGTAATCAATATATGGAGAGGAATAGCACAGTTCCATACACTGTGTAGTGGGCACTGCTGGATACAGCAGCTCACCTTCTGTAGAAGAGAAGAGGAGCTCAGCTGCAGTTCTCAACAGCGACCACTACACATGAAGCTGTGCTACCACCAGAGGTGAAGACGACCAATTGGCATGGTGGGGGGTTAGGGTCACCACCGATCTACATTGATCATATAATCAAGTGATAGGTCATGAATATGAAAGTAGTGGATTATACAAAGGATGAATGAATAATGTTTTTCAATTTCCAAGTCATTTGTGCCTACAATATCTAAGCAGAGCCCTGCCAGAACCTTCTTCCTTATTATCGTAAAAACTAATTTTCTCTACATTTCTTGGTGTTGGTGTTTAGTCATTTATTTACCATGTAGATTGTAGGTGATGGCTATGTGAGATGGTAATGAATAGACTTGCAGTATCGGACTCCGTCCACAAGAGGTCACTGTTGCCTCTTGGATAGACTCTATTTCAGACCTCATGGTGTTTTTTTCAGTTCGAGCACAGAGCTGACTGGTGGAGGACGAGTCAGAGAGAAATCCACTGTCATCCTAGGATCTCAGAGTCGGAAGTGAGGAGCCGGGCAAAGCACCAGAATTGGCGCATCTAATAGATTAAACTTTTTTGGGGAGGCTGAGGGCTTTTAGTTTTAGGCTGGGGGGGCAATATCCATGGCCTCTTGCCAGCTGGAGAATACCAGCCCTCAGCTGTCTGCTTTAGCAAGGCTGGTTGTCAAAAATTAGGAGAACCCCTCATTGCTTTTTTAAATGATTTATTTAAATAATTAAAAAATACGGTGTGCGGACCCCTCAATTTTTGATAACCAGCCTTGCTAAAGCTGAAAGCTGAGGGTTGCACCCCCCAAATGTGTGTTTTACCTGGCTGGTTATTGAATATACAGGGGAATCCACAAAGTTTTTTTTAATATTTATTTATAGTGCAGGAACGGCTGATGAATACTCCCACCAGCTTCTCCTGCTCCCACGGATATTAGCTGCAGCAGGAATGGGCAGATAGGAACAGTGGTCCCATCCACTGCCACCAGTGGCAGGACGTAAACTTTACGCCCCGATCACAGCTGCTGGCTCATGCTGTTATTTGACAGTGTGGGAACAGCTGCTGTCTGACCGGCGGTAATGATTTTATCGCCGATTAGAAGTGGTGTTTGCCACGCTGTCATACACATGATAGCGTGGCAATCACTGAATGTTCGGGCCCCTCATTCAAGTGAATAGAGTCCGGGTTCGGGTCCAGGTACAGTTCTGATATACAAACCCAAACTTTTTGAAACTGTTCGGCCGAATCTGCCAGACCTGAACATCCTTGTGTCCGCCCATCTCTACTCATGATATTCCTGGGTGGGATGGTGCTACCTTAATTTACAGTACCTAGTTCCATGTTGCATGCATAGGGTAAGACTTTCCTGGAGCTACTTCTCTTGCACATACCTCACTTCGGTGCATCAATACTCTCAGAGTTTATGTCACGGGGCAGTAATGGTGTGTAGCCCAGCTGTGCCTGGAATCTTATTCCGCAGGGGGATTCACCAAAGGTAACACCCACAGAGACCTGATATGCACACAACACACCTTCACCATTCCCTAGAGCCAACAGAGGGAGCCCTTTTGTAGTATATAAGGGTGGTGAAGTCACAGCAGACAAACAGTCTACGCCTAGACAGCAGACAGACAGTCTAAGACCAGATTAGCCTGAGAGCTGAGAGAGTTCAGGATGAGTCTTGCTAGTCACCTCAGAGAGGAGTTGAGAGTTGTTGAGAGAACCTGAAGACTGCAGCTTTGAGCTTAGTTCAATGTGTGGAGGCTAGTACAAGTGGATAAAGATAGCCACTTCAGCCTGGTCAGAACTGAGTCAACTGAGTGCAGTTTCAGTGAGCAAGCATGCCGACGCTTTGAGAGCGGTGAAGAGAGAGAAGAATCAGCCATCTTCTGCTAGTGTGCTTATGTTAAAGGTCGGAGTAGGACGAAATGCGAGTGGAAGAGAAGAAGAGAGTAATAGAGGTTGAAACAGCATTGATAGCTTACCTCTACTCTGAATAACCGGACACCGGGTCCGAGCTTGCTAGAATCTACACGACTAGTAGGAGATACCGGAGACCCTGCAAGACTTCAAGTCGCAGGGGCCCACAAGTGTTGATACGTAACCAGGGTCAGGAAGACAGGAGTCTGGGCAGGATCCGCCATTAGAGACACTGTTCTATCCAAGAGAAGGCCCCACCACAATGTCAGCCGGGCGTATAAGTGAAGACAGAGTTAGACTTCGTTATATACAGGTCAGAAAATCACACTACAGGAGTAAGGAGGCCCTACACCTACTCAGTGGGAATACTGGACGTGCATCCTCCACCCTGCCAGCATCCCGGGACGTGCCTGCAACTACATCAGTAAAGGTACAGAAAGAGACTTTTGTGTGTGTGTCTGCATTATTGCTCCTGTGGCTGAAAGCCCCTTTTTCATCCTACACCCCTACACCACCATCTACCCTGAGGGACCCAGTCTTGCCTGTGGAAGACTTAACACCTTGCTGCCCAGAAACAACCACTCAGCGGATTTACACAGCAGCGCTGGTCACACTGACCACGTACCACAGGTGGCATCACAAATTCCTACAAATACTTTAATCCCCTGTAAATACCCCCTTTTAGTGAGCGCCCAGGGCCACGGACCGAGCTGTGCTACCCGTGACATCCCCCATTGAAGTGAACGGGCTCGGTGCCGAGTACCCCACAGGCCCTGGCGGGCGACTCAATGGGAATACAGGGGACAAGGAACCTGGGCCCCTGAACTGCCCCTAAGGCTAAGGTAGGTCCTGTCTTTCCTTAACTTGGGGGTACACTTAGAGGTAGTGAGGCCCAAGTACCAACCTGTCCCTGTCTCCTGTTTAACCCTGGCCTAAACCCCCCAATCCCCGCCCCATGAGGTGAGACAGGGAATAAAGGGAACTGCACCAAAACAACAAAAGGAAGGAAAGACAGACATTAAGGGGTTAAATCAACTAAACAATGAAACTTAGCTTTCTCTGCTGTAATGCACCGCACAGCAGAGTAAGGCACCAGATGAGGGAAGCAACTGAAGTACAACTGCTCTCAGCAAGCTCCTGACTCCTGCTTGGTTGGTCTCCAAATGGTAGAAATATCAGGAGACCTTTTAAAGGATGGTGGGAGTCGACTCCACCTTCTCCTGATAAGTCAGCAGCAATGTAATTACACCAGCGGCCACCGAGGGAAAAGACTGAGATTAACCCCTGGTTGCCTGAAAGGAAAAAGGTTTTAGTTTGCAGAGAGATCTACCAGAGATCCAAATGTGGATCGTGACAGTTTACAAGGCTAGGAGTTTTATAGGACAGTAATGTAGGGACTATGCGGTGTACAAAGTGTGGTGTAAAGAGGAAGGAGACAAGTAGTTTGGAGAAATTCAGCTTCCAAGATGAAGACCACTTTAAAACAAAAAGTCAGCTTAACCCCACAACCTTGATTTCTCTTCCTTCCTCTATTATCACCTCCCTTTCATTTCTTAATATGAAGCAGTGCCCATAAAGTCACAGTGCCCGTCCACACAGTATGGAGGGCGATGACCCTACTAGTGAAACTGGCATGCACATCACCCACTGAGATTTTGTTTCACAGAGAACATTTCTGGAGTAATTACCATCTTGGAAATACTTATAATTGCTTTAGCATTTTGCCATGTTTAACCCTGAAACCTAAGAACATGAAATAAAATGCCATTCTGTTCATTAGCATCCACAAACTGTTTAATCTCCTACCGGGATCCCATTAACCCTCCAGGGACAGACCGTGTGAAAAGTAATCTTTTTTATTATTATTCCATCAATTACTTCAGTAAATCTTCTGGAGGATTTTTCAAGCTGCAGATTTTTTTTTTTTCATGCTGTATGCATTTCAAGTTTTGGTTTTTAAACCCCCCTGCTGGATTGTTATTCCTCAAAGCAGATGCTCACTATTCAGTTTTCTGAAAAACAGGTCTGAGTCACGTTTGCAGACGACCCTTGCAGACATTTTCAAGAGGTGTGAATGCAAAAACTAAATCACCTATTTGAGCTATGGTAACTGGAGAAGTGAGGAGATGCCATCTACTGGAGGAAAGGTGAATCACACCCAGAAAACGACACCTCCGTATCTTCACCTACTAGTATATATGGAGCTCATGAAGCAAGATGTGTTATCTGTCCCTAGATATATTATATCTATCTATCCATCTATCTGTCTATCTACCCAAGGGCGGACATATCATTGGTGCGACGTGAGTGACCGCATAGGTGCCCAAGAGGAAAGGTGGATCACTTCTACCTCCAACTGTGGAATTGTGCATTAGGATGAACTAAGAAGCTGAAAAAGGCTCATATACTGTTCTTGCATAGGGGCCCTCTTCGGTCCATGAACGCCAGTGTTTCTATCTATCTATCTATCTATATCTATCTATCTTATCTATCTATCTATCTATCTATCTATCTATATCTATCTATCTATCTATTCTATCTATCTATCTATCTTTTATTATCTATCTATCTATCTATCTATCTATCTATCTATCTATCTATCTATCTATCTATCTATCTATCTATATCTATTATCTATCTTATCTATTATCTATCTATTATCTATCTATCTATCTATATCTATCTATCTATTATCTATCTATCTATCTTCTATCTGTCTGTGAAGATCTGAGGTTGTGGGTTGTAATAATCACTTAGGCAGGTTAGCAAAGCTACTCTTTTTTATTCCTTACAGTCATGGTCTTATGGCAACTCTGGGTAGATGTCCACAATGCAATACCCCCAGTCCACAAGATCCCAACCTGGGGCCAGTTACAGGGTCGGTCCAGGTTTTCGTGGGCTCCGGGCGAAAGACTCTCAGTGGGCCCCTTTAACACAGACCACGATTCATGATACTCCGATACGGCAGAGAAATATAAGTACAGTACAATACCAAATACTTCACTTCTTACATTACATGAGAGATATCTATTGTAATTTCTACAATAGCTCAGAAGACAAACAGTATAATCCTCCATACAGTATTATAGCCTCCACATAGTGCGCCATACAGAATAATGAGCCCCATATAATGATCCATATATAATGGGCCCCATATAATGCTCCAAATATATGGACCTTATAAGATGCTCCATATATAATAGGCCCCAAATGATGTTCCATATATAATGGGCCCCATATGATTTTCCATATATAATGAGTCCCATATGATGCTCCAGTATATGATGGGCCCCATATATGATGCTTCAGTGCATGATGGGCCCCACATAATGCTACATATATAATGGACCTATATATGATGCTCCAGTATATTATGGGCCCCATATATGATACTCCAGTGTATGATGGGCCCCATATATGATACTCCAGTGTATGATGGGCCCCATATATGATACTCCAGTGTATGATGGGCCCCATATATGATACTCCAGTGTATGATGGGCCC
The DNA here is from genome assembly GCA_033576555.1 of Oophaga sylvatica. Lineage (NCBI taxonomy): Eukaryota > Metazoa > Chordata > Amphibia > Anura > Dendrobatidae > Oophaga > Oophaga sylvatica. Next base: position 14,246,272 of record JARQOD010000001.1, on the reverse strand, counting down.
CATATATGATGCTCCAGTGTATGATGGGCCCCATATATGATGCTCCAGTGTATGATGGGCCCCATATATGATGCTCCAGTGTATGTGGGCCCCATATATGATGATCCAGTGTATGATGGGCCCCATATATGATACTCCAGTGTATGATGGGCCCCATATATGATACTCCAGTGTATGATGGGCCCCATATGATACTCCAGTGTATAACAGACCCCATATATGATGCTCCAGTGTATGATGGGCCCCATATATGATACTCCAGTGTATGATGGGCCCCCGTATATGATGCTCCAGTGTATGATGGGCCCCATATATGATGCTCCAGTGTATGATGGGCCCCATATATGATACTCCAGTGTAGATGGGCCCCCTATATGATTCTCAGTGTATGATGGGCCCATATAATGATACTCCAGTATATGGGCCCCATATGATACTCCCTGTATGATGGCCCCATATATGATACTCCATGTATGATGGGCCCCATATATGATACTCCAGTGTATGATGGGCCCCATATATGATACTCCAGTGTATGATGGGCCCCATATATGATATCCAGTGTATGATGGGCCCCATATATGATACTCCAGTGTATGATGGGCCCCGTATATGATGCTCCAGTGTATGATGGGCCCCATATATGATACTCAGTGTATGATGGGCCCCATATATGATACTCCAGTGTATGATGGGCCCCATATATGATACTCCAGTGTATGATGGGCCCCATATATGATACTCCAGTGTATGATGGGCCCCATATATGATACTCCAGTGTATGATGGGCCCCATATATGATACTCCAGTGTATGATGGGCCCCATATATGATACTCCAGTGTATGATGGGCCCCCGTATATGATGCTCCAGTGTATGATGGGCCCCATATATGATACTCCAGTGTATGATGGGCCCCATATATGATACTCCAGTGTATGATGGGCCCCGTATATGATGCTCCAGTGTATGATGGGCCCCATATATGATACTCCAGTGTATGATGGGCCCCATATATGATACTCCAGTGTATGATGGGCCCCATATATGATACTCCAGTGTATGATGGGCCCCATATATGATACTCCAGTGTATGATGGGCCCCATATATGATACTCCAGTGTATAACAGACCCCATATATGATGCTCCAGTGTATGATGGGCCCCATATATGATACTCCAGTGTATGATGGGCCCCCGTATATGATGCTCCAGTGTATGATGGGCCCCATTATATGATGTATGATGCCCATATGTCATGTAGATGGGCCCCATATATGATACTCCAGTGTATGATGGGCCCCATATATGATACTCCATGTATGAGGCCCCATATATGATACTCCAGTGTATGATGGGCCCCATATGATACTCCAGTGTATGATGGCCCCATATATGATACTCCAGTGTATGATGGGCCCCATATATGATACTCCAGTGTATGATGGACCCCATATATGATGCTCCAGTGTATGATGGGCCCCATATATGATACTCCAGTGTATGAGGCCCCGTATATGATGCTCCAGTGTATGATGGCCATATATGATACTCCAGTGTATGATGGGCCCCATATATGATACTCCAGTGTATGATGGGCCCCATATTGATACTCCAGTGTATAGGGCCCCATATATGATACTCCAGTGTATGATGGGCCCCATATATGATACTCCAGTGTATGATGGGCCCCATATATGATACTCCAGTGTATGATGGGCCCCCGTATATGATGCTCCAGTGTATGATGGGCCCCATATGATGGTCTCCATATATTGCGCCAAACATAAAAAAAAGTAAAAAAAGGAAATACTCACCTCTCCTCACTGGCTGCTGCTCTGCTCGAGGCACCGCCCCCCTTTACTGTCACAGGCACCGGTCCCCAATAGCATGCCGGTGTCCTCGACTGTGAGTGGGCCCCCTCACCTGCTCAGGGCCCCGACACTTGCCCGGGTGCGCCAGGTGCTGACGCTGGCCCTGGGCCAGTAGTTCCACAGCCCCATAACAGGCGACATCCACTGTTTACCAACTTTAGCTCAGTCCACAGCATTTGTATTTTCCATCGGTATAGTTTGCAGTCCATGCTCCTCCAGGCGAGGGATACCACGACCTTAGCAAGTGTATCCAGCTCCAGCCAGCAACAACCCCCATTCTAATGTAAGTATCCTTAATACCCATCCCACCTCCATGGAATTAATCTCGACCTTCAGAAACACACCACACCCCGAAAGCAGCTGTGCATTGCTGGAGGTATTGTAGTCAAGCTGAGATCCATCACTTGGGACAGCATGTGAGACCGGTGTGGTGATGGCTCCACTGGGTTTACTATCCCAATCCCTACAATGGGAGTAGTGACTGGGAGAACAATGACTGCACGTCCATTGGTTCAAGAATCTTTAGAACAAGGCCAGCGCCTCACTCTATCTATCTATCTATTATCTATTATCTATCTATCTATCTATCTATCTATCTATCTCATATCTATCTATCATGTATCTATCTATCTATCTATCTATCTATCTATCTATCTCTATCTATCTATCTATCTATCTTTATCTATCTATCTATCTATCTATCTATCTCTATCTATCTATCTATCTATCTATCTCATATCTATCTATCTATCTATCTATCTATCCATATCTATCTATCTATGTATCTACTATCTATCTATCTATCTATCTATCTATCTATCTCATATCTATCTATCTATCTATCTATTATCTATCTATCTATCTATCTATATCTATCTATCTATCTATCTATCTATTAATCTATCTATATCTATATCTATCTATCTATCTATCTATCTATCTATCTCATATCTATCTATCTATCTATCTATTAATCTATCTATCTATCTATCTATCTCATATCTATCTATCTATCTATCTATCTATCTATCTATCTATCTATCTCATATCTATCTATCTATCTATCTATCTATCTCATATCTATCTATCTATCTATCTATCTATCTATCTATCTATCTATCTATCTATCTCATATCTATCTATCTATCTATCTATCTATCTCATATCTATCTATCTATCTATCTATCTATCTATCTATCTCATATCTATCTATCTATCTATCTATCTATCTATCTATCTCATATCTATCTATCTATCTATCTCATATCTATCTATCTATCTATCTATCTATCTATCTATCTATCTATCTATTATCTATCTATCTATCTATCTCATATCTATCTATCTATCTATCTATCTATCTATCTCATATCTATCTATCTATGTATCTATCTATCTATCTATCTATCTATCTCATATCTATCTATCTATCTATCTATTAATCTATCTATCTATCTATCTCATATCTATCTATCTATCTATCTATCTATCTCATATCTATCTATCTATCTATCTATCTATCTATCTATCTATCTATCTATTATCTATCTATCTATCTATCTATCTCATATCTATCTATCTATCTATCTATCTATCTATCTCATATCTATCTATCTATTATCTATCTATCTATCTATCTATCTCATATCTATCTATCTATCTATCTATCTATCTATCTATCTATCTATTTATCTATTATCTATCTATCTATCTACCTATCTATCTCATATCTATCTATCTATCTATCTATCTATCTATCTATTATCTATCTATCTATCTATCTATCTATCTATCTATCTATCTATCCATCTTTATATATCTATCTATCTCATATCTATCTATCCATCTTTATATATCTATCTATTATCTATACAGATAGATAATAGATAGATAACAGATAATAGCTAGACAGATAGCTAGATAGATAGATAGATAGATAGATAGATAGATAATAGATAGATGATAGATAATAGATGATAGATAGATAATAGATAGATAATAGATAGAGAGAAAGATAGAGAGATAGATATGTAATAGATAGATAGATAAATTATAGATAATAGATAGATGGATAGATAGATAATAGATACTAGATGATATAAGACATGGCGCATTGTGACGCAGTTTGCAGTGTTATTATTATTGGTGTTGGTGTATAATACCGTACATGGTGTATACTTGTGTAAATTACTGAGCGCTGGATAAACACGGCCGTGTTATCAATGCGGAAGACATTTTTGTTCTAATAAATAACTAAATTCGTACACAGCTGTCATGTATGGAGCAGAAATCAATACAGATAACGTTACAGGTACAGTGCCCCCTCCAATTCAACTGTCAAAATACCGGCATACAATGTTCTAGGCTGTTTTCCTCTTTCTGAAATATGTCAAAAATGACAAGAGCAATTATTGCTGGAAAAGCAGCAGGAGTCATAGTATACATTTATGGAGTTTTTTTTTTCTGAGTCCATTAACACAGTTGTGTCTTTGGCTCACACGACCACAAAAACGCAGATTTAATAAGATTGCTGTACCTGGTTTGTCAGCACAAATGTCATAATAATGGTTTTCATTCAGCAAATAAATTAACACTTCAGAAAAAAAGAAAAAACATAAAATGAGTAAAAGTATATTGTAAAATCTCTACATTCTGAGGCATTAGTCTTTATTAGACTCATCATCGTACTAGTACAGGTACAGGGGCACTTTTTACCTAAATGAATGCATTTTTGTCTAAAAAAAATTAAATTGCAGTTTGGTTTCAATAAGATTTTTGTACAGTTTTCCTTCCATAGACTTTATGATGCCCTGTCTATTGCAGGCCGAAGAATGCGTTAACTGAGGATCCGTCAGTGAGGTTGTTTTGATTGGGTTTGTTACTCTTTTTGTGCCTTTTTCCTGGCACTTCTCATCTGATTTATGACCACACCAAAGTAAATAGGAACTTTGATGTGGTCTTTGGTGAGAAATCAGTAGAGAAAAATTCATAAAAGAAAAATACAAACTTTCCCACAGAAGGAGATCACTTGATAGATTCTCAGTTATCTGTTTTATTGGGATGTAAATCACTCTATGCAGAGCTATACTTCCTGACAAATGAGATAACTTGAGATAGAGAACGAATTCTAAGAAGAGATCACCAAACTTGCTCGGAAAACATTTGCTAATCTCAAATTCAGCATGAACGTAGCTTATTCGGATTCGTTTTCGGATTTCTGAGCATTTTTTCTCAAGGTTGGCAAAATTCGATCACAGTTCGGTAAATGTTCGCGTTTCCACTAATGATTTTGTCAGGACTTTGGCTATAATAGTGGTGCTGTATGATGAACGGGGAACACGTCTTTTATGAAGGGAGGGGGTGGGTTTAGGTCAGCCAATCAAGACGCAGAAACCATTCACAACGTCCAGACACAAGGGCTTCTGTCATTGGCTGCCGATGTAACATATCCCTGACCATAGAAAAAGGGTCATGTTACTTTGCTGGTGCCATTTTTTAAGTGTAACAGCACAGAGAGGCTGCCCTTGCTGCTGCTGCAAGTTGTCATATAGTTTGATAGGATCCTGTGTGAAATTGACCTTCTAGCATCTAACTAGTTTGCGCTAATAGTGTTGTGGAGGCAATAGTCCACATTTCCTAATCACAATTGTTTTGGCTAATACTGTGTTGCAGTCAGGAGGTCACATTTACTAATCAAAATTGTTTGAACTAATATTGGGTTGCAGGCACCAGACCGCATTTCCTAAACAAAATCAGTTGTGCTAATATTGTTGTGCAGGTGACAGGCCTCATTTTCTAATCAAAATTGTTTGGGCTAATAATGTTGGCAGGCACAAGGCAAAATTTGCTAAACAAAATCGTTTGGGCTAATGTTAGTGTGCAGGCAGGAGTCCACATTTCCTAATCAAAATCATTTGGGCCAATATTGGGGTGCAGGCACCAGGCCCCATTTCCTAATAAAATTACTTTGGGCTAATTTTGTTGTATAGGCAGGGGGGCCATGTTTTCTATTTAATATTGTTTGGGCTAATATTGCTGTGCCGACACACTATCTCAGCAAATTATTACTGATTGTTAATCGAGTTAGAGGTGACTGACAGGTCTGTGCCTAGGGTTGTGAAACAGCTGGTTAAAAGAGGGCAAGGGTACATCCAACATGTTTGGGAAAAGCGACGTCTTGGTGGAAGGGGGGAATAGGCTTGGTGTTCGAAGTGTACATCGGTTAGGTGATAATGTTACTGAAAGCTCTACTGAGTAAACACCGTGTCATCCTATCCAAAGACAACAGATAACATTTGTTACTGCATGGGCTGCTCAACTGCCATTCTTTTGCAGCTGTACAGTGGTAGGCCTTGTAAATGAGGGCCAGAAAGAACATGTGCTCCAATGGATGCTAAGCATTACATCAAGTGTCCTCTCCTCCCTTTCCGCCATCTTAACATCACACTCAGTGCAATCCTCAGAGGTGTCACCCAATCAACCTTGTTTCCCTCGTGTCACAACTCTTCAACTGGCAAACTGACTGTGGTGAGCCACAGATGGGCGAGTCTGCAGAGCTGTTCACACATTCTATTCCAAGGGCATCAGAGGTCTGCTCCAAAGATTCACAGAATCCAGAGGAGGAAAACATGCACCAATGGCCAAAATGTTTTCCTGTTGGATCTGGGGCTGGATGAAGTAGGGTCCGAGAGCAAAATCCAGACCTCATCACCAGACGTTAACCCCCAAGGATGGAGGTGATCCTGATGACATTCAGATACCTGAGGCACACGTGGACTGTACTGTGCTGTTAGGACAGGAAGAGGAGGAAGGTTATTCTCAGGGTGAGGAGCGGGAGAACAGAGAGGATGACAATGAGGTACATGTGTACATCCCACATGTTGTGAACCCAGATGCATGCACCTGAGTTGCTTTGTAGAGGAGGTGGAGGAGGAGGAAGACAAGGAGGTTATGTTGTGGCTTGCCGCACAGACATGGAGTGATGCAACCACAGCAGCACTGAATACTCAGCCACAACTCTGACTATGGCCAGCAGAGGTGGCAAGTCTGCAGTTTGCAGGGGTGGCATGGGTAGCCTGGCCTGGGAGTTTTTTGAGACCGTAAAGGATGACCCAACTCATGTTATCTGCAAATTTTGCAAAAAATGACTCAGTAGAGGAAAAAATTGCAATAATTTAATTACTACATGCATAAATTAGCACATGCTTGATTAACATGCGTTAGTCTGGGAATCTCACAGGTCAAAAAAGTCAGACTAGTGGGCCTTGCCAATCAATGGCCGTCCTATTAAACCATATATGCTGCTTCTTCCTCCTCCATCACCATGCCAAATCTTCTCACACAGGTCTCCAGATGCAGAACCTACTCTTGTTTACCCCTACAGTCGGAGTGAATGAGAGACCATCAGCTGTTACAGAAGTGGACATGCCTGCTGTTTTTTGTTTCACTGAGCACACCACATCTTTCTCAATCCACCATAATATCTCCACCTGCACCTCACTCACAATCCAGAAGTTTGTTGTTTTCACCCTGCTCCACCCTCTCCTAGCACAGAACCAGCCCTTGGTCCTGCAGTTGTGGTCACGTAAAAGAATGTTTCCTCCTACACTTACCAAAGCTAAGAGCTTGAGCTTCATCATCTCCAATCGGTTGGCCATGGAAATTATGTTTTTCTGCCTGGTAGATACAGGTTTCCAAAAGCTGATGGCCTTCACAGCCCCCCAGTACCAGTTGCCCAGTCATCATTACTTCTCTAAGAAAGCTGTGCCTGCACTACACTAGCATGTCGCCGACAACACCATCCATTCCTGAAAAAATCTATGTCTACCAGGGTGCATTTCATTACTGACACCTTGAAGAGCAAACATGGGCAGGGGCGCTACATCTTGCAAACTGGGCACTGGGTGACTCTGGTGGCTGTGGAGGCAGGTGGTCAAGGGGCTGCTCCACAAGTCTATGAATCCCCAAAGCTCGTGGGAAAACCTCTGTATCTAACACTTCCTCAACTGCTTCTGCCTCCCCCTCTACCTCTCTTAGGGCCATCAATTGCCCCCTCAACTTCTCCCTCAATGAGAGTTGTGTTCTAACCGTGCATAGAGAATCCCCCCACCTCTACACTGTGCAGTCAGGGCTCACCGCGATCAGGCAGTGTTTAAATTAATATGCCTTGGAAATCACAGTCACACAGCTCAAGAGTTGTGGACAGCTATCCAGGCCAAGTTTGAGCAATGACTGTCTCCACTGAACTTGGAGCCAGGGAAGGCTGTGTGCGATAATGGTGCAAACCTGGTGCCTTCCCTTCACCGGAGCAACCTAACACACATGCCTTGCATGGCTCACGTCCCTACCTAGTGGTACAGCAATTTGTCCACCACTGTCCCAGCCTGGATGCACTGCTGCTCACTTCCGCTGTTCACACCCTGCAGGTCATTGACTTGAATCACTACAGAAGTATTTTGGCCTACCAGTTAAACGTTTGATATGTGATGAACCGACATGGTGGAATTCCACTCCCAACATTTTGCAGCGACTGTGGCAGCAGCGTGAGCCCTGGTGAAATATGTCCTTTTTGCATAGCCTTGGCCATTGTCATATGGACGTGGTGAAAATCACGCTTGCGGAGTGGGCATAGATGAAGGATCTCTGCCCCCTTCTGCACAGTTTCAAAATGGCTTTTAAAATGGTTAGCGCTGACGATGCCATCATCAACATCACTATTCCAGTCATCTTTATTCTGGAGCACACTTTGAATAGTCTTCAGGAGGAGGTGGTGATCCCAGAGGAAGAGGTGGAAGCTAAGGATAATGCAAAAGGGATAAAAATATCTCTAAGTTCCGGACTGTCGTCCCACAGGCAGGTACCATGGGAGGGTGGATTACAGTTATCAATTGGGGCTCATGGTACTAGAGAAACTGTTAGTGAAGGTACAGGAGTCGAGGAACAAATGGAGGAGGATGCGGCGGAAGAGGTGATGGAGGCGCAACAATCAGGAGACAAAGAGGATAATGATCTCCTCTGTTGTCCATGGCTGGTGGGAGGGACAGAGGAAACAGGCTTGAGTGTTAGCCTGCCACCAATAGACATGACCAAATATTGTCGGATCCCCCCTTATTTAGCTCGCTAATAGAGCTTACCGAATAGCTGCAGTGGGGACCCAGATACCTGGATCGCTCTCAATAATCAAGTGTCCGGCGCCGCAGCTGTATGTGTCGCGGCAGTGTGACAGTCACAACACATGCATGGAGAGCCTGTGTGTAGTAACTAACACATGCAGCTGCAGCGCCAAACACCTGATTATCTGGAGCGCTCCAGGTATCCGGGTTCCCACTGCAGCTATTCGGTAAGCTCTGTTAACAAGCCGAATACGGAGGCATCTAACATATTCACTCATAACTAGACACCAACACACCATGGACTTGGGCCTCAAGCAAGTGCTCAACACATGAGTGCCTTCTTGCTGCACTATCTGCAACATGATGTCCGTATTGTTAGGATTATAAATAGTACTGACTACTGGGTTGCCACTCGATTAGATCCACGGTAAAAGAGAAAATTTTGCCAATTGCTCCCCACCTTGGGAAAGGGTTGTGTGCATGCTAAAGCATCGAAACACGCTTGTAAACAATCTTAAGAGTGGTTTTCCCCAAGAGAGCAGTAAGGCACACAGTGTGCATCGCAGTTCTAGACTTCTAATCCTGGAAACGTTAAGTTGTCAACGCAAAAACATTAGCCGCAGCAGTGTAAGTGGCAGAAGCAATTTCTGTGAGTCATTTCACACATTTTTTAGACCAGCCTGTGCATCAGTGGGACAGAGTACAAGTCTGAAACATAGTGAATGAGAGGATACTGCAGGAGTATCTTGAGCTAAATATTGATGCCATTGGGGGGCTTGGACCCTTTTGCATTTTGGTCTTCAAAAATTGAAGAGTGGCCTGAACTCACCTGTCACGCCTTGGATATTTTGTCATGAATGGCAACCAGTGTACTCTCAGAATGTGTCTTCAGTGCTACTGGTGTTGTCATGATGGATAAGTGCAGCCAGCTGTCCCCTGAAAGTGTAGACCATCTAACTTTCATCAAGATGAACAAGTCATGGATCTTCAAGGACTTTTGCACCCCAGTCGCAGATTGCGAAGACTAGGATTGATCTCACGTTATTGCAGTCAATTGTTTCCAATGTGGAGAGTCCAAGTTGAGTCTCTATCTGGTGGGTTGCCTGTAGTAGAAGGTGTGTAAGAGGTCTATTATAATATTTATACTCTGTGGATATTGATGCCACTTTAGTGGTGTGTTACAATAATTTTTTGAAATGTGGAGACCCAATTTTGAGTCTCCATCTTGTGGATTGCCTGTGGTGGAAGTGTGCCAGAGGCTTATTACAATATTTCTACTCTGTGGAAATTTATGCCACTTTAGTGATGTGTGACAATAAGTATTTGAAATGTGGAGACTCAAACTTGGGTCTCCATCTGGTGTGTTGCCTGTAGCAGTAGGCCTCGATGCCATCGGGCTCCACGTCATCTCCTCTTCCTCTCGCTGTCGGGTACCTCAGGGCTCAGTCCTTGGCCCCCTTCTCTTCTCTCTCTACACGGCCCCAATTGGACAGACCATCAGCAGATTTAGCTTTCAGTACCATCTTTAAGCTGATGACACACAACTATATACGTCATCCTCCGACCTTACCCCCTCTGTACTACAGAACGCCACTTACTGTCTGTCCGCAGTCTCCAACATCATGTCCGCTTTCTATCTGAAACTCAGCTTCTCCAAAACTGAACTTCTTCTGCTCCCGCCATCTACTAACCTCCATAAATCTGACATTTCCCTCTCCGTGGGTGGCACCATAATAACACCCCGGCAGCAGGCTCGCTGTCTGGGTGTTATGTTTGACACCAATCTCTCCTTCACCCCCCATATACAATCTTTTTCCTGCTCTTGCTGCCTACACCTAAAGAACATCTCTAGAATCTGCCCTTTTCTCACCATGGAAACAACAATAACCCTCACTGTAGCATTGATCCACTCCTACCTGTACTACTGCAACGCTCTTTTACTTGGCCTCCCCGTTACTCGACTATCCCCTCTCCAGTCCATACTTAATGCAGCAGCCAGGGTCATCCATCTGGCTAATCTGTACTCGGACGCGTCCGCTCTTCGCCAGTCCTTACACTGGCTGCCCATTCATTATAGGATCCAATTCAAAGTACTTGTTCTCACCCACAAAGCTCTCCACAGTGCAGCACCCCCCTACATCTCCTCCCTCATTTCGGTCTATCGGCCTAACCGACTACTGCGCTCTGCAAACGATTTTTGACTAACCTCTGCACTAATCCGTACCTCCCACTCTCGACTCCAAGACTCCAAGTTTTCTCCCGCACTGCGCCAATCCTCTGGAATGCTCTACCCCAAGAAATTAGGACTATCCACAATTTGTATGGTTTCAGGCGCTCCTTCAAAACACATTTGTTCAGAGCGGCCTATCACGTTCACTAATCAAAGTCATTCTAGGTGTAAGTGTGCGTGTGTAGCCCATTCACTATCTCCATCCATCCCTCACTCCTTCAAGATGGCTGGACCATCATTGTAAATACACCATTGTATATACACACCTGTACTTTGTATCTCCCCCACCTCATTGTAGATTGTAAGCTCTCACGAGCAGGGGCGGCTTATTTTGCTTTAATTATAGTATTGCTAACGTTGTTACTTATGACTTGTGTTTTGAAAGTGTTAAACTGTAAAGCGCTGCGGAATATGTTGGCGCTATATAAATAAAGATTATTATTATTATTATTATCAGGCCTCCACTGCCTTGGACTCAACTACCCGTGTTACTATCCTTAAATATTTCTAACAATAGTACTCTATGAAGCTGATATTTGTGCCACCTGAGTGTGGCTCAGCATGAAAGCATTTAGAAGTGTTGCATGTGGTATCAGGGCTCCCAGGACAGGAGGTCTTCATGGATCCTTCACCCACCTCGTCTTAGTTTAAACTTCAATTCCAAGCTGTACATTCTTGCCCAGACCCTGATACCTCATGCATGGCCCATGGCAGACTGCTGCTGCGCCATTATCAAATTTTTACTGTGGGTGAATTGATTCCACTTTTCCTGATGTCTGCCCCTAATTTTGGGATATGTTTGTACTCCAAGTTGTGTCTCCTTCATGTGTGTTGCCTGAATTTGGCAGGCCTCTCAAAGCAAACCTGTCACTCACCCATCTGTTACTGATTAATGTTTCAGCTAGAAATGCTGGTCCAAACTTTATCCCATGCATTTAGTTTTGGCTCCCATTGAATTCACTAGGGTTTAGGTGTTTTCAATGAACCATTTGGCGAACAAGTTTGGCGCATATCAGGACGTTCGCCGAACCAAACCTTGAAAGGTTCTTTCTAAGCAAAGAAGGTTCTTAAAGGGGTTGTCCACCTTTGTGAAAAACATTTTTTTCTTACTAAATTGCATGCATTTATGGATAAAAATAAATTTTACAATAGAGTTTCATTACAAATATTGCTCCATTTGTCTTCTATACCCTCTGTGTTAGTCCGGGGTCACACTTGTGAGTGTGATGCGAGAAACTCGCTTGAGTCTCTCGCATCAATACCCGGCACTGCCGCCAGCACTCGAGACCGGAGTATGCGGCTGCGTGTATTAATATGTAGACCACACACTCCGGTCCGAGTGGTGGCGGCAGTGCCGGGTATTGATGCGCGAGTTTCTCGCATCACACTCGCAAGTGTGACCCTGGCCTTACACTGTCATCAGTCAACCTGCTATGACAGGAAAGTTGTAACTCTATCTTCTGGCTTTTTCTAAGCTCCTCTCAGCTGATTTAAGATGACTGACAACATCAAAATTGAATGTGTAGGTGAAATTTTTTTAATGAAACCAAATTGCAAAAATATATATATTTTCAGCCTCAAATACATGTATTCAAGAAAAAAAGTAGCCCCAAGGCGGAGATCCCATTTAAGGCTCCAGTGGTATTTAATGTAAGAAAGATCCAACAGAAGGTCAAGACTTAAGTTTCAAATGAAAACTTTTTTTGCACTTCGCTTGCGTGTGGCTGCTCCATTCATTCTCTATGAGACTGGCAGTGATAGCCAAGTACACCCCTCAACTACTGTATTTCGGCAGTCCCGCAAAGAATGAATGTAGCCATTCTACACATGCCCTATTCAACCAAGGGAGACAAGTTCCCTGTTCTAATGATCAAGAGATCTCAGCTGTTTAAGTCTTTTTCATTCTGTTTCCTAATTTCACACTACTCTGTTGAGAGACGTTTAAGCTATATGTGGTCACGTATCCCATCATGACGAAAACTGCTGCCTTTAAAGGCTTTTCCTATCATATTATGATAATGTTTTTGCATTGTTTACAGCATTAAGATCTAACTACGAGTCTCTTACTTTCACGTTACTCTGTTGGAGATGTTTATGCTATACGTGTCTATTTACTGACAGCCATTGGCTGTATTGACAACTGCAGTTTGTGGAGGATTTGATAATATGTTGTGATAATGTAATTATATTATGTATAACAATAAGTTTAAATGTTGAAGGGGTTGTCCAGTCTAAACTGAAAAGTCTGCCATCACTCTATGTGACTACAGACTTGTAAATCCTGACAGTGTGCACTGTGTGCTGCCAGGATTCGCCATTTTTTGCCTCGGGAAAGATCGGTAGCCAGGTATTCGATATGCAAAGTCCAGGGCAGAACCGATCTAGTGGGCAAGGCTGATCAGTGGGCATGGACATCTAGTGAGTATGGCATGTAGTGGGCGAGGCTGATCAGTGGGCATGGTCATCTAGTGGGCATGGCATCTAATGGGTGAGGCTGATCAGTGGGCATGGTCATCTAGTGGGCATGGCATCTAATGGGTGAGGCTGATCAGTGGGCATGGTCATCTAGTGGGCATGGCATCTAGTGGGTGAGGCTGATCAGTGGGCATGGTCATCTAGTGGGCATGGCATCTAGTGGACGAGGCTGATCAGTGGGCATGGTCATCTAGTGGGCATGGCATCTAGTGGGCGAGGCTGATCAGTGGGCATGGTCATCTAGTGGGCATGGCATCTAGTGGGCAAGGCTGATCAGTTGGCATGGTCGTCTAGTGGGCATGGTCGTCTAGTGGGCATGGCATCTAGTGGGCGAGGCTGATCAGTGGGCATGGCATCTAGTGGGCATGGCATCTAGTGGGCAAGGCTGATCAGTTGGTATGTCATCTAGTGAGTATGGCATGTAGTGGGTGAGGCTGATCAGTGGGCATGGTCATCTAGTGGGCATGGCATCTAATGGGCGAGGCTGATCAGTGGGCATGGTCATCTAGTGGGCATGGCATCTAGTGGGTGAGGCTGATCAGTGGGCATGGTCATCTAGTGGGCATGGCATCTAGTGGACAAGGCTGATCAGTGGGCATGGTCATCTAGTGGGCATGGCATCTAGTGGGCGAGGCTGATCAGTTGGCATGGTCATCTAGTGGGCATGGCATCTAGTGGGCAAGGCTGATCAGTTGGCATGGTCGTCTAATGGGCATGGCATCTAGTGGGCGAGGCTGATCAGTGGGCATGGCATCTAGTGGGCATGGCATCTAGTGGGCAAGGCTGATCAGTTGGTATGTCATCTAGTGGGAATGGCATCTAGTGGGCAAGGCTGATCAGTGGGCATGGTCATCTAGTGGGCATGGCATCTAGTGGGTGAGGCTGATCAGTGGGCATGGTCATCTAGTGGGCATGGCATCTAGTGGGTGAGGCTGATCAGTGGGCATGGTCATCTAGTGGGCATGGCATCTAGTGGGTGAGGCTGATCAGTGGGCATGGTCATCTAGTAGGTGTGGCATGGCCAATATAAATGTATTTAGGAAGGCCACACCCACTAAATGGGTTCTTCCCGGGAATATGTATATCGCATACCTGTCTGCCAGTCTTTCCCAGGGAAGACAATAGTTACTCCTTGCAGCACACGGTACTTGCGCTGAAAGGATTCACAAGTCTGCAGTGTGGCGGCAGATGTTTCATTTTAAAATGGACAATCCCATTAATTTAACCCTCTGCTGTAAGGAAATGTTTATACTACTGTATCTTTGTGTAACCAGCCACACAGTGGTCTCTTGATTTCACATTATACTACAATGAGGTGTTTATACTATATGTGTCTATGTGTAACCACTCAGTGGTTGTAATGTGAGCTCACAGTTTGTTGAGAGTTGTGATATTATGGCATGCATAGCCTTAAAATCCAATTTCATGTTACTCTGTTGGGAGATGTCTACGCTATGTGTGTTTACATGTCACCACCAAATGGGTGGATGTGAATTATAGTTTGTTGAGAGTTTTGTTGATATATTGTGTAGTTTTCAGATGTAATGACGAGTCCCTTAATTTCATGTTACTCTGCTAAGAGATGTCTATGCTTCATGTAAAGTATCTGTATATGACTTCCAGTGGTTGTGATGTGAATTGCAGTTTGCCGAAAGTTTTGTTAATGTGTTCTGCATATCATTAAGATCTAATGATGAGTCTTTTAATTTCATGTTCCTTGTCTAGACACATCTATGTTACACGTGTCTTTATGTGGCCATCTAGTAATTGAGATGTCAAATGTGGGTTGTTGAGCGTTTTGATCATATGTTGTGTATAGTTTTAAGATCTAATGAGGATTCTCTTAATTTATGTTACTCTTTCGGGAGATATCTATGCTGTATGTACCCACCCATTATATTTATTTATGGCCACCCAGTGGTTATGATGTGAATTGTGGTGTCACGCTAGGTAAAGGAATAATAAGAACACAACAATGAGGAGAGGGAAGAAGAGCCCAAACACTAGGGAAGTGGGGAGTGGAGAACCCTAGGTAGATCTAAGATCACCCTGTCTGCTTTAACCGTCCCTATGTAGGTTCTGCACCTATCGCTGAGCCGGAACCTAATCTCTGCCTGTCCCTAGCAATAGACCCTGGTTAGGGAGGGGATGAAGTGAACACTAGTCAGTCCCTACTACAACTAAAGACAAAGAGGGTAGACAAACAAGGGAATACTTGGCATGAGAAGACAACCGAAATGTCATGACAGCAATCCTCCAAGAAACCTCTGAGAAGGAACTAACCGACTGTTAGTACATTCAGCTAGACAGAGACAAGTAAGAGCAAACACCAGCAGCATGCTGCAGCAATTGAATGTATTTAAACCTTCAGCACAGGTGTGTGTTTAGCAGCAGAAAGTGGAGGTAACTATTGGGTCCTAGAGGGAGACGGATATTGCTCCATAACAGAGATGCAAAAATCAAGAAGTTGCTTGAGCTAAATGCAAAGACCTTCTACAGCCGGATCCAGGATGACTGTCACACCTGACACACCCATGACATAGAGTCTGTTGAGAGTTTTGCTAATATGCTGTGTAGTCATAAGATCTAATGATGAGTCCCTTAATTTCATGTTACTCTGTCAGGAGATGTCTATGCTATGTGTTCATCTGCGGCCACCTAGTGGTTGTGATGTGAACTGCAGCCTGCGGAGAATTGTGCTTCTTGACGTCTTATGTATGGCACTAAGCCCTAACGACGAGCCTCTTAATTTCACATATCTGCAGATAATTATACTTGTGTCTTCCATTAGATGATGTTGTTTATTCTCTTCTCCAGAAACTTTTACCATTATACCCCCCCCCCTCGAAAACCTTTGAAATCAAAATCAAACGAACCTTTTTCAGAGTTGAAGACGTGTGGGAAAAAAGTGAATAGTTTATCCGAGAAGTGAAATTATGCATCATTTCTGTCTGTACAGTAGAGTGTCATTCACATTTAAAGGTGCACTTATGCCACGAGAGACGCAGCCTTCCCTTTCGGAGAGCGCTCTTGAATAGCTGTATACCTTTTAATGCTAATCTTCAAGAGCCATTAACCGTAAAATTTCAAGTTGATCTCATCTGAAAAGTCATCATGATCCTGGAGATGATTAAAATTGCTGCAATTTGATTGAACCCAATATCCTTTTTTTTTTTTGCTGTCAATTCCTAATGAAAACAATGTATACCCGACACACAACTTCCCCTCCAAAAAAGCAACAAAAAAAAAAAGCCTGCAATGGTGCAGCATACAGTCATTCCCGAAAAGCTCCAAATCATTTTCTTTCCTAGAGTTGTTTCCCCAATTTATGGTGCATGAATATATTTTATGGGAACTCCCATTTAATAGCTGTACTGTTCCTTTAAGTTGCATGCAATTTTTTTTTTCTCCCATTATCATAAGAGAAGAAAAAAAACAAAAGCATCATAGGCCGCCATTGTGACAAGTCCACTTATCACAGTCAAACATCGCTGGGTTAGTTAATGCACAAAAAATATGCTTGGATTTCCTTAAGCTTGTCCTGTTATCCCGAATCCCGGAAGGACTGAATAAATGTATACAGATTCACTCAATTATTCTACTTTTTTTTCCTCCGGCTTCATTTTGAGATGTACGTTCATCATCGGAGGCTGCAGTAAAGCTTTACACGGAGCCGTGTTATTAAATGGACTTCTAGCAATTATTTTAAGTTCTGAGAAAAAAGCAGGAAACACGTCCGCGGGGTGAGCACCGCAAGATCCAGGAGTTTATTCTTAAAGGGCCCGTTACTCTAAACATTGGCACAAAAGTCCTAAAATGTCTTCATTAAAAAATACATTTCTTGCTTTTTTCTTTCGAACAAAATTCTATTGCACATTGTTTTTCTTTTTTTTTCACTTAAAGGAGGCAATAAAAAACTTTGGGGCTTCGATGAGATATACGGTACTCGTTATGGTGCCAAGTTGTGCCATGTTGCATGACAATGCGCATGACAGATGGACTGGGTGTTCAAATTTCATGGGATTGTCACAATTTTTGGGAAACGGCAAATTAAAGGTTGTCGCCTGATGAAAAGAATAATAAACATTATATAAAGGGAACCTGTTATGTCCCCAAATGCTATTTGCCTGTAGATATAGGGTTAAAGAGGTTGTCCACCACTTTACCACTGATGAACAATCTGTAGGATAGGTCATCAATGTCTGATCGTTGGGGGGTGCTACACCGGGAATCCCACCAGATAGTTGTTATCCTTGTTGGCGGCGGCCGGGAGTGCCCAGTTACAGAGCTGCTATGTCTACTGAAGTCCCACAACCGGCTACTGCACATCCACCGCCTATTCAGATCAATAGGGACCGGATGTTCAGTATTTCGGCCATGGCCACTATCAGTAGACATAACAGCTACATAACTGAGCACTTCATGGCGGCTGCCGACCCAAGAACAACTGATCGGACGGGCTGCAGAATGTTACATTCCACCGATCAGACATTGATGACATCTCCTAAGGCTAGGCCATTAGTGGTAAAGTAGTGGACAACATCTTTAATCTGCTGGTAAATGGCATTTCAAAGCAGCCTGGCCGCCTAACTGAAAGCCCACCTACCAGAAGAAAAGCTGCCGGCTTTCAGTCATAGAGAAGCTGCCAACATGGCTTCAGTCACCGTCACAGGATTGACAGGTCCCTCTGCATAGAAATCATTTAAGGAGTTGAAGAAAAACACTTTAAATGGAATCTGTGGGTAATATCAACCCCCAAATATATTTATTGCCCCGAGTATCTTTGAAACATAAATGCATTTACACCTTTATATCTGTTGTGAACGCTCTGGATTCTGAGTTGGGGCTCCCTCTGGTGGCTGCTGATGGTAATGAAGTGCCTTGACTGACAGAGGCCCTTCAGCTGAGGATTCAGCTGCGGATGATTGGCAATCTGGGAGTGATGATTGGGGAGATTTAAGGGAGTAACTTCCCATGATCCGTCCCGGTGATTAGTTGTTTCTTCCTGGTCCAGTTTGGAAGTCAGCTTGCTTTCTGCTGTCTCCTGCAATTTTCAGATAAGTTATTTTCTGCTTGTTTCTGTGTTTTGTTTTCTTTTGTTTTTCTGCCCTTCTGAGTGAGGTCAGCCGGGTCCCCCTGCTGGGGCCTGCGCTGGTCTCTGTTTCTCTGTTATCTCGGTTTATTTGTTCAGTCCCTGTTATTTCAGTGGCTGCTGGTTAGCTACCTGCTCACACCAGAGTTCTGATCTAGCGGGGGAGAGATCGTGTGGTTTCAGTATTTTTGGAATCAGAAGTGTTGGAATTTTTCTTAGGGTTTAGCTGGATTGCAGACAGTATTCTTTCCTGTCCTGTCTGTCTAGATAGTTTTGGGCCCCAGTTTGCTTACACTATTTTTTGCCTGCGTTTGTATTTCATCTTGTCTCACCGCCAATATATGTGTGGGGGCTACCTATTCCTTTGGGGCACTACTCCGGGGCTTTCCCCTTTCTATCTTTAGGCTTAGCTAATTCTCTGGCTGTGTCGAGGAGTCTAGGTCATCGTAGGTACGTCCCACGGCTGCTTCTAGTTGTGTGGTTAGTTTAGGGTCTGCAATCCATTAGTTACCAACCTCTCTGGGTGTCTGACTGCCTTGGCTATTTTTGTTACTGTCCTCCTCGGCTGCCAAATCATAACATATATCTTCTATTTGTTTCTGCATTGCCTAGTAAATTGCTTTATCATCCATATGCAATTGAGTTGGAAGGGCTTCTGGGCATGATAGCACACATCTAAAGCCACTGGCTACCAATATTATTTCCCCCACCCAGCATAAGCCCCTTCTAGCGCGATTGATAGCTCATGGGAATGCAGCGTCAGGTGCAAGCAAGAAAATCGGACAGAGAGCTGTCAATCAAGCTGGAGAAGCAATAGCTACAAAGGGCAGATGCTCAGGAAATGCTCTGTTATGTCCATGCCTCATTTACATATGAATGAAAATGCCAATTACTGAGCAAAGCAGCAGCAGATAGAAAATGTAAAGGTGTCAATGGATTTACATCTCAAAGAAAGTTAAATGGGTTGGCACTTACAGAATCCCTTTAAGTACCCAGTAGTAGTATCCGGTCCCAGAGTGAAGAAGACCAAAGGAGATTCATGAGACTGGGAGAGGTTAAAAAAGAGTTGACAAGGACCGGATGATGAGCAGTGAGGGTAGAACAGGTGAGCTGCGAGTTATTATTTTTTGTGCCCGTTTGCTTTAATTTGCATTCTCAAGAATATGAATTTTGTAAAATTTGAGGAGAATACAATGCCACTCGAATACATTTTTATCTCTAGTCTTCTGGCATAATGTGATGTTTGATTCTAGGGTTGACTGGTTTAGAATATTCTTTTACACATCCCCTACTATTAGCATATCTTGTTCTGGACCCAAAATGTCGGTGAATTACAGAGTCTATTGCAAATTCAATCTAAAATGTGTATCCTGATTTCTGCCTGCGTTTGTGCTACAGGGAAACAGATGACAAATTCTTCCTTAGATTAAGCTTATCACTTATCCAATAGATCTGCAGCTTTACATCATTGTGTCTTCCATTTCTCATCACATTTAAACTGTTTACTATCAACGGATGAAAACATTGTGTGTGTGGTGTGATCCCACTGCTCCTTGTCTGGGCTTACCGGAGAGGCATGACTCTGATGCCTCTGATGGTGAGGGTAGCCTGGGCCATCAGTAGTCATCTACTACCACTCAAGGTACAGGAGGACAAAGGCAAAGACATGGTCAGACAATCCAAATCAGGCAGGTAACACTGGATCAAAGCATAAGCCAAAGTCAGGAGCAGAGAGGTTGGACAGGTATACGAGCCAGGATGGTAGCAGGAGAGACAGAACAAACATGCACCCACAGAATCTAGGATAAGGCACTGGGAATCAATGATCAGGCAAGTACTGGTGGAGGGAGAATAATATATCCCTTGCTTGCATTGGATTGACTAGGGAAGACGAACCCTGTAGGACAAAGCAGGATTAAATTCCTGCAGGATCTGGCCATGCCTACCTAAAGTCAGGTGTAGATTATATAGGAGCAAGTATGGCCAAGATGCAAGACCAAGGCGCCACAGGGAGATGGTCTGACTTTGAGGAAGCAGAGTGGTGAACACATGCAGGGCGCCACTGAGCAGTTGTGAAAATGTCATCATGGCACATTGCTTCTTATATGTAGAAGATGTAAACCTTTACAGACCTGATACTAAGAGTTTTATAGTCCAGAGTAGGCAATAACATTTAAGATCATGTACAAGACAATGCAAATAACACATTTTTGTTTATTGATGACTGGTATCCTGCTTTTTTAAACAGTTTTCCACTTTGTAGGCTCTATCTCTAATTTCCTATTGTCTCTGAGCAAGTGGGTGGAAACTAGAGACACACAAGCATGAGGGATTTCTGCTTCTCTGGTTCCATGGAGCATTTGTTCAGAAGAAGCAGCATGGAGCACATTATACAGTCATACTGAGCAGTGTAGATGTGACTACAGAACTGAGGTAGTACAAATTACTAGAAAGCGGAGTCACCATCTCTACCCTTCTACTTTTCTCCTCACTTCTTAGACCTTGATCTCTTCAAATGGCAGTTATGTTCTAATCCCACAATAACTTGTTTTTCCATTTTTAGGTTTTGGATGGAGCTGTGTTATAATTTCTCGGAGCAGTAAATGCACTGAAAGTTTGTACTTAGCAGCCAGCTTCACATATGTATCACACTCCTGTTTTGCACAGCAGTTGTGTCCTGTGTGATCACATCATAATTTGTTGCAAAAACTTTACTCCGATATTTAACCATTGTGACAATTGAGGGCGAACCAGCAGATGATAGAGCAGGAAGAGCAGAGCAGATTGATGTATAGGCATGTGTGAAAAGATCCAGTGTAAACCGTAATTTATTGCTCTGAATCTCAACTCTTTTTATAGTTAGGAGTCCAGTGGGCGGTCCTATGTGGTACATGAGTGTGTATACAAAGAGAGCTGTCATCACTGGACTCCTACACTAATGCCTAGCAGGGAATTAGATCCATTAATCACAAGCTTTGCTGAATCTTTTCCCGCAAAACTACATGTATATCAATCTGATCAGCTACTCCTGCTCCATAACAATCACGCTGCATTATTGAAAGTTTAGGATCTCTTTAACATGTTTTTTTAAAAATTTGATCACTACGTCTGACAACTTTAAAGGGAATCTGTCACCCCATTTTTGCCCTATGAGATAGGACCACCGCCATGAGGGGCTTATCTACAGCGTTCTATAATGTTGTAGATAAGCCCCTGATGTCACCTGAAAGAGAAGAAAAACGAGTTATATTATACTCACCCAGGGGCGTTCCTCCGTCCGGTCGGGTCCGATGGGCGTCGCGGTCCGGTCTGGGGCCTCCCATCTTGTAGATAAGCCGGCCTCTTCTTTCCGTCCTGTCGCGGCTCCTGCGCAGGCGCACTGATCTGCCCTGGTGAGGGCAGTGCAGAATTCTACAGTGCGCAGGTGCCGGGAAAGGTCAGAGAGGTCCGGCGCCTGCGCACAGTAGAATTCTGCTCTGCCCTCACCAGGGCAGATCAGTGCGCCTGCGCAGGAGCCGTGATGGGACGGAAAGAAGAGGCCGGCTTCGCTACAAGATGGGACGTCCCGGACCGCGACGCCCATCGGACCCGGCCGGACGGCGGAACGCCCCTGGATGAGTATAATATAACTCGTTTTTCTTCACTTTCAGGTGACATCAGGGCTTATCTACAGCATTCCAGAATGATAATGATGGCGGTGGCCCTATCTCGTAGGGCAAAAAAGGGGTGACAGATTCCCTTTAAGGAAGACCTCCCTCTATTATCCAGTATCCAGCTACATCCAAATTGTAAAAATATGCAGGCCCCTGATTCATCAAGACAGGAGATTTTCTCATCAGTGTTGATCAGGAGTCATGGTGGAGACCCATGCATGGAGAAGCATGCCTGTTCATGAATCAAGAGGGTCTGTTGATTGGGATATGTACCTCCATCAGAAATCTTACTCTACTGTCTGAAAATGCCATAGGTCACAACATTTTTGTGCAATTCGAAGTTGTGCCAAAATTTTGCAATTTTTGCCAGAATTCTGTCAAAATTGCTTTGATGAATCAGGGCCACAGTGTCTTCAAAGTTAAAGTTTGAGCACTTATGGGGTTACAAGGAAATTTTTACTTGCAATTTAATCTGTAAACAGCATGGTATAGAGATGGAGGAGCAGAGCCGAATAATATATAGGTTTGATGGGAAATATTCAGGAAAATCAATGTTAGTCAATGAAAAAAACTTAAAGCTTAATGTGCACAAAACTTAAAGGGAACCAGTCAGGTGAAAAAACACCTGTAGATATGGGGCTAATCTGCAGGCTCATAGTGCTCTGATGTCATGTGGCCACCGCACTTCAGTTATGGCTGTGAACTTTACTCCTCCCGACTCCCTGCAGCTTTCAGTCATAGAGGTGTGGCTTCAGTCACCGCTGAGTACATAGTCAGTGGCTGCTGTGACCAGTGCGTTGGCATTGACTGACAGCCGGTTCAGCACTAATGCACAGCAAAGACATCTCAGAGACATATCTCTGATTTTGATTGAAGTTTCAAAATCGGCAACTCAAGTCTATGGTTTCTGCAAAAGAAAGGACTGCGACGTAGGAGAAAAAGTACGAAAAAGTGGTGAGACTCAGATTGAACTCTGATCAAACACTGATCAGAAAAAATATTCAGTTTTTCTTGTATAGGAGAAAAACTGACGTTTGAATGAGGCCTTAGGGTGGCTTCACACAACAAAGTGAAAGTCGCCGATGTTAGATCTGCAGAAACTGCAAAACTGTTTTACTGGGAAAACTTAGTGACTGTGTAAGGGGTGCCATGCCTCTACCCCCTTAACGTAAAGTGTATTGTTGCTAATGTATATAATTATAAAGGTGGTTATGTCGTTGTGTGTATATATATTTTTTTTTTCTTCCCCTTTAAGACTGTTAATGTTATGCTATGTACATATGTGTATCTAATTCTGTTGTGTGTATAGTTATGTATATATTTTATATTATATATGAGTATATATTTATCTAAGCAATGTTTATTCAAGGGAAAGCATAGTGCTCATGTTTAGCCACTAGATAGGGCATTGTGGTCTACCTAGTATTAGATAGGAGTCCACATAGCACTATATATAGCTAATTGTAGGAGAGGTCAATGTGGATAAGGCAGGAAGGAGTTCTTGATTAGTTTAGTAGAGCCAGGGCGCCCATGCAGTCCACAAGAGCTCAATGCCCAGGACTCCACAGTGCCCCCGTAACGTTATTAAGGAGAAGCCCAGCCATCCAGGGCCCATGGGGGGCAGAAGTACAGCATAGAAGCAGTGGATTCAGCAAGTGAAGGAACAGAGGCAGCAATACTACTGCAGATTGGAAGAGAAGCTTGAGAAGAGGTCCTAGAACAGTACAAGGGACTCAGGTTGCTCATCATGTGGCAGGTCATCACATGGGCTGATGCCCTCATATCCGGGGTGAAATGGGCGAGGGAACTCCCAAATGCATTGAGTCTGGACAGGGAGGACGCTGAGTTACCGCAAGCGGTGGTAAGACCCAGTAATGTACTGCAGTACATAGAGAAGAGTGCAGGAGAAGTGCAGGAGAAGTGATTTTTGTGGACTGTGTGGAACCGTATGCTGATGTTGTTACTGACAAGGATGTGCTGAGACAAGTAAAGAGTAAAGTTCAGTGTTTGAAGTTTGCAAAGGACTCTGTCTCTTTATACGCCACAAGGCAAGCAGCAGAGCTTCAGCAAGCCCGATGGGACCCTGGCAGTGCAGAGGGTGATACAGAAGGTATGCTGAAGAATGGACAGTATTTTCCAGGGATTGGGAGCCCTGGCTCTGCCTCTCACAGCTGTGCCAGCGTTTAAAAGACGCCATGTGAACATAGCCCAAGAAGATCTACCCCCTCCGTGCTTGATAGAAATCCCACTTGTATGGTGGTTACCTATTCACTTATGGCAAGCAGAGCTCTTGAATATGACTGTGTATAGCACTGTGAAGAAGACTCAATAGCCACTTGTCTGATTTTGAGCATTACACCTTCGAAAGCCACGAGATAAAAAGAAAACTCCGCAATTAATTAGTAACAAAAAAAAATCCAGCAAACTTAACAATAGAAGCGGAGAAACTGAAACAAAAGGCATTTTCTTTGTGTACAGGAGACGCACAGACAGGGTGACAGTAAGTAGTCAGGAAGATCCGTCTGAATGACTTCATTTACCGCATTCTCCCTGTAGACAAAACAGACCTTTTCTCTGAGATCAGCGGCACCTGTAATCAACTTCTCCCGGAGCGAGGGCTGAATATGTAAAAGCGGTGGGAGGGTGCACGGGATCACCGCAAATTCCTGCCGCTTCTCTATGATGTTTGTCTCAAACAGGTCTAAAGTTCCCAGCAGTGAAGGTCACCACAATAACACAACAGACAGGAATTGACACTTTTGCCAATTTGTGCCTTGGTGCGGCGGACCCTCATGTCACCGGCACATACGGCGCCTCCTGTGCAGCTGTCAGATATGGGAAATATGCTACTGGATCCCACATCTGAAAGGAAACGCACTAAAACCTTCAGCCTTTTCAGCTGCCAAATGCTGTTTGGGTAATTCAATCTGAATATTCCATTTTGAAACCGAATTTGGTACCAAGGCTTCACTCTCGTAACCCGCTAACTGCCAGGATGAAGGGATAACTCACCACCATCGGGACCTTGGGACCTTGGTACGGCGGGACGGACATTTGTAGGTTCAGGTTATTATCACCTTGGACATCCAGACATTTTCAGTTTACAGTTTAATTTACTGGGGGGAAAGTTAACAGGGATAGAAAAATAATGGAAAACGTCGAAATCGCATGAATTATTATTAATTTTTGGAATTTTTCGTCTTTGCTATCAAACTTGTCAGGATGATAACATTAGGGGTTAATGGTGAATATTAAAGGGGTAGTTTTTAGGTTTAGAAGTTATTCCCTATCCATAGGATAGGGGATAAATTCCCAATTACTGGGGGTCAGACTGCTGGCACCCCTACAATGACGAGAACTGAGGCACTGAAGAGCCCTGTGTGAATGGAGTGGTAGCTGCTCATGTGCATAGCCGCATCATTCAGTCTAGTGGGAATGTTGAAGATCAGTATTTGGCAATCTCCAGCGGTCTCATCAATGAATGAAGCAGCAGTCAATCTCTGATCCATTCACACAGGGCTCTTCAGAGTCCTGGTTCTCATGACTGGTGGGGGTCCCAATGGCCGGACCTCCTGCGATCAGGATGTTATAACCTATCTGGTGGATAGAAGATAACTTCCCAATTTGAGAACAGCCATTTAAAGCATGTAAAAAACTATTATTATAAAACACAGAGTGTAGTCTACAGAGTACGGACCCCGGGACATTTGTGTAAGGGTGTATGTGTAAGAAGCAGGTACTGGGATGCAGTAACACAAATGCTGCAGAGCAGGGATCAACTATATTTACCGTAATTAATTATTTAACAGTGGAAAAACTCCTCACAGGGAGATAACAGGGTAAACAAAGAGTACAAAGGAAAGAACTAGATAAAAGTCGGTTAACTAAACAGTCTCTTGTTAAAGGTTTCATTTATCGTGACTCCGCAGCCTGTCACTGTCTGAAGGCCCTATGGGTAGCAGAATGACGGCGGAGTTTGGTGTAATGTCTGCTGGTGTCCTCACCTAGCACATGATACTTCTTCTGGCGGCAGCGGGCTGTCTCCGGTTTTGCCCGCGGAGCACCTAGTCCATATATCTGTGGAGTAAGAGAGTAGAGCTCTCTACAAGATTCCTCTCGGCACGGGTCTCCTTGAGCACCGACCATGACCTGAAGGGCTGCGCTGCAATGCTTTACCTGGCGTGCGCCTCTCTGGATATCAGCCGACACCCGGACGTTCATACTGCGATGCTCCGTCGATCGCACGCTCCCTTGAGCACCCGCCGGTTTTGGTGAGTCTCTCGGTTTCTGCCGCGGCCTGTCACTCCCCTCACAGCAGTTGCGGTCTGCACCTCATCAGCGTTCTGACGGGAAGAACACTTCAGTTGCTGCACAACCCATTTTGCCTCACACTGACTGACCATGCCTCCTTTACCCCGGTTACTGGCTCGCTCTTGCTGCAATCTCGTTCCCCCAGAAACAGGAGGTTCGGCCCTCAGTTCCGGACCTGACGCGCCCGATCCTCCCTTCTACCAATGCGCTCAACAAAGCCTAAAAAGCCTCCCATACTCATTAGATGAAAGGCAGACTATCCTGCCAACTACGACATGACCGGCTGACCCCTGATGAGCATGAAGTCTCCCGATTTGATGACAGATGTGTCCAGTCATGGCTTTCTCTTCACTGCCCATTAATGGCAGAGTTGAGAGTGATAGCATTCTGCTGAAGGCTGACCCCATCGTGAACAGTAACACCACTGACTTGAGAACCAAAAAGTAGTAGTTTTGACAATTTAAATCCTTGGACTTCAACACCTGAAATCCAAAAACGACTTGTCTGATTCCCAGCTCTATAGCACAATGTTATGTAAGATCCAATATCCATAACCTTAAACCTTCATGTCCTAGAGTATTTTAATAAATTGCAATTTAAAGAAATTTTCTTAAGTCAATATCTAAGATACGTGATCTACTATACGTTCAATCTGATGGAACTTTTCTGTAGCTTTGACAATAAAGTGGTGCTAGAAAATGTTGTCGCTGTTTGTTTGGCTGTAACTTCACAAGAGAGACTCTGAAAATGGCAATTTCTTATTGCTTTGAATTCATTGTATTGATGGCAAATAGCCATGTGGTAGCCTGAAGTTGGCTTGACCCCCCATTTAGAGATGTTATCCCAGTGTCCTACTAGTTGACCACCTCTTGCTATCCACTATGCTAGGACACACAGAGCCACCTATTTTGAAGAGCCTTAAAGGGAAATTGTCAACAGATTTTTGCTGTGTAATTTGTCAGCAGCATGGTGTAAGGATAGAGACCCTGATTCCAGCAATGTATCACTTAGTTTACTGGTTCTGGAAGTTTTGATAAAATAACAATTTTCTCTGCTTCATATCTAGCAGAGCTCAGAATGCTGAGCCCTGTATAACTCCGTCGACACCACTGATTGGCAGCTTTCTGTGTACATTGAGCAGTGACAGTGAGCTGATAATCAATGCTGGGGGTGTGGTTGGACCAAGAGGCGCAAGGCCAGTTGTCCTGTAGTAGTAATATCCTGCTGAAAAAACACTGATCGTATCAAAATAGCAAACCACAGCATAGTAAGTGACACATTGCTGGAATCAAGGAGAAGTCAGAGTTCATCGTTTATCACTGGACACTCGTTGCCCAGTATATTCCACGAACGTATTTGTTTGACCCTGTTTGTTAGACTTTCTGTTGAAGTTAATTCCATGTTGCATTAACTTTGGAATCGATTAATTGTTTTAATTCCTTTTCTACTGTCCGTTAATTTGAATATTATGTTATTGAATTTTAGGAAGGATTAGGTAATTGAGTAAAATGAATATTTGTGGTCAATTAATGTTGATTATTTGGTAACAATAAATCTACCAAAGTGACAACATTAGGAGAATCCCTGAAAAAGTAATGTGAGCACTAAACTTCTAGGTTTAATGGCAAACAAGAAACTCAAGACTATCGCCATTATAGTTTCCACCTGATACACATCATACATGATCCTATTATCTTTATGGGAGGAATATATGTGTATGGTAGGGGACAATGACATCCATAGACTTTGGCGCTAGGAACATTTGCCCTTGAATTCTTGCTTAATGGGATTATCCACTACTAGGACAACCCCTTCTTGATCTAAATGTTTGGCCCCGATAAAACTAAAAAGCTTATACTGCCCTCCCGTGCCGGTAGCGTTCCAGCGGTGTTGGCACACGCGGTCCCGGGGCTCTTGTGTAGTTGCATAACACGTGGTGCTCCTAATCAGCACTGGCGTCACTGTCTCCACCAGATGCAGCCCTGGCTTCCTCTTCATGTTCAGTTTGTATGGAGGTTAGGAAAGTGATGCAATCGCTGACTGGGCGTCGGGCAACACGTGTCATTCAACAACATGAGAGCTCCGTGGAGAGCGAGTGCAGACAATGCTGGAATGGCGCCAGCACGCGAGGTGAGTATAAGCATTTTTATTTTTTCGGGGCCAAACATCAAAAAAGGGTGGTCCTAGTAGTGGACAATCCCTTTAATTTCCTGGGAGTCAAATAGTCATCTACTGCCTTAGGCCTACTTCACACGTCTTGGCGATTCCTGGGCTGGAAAAAACAGTACTAGTGAGATCCGTGGTCCGTGTGCCATCTGTTTGTCTGTATGTGACATCCGTGTGACATCCATGTGTCACCAGTGTGCAGCACCTATTTTGTCCGTGCTGCATGGAAAAAAAAAGGATCCGTCTGTGGGTTTTTCACACGGACGCACGATGCGTGCGAGAAACTTGACATGTCCACCATCATTAAATACAATGGATGTGCGTATGTACATACAGTCATGGCCAAAAGTTTTGAGAATGACACAAATATTAATTTTTACAAAGTCTACTGCTTCACTTTTTCTAATGGTAATTTGCATATACTCCAGAATGTTATAAAGAGTGATCAGCTTAACAGCAATTACTTGCAAAGTCAATATTTGGCTAGAAAATGAACTTTATCCCCCAAAACACATTTCAACATCATTGCAGCCCTGCCTTAAAAGGACCAGCTAACCTCTTTTCAGTGATTGCTCCATTAACACAGGTGTGGGTGTTGATGAGAACATGGCTGGAGATCAATCTGTCATGATTAAGTAAGAATGACACCACTGGACACTTTAAAAGGAGGCTGGTGCTTGGCATCATTGTTTCTCTTCTGTTAACCATGGTTATCTCTAAAGAAACACGTGCAGTCATCATTGCAATGCACAAAAATGGCCTAACGGGGAAGAGCTAGAAAGATTGCACCTCAGTCAACAATCTATCGCATCATCAAGAACTTCAAGGAGAGAGGTTCCATTGTTGCCAAAAAGGCTCCAGGGCGCCCAAGAAAGACCAGCAAGCGCCAGGACCGTCTCTTAAAAGTGTTTCAGCTGCAGGATCGGGCTACCAGCAGTGCAGAGCTTGCTCAGGAATGGCAGCAGGCAGGTGTGAGTGCATCTGCACGCTCTGTGAGGCAGAGACTCTTGGAGCAAGGCCTGGTCTCAAGGAGGGCAGCAAAGAAGCCATTTCTCTCCAGAAAAAACATCATGGACAGACTGATATTCTGCAAAAGGTACAGGCAGTGGACTGCTGAGGACTGGGGTAAAGTTATTTTCTCTGATGAATCCCCTTTTCGATTGTTTGGGACATCAGGAAAACGCCTCATTCGGAGAAGACAAGGTGAGCGCTACCACCAGTCTTGTCTCATGCCAACTGTTAAGCATCCTGAAACCATTCATGTGTGGGGTTGCTTCTCAGCCAAGGGAATCGGCTCTCTCACAGTCTTGCCTAAAAATACAGCCATGAATAAAGAATGGTACCAGAATGTCCTCCAAGAGCAACTTCTCCCAACCCTCCAAGAGCAGTTTGGCGATCAACAATGCCTTTTCCAGCATGATGGAGCACCTTGCCATAAAGCAAAGGTGATAACTAAATGGCTCAGGGAACAAAACATAGAGATTTTGGGTCCATGGCCTGGAAACTCCCCAGATTTTAATCCCATTGAGAACTTGTGGTCAATCATCAAGAGACGGGTGGACAAACAAAAACCTAAAAATTCTGACAAAATGAAAGCATTGATTGTGCAAGAATGGACTGCTATCAGTCAGGATTTGGTCCAGAAGTTGATTGAGAGCATGCCAGGGAGAATTGCAGAGGTCCTGAAGAAGAAGGGTCAACACTGCAAATATTGACTTGCTGTATTAACTCATTCTACCTGTCAATATAAGCTTTTGTTACTCATATGTTTGCAATTATTATATTTCTGTCTGTGATAAAAACATCTGTCAAACACACATAAAAACCAGAGGGCAGCAGATCATGTGAAAATATAATATTTGTGTCATTCTCAAAACTTTTGGCCATGACTGTATTTGCGGCCCTTAAAAAGCGGACTGCATACAGATGTAAAAAATTGACGTGTGACTAAGGCCTTAGGATCTAAGAACAGTTGAAAAATTCATGGAGTTCGATTCGTCAAAGCTTTCACATCGGAATTCCGGCATAAAAGCTTTGAAATGTTGCAAAATTTAGGTGCAAGTTGGAGTTCTTATCACACCAGCTTTTCTCAGCGCCACCAAAATTGGTGGAATTGGGGTGGGGTGGGAGTATGACACCACAGATTATCTACTTCATAACGAGCAGTGGCATTCTGTACACCAAAAACCTCAATCCAGTACCTGACAGCAATGAGATTTCTGATGTTACGCATGAATTGAACGCCGGTCATAATAAATCAAGGTTCATCATCCTCTTGCAGTTTTCACAGTTTGTTGCTATGTAAACCACCATTGTTACCTGTTCATTTGATTCTTTATGGAATACAATGTTTTATTGTCACGCAAAATGCTTATATGCTGCAGCTTCAGTGCAACAGATCAAATCAAGTATTGCATAGGTGTTTGAAATGAGAGATCCAGAGCATAAAGAGTTAGCACACTGAACGGCTGTGTGAAATACTGAGCTCTTGAGAGCTTGCAGTTAGTATTAGCCTATCTGCTCCTATTCCCTGTGTGTGCACAGAGACCTAAGCGTACGGTGTTGTTTTTTGCCAGAGCAAGAAAGAAGCCCAGACTGAAAGCTAGAAAGTAAATGGGACACAGTTCTTTTGGTTATTGTAAGGGAATTGTGGCTGTCATGAGATTATTACGGCCATCAGGCTGCCGACGTATTGCTTTTGCTAGGTCCGTTCTGTATTTCTCAACGCACCTGACCAGGCCTGTATTTACCATAGACTATCAATCATCAATATCTAATCCATGGGGGCCCAACACCCAATATTCTCACTGCTTAGCTGATACCTTGAGTTACCGGAGATGGAAGGTTTCATTTTACAAAGTGATAAACCATACACCATGTAGTGGATGTTCATGGGTACTGCAGTTCAGCTCTCATTGGAGATAATGTGATCTGACTTACAGTACCTGGGAAGGGACACTTTTTTCAATGGATAGTATATTGTTATGTTTTGGTAGCTGAGGAGGCAGGAGCAAAAAACCGAATAGGCAGCCTAACACCAGAGAGGTTGGAAACTAATAGGTTGCAGACCCCTAAACTAACTGCACAACTAGAAGCAGCCGTGGGGCGTTCCTACGGTGCCCTAGACGCCTCGTCACAGCCGAAGAGCTAGCCATCCCTGAAGATGGAAAGAGGAAAGCTAACTGCCCCGGAGTAGACCCCAAAAGAATAGGAAGCGCCCAGACATATAATGGTGGTTAGACAAGATGAAAATACGAACACAGACAGAAAATAGATTGAGCAAACACTGGGGCCCGAAACTATCTAGATAGGACAGCACAGGAGAGAATACTGTCTGCAACCCAGAAAAACCTTAGGAAAAACTCCAACACTTCTGAATCCAAAAATACTGAGACCACACGGTCTCGACCACCTATATCAGATCTCTGGTGTGGACACGTAGCAACCCAGCAGTAAAATATCACAAGAACTGAGCAAACAAACAAATACAAGAACGAACGGAGACCAGCACAAGCCCCCAAAGGGGACCCGGCTGAAGACAAAAAGCAATGCAGCAAAAAGCAAGGAATTTAAACCACAGTACAAAAAAACTGAAAGAGACTTATCTGAATGCAAGCAGTAGACAGCAGAAAAGCAAGCTGAATTCCAACCTAGACCAGAAAGAACAATTGATCACCGGCGAGGATCATGGGAGGTCAGCTCACTTATATCAGGCCAGTCAGTACCACCTGACAACCACTCGTCAACTGAAGGTGTAGGACTCTTGGTGTTCCACATAGGTTCAATAACCTCAGCAACCACCAGAGGGAGCTTCAGCTCCGAAGTCGTCTCCAATACGTTCATAACAGTTTATACTGTATTGATAAATTGTAAACTTTTTTAAAAAATTTAGAGCAGAAACATCTGTATGTTCCTACTCAAAACACAACAGAACAAAGTCATGAACACTATATCTACAGGAAATTATCCAATCAGAAATGTGACATGTACTACGGGGTTGACAGAAGAAAATTGAAAACCCAATACAAGGCATATACTTTTTCACCCGCAGACCCATGAGAGTTAATAGAGCTGGATAGTAGCTAACAGCAAGAGATGTCTGAAGAAGAAATGGCTAATCTTACAGTAACTGCGTGAAAAGGAAAGTTTTGAGCTGAGGGAACCGCCCACAAAAAAGTTTTCAGTGTCGCTAATAGCAGAAATTAAGTATTCATATGAAATATAAACCTTCATGAAACAAAGCAAACACAACTAACTCATATAATGTGATGGGAAAAAAGAGAAAGCTAAAGAGTGTCAATTACATAAGCCAGAATAATGGCGCTAAGGTTATACGGTACATTAAACGAGAGAAGATAAAAGGATAAGCTGGAAACACTCATGTGTTGTGGCTTCTAGAGTGCAGGACACCGAGCTCTCTGTACACAATGGCTTTATGTAAATCAGGTAAGCATCAATGGAAGCCGGTCTGCAGCAGAGACATTTCATGATGCAACAGCACCGAAATGCTGAATCTTTGATGAACGTCTTCTAATTAGCATCTATTATAAAAATACACTTACAAAAAGTGGCCAAGAACGGGTATAGACCACCCTCTTTTACGGCATTACTTTTTTCCCCTTATTCTTTATTTTTTTCTATTCAACTATTCCACTCACTTAGTAAAGGTATAAAATAAAGTATAAATTTTTTTTTAACTTGCTCAAATAAAATGAGCTGGAACATAGGTTGATATAACTGTAATGTGTGGATGAATGTGCACAAAATAGCGTCAACTAAGGCCTCTTTCACCCTTCAGTCGTGCGCCGTCAGTCAAAATCCGTTAAAATGTGAAAAAAACGGATCCGCCATTTTTTTTTGGGCGAATCCATTTTTTTCCCATCGACTTGCATTAGTGACGGGTTTTTACGGATGGTCGTCCGTTATGTCTGTTTTTTGACGGATCCGCCAAAAAATTGGCGTCCGTCATTTCAAAAAAACATCCAATGCAAGGTTTTTTTGTTCCGCCAAAATGGCGGAATATGGCGGATCCGCCATTTTGTATAATGGCCGAATATGGGCGACAGATCCGCCGGCATCCGTCTTTGACTGAATCCGCCAGCAGATCCATCGCCCGCATAGAAACCTATTGAAAATGCTACTAAAACTGTCCAGGGTCTCTCTCTCTCTCTCCTCGGTCCGGCCGGACTTGCAAACTTTCATTTTCCGGAATGAAAATTTCATCATTTCCGGGTCAACACTTCTTGGCGGATCCGTCAGAAAACTGATCCGTTTTGCATCCGTTTTTACACTTTTCTGACGGATCCGCCATTTTCACACTTGGCGGACGTCACACGACTGAAGTGTGAAAGAGGCCTTAGTCCCCTATGTTATTAACATTTACTACACATTTATTTACTTACTACAGGGTGTTTGATCATTTTGTTTTTATCTTTGGTTTTGTCTCTTAAATTTGCACCTACACACTGCACTTCAACATATGTTGCGGCTCATTTTTTTGGTTTTGCTGTAGTTTTTTGTACTTTGTGCAAACAGTAATAAGAAGGAATATTCTCCAACGCAGAAAAGATATAACTTCACATTTATTTGATACTTATTAAAAAGAAGACATGTTGGCTACACAAGTGAAGTCCAGGGGGATACAAGAACTACGCGTTTCGACTAGACAATTCTAAGGACAACTCTTGGCACTGATTCGTATCTGAAAGAAGCTGGAAAGCTTTTTACTAGTTTTGACAGTACAGGCTGTCTTATATGCATGGTGGGCTACAATGGCTTGCACACACCTCCTCATCAAGAACACATGCATGCAAACATGGGAGGCTTGGGAGGAATAGTTGGTGGCCAAATGATTTTTAACATGTCAGGACACTTTCATACAAAGGTAATTTCATCAGTAGGAATTGCGAAAATGGTTTGCGAATTCAGAGATTTTCTTTAACTCTTCTTCCGAGAGAGAAAATGTACCTGAGATTCAATAGGAGGTAGGAAGGAGGTTTTGACGTCTTGGATTTATCCCCCAATAGATATTTGCATCACTGGTAGACCCCCAATATTTGAATGATGGTGTTTGGTCCCTCAACACTTTCAATGCAGTGAGAATCAATGGGGTAATTTTGCAGGCAAAGATCTTGATGCTGATGGAGACAGCCAAGAATGATGCTCAACTTTTAAGCAAATTTCCACCAGTCCCGCAGGCAATAAATGATGTGGAACTGTACATGCTCTAACGCCCATACATTCAACTGGAATTGTGCAGAAAGAAGACTAGGGGGCTATTTTAGCTATCAGTGGGGGCTCTGGAAGTGTGTCCCAAAGAGCTCAGACATTTCTCATCACCTATCCTGTAACTAGTGCATCTGACTTTCTCTGGGAGGACACTATTTAACAGATAACCCCCCCCCCCAACAGCTGAAAATCCATCTTGGGGCCAGGTTCATGTACAGCATTATTTGACGCACTTTTTGAAGTCCAAAGTCAAATGTGGATTCATAAGTCAAAAAAGCATAAAAAAAAGAATTTTGGCTAGAAGAAAAAAAGTATCAAGAACTACATCGTATGAGCTTGGCCTAAAGGATAAATAGGAAGCGGCGCTGCGACTGTCAAGCAGTACTAATGACAACTCAATGAACTCTAAACTTCATTGACTAATAGGATGTGTCAGGTAGATGTATCTCAATGAATATGAATGCACTTGAGCACTTTCTTGAGTACATGATTAGCATGAAAAAAATATATTTCCTTATTTAATTTTCTTCCTCTCGTAGCTGGAGGCCTGTGAGTTGAGATGAAGTATTAATTTGAAGGGAAAATTCCAACAATCTAATCTCAAGGTTTCTGCTAATGGCTGGTCCTACACATACTGATGTGATCCTTCCCACTCGGTTGAAGGTCCATATAATAATCGGGATACCGGTAAGAGATTGAGCAGTGGTTGCCAACTACAACGGCTGTACTCAGTATGCCGCTGTCAGAACAACGAGAGAGTTAAGTGATGGAGACCACTGAGCTGGAGTTGTCTTGGGATTAGGAAAAATTGTAAAATGATGGCTTTCCATTACTGAAAATTGGTTGTTCCCACTGATCATCCTTTAAACACTAGTAGTACTTGCAAATGAAAAATCTAAAAACTGATTTAATTGAAAGGTGAACTGCTTTAAGTACTCAGAAGTGACCACATCTTAAGACCATATCATTCAGAGCCAACCACAAGAGGTAACAACAGTGACCGTTATAGCGAAAATGTGGCCAAATCTATTGAAATGTTACAAGTGCAATAAAAAGATTGACTCAATGGCTAAACATCACCGTACATTACCTTTTGATGATTTTTCCCTGTCTCCCATAAAAATATACACAGCTCTGGCAAAAATTAAGAGACCACTGCAGAATTTTCAGTGTGTCTGATTTTTCTCTTTATAGGTATATTTTTGAGTAAAATGTAAATTGCTCTTTTATTCTATAAACAACTGACAACATGTCTCCGAATTTCCAAGGAATAAATTTTGTATTTATTTTCAGAAAATGACAAATGGTCAAAATAACAAAAAATGCAGTGCTTGCAGACCTCAAATAATGCTAAGAAAACAAGTTCATCATCATTTAGAAACAACAATACTAATGTTTTTACCTCAGGAAGAGTTCAGAAATCATATTTTGCGGAATAACCATGATTTTTAATCACAGCTTTCATGCGTCTTGGCATGCTTTCCTCCAGTCTTTCACACTGCTTTTGGGTGACCTTATGCCACTCCTGGTACAATAATGTAAGCAGTTCTTCTTTGATGGCTTGTGACTATCCATCTTCCTCTTGATTAAATTCCAGAGGTTTTCAATGGGGTTCAGGTCTGGAGATTGGGCAGCCATGACAGGGATTTGATGTGGTGGTCCTTCATCCACACATTGATTGACCTAGCTGTGTGGCATGGCGCATTGTCCTTCTGGAAAATCAGTCCTCAGAGTTGGGGAACATTGCCTGAGCAGAAGGAATCCACTGTTTTTCCAGGGTAACCTTGTATGTGGCTTGTTTCTTACGTCCTTCACAAAGATTAACCTGTCCAATTGCAGCCTTGCTGAAGCATCCCAGATCATCACTGATCCTCCACCAAATTTCACAGTGGGTGCAAGACACAGTGGCTTGTACGCCTCTCCAGGTCTCCGTCTAACCATTAGATGACCAGGTGTTGAGCAAAGCTGAAAATTAGACTCATCAGAGAAGATTACCTTACTCCAGTCCTCTATGGTCCAATCCTTATGGTCTTTGGCAAACTTTAGCCTGGCTCTCCTTTACTTCTCATTGATGAAAGGCTTTTTTCTAGCTTTACATGACTTGAGCCCTGCCTCTAGGAGCCTGTTATGAACTGTTCTTGCCGTGCACTTCACCCCAGCTGCCATTTACCATCCTTTTGTAGGTCACTTGATGTCATCCTGTGGTTGCTGAGTGACATTCGAATAAGATGACGGTCATCCCGGTCAGTGGAGAGTCGTTTTTGCCCTGTCAGTCTGTAGCTTTGCTATCCCCAATGTCTGCTGCTTGACCTTGTTGTAATGGACTGCCGTCTTAGAAATGTTAAGGAGGGAGGCAACATGGCGCTCTTTTTATCCCTCTGCTAGTAAAGCCAGAATTGAGACCTTCTTTTCCTCACTCAAGACTTTTCTTTTCAGCTCCTTTGGCATGGCTAAAAAATTATTTTTTCATTCCTATTACTTTTGGGATATTACTAGCAC
The DNA here is from genome assembly GCA_033576555.1 of Oophaga sylvatica. Lineage (NCBI taxonomy): Eukaryota > Metazoa > Chordata > Amphibia > Anura > Dendrobatidae > Oophaga > Oophaga sylvatica. Next base: position 14,208,633 of record JARQOD010000001.1, on the reverse strand, counting down.
TTGTTTTGCCATCCAGCTTGTCCTATTGAAGGAGGATTGAGAACACCACAGCAGTGTTTTTAATACTTTCCTTCGATAAATAAGATTTAGTTCAGGTGATCACTAATCAGAAGCACATTAAGTAGAATGAGGTGAACTCTGGTTGGAATTCACTGACACTGGAATGGAATGGCTGTCAGACATGGAGAGAAGCTGATTTTTATAAAACTGTGCAGTGGTCTCTTAATTTTTGCCAGAGCTGTATATATTCTTATATATCTCTTCTTACCAGAATTATTATTACAATTATTTTTTTTTATATTTTTGGCAGCCAGACTTACATAAATATGCCTGCCAAAAATTGCGTAATACTGTATTTATTCTTTTTGCCAAAAATTAGTCTCCTCTCTGTCACGCATATTTTTTTAGAACCTTTCAAAATTTTTGAGATAGGTGCAAAAATTGACTAAAACACTCAATTAACATTAACGCTTTTTGGGGCGGTCGTCCTCTTTGCCCAATTCCTACCTTTTTGATTAATGATAATGGTAAAAAAGCAGGTTTCCCTTGATCAGATATGATCTGTGGAGAATCAAGACAGTAAAGCTCTGACAGCTCACATCACTGTCCCCTGCTCGCACTGTGATCAGCGCTAGCAGGGGAGATTGTGGAGCGTTGTCTCATCAGCCGCCGCCTGCTCTCACTGTTATTAACTGAATGCAACTCTCAGCATTGAGATTCTGATTTGGTTTTTATCCAAAGTCACATTTCAAGATCTGGTAAAGGGTCAATAGTGAATTGTAGGATTGCTGCTTCCAACAGGTGTTCCCAGAGGAGAATTGCATGGCTAATAAGCCTCCTTAACTTGGCATGCCAGAGCCGACATGTCACTCTCCGCAATGAGAAACGTAACCTCTTAGACCTCAGTCCAGAGTCTCTCACCTAGCCAAATCAGTTCTCATGCTTTGCACTGATGAGGGGCAATAGTCCAAAACACTGGATTTGCAAATTGAGATTCTGATTTGGCTAATGTCCTAAGTCACATTTCAAGGCTCATTAAAGGGTCCCATTGACTTATAGGATTGCTTCTTCCAACAGGTGGCAACTATAGAGTTCTAGTCCTCTTCCTCTCTGAAGAGGCAATTTGCATAATAAATTTCTCAGAGGAGCATAGCACGGTGAATAAGCTTTCTTACCTTGACACGCCAGAGCCAGTATGTCACCCTCTACAAGGAGAAACGTTACCCCTTAGACCTCAGTCCAGAGTCTCTCACCTAGCCAAATCAGTTCTCATACTTTGCACTGACGAAGGGCAATAACCGATATTGATTTTTCGCTGCTTCCAACAGGTGGCGCTATAGAATTCAAGTCCTCTTCCTCTCCGAAGAGGCAATTTGCATATAAAACTTTGAGATATGTTCAATATGAATTGAGCTCATATCTACTGATCATCCAGACAGAAAAAACAAGTTGGAAATTATTACTGTTCCACTGCTTCGACTTCACAGGAGAATTTTATAAAAGAGTCATACTGATGCTAATATGTATTACAGGGGTGATTCTGGTTGTTTTGGAGGTGTTGCTTCATGTAACAGTGGCAGAGTTTAAAAAATTTCAAGATTTTGGATTTCAAATGTATATCTTTCTCGTTCTTCTCTGTGCTTTTACCTTATCATTAGGGTCAATAGGGTCACATGAGCGTATATTGTTTCAACCTAGAGAATCGGGCAGATTATCAAAATTATTCTCTGATCAAACTCTAATTGGTGTCAGCAATTCTCTCAGATGATGAAAGGATGAAAAAATAAATACCCATTCTGTCAGTCCAAGGAAATCGTACTGCACTCAGATGTCATCCGAGAGCAGTGAAACGTTTTTATCGAACTCACTGACTTGCGATCCGATTAGCGGATCAAACTCAGGGCATGCTGCGATTTTTTGTTTCTGGACTTGTTCTGTCCATGAAAAAAATCAGACATCTGCACAGCCCTGTAGCACTCGGAACGAAAAAAAATGGTCCTAAATGTGTAGATGTTCAACCAGAAAACGACTCATTAGAGAGGTATAAAAAGAAACTTTGAAAATAATCTTAATAAAAAAATCATTTATCCTATCCGATTTATTTCTACAGTTTCTGTTTATAAACCATGGAAACAGACTACGAACAAACCCTGTGTAGTCAGATCCTACAGTCGTAATGATTTTTGTATACTAGAAGTAGTGAGCAGAAGGAAAGACATATGACTGCAGGATCCAACAACACAAGGCATGTTTTTTAGCTTATTAAATGGCATTAAATTATTGCAAAAATGTTCATATTCCATAATATGAAGTAAGATATGAATATCATACAGTAAGGGCCAATGCTCAGTCTATGGGGTCTTCTTGGTATACCACTTGTTATGTGTATGTATAAACAGCTTTGGCAAAAATTAAGAGACCACCACATCAAAACCCTGTCATGGGCAGCCCAATCTTCAGACCTGAACCCCATTGAAAACCTCTGGAATGTGATCAAGAGGATGATGAGAGTCACAAACCATCAAACAAAGAAGAACTGCTTCAATTTTTGTGCCAGGAACAGTGTGAAAGACTGGAGGAAAGCATGCCAAGACGCATGAAAGCTGTGATTAATAATCATGGTTATTCCACCAAGTATTGATTTCTGAACTCTTCCTGAGTTAAAACATTAGTATTGTTGTTTCTAAATGATTATGAACTTGTTTTCTTTGCATTATTATTTGAGGTCTGAAAACACTGGGTTTTTTAAAAAATGCAAATTCTGAGATGTTGTCATAAGTTAATAGACTAAAAGAACAATTTACATTTTACTCAAAAATATCACCTATAAAGAGAACAATCAGACAAACTGAACATTTGAAAGTGGTCTCTTAATTTTTGGCAGAGCTGTATATGTATACGAGTCTTATATATAGAGTGTTGGCGTATTTTGTTCAGCGGATGATTTCGTTATCTGCCTCTTACTCTGCAGAGACTCCCGTCTTGGGGATGAATCGCCTCTCTCAGTGGGACCGTTCCGATATCATTACAGAGGTCTTTATCTCATATTTGTGCAAATTGTGTGAATCCTGACAGCCTCGTGCCACAACATGGGCAGCCAATGGCTTCTTAAGTGGCTAATCTGCGCTGAGCAATATTGATTCCGCTTTCCCATCTGGATTATATTAGTTAACACTGTTCCCAAGACTGCGAAAATCAACTTGTTCTGCTCTCGATGCAAAGTGACTGCCTGTTCTCACAATCAGCCGCGTAAGGTTCCAAATGAAGGAATGATACCAGGATCTATTTGCATCCTGCTCGTCAATCTGCGCGCAATCAGGAATTGGCTTGTGCTCAGTTTCCTCTATCCTCGTCCTTACAACATAAAAATGCAGGAGCGATGAGTTTGTCTTTCGGCATAACTCATTGTGACGTCGTGCTTTGTAAATTTTACATGGGGCTGCAGCTACATTTAGGGGTTGTCCCGACAAAGATAGTCGGAGAGAAGGCTGCGCATGCGCACACCGGCAGCCCCTTAGGCAGTGGTCGCATGTTTAGACATACCTACAGGTAGACAAGTCATTGGGCGTACGTGGGCATCATCACCCCATTCATTGCCTATAAGACTGCCAGAACACACATTAGGGGCCTTCCCTCCTTTCAAAGTTTTGGGACCTTCACTTACGATGCGGACCTTTCATCGCTTGCCAAGTTAACTCACAATGTACGAAAAATGCAAAGACGAGGTACAGAATTAAAAAAAATACTGCTGCTTTTTTCTTATAACAGCGCCACCCACAGGTTGTGTGTGGTATTACATCTCCTCCACATTTACTTCAACAGAGATGAGCTGCAATACCAGCTACAACCTATTGACAGGAGTGGCGCTGTTTCCTACAAATAACGCTCTTCACGGAATTAGCAGGGATGGGTATTGCCAGATAACTACATTACGAACTCAACGCCGCTACATCTGTACATTTTTCAGTCATTCCCTGCCATGGATAATCCATGATTGTGCTGCAGTTACTCTTATAGAGAGGGAGGTGGAAGCTGCATCTTTGAGCAGTCTGATAAGATGTCTTCACTGGGAGGCAGAGATTCTTCCAAGCTCGGGAATTTCTTTTGAGTAAATTCCTTAGTTCTCCGAGTCACATCCAGACTGAATGATAAGAAGAGGTGAGAGAAGAACATGTCCCGGTGAAGAGCTGAGAGGCGGCGATCACACGGAAGATACGGGGTCTGACTGGCCAATGGTGGTTTTATTTTACACCTCTATTTAACACCTTTTTAAAAAAAAAAACATTCAAGCAATTTTGCACATTTGGTAGTAAATTTTGTTTTAAGATTTTCATTTATCATCAAAATTATTTTTACTTTTTAATATACATAAAACATTTGTGTGATTTTATATTTTGTGGTATCATTTTCTATTTTCTATTTTTTTCTTCAATACAGACAAATTGTACAAAATATGTTTTTTCTTTTATTACACCAAAATCCAACCGTGTTAAAATGTTTAATTGATATATGTAGATTTCTCCAATTCGGGGTTTAGATTTGTGTGATTATGATTTTATTTATTTTTATTTATTTTAGCCTTTGTGTTTATGTACAGTTTTTAAATTTAATTTTTTTATTTTAAATTTTTTATGGTATTTTAATATTTTTTCCTATAAATTTGCATGTTATAAAAGACATTAGCATTGGAAGATAATCCGTAGCGGCCGCTGGTTACCAAAGACACTGACCCACATCCCGCTTTAGAAAGTGAAAAATGAAAAAATGATCAAAAGTTATTTAAGAAATATGTGTAGCATAAAAACATTTGATATGAACAATTTCTTTGGGCTCAAATCTCACCAAGGAAAACATCTGCAAGAAGTTTTGTAGGTCCTCTCCGTGTTTGATGGGTTTCCTCCGAGTTCTCCGGTTTCCTCTAACATTCCAAAGACATACTGATAGGGAATCTAGACTGTGAGCCCCATCGGGGACAGTGACGATAATGCCTGTAAAGTGCTGTGGCGCTATATAAATGAGTGCAATAATTAAATATAAATGTTTGAGGTGTTTTATATTCTTTCTTCTCTGTGTTTTCATGTAGAATAGATGTAAGTAGCTGACCGAGGTACTGAAGAAGGAAAAGATGACAAATTTAACTCACCGTGCTTCAATCCACATTATGCAAAAGGATTCATTTATAAAAAAGTTGTGTTGTGTAAATTCTAGCAATTTCAGCACTCCCCATCTGCTATAATTTGGCTACACAGTGTCAGTTATTAACTAATTATCTTGAAATTTTCAGTGATCACTACACCTCAAAACAGCTGGCACTGGTCATCAATGGAGGTCAACCATTGTGTCTTTTTTCATCTCCTCCAGTCCCTCTGTCCATCCAGCTTCTTATAGCAGACAGGGCATTCCTATTTTTATTTGTTAAAACTACACGTCCCAGCAGCACTTGCTTCTTTTCAGTGCTGCACACCCCACCCCATCTCCTATGTACTTCTGACTAGTACCACTTTTCTGAATTATCATCAAGCTAATCTAAGTGCACGTTATTCACTCTCTGCTAATGTATGGAACCATGCCTTACTGATTATATCACTTGCAATCTACATCAGTATCACAGTGTGATTTTAAATTATTATCTGGTTCCTAGCAAAGTATAATTCTGCAGTCCTCTAATTATTAGGCAATGCACTGCTGAGCTGTGTTTTGTTTACTTCTGCTGAGAAATCAGTTATGTCAAACAGCAAATGCAGCTCTATCAATGCATATGGCAGATGATTATCTTCTGCCATGTGCATCAACAGATTGACATTAGCAGAATCACATCACTGATCTATCAGCAGTGGGCATAAAACACAGCTCAGCTGTAAATTAAGTGTCATTACAATCTCCATTATGGAGAAGTGCAGGAGAGTTGTGTTGTGCTAGAAACCAACAATGATGTTAAAATACACAGGCAACAATATTGATGTAGATGGTGGAAGATAAAATTATTCCCACATGGTACTGTACAGATATAGAGAGGGCACAGAGATAAACAGTGTATATATTGTAATTGTAGAATATGCTCTATCCATAGCGGAGGAAGAGATATGCTGACAGGAAGTTAGCTGATAGAAATTGTGCTCTGAGCATAATCAACCAGAAGCAAACATGAGTTATCTTGGCTATATATATATATTGTGGTGCAGCAAAGGGTTTAGTGCTGGATGGAAGATATATTTCTCCCAGCAGGATAAAGTTTGGCTGGGATTTTCCCTAAAGTTGAGGACCTGAAATGATGCTATGATCACGTGATCAGCCCATGTGATGTGTACCTCACCTATGGGTGGAGTTATGGACTATGTAATGGAAATTGTTGTTTGGCACATGGGGAGTGTGTGCAAGGTGTGAGGAACTTGGCTGGAGTTAGCCTGAACTTTTTTTGTTGGACTACCCGTGCTACAAAGGTTTAGCAGCAAGACTCAAAACAACCCTGGGAATGGCACAGTGGTGGAAGCCACTGACCAGGCAGCCGCTTAGTTAAGCCTGTCCCGTGCAAAGGGTGAGTCTGAGACCCGTTGAAGAGAATTGTTTGCAAAATGGCCGTTGTCTTTCTTTTCTCCCCCGCTTTTCTTGTTATCCTGCAAGTCCGTTATTTGTGTATATCACTGAGGTGAATAAATACATTTGGTCAAGTGGTGAGTGCTTTTTTCTCTCTGTATGAAGTATATATATATATATATTTTATATATATTGAAGCAGAGTCCTAGGTCTGCAGGATTTTATTAGATGTGCCTGCCTAGCTTTTTACTAGAAACAGGGCCTGTGTTCACTAGGGGTGTCAGTCTGCTGGATGAAGCAGAGTCAAGTATGCTGGAGTTGGGGAGTGGCCACTCAAGATGTGAGTTGTAGCTGGAGACTGCATGGGTCAGCTCAGAAAGCTGAGCAGTCTGTGCGTTGGAACTGCGGAGAACCATGGGGAACTGCAGCCTTTTCAGTGTGAACTGTGCCCGGAGTTAAATACTTCGGTTTGGTGCTGGAAGCTGCTGGAGTCAAAGCTGAATGGGATATGGAGACCCGTGAGATGAAGCCTCTCCTGTGTATAAAGTTTGTTCAGGGCGAAAGGACTGTAATCTGTTGGGGTGAGTCTGCACTGATATATGTGCTACATCTATTAAGGACATTTCATATATTTTTACAGGATACACACATCATCAAGATTGTAGCTTTGGATTAAATACTCTGAATTATTCTAAGGCAAATGTCCAGGACGCGTCTGCCTCAGTATGACCCCACACTAACCTCACCATGGAGGAGCGATCAGCACAGCATTGTCCTCAGCTCTCCTGTCAGCCCAGTCTCATAAACTTGGCAGATGGTAAGAGTAATTGATTCCATGCAGCCGCCTAAATAACCTCTCCACAATCTCTGCTCTCACCGTGTGAACCTTCCTCTCCGGAAAACACATTTCCCCGACACATTTGTCTAAGCATGAAACAATATGCAGAAAATTAAATGTAATTACTGATCCAAAAATGCAGGCAGACACCCATCCAGTCACATGTCGGCGGTCCTAATGTGAGAGCACTCCCATCACATCAGATGAGTTTTACTTCATTCTGCGGCTAAAAGAGTGCTGCTGGGCCCGGCTACGAGGCAGTGCTTAGACACCAGTTTGTATGTATGTCCGACAGTGCAGTGCCATATTTATCAATCTGATCTATCTATAGCTGTCTACAAATATCTCAAGGGCTGTCACATTGTAGAAGGATATCTTTATTCTCATTTGCACAAGGAAAGACTAGAAGCAATGGGATGAAACTGAATGGGAGGAGACACAGATTAGATATTAGAAAAACTTTTTGACAGTGAGGGTGATCAATGAGTGGAACAGGCTGCCACAAGAGATGGTGAGTTCTCCTTCAATGGAAGTCTTCAAACAGAGGCTGGATAGACATCTGTCTGGGATGATTTAGAGAATCCTGCATTGAGCAGGGGGTTGGACCAGATGACCCAGGAGGTCCCTTCCAACTCTACCATTCTATGATTCTATGATTCTATGATTCTATATTATCTTTCTATTATCTATCTATTATCCATTTATTATCTATCATCTATTATCTATCTATCTATCCACCATATATCTATCTATTATCTATCAATTATCTATTTATCTATCTATTATATATCTATCTATCCATTTATTTATATGTCCTAAACTGCAGAAACCTATAAGACTTTTTACAGGCAGTTGAGATAAGCAAATTTTCCAAAATTAGTTTTTAGCAGATTTGTTCAAATCGGTCAGCAAATGTGTTCATTCCAAATAAAATATTGTCCTGAAGCGAAATTGTCGTGAAATGATGTCTATTATTCTCTGTATTTTCTACAGACCCTGAAGAATAATTATTGGATGGCAGAGGAGTGTGTGTAAAGATTAAAAGACACATATACTCACTATGCTCTTACCTTTCTCCTTACGTCTCCTCCACTGTAGAGTCCCTGGTCCTCTGCAGGGGTCCTTCACTGAGCGCCATGCAGTGAAATGGGGGAGAACGCCGCACATCTAAGTCAGTGGCGCGGGACCTTGGGTCCCTTTGCTTCGACGCCTGGACTGATTTCCAGCGACCAAAGTACTCAGGCTGGTAGTTGAGTTTAGACCCCTGCCATCCCTTTAATTTCTAATTACTCTGTGAGCACGAGCACGCAGCGTTCACTACAAGACGCTATGGTGCGTGTAATGGAAGATTATATTGGTCAGGATGCACTCTGAGCAGAGTAAGCACTCCCATCCCATAGAAGAAGACAGCAGCAGCATCTCCTGTAATATGTATGCCCCCGCCTTATGTCTTCAGTGATGTATATGCTCCCAGCATCTCCAGTGATGTAAATGCCCCAACCCAGTGTCTACACTGATGTCAGTGCTCCAGCACAGTGTCTCCAGTGATGTCTATGCTCCAGCCAGTGTCTCCAGTGATGTCTATGCTCCAGCACAGTGTCTCCAGTGATGTCTATGCTCCAGCACACTGTCTCCAGTGATGTCTATGCTCCAGCACAGTGTCTCCAGTAATGTATGTGCTCAGCCCAGTGTCTCCAGTGATGTATGTGCTCCAGTCCAGTGTCTCCAGTGATGTATGTGCTCCAGCCCAGTGTCTCCAGTGATGTATGTGCTCCAGCCAGTGTCTCCAGTGATGTATGTGCTCCAGCCAGTGTCTCCAGTGATGTATGTGCTCCAGCCCAGTGTCTCCAGTGATGTATGTGCTCCAGCCCAGTGTCTCCAGTGATGTATGTGCTCCAGCCCAGTGTCTCCAGTGATGTATGTGCTCCAGCCCAGTGTCTCCAGTGATGTCTATGCTCCAGCCAGTGTCTCCAGTAATGTATGTGCTCCAGCCCAGTGTCTCCAGTGATGTATGTGCTCCAGCCCAGTGTCTCCAGTGATGTATGTGCTCCAGCCCAGTGTCTCCAGTGATGTATGTGCTCCAGCCCAGTGTCTCCAGTGATGTATGTGCTCCAGCCCAGTGTCTCCAGTGATGTATGTGCTCCAGCCCAGTGTCTCCAGTGATGTTATGCTCCAGCCCAGTGTCTCCAGTGATGTATTGCTCAGCCAGTGTCTCCAGTATGTATGTGCTCCAGTCCAGTGTCTCCAGTGCTGTATGTGCTCCAGCCCAGTGTCTCAGTGATGTATGTGCTCCAGTCCAGTGTCTCCAGTGTGTATGTGCTCCAGTCCAGTGTCTCCAGATGTTATGTATATGCTTCAGCGCAGTGTCTCCAGTAATGTATGTGCTCCAGCCAGTGTCTCCAGTGCTGTATGTGCTCCAGTCCATGGTCCTCCCAGTGATGTATATGCTTTCAGCGCAGTGTCTCCAGTAATGTATGTGCTCCAGTCCAGTGTCTCCAGTGATGTATGTGCTCCAGCCCAGTGTCTCCTGTAATATATAAGCTCCAGTCCAGTGTCTCCAGTGATGTATATGCTCCGGCCCAGTGTCTCCAGTGATTTCTATGCTGCAGCCCATGAAAAGCAATTATGAGTATCAACATCATACATACCACCTAACATCACACATTGTAACAAAGGGAAGCAGTTCCATCCATCACATTATGGGTGAGTTAATTAAATATCTGACCAAATATAGCAGGGTAGTTTTCAAGTAGATAATTTTATATGACCCGGGAAGGATGGGATAAATATCCAAATGGCCCTTGGCAGAAAAAAGGTTCCCCACCCCTGCTTTATGTCAATATACATAGAATACGTACAGTAGAGCACTGTAACCTTATAGTAACATGGCCATGTGTTGCAACAATAACATGACTTTACTCATTTCTTTCAGCCTTCCCTGGAGATTAGTGAGGAAACCAGTAGGATGCATTGTAGATAGCACTAATTGACATTGATTGCTGAAGCAAGATTGGCAAATCCTGACACAACATTTGGATCCCCATTTAGGAAATAATGGGGCATCCTTTGAAACTAGTCAGATGCTTCTCATAAAACATCATCATAACTCATTTCAACGGTACTCATACACACCTTTTTTTTGGTTTACTTTTGGCTCAGCATATCCAGAGATATTGTGGTGTCAGATTGCCAAGTTTACAAAAAAAGATTTTGAGATACTCTGTCTAGAGATGTTTATGGTAAATGTGCCCACTTGTGGCCACCCAGTGGTCATGATGTGAACTGCATATTCGTAGAGAACCACTACTGAAATACATCTGAAATCTAACAATCAACCACCAGTTGTGACCTACATGATGATGATGTAGTTGAACTCAAGTTTCCAAAATAGAGGGTGTATCAACCAAAAAACGAGCAAGAAATTCTCCCCGCTGAACATCTCTTGTGCAACCATCAGGTAGAAATAAATACACAATAGATAATTCTATGAAGCTTCATGCGAATCAGAATTTTTCTTATTTTTATCATTATAATTTTTCATATTTTTTAAATAAATTTATAGTTTTTCATATATTTCAGTTTTTCCAAACGTTTATCATAATTTAAACCTACAAATAGATTATTCATTCATAGAGGAAGAAGAATTAAAACATTTTCTGATTTTTTTCCCATTTTCTTTGTAATATATTTATAATTTTTTGCCACATATAAAATAACACAGAAAAAAAAATCAGCATCAAATTAGTACATTTCTCTCCCGCTTCTCCTAACCTGCTGTTTTTTTTGTATTCTTTCATGTCTCAGATGTTCTTTTTCTCCTAAAAAGCTTTTTCATGCTTCCCTGCTCCTTGAAATTAAAGACAAAAAAAACGTAAAGATCAGGATCTAAGTTGATCCTGGTCGCAAAGGGAAATTAAAATCCCTGCACAGATGGCTGCCACAAACGCTGCCGCTCTCACGATGCAGGCTGGGAGGGGGCGAAACGGCTGGAGACGCAAATCAATTGTCATTCTGTAATGGGCAATGAACACTGGGGTTAAAATCAATGTGAACATGGGAAGAATCATATGCATTAAATAACTCCGTGACCATAAGGAATCGCTGCCATCGAACGTTACTTTCTTGGAAATGCTGATCCTGTGTAATGGCGTAGCTGTAAATGATGCAGAAGTGGCAAGCACGGCCGGCCTCGAAACGGCGGTGGCACCAAGCAGGCAGGACATCAATTTAATGACTGAATTGATATAACACACCGATGTCATCATTAGGCATGTGAAGTATTTTGTTGGGTATACAGAACCTAAACAATCTGATGCTTATCCTATGTATATTGCATCGGAGGTCAAATTAATTAGAGGAAGGAAAGAGGTTAAAAAATGTCCTCCACTCACCTCTCCTCCCCGCCAACTCCTTGTGTAGTTTTCCACTAGCATCCTCCAGTCTATGGATCCTCTAGGCTTCATTGGAGAACTTTTATTATTTTTTAACCCATTTTTGGCCTCTGCTGGTCACTATACAGTATATGGCGCTCCCTGAAGAAGCGAATGCGAAACACTGAAGAGGGACAAGGTAACTGGTGTGAAGTTGAATCAGTGTATGGGCTTTTTCCCTACTAATATATCTTAGTCATGATTAGCATTATTGGGTTTGTGTATTACTTAGCGGATATTGTATTCTTTACTTTGATTTTTTTACTTCTCCTTTCTCTCCCCCTTTTTTTTATCACAGCACTAATTGAACAGCAACTTACTCTCTGTTTTTGTGCCTCGTCCAATATTCTTGGTTTTACTCATCTTACACATTTTTTTCATCGTCACCACCTCTTGTGGTCTTGTGCCTTCACCTATATTTCTATCAGGTAAGCCTTGGTTGCTGTATTAGATTTATTTGTAATCATGGTAAACCCTGTTCCTCCACATTGTATGCCTGTATATGTATCATGTCTTGTGATATTGGAATTTTGTTCCTGTTTTTTTCTATATTTTTTCTCTATTGTATATTGTGTAGTACTCATTGTATTAAATACTCATACATTTTTGTGGTACCTCATTCTAAATATTCATTATTCACTAATCATCCGAGGATTGCAATGACAGATAACACCTATATTACACAGCTGATAGCACAGGATAACACACAATCCACAAGGCACAGCCAACCTTCCTCCCTCTCCCTTCACAATAACCTCTACACACGCTCATTAGATGCTTCAATACAAAACAGAGGGTATGTGTATCTGTCTATTGCTGCTAATGTGCATGTGCATTTCCTAAAAAAACAGGAAGTAGGAGTCCGAATAATCCCCAGTGGCCAGTGTGAAAATTGCAGGATTTCTAATTTATATTTTTATTACAAATCCTTATATGGAAAAAATTATGTTGCCAAAATTATGTACAAAAATAAATTTAATATGAAAATCTTGATTCTAACTATAGGTCCTTTTCTGATTACATATAGGTTCCAATTAATCAAGACCACTGATTTTCTCTCTGGTATTGATGAGGGGGCGTGTAGGAGTCAGATGCTAACCAGTGGTATGTGGCTATCTGTGCCACGACAGATCTCTTACTCCAGTCCCTTACTAGATTCAGAGTTCTGTCACAGGTAACATAAATGAGACAAGTTGTGGCATTGTTCCTCTGCCACTTCCCAGAACCACTCCAGCTCTACCTATTTCAGAGGAACTGGAGAAAAACAGGCATTAAATTGCCAAAAGTCCCAACATTTTTGCACATTTTAAAGTTGAGCAAAAAAAATGAAACTTTTCAAAGTAATTCACACCAGAATTTTGGCAAAAATGCTTTGGTAAATCGGGACCATAATCTTTATTAGAAAGTCTGTACACAGCTCCGCTCATGTGAGTAATGTGTAGGGATGAGGAATCAGGTTGAATTAGAACTTATTCTGGAGCAATGTAACTAAATAAACCAAAAAATAAAAAAGAAAGTAACTATTGCACCACTCTAAATAAGCAAAGTCACCGAGGATGTAAAAATTACATTTTTTTCCACTGAAATCAATGGTGGGACCTTCACTACAAAAAGCAATGAGCAAAGCCTGGCTGGAACAATGACAGCCATTCAGTAGATTACTACACAATAATGCTTTATGAATAGACTGAAAATGGCCAAACGTGCCACAGTGTGACCATGCTACAGAGCTGGCAGACGTTCAGGAGAAACCCACTCCAACACAAGGTTTCCCATTATAACCCTTCATTAAAGCGTCCTTTTGGTTCACTCATGAATATGTTTAATCCAGGTTTAATCTTAACAGGTTTCAGCTATTGCTTTCCAGAAGATGTAGCTTCTACCTGTGGATGTCACAGGGCAGTAGTGGGAAAACAGGGGACGAGGAACCTGGGCCCTGAACTGCCCCTCAGGCTAAGGGGGTGCCCTGTCTTTCCTTAACTTGGGGGTACCCTTGAAGGTAGGGAGGCTCAAGTCACCAATCTGTCCCTATCTCCTGTTTTTAGCCCTGAGCTAAACCTCCCAACCCCTCAACAGGAGGTGAGACAGGGAATATAGTGAACTGCACCAATATAACAAAAGGAAAGAAAAGACAGACACCTAGGGGACAAAGCAACTAAAAAACAAAACTTAGCTTTCTCTGCTGCAATGCACCACACAGCAGAGTAAGGCAACAGATCAAGGTAATAGCTGAAGTACCACTGCAGTCAGCAAGCTCCTGACTCCAGCTTGGTTGGTCTCCAAAGAGGAAGTGTATCACCAACAGTCAGTTGATGCATCGGGTGACCCTTTAAAGGATGGTGGGAGTGGTCACCACCTGCATCAGCAAACTCAGCAGCAATGTAATTACACCAGTGGCCACCGGGGGAAAAAACAGACATTAACCCCCGATGCCTGAAAGGAAAAAAGTTTTAATATGAAACACAAAATCTGCCACAGATCCAGAAATGAATCGTGACAGTGGACCTTTAGATCTTCACAGACCTGCCGAAGTATTTCTAGATCTCATTGAATGATATCAACATATGGTATCTTACTTTGTTTCAAAATTTGTAAACTAGAAAATGAGAGGAGAATGGGCTACATCAACAACAGGGAGAATAGAGTTTTGGATGATCACTATCTTTTCCATTATTTGATGCCCCAGTAGGATATAACCAGGTAGCCCCTAACAACAGTGTGGATTATTCACGTAAGAGAGAACTTACAGGAACTTGAAACTTGAGTCTCAGACCATTAAATTGTCCCATTACCTTGATGGAGTACATCTCTAAGTAAGAGCATTGCCCATAAATGCAATTCTGCAAGGAGACTCCATTAAAGGGGTCTTGCAGCCTCATTAGTTGTACATTTCTAATAGAGATCCTATTTTGATTTTGACAACTTGAACCTATCATGGAGGCTTGATCCATGTCAGTTGTAGAGATGTTGAAGAACATGTTCCAGATTACTTTTTCCCGAAATGTCTTACATTCATTACACTTGTAGACTTGGATATGCCAGACAAGTTTTCCAACTAATCCCTCAGTTTAATGCCAGAAAGTCAACAAGGTACATGAAAACTTGAAAAACTCTTGCCCTTAACACAAACTACGTAAAAAGCATTTGTCTCCACAAACAGGTAAACGATACCTTTCGGCATCAGATATGATATTAACCTGAAATTAGAAAGGCCAAGCATGGCACTTCTGGTAGGTTGGGGCTCAAGTAGAATCCATATTTTACATGGTGGTATAACTGAAGGTCCATATGTTTTATATATATTCTTCCAGTAGACTCATGGAGGTCGAATTACAGACCAAAATATTCCTTGTTTTCTGGATTGTTTTCATAAATAGACTTTGTCGCACCGCCTTGTGAGATGCAGAGCCTAGTATCTCGGAGGATGGTTCAGTCACGGTGACTCCGATGGCTCTAACAATCCCTAGGTTAGGTGCCAATTATAAAGGGGGACATGACGGATATATGAGACTGAGAGTTATGTTGATGCCCGCAAGGTGTGAGGCCGCGGACAAAAGAAGCATACACCGGGGGTCCGTGCAGACTTGAAAGATGAACTTTACTGAAGATTGGTAACAATTCTTATATTTTTCAACATAACAGTCATGGGTAGCAGATATAATTTTTCTTACACATTGCGACTGTCAAAGCCTTTTCTCGGTCCCGGCCTTGGGAGGATGGCAGTAAATTTCCATTTGACTAACTGTGCTGTGGGAAGGGGAAGGATCAACCGACCTTAATAGGATCAGAGTATCCAGGAAATCTGCTGTGAAGTCCTGCAGTCTCAGTACTCTGTCGCTGGGAAATGCAGGGCACTCTGAATCGGGTGCTATTTGTACTTCTCGCTGGTCACAAACGAGGAGCCCCAATTTCCTACCTCCTCTCACCATGGAAATCGCTCTTAACTCCTTCATTTTTAGTCTCATGTCACCCAACTGCCACTTGTTTCAAATCAGAAAAACAAGTTGCAATGCCAAACTAAGGCAGAAGAGGGCAGCATAGTACTACAAGTTGTAATACCAAAACAAGGCAGGAGAGGGCAGCATAAAATTAAATAATTTACCTCCTCCCAAGGCAAAACAAGGAGCCGGTCTCACAATTGCAATCATGTAAGAAATAGAGAACACGCTTACCATATGACATATAACATACATTAATAATGGTTTTTCTGGTCACTACAACTTTCATTCTTTTGAATCACTCATGAGTGCCAAGTTTCTAAATAATGATAGAAACCTGATCATGCACGATAGTTACAGATCTGTCTTTACTAATCTTACCTTTTTGAAATTTCTTGAGATAGGTAGCACAAGATGACAATCTTAAAAAAATGATTTTGTGATACTTTGTCGGGGGATGTTTATGTTATATGTGACTATATGTGGCCACTTAGTGGTTGTGATGTGAAGAGCTGCCTGTGGAGGATTTTGGTAGCATGGCATGATATTACATTATGAGATTTGAGCCCTGAAGAAGTTACGGAATGGTAAAATTGGACATATTTTTTGACGGATTACTGTCTTCGTGATGGCATTTTCTGACACTTCAGCACTCCTTTAGGTATAAAAAATATACAATGCAAGACATATGTTTTACTTTATCCCAATATATTGACCAAATAAATTCGAAAGATCTTTTTTTAATCATCTATACCATAACGAGATCAAAATAAGTCTATTCCAAATTATATCACTCAATGGTTCCAATCGGGTTTGTGGCCGGCCAAATAAAATGTAGTTTCCAATAAACTCTTACCGATGTGAAAACCATTTAATCTTGGCCATTAATGGCCTTTTTGTTTCATTCAGAAATAGCAGCATGTTGGCAGAATTACGGGAGGATGTATATTTGTTCTCCTACATCTTTAAATTGCCGCTGTCAGCGGAGATGTGTGTAATAAAGATTGCTGGCTAGTTAAGTCATCTGCACTCCCTCAGATAATAGGGAGCCATTAGTGTTCCTGCCCATCATGGCTGGTTTTAGTCAGCAATAATTGACTAGGTTCCCAGTAAACAAGCGTTTTCCTTGTGAAATGTTCTGTATGACGATAAAGTCAATGATAAAGGAACCCACAGGTGTAGTCAGGGAGCTTGTTAGGAGATTCGCTTTTTCTCTGCAAGAATTGAATATATGCCTATTGCCAGATTACCGAGGCACCGCTGTGGATCGTACGAGTTAGCATGGATTTATTGGGCCAGGTTAAGTCTTTTCAGTAAGCGGTAATTTAACCTTCTCCTGGCTACATTTTCTTAGTTTTTATTTTTTCAGGAATTTTAGATTCTCAAGAGAGATTAACTCTAAAGGTTGACGTTCGAAGAAAGTTAATTATTTAGAAGCACAGTACCTACAGTGTCCATCATTAACTTTCTGCAAATTTCACTAAAGACTCCAATTTTTCATGCTAGAAATTCAAAATCACGAACGATGTGCTAACAAAAAAAAGTCTGCCAATCCACATCATACCAAATGGGTGACCTGATGAAGACACATTTAGCAAAACATGTCCTGACACAGGATCACAAAATCATATTGTTTTTTAAGTTCCAAAATTTTCATCTCGCACCACTCATCTTGGAAAATGCTGAACCAAGAGGAAAGTGTAACGCTCGTGCCCAAACCAGACTACCCTAAAGGGGCGTGACTAAGCAGCTTCCTTGGTATTCACTGGAGCCTCTAGTGGTGAGGTCAGGCTTGTGCTGCAGGTAGCTGCCAGGTACCACTCCAGGGCTGTGTTTGGATGTAGCAGCTGATCCCACTGGGGAACAGAACATTAATGACAGGTGCGAGCAAGTACAGACGGGCACTACTGGCTCTCTGGCAGTCACGGCAGGCACTCTGGCAGGCAGGTGGGCACGGTTGGCACTCTGGAAGGCAAGCAGGATCGGATGGCATGGATCAGACTGGAAAAACAGGAACTGATTCGGGAAGGACAGGAACAAGGACAGGTACGAGTGGAATATGGCAACAGGTAGGAACCTGTGTCAGACTGGAGGAACATAGAGCCGCAGAGTGCGGAGCAAGAGTGAGCAGAGCCGCAGGATGCGGAACAGGAGCAAGCAGAGCCACAGGACGCAGAACAGGAGCAAGCGGAGCCGAAGGATGCAGACCAGGAGCAAGCAGAGCCACAGGATGCGGAACAGGAGCAAGCGGAGTCGCAGGATGCGGAACAGGAGCAAGTGGAGCCGCAAGATGCTGAACAGCAGAGCTGCAGGATGTGGAACAGGAGCAAATGGAGCCGCAGGATGCAGAACAGGAGCAAGTGGAGCCACAGGATGCAGAATAGGAGCAAGCGGAGCCACAGGATGCGGAACAGGAACAAGTGGAGCTGCAGTATGCGAAACAATAGCAAGCGGAGCCACAGGATGCGGAACAGGAGCAAGCGGGGCCGCAGGCTGCGGAACAGGAGCAAGCAGAGCCACAGGATGGGGAACAGGAGCAAGCCACAGAGTGCAGAATGGGAGCAGAGCAAGGATAGACACAGCAGGGTAAGGAAGGCTACAGACAAGAATACAAACAGGTTTAGGTATAGGACTTAGTTCAGACAAGGACAGACATGGGAACAAGTTCAGGACGAAGGATTCAGGCCTGGGTATGCAGCCCCAGGGTGGCAGAAACGAAACACAAAGAATACAGGTACGGGCCTGGGTATGCAGCCCCCAGGGTGCAAGAGACAAGAGCGAAAACAGGAAAGGATCAGGCACATGGTCAGCCAGAAAGTATGCACACAGCAAGCCAAGGACATGAGGTTCACAGCATGGAGTAGGCAGAGGACAGAACTCACAGCATGGTCCGGAGTGGTGAGTAAAAGATGGTGTGTCAGCCTGATGGGAAACGGGAAGCCATGCAGTGATGCCGGCAGGGACATTACAGAAAGCCAAGGAA
Organism: Oophaga sylvatica; assembly: GCA_033576555.1. Lineage (NCBI taxonomy): Eukaryota > Metazoa > Chordata > Amphibia > Anura > Dendrobatidae > Oophaga > Oophaga sylvatica. Next base: position 14,189,910 of record JARQOD010000001.1, on the reverse strand, counting down.
GTAGACATCTGTAGTCACCAGTAATTTGTAGAAGACATACAAGAGAGAGGTGCTTCTGCTCTATGCTTCCAGGATTCTTCAATGGTTTACTAAAATACAATGGTAAAACACAACATGTTTTGGCTGGATCAGCCTTCATCAGGTTACATACCGGGTGAAGGTTGATCCAGCCAAAACATGTTGTGTTTTACCATTGTAGTTTAATAAACTGCATTGAAGAATCCTGAATGCATAGAGCAGAAGCGCCAACTCTTGTATTTCTTCAGCAAATTACATATGTAAAATTGGAACCGCCTGAAGAACCCTCCTGTGGCAGTAGACCGCTAACAAGGATTAGTATGGAAAACACGTTACCCTAGAGTTGTCTATATGCACAATCACACAAGGTGAGCAAAATTTCTTATTTGCTACCAATCATGACATAATTTAATACTACACTTAGCTCTCCCTTATCTCTCTTGTAATCTAGGTTACATTGTGCAGCAATCTGTAGTCACTGGATAAGAGGTGTTTGAAAAAAAAAAACATATTACAAAATACAAAACAGTATAAAAATGTAAAAAATATCAGGAATATTTTTGATTTGGTGGTAAATATCTTACTGTTGCTTCACACATATTGTCAAGTTGATGATTGTTTATGACTAATAATTTAAAAAAAAATGTAAAAGGTGATCATTGGGATTCTTAAACATCAATGAGTAATTCTTGATAGAAGTCATCAGTGTTTGGTGAAAGTGAGACCTCTGAGGCCATTGACAACAAGCACAATGAAGGGGCCTAATCAACTTCTTTAAAAATTTCCTAAAAGATTGGAATTCATCAGAAGCCATTTTCTTGCAATTTAATTTGGTCAAATCAAGCTAAATGGTGGCCTAGAGGATGTCATTTTGCTTTACTTCTGTTTTAGGGTTAGGAAGGCATTAAAAAATAAAAATATATTTCAGCTATCATAGAGGCACAGCTCACTGCCTGGTTCTTTACTGGCTTGCTTTATCTCTGTGGCTCAAGTCTTACCTTCCTGGTGGTGTGCTGGCTCGCTTTCTCATTCCGGCTCCAGTATTATCTTCCTGGTAATGCTAGAGACACAGAGACAAAGCGAGCCAGTACAGAACCATGAAGGTAAGACTGAATCCACAGAGATGAAGCGACCAAGCAAAGAACCAGGAAGGTAATACTGGAGCCACAGAGATAAAGCGAGCCAGCACAGAACCAGGAAGGTAAAAATAGAGCCACAGAGATGAAGCGAGCCACCACAGAACTAGGAAGGTAAGAGTAGAGCCAAAGAGATAAAGCAAGCCAGCACAGAATCAGGAAGGTAAGACTGGAGCCTGAGGGAGAAAATAAGCCAGCACAGAACAAGGAAGGTAAGACTGGTGCCACAAAGATAAAGCGAGCCAGCACAGAACCAGGAAGGTAAGACTGGAGCCAGAGAGACAAAGCGAGCCAGCACAAAACCAGGAAGGTAAGACTGGAGCCAGAGAGATAAAGCGAGCCAGCACAAAACCAGGAAGGTAAGACTGGAGCCACATCGATAAAATGAGCCAGCACAGAACCAGGAAGGTAATACTGGAGCCACAAAGATAAAGCAAGCCAGCACAGAACCAGGAAGGTAAGACTGGAGCCAGAGAGATAAAGCGAGCCAGCACAGAACCAGGAAGGTAAGACTGGAGCCAGAGAGATAAAGCGAGTGTCAGTATTCCGGGTTTTCTAGGTAACTTTGTCAATGATTTTGCCCTTTGTTAAAATGGAGTTTGCTGTTTTCTGTGCCCTACTTCCTGTTCGTTTGTTTAAAACCCGGCTCAGGTGCTGGCTTCACTGCTGGAATATTCTGCTTCCGTTTCCCTGCAACCCAGCTGCTTTGTTCCTCACAGATCTTTTGTGTGTTTACTAGGAAAGTGCATAACCAGGTTATCTTCAGGTGTTTCTCAGCCACAGCAGTTTCTACCCATGGCTCTGGACATTCTCTGCATATGTAAGTTGCACATACTGTGTTATCACTAAACTGTTGACTTGGGAATTTAACCCTTGGTTCACTCCATCTGATAAGAACTGTGTTTCTGAACTGTTGCTGTTTAACCCTTTGTGCATTACCTCTGGTGAGAGCTGTTGGAACTGTTACTGGAACCTTACTGACATATGAACTTGTTGTTGGACTTCACTGAATTAAGCCACAACTGAGATTAACTTGTTCCTGGACCTCCCTGTGTTTTCTGCATACCTGGATCTGACTCTTCACACACCAGCAGTGTGTAAATCCAGCCACGTTACCTGTGCATCAGACTTACCTTGTGGTCACATTTGTGTGAGGACTCCGTCGTAAGAACTTTACCACCCTCGCTATAGAGGTTCAAGGACTTATATATCCGGATTCATATAACTGGACTTGTGTATATATATATGGACTCATTGCATGTCACTACGGGTTGTTTGAATATTGTTTTTGGGTGTTTTGCTGTTTCACAAATACATTATTTGCATTCAAAGAAACCCGTCTCTGATTGTTCATTGCCCCACGCTATCAGAATCCTCGAGTTCCTACAATAGTATTACAGGATACTCCAGCCTAAAAAAGAGGATTCTGCTGGGGCAATGACGGAGACACGGGCAGACAAATTGTTCACCATAGTTAACTCCTTGCAGCAGGAGGTGGCGGCTGCACACAATCAGATTAGAGACTTGGAGTCTCGGGTTAACCACAATGCACAGGGGTTTGGTCAGGCTCTCCAAGATCTACGTTCTAGGTTAGGAGTCCTGGAGGCCTTACCTACTGAGCCTACCTCATCCACCAGTATGCCCAAATTGCCTCCATTCCGTTTTAATGGTGACCGAAGTCAATTCCGTGGGTTTGTTAATCAATGTATATTATTTTTTGATGTACATGCCTCCTACTACCGGTCTGATAGATCTAAGGTTCTATGTATTATTATGTTGTTGACATCACGTGCACTGGCTTGGGCAAATCCTATGGTTGAAAGTCATGATACCCGTCTAAATAATTTGGACAATTTTCTGGCAGCCATGGCGCAAATGTTCGACGATCCCAACCGCCGTGCTACCGCTGAATCTGCCTTGCTTTCCTTACGCCAGGGGAAACGGTCAGTCATAGAATATGTTACTGAATTTAAAAGGTTAGTGGTGGACACCCAGTGGGAAAACAATGCTTTATTACCAATCTTTAGAAAAGGTTTGTCAAATGCAATCAAGGATGAGCTAGCTCGTTCAGAGTCTCCACAGGAGTTTGAATTGTTTATACAGCACTGTGTACGTATTGATATCCGTTTAACTGAACGCAGACAAGAAAAATGGGCCGCTGTAAATCGCATTACTAATTACTCTCTTCCGTCCAGGGAAACCACAGGCAAAAACCCGCGAGAGGCTGAGGAGGTGCCTATGCAGGTGGACTCACTGCAGAGACGTGAAAATAATGAACGCCGCGAACACCGTCTCCGTGAGCGCTTATGTTTCTATTGTGGTCAATCGGACCATTTCCTCATCAATTGTCCTAAATGTCCTAGGCGACCCAACAAGGTGTTGGCGGTAGTAGGGGATTATGATAACACAGACGCTGAGTCTGAAGTTTCGGAAACCAGTCTACATCTAGTTGCGGTTTTTCCCCCAATACTGATGCCGACTTCCCCTAAAGATCAAGGGGAGAAATATTCACATTGTTCTCTTCCTATACAGATTCAGTGGGAGGAACAGTGGATATCAAGTTCTGCCATGATAGACTCTGGAGCAGGTGGGAATTTCATGGATTCTTCTTTTGCAGAGGAACATGGTATAAAGACACAACTAAGAGCTTCACCAATCACTATGGAAACGGTGGATGGTTCCCCATTAGTTTCTGGACCAGTAGATCGGGAGACAGTGCCTCTGGAGTGTAAGATGGAACCAGACCATCAAGAAACACTTTCATTCATGTTAATATCTTCTCCTCATTTTCCTGTAATTTTAGGAATTCCCTGGTTACGGTCACAAAATCCAATCATCAATTGGGAAACCAAGGAGATAACCTTTCTCCCGAAGTGCAGTTCTACCATCAGTCCAACTGTGGCGGCTCCAGTTACCCAGAACTTGGAAGAGGTGATACAGGTACCTACTCTCCCTCTGATTTATCAGGAATTCTCAGACATTTGTGATAAAAGGAAGGCAGATCAACTTCCCCCACATAGACCGTATGACTGCCCCATAGAATTGCTTCCTGGAGCAGCGATTCCTTTCGGCCATGTTTACCCGTTGGCGGCTCCGGAATTAAAATCTTTACGAGAGTATATAGATGAGAATTTAGCCAAGGGGTTTATCCGACCATCTTCTTCACCAGCGGGAGCTCCAATATTCTTTGTAAAGAAGAAGGATGGTACTCTAAGACCCTGCATTGACTACCGGGAGTTAAATAAGGTAACCATTCGTAACAGGTACCCGTTGCCCCTAATTCCAGAATTGTTGGAAAGAGTTCGCCAGGCCAAAGTATTTACCAAATTAGATCTTCGTGGGGCATATAATTTACTCCGTATACGGCCCGGAGACGAATGGAAGACAGCTTTTAGATGCCGGTATGGACATTTTGAATATTTGGTGATGCCATTCGGACTCTGTAACGCTCCTGCTGCTTTTCAACATTTAGCCAACGACATTTTCAGGGATTTATTGGACCAATATGTGGTAATTTACCTTGATGACATCTTAATCTTTTCTGACTCCTTACAGGAACATCAGGAACATGTCAAGACCGTACTTAGACGTTTGAGAGATAATCATTTGTACATCAAACTCGAAAAGTGTGAGTTCCATTGTTCTGAAATTCAATTTTTGGGCTATGTTATCTCTCCTCAGGGATTGAATATGGAGTCCAGCAAGATCCAGGCAATCTTGGACTGGCCGGTACCAGGAAACATTAAGGAGGTACAACGATTCATTGGCTTTGCTAACTTTTATAGACGGTTTATCCGAAATTTTTCAGAAATTGTCCGTCCCATCACTCTCCTCACCAAGAAGGGGAAGAAGTTTGAATGGTCTTCGCAAGCTCAGGAAGCCTTTGATCGCCTGAAGGGTTGTTTTACCACGGCTCCAATATTGATGCATCCGGATCCTGCACAGCCTTTTATCGTGGAGGTGGACGCGTCTGACTGTGCATTGGGAGCTATCCTCTCACAACGTACCGGAGACAAAGGTTTGCTGCACCCGTGTGCCTTCTTCTCTCGTAGGTTATCTTCTGCAGAACTGAACTTGATGTGGCAGATAAGGAACTTTTGGCAATTATTTCTGCCTTTAAGGAATGGAGACACCATTTGCAGGGGGCAACTCAGCAGGTAGTAGTACTCACGGATCATCGCAATTTGGAATTCCTTAAGTCTGCCAGGTGTCTTTCTCCTCGACAAGCTAGGTGGAGTTTGTTCTTGAACCAGTTTAATTTTATTATTTCGTACCGCCCAGGTTCACGTAATGGGAAAGCTGACGCATTATCCCGAATCCATACCGTGGATTCCGTGCCTGGGACCCCGTCGAAGACCATCTTGTCGGAGGCCAATTTCGTTGGAGTGCTCCGGAACCGGGACTTGTGGCAGGAGATCAAGCTGGCCTATGACGGTGACGTATTTCTTGCAGCTCCACCTGACAATGTGAATCTTGTCCTTCGGAATGGTGTGTGGCTTAGAGATCGATGTATTTATGTCCCAGAGGCTGTAAGACTTCGAGTTCTCAAATTGGTCCACGACTCTAAATTGGCTGGTCATAGGGGGGTACAGAAGACGCAGGAATTGTTAAATCGTTTTTTTTGGTGGCCTACCTGCTTGAAGGATGTGAATGACTATGTCCGCTCTTGTGAAGTTTGTGCCCGGTACAAGGTTCCTCGTGTTTCACCTACTGGTCTTCTTAAACCGCTACCTGTACCGTCTCGCCCTTGGGGGTCTATTTCGATGGACTTTATTGTGGAGTTACCCACCTCTGGTGGTAAAAATACTATTTTGGTGGTAGTAGATCGTTTAACGAAAGCTGCTCATTTCATTCCGTGTGCTGGTCTTCCCTCAGCTACAGAGACAGTAGATCTAGTTATCCAGAACATTTTCCGGCTGCATGGGGTACCAGATGACATCATTTCTGACCGGGGAATACAATTTACCTCTAGATTTTGGAAAGGAGTTTGTTCTGCGCTCCACATTAATGTTTGCTTGTCTTCTGCATACCATCCTCAGACCAACGGGCAGACCGAACGGACAAATCAAACCTTGGAGCAATATCTACGCTGTTACGTCAGTCATTTGCAGGACGATTGGCTGAAGCTACTTCCTCTAGCGGAATTTTCGTACAACAACTCCCAAAGCAGTTCCACGAAGGTAACGCCTTTTTTTGCCAACCTGGGTTATCATCCAAGTATTTTGCCTAGGTCTCCGGTTACGATTTCGGTACCAGCGGTTGAAGACAGAGTGACGGCGTTGCAACGTAATCTTGAAGTTTTGAAGGACTCCCTGACCACAGCACAGGAGCGTTACAAAAAGTCGGCCGATAGATTCCGGAAACCAGCACCTATGTATAAGGTAGGAGACTCAGTTTGGTTGTCCACCAAGAATCTAAAATTGGGTGTTCCTTCGCAGAAACTGGGACAGAAATTCATCGGTCCATTCAAGATCACGGGGATTGTGAGCTCTGTTGCCTGTCGGTTGAAGCTACCACGGACTTTAAAGGTACACCCAGTATTTCATGTTTCCTTATTAAAACCAGTCTCTCCTAACACGTTTCAGGGACGTATCGTACCTCCCCCTCCACCAGTGTTGGTTGATGGCGAAGAACAATTCGTGGTACAGGACATTGTTAATTCGAGACTTCATAGAAACCGGCTTCAGTATCTAGTTAGATGGCAAGGTTACTCTCCTGAAAATGATTCTTGGGAACCAGTAAGTAACATCAATGCGCCTCTGAAGATTGCTCAGTTTCATCGGAGATACCCGGACAGGCCTGGTCCAGGACCGTCCGGAGGCCGTCTTTAGGGGGGGAGTAATGTCAGTATTCCGGGTTTTCTAGGTAACTTTGTCAATGATTTTGCCCTTTGTTAAAATGGAGTTTGCTGTTTTCTGTGCCCTACTTCCTGTTCGTTTGTTTAAAACCCGGCTCAGATGCTGGCTTCACTGCTGGAATATTCTGCTTCCGTTTCCCTGCAACCCAGCTGCTTTGTTCCTCACAGATCTTTTGTGTGTTTACTAGGAAAGTGCATAACCAGGTTATCTTCAGTGTTTCTCAGCCACAGCAGTTTCTACCCATGGCTCTGGACATTCTCTGCATATGTAAGTTGCACATACTGTGTTATCACTAAACTGTTGACTTGGGAATTTAACCCTTGGTTCACTCCATCTGATAAGAACTGTGTTTCTGAACTGTTGCTGTTTAACCCTTTGTGCATTACCTCTGGTGAGAGCTGTTGGAACTGTTACTGGAACCTTACTGACATATGAACTTGTTGTTGGACTTCACTGAATTAAGCCACAACTGAGATTAACTTGTTCCTGGACCTCCCTGTGTTTTCTGCATACCTGGATCTGACTCTTCACACACCAGCAGTGTGTAAATCCAGCCACGTTACCTGTGCATCAGACTTACCTTGTGGTCACATTTGTGTGAGGACTCCGTCGTAAGAACTTTACCACCCTCGCTATAGAGGTTCAAGGACTTATATATCCGGATTCATATAACTGGACTTGTGTATATTATATGGACTCATTGCATGTCACTACGGGTTGTTTGAATATTGTTTTTGGGTGTTTTGCTGTTTCACAAATACATTATTTGCATTCAAAGAAACCCGTCTCTGATTGTTCATTGCCCCACGCTATCAGAATCCTCGAGTTCCTACAATAGTATTACAGCGAGCCAGCATAGAACCAGGAAGGTAAGACTGGAGCCACAGAGATAAAGCGAGCCAGCACAGAACCAGGAAGGTAAGACTGGAGCCACAAAGATAAAGCAAGCCAGCACAGAACCAGGAAGGTAAGACTGGAGCCAGAGAGACAAAGCGAGCCAGCACAAAACCAGGAAGGTAAGACTGGAGCCAGAGAGATAAAGCGAGCCAGCACAAAACCAGGAAGGTAAGACTGGAGCCACATCGATAAAATGAGCCAGCACAGAACCAGGAAGGTAATACTGGAGCCACAAAGATAAAGCAAGCCAGCACAGAACCAGGAAGGTAAGACTGGAGCCAGAGAGATAAAGCGAGCCAGCATAGAACCAGGAAGGTAAGACTGGAGCCACAGAGATAAAGAGAGCCAGCACAGAACAAGGAAGGTAAGACTGGAGCCACAGAGATAAAGCGAGCCAGCACAGAACCAGGAAGGTAAGACTGGAGCCACAAAGATAAAGCAAGCCAGCACAGAACCAGGAAGGTAAGACTGGAGCCAGAGAGATAAAGCGAGCCAGCACAGAACCAGGAAGGTAATACTGGAGCCACAAAGATAAAGCAAGCCAGCACAGAACCAGGAAGGTAAGACTGGAGCCTGAGGGAGAAAATAAGCCAGCACAGAACAAGGAAGATAAGACTGGAGCCACAAAGATAAAGCGGGCCAGCACAGAACCAGGAAGGTAAGACTGGAGCCAGAGAGATAAAGCGAGCCAGCACAAAACCAGGAAGGTAAGACTGGAGCCACATCGATAAAACGAGCCAGCACAGAACCAGGAAGGTAATACTTGAGCCCCAGAGATAAAGCAAGCCAGCACAGAACTAGGAAAGTAAGACTGGAGACAGAAGAAGAAAGTGAGCCAGCACAGAATCAGGAAGGTAAGACTGGAGCCAGAGAGACAAAGCGAGCCAGCACAAAACCAGGAAGGTAAGACTGGAGCCAGAGAGATAAAGCGAGCCAGCACAAAACCAGGAAGGTAAGACTGGAGCCACATCGATAAAATGAGCCAGCACAGAACCAGGAAGGTAATACTGGAGCCACAAAGATAAAGCAAGCCAGCACAGAACCAGGAAGGTAAGACTGGAGCCAGAGAGATAAAGCGAGCCAGCACAGAACCAGGAAGGTAAGACTGGAGCCAGAGAGATAAAGCGAGCCAGCATAGAACCAGGAAGGTAAGACTGGAGCCACAAGATAAAGCGAGCCAGCACAGAACCAGGAAGGTAAGACTGGAGCCACAAGATAAAGCAAGCCAGCACAGAACAGGAAGGTAAGACTGGAGCCGAGAGAAAAAGAGCCAGCACAGAAACAGGAAGGTAAGACTGGAGCCAGAGAGATAAAGCGAGCCAGCACAAACCAGGAAGGTAAGACTGGAGCCACATGATAAAACGAGCCAGCACAGAACCAGGAAGGTAAGACTGGAGCCACAGATAAAGAAGCCAGCACAGAACCAGGAAGGTAAGACTGAGCCGAGAGATAAAGCGAGCCAGCACAGAACCAGGAAGGTAAGACTGGAGCCACAGAGAAAAGGAGCCAGCACAGAACAGGAAGGTAAGACTGGAGCACAGAGAAAAGAGCCAGCACAGAACCAGGAAGGTAAGACTGGAGCCACAAAGATAAAGCGAGCCAGCACAGAACCAGGAAGGTAAACTGGAGCCAGAGAGATAAAGCGAGCCAGCACAGAACAGGAAGGTAATACTGGAGCCACAAGATAAAGCAAGCCAGCACAGAACCAGGAAGGTAAGACTGGAGCCTACGAGAGATAAAGTAAGCCAGCACAGAACAGGAAGATAAGACTGGAGACCAAAGATAAAGGGGCCAGCACAGACTAGGAAGGTAAGACTGGAGCCAGAGAGATAAAGCGAGCCAGCACAAAACAGGAAGGTAAGACTGGAGCCAATGAGATAAAACGAGCCAGCACAGAACCAGGAAGGTAATACTTGGGGCCACAGAGATAAAGGAGCCAGCACAGAACTAGGAAAGTAAGACTGGAGCAGAGAGAAAGTGAGCCAGCACAGAATCAGGAAGGTAAAGAGCCTGAGGAGAAAACAGCAGCAAAACTAGGAAGTAAGACTGGAGTCAGAGAAAAAGCGAGCCACACAGAACCAGGAAGGTAAGACTGGAGCCAGAGAGATAAATGAGCCAGCACAGAACCAGGAAGGTAAACTGGAGCTACAGAGATAAAGTGAGCCAGCACAGAACCAGGAAGGTAAGATGGAGCCAAGAGATAAAGTGAAGCACCAAGAACAGGAAATGTAAGATGGAGACAGAGAGAAAGCGAGCCAGCACAGAACTAGGAAAGATGGATGCAGAGAGAAAGTGAGCCAGCACAGAATTAGGAAGGTAAGACTGGAGCTACAAGAGATAAAGCGACCAGCACAGAACCAGGAAGGTAAACTGGAGTCACAGAGATAAAGCGAGCCAGCACAGAACCAGGAAGGTAAGATGTAGGGCCAGAGAGATAAAGAAAAACAGCACAGAACTAGGAAAGTAAGACTGGAGTCAGAGGAAGAAAGCGAGCCAGCACAGAACCAGGAAGGTAAAGTGAGCCACGAGATAAAGTAGCCAGATAGAACCATGAATGTTAAGACTGGAGCTCAGAGATAAACGAGCCAGCACAGAACCAGAAATATACGAGTAGGGCCAGAGAGATAAAGGGAAGCAGCACAGAACTAGAAAAATAAGACTGGAGTCAGAGAAAGAAAAGCGAGCCAGCTCAGAATCAGGAATGGAGAACTGGTGACCACAGAGATAAAGTGAGCCAGACAGATCAGGAAGTTAAGGCTGGAGCTACATAGATAAGCGAGCCAGCACAGAACAGGAATGGTAAGAGTAGAGTCAGTAGATAAAGGAGCCCGCACAGAATCAGGAATATAATTGTAGGCCAGAGAGACAAGGGAAACAGCACAGAACAGGAAAGTAATACTGGAGTCAGAGGAAGAAAGCGAGCCAGCACAGAACAGAAGGTTAAAACTGGAGCCACAGTAGATAAAGCAAGCCAGCATAGAATCAGAAAGTTAAGACTGGAGCCACAAAGATAAATCGAGCCAGCACAGAACCAGAAATATACGAGTAGGGCCAGAGAGATAAAGGGAAGCAGCACAGAACTAGAAAGAGTAAGAGGAGTCAGCAGAAAGAAAGGAAGCAGCACAGAAACCAGGAAGGAGAGACTGGTGCCAGGAGATAAAGCGAGCCAGCAAAACCATGAAGGTAAGACTGGAGCACAGAGATAAAGCGAGCCAGCACAGAACCAGGAAGGTAAGAGTAGAGTCACGTAGATAAAGCGAGCCAGCACAGAACCAGGAATGTAAGCCTAGGGCCAGAGAGACAAAGGGAAACAGCACAGAATTAGAAAGTAACTGGAGTCAGAGGAAGAAAGCGCCAGCACAGAACCAGGAAGGTAAAATGGAGTCACAGAGATAAAGCGAGCCAGCAAGATATCAGAAAGTTAAGACTGGAGCCACATAGATAAATCGAGCCAGCATAGAACAGAAATATACGAGTAGGCCAGAGAGATAAAGGAAGCAGCACAGAATCTAGAAAGTAAGGATGGAGTCAGAGAAAGAAGAAGCCAGCACAGAACCAGGAAGGAGAGACTGGTGTCAGAGAGATAAAGCGAGCCTGCACATAACATGAAGGTAAGACTGGAGCCACAGAGATAAATCGAGCCAGCACAGAACAGAAGGTAAGAGTAGAGTCACAGTAGATAAAGCGAGCCAGCACAGAACCAGGAAGGTAAGAGTAGAGTCACGTAGATAAAGCGAGCCAGCACAGAACCAGGAATGTAAGCATAGGGCCAGAGAGACAAAGGAAGCAGCACAGAACTGAAAGTAAGATGGAGTCAGAGGAAGAAAAAGTGCCAGACAGAATAGGAAGGTAAGACGGAGTCACAGAGATTAATCGATCGCACAGACTATGAAGGAAATGGAGACAGAGATAAAGTGAACCAGCATAGAATCAGGAGTTAAGGTGGAGCTACATAGATAAAGCTAGCCAGCATAGAATCAGAGTTAAGGCTGGCTACATAGATAAAGCGAGCCAGACAGACATGAAGATAAGACTGGAGCCACAGAGATAAAGCGAGCCAACACAGAGCTAGGAAGGTACAACTGAGCCACATGATAAAGCGAGCCAGCACAGAACTGGAAGGTAAGAGTAGAGCCGAGAGATAAAATGAGCCAGCAGAGAACCGAGGTAAGACTGGAGCCACATGATAAGTGAGCAGCACAGAATGGAAGGTAAGACTGGAGCCAGAGATAAGTGAGCCAGACAGAACCAGGAAGGTCAGCATGAGCAGAGAGACAAGCAAAGCAGCAACAAATAAGAGTAAGACTGGAGTCAGAGGAAGAAAGCGAGCCAGCACAGAATTAGTAAGATAAGACTGAGCCTGAGGGATAAATGAGCCAGCATAGAACCAGGAAGGTAAGATGGAGTTAGAGAGAGAGAAAGTGAGCCGACAGACTGGAAGGTAGAGAAGAGCAGAGAGATAAAGTGAAGCACCACAGAACAGGAAAGGTAAGACTGGAGTCGGGAAGAAAGAGCCAGCACAGAACCAGGAAGTAAAACGGATTAGAGAAAGTGAGCAGCACGGAACCAGGAATGTGAGACTTGACTTTGAAGAGAAAGAAGCAGCACAGAACCGGAAGGTAGACGGGTTACGAAAGTGAGCCAACACAGAACCAGGAAGGTAAGACTGTGGCTAGAGAAAGAAAGTGAGACAGCACAGAATCGCGAAGGTAAAATAAGAGTCAGAGGAAGAAAGCGAGCAAGTACAGAACCAGGAAGATTAATTTATTAATGGTTTGTACCTTGTAGTTACCCCACTGTATTTGAAGTCTTTTCATAGTAGATACAAAAACACCTACTTCAAAGGAAGCATTTTTCACTTGGGCAGATGTTGATAAGGTGTTTTTCTCCCCATGGAAAGGATTCTGTGCTCATCTACCAATGTTTTTTTTTTCTGTGGACGTCCTGGACTTTTTGAGTTTTTAAACTAACCTGTGAGCTCTTTTTGTGCAGCATGCACCAACCTATTGATTTGCCAACTCTTAACATTTCTGCTATCTAATTGATTCCTTCTTTTTTTTCAGCCTAATGATGGTCTTTCCTCTTCTATTGAGAGTGCCTTTGACTGCATGTTGTGGGTTCAGAGCAGCAGATTTCAAATGCAAATACCACACCTGGATTCAGCTCCAAACCTTTTAGCTGTTTAATTGATGATAAATGATAGATTAATGAGAGATAATCCCATGAAGCACATGAAAAAGCTTTTAAGTGCAGGTGATGGAGAAACAAATGGGTTAATTCTGCGCTGCTGTATCGGAAGGATTAAGGATGACAATCCAAGTATAATTGAATTAACCTGCTTGTTTCTCCCTTACCTATACTTTTATCCTCTTGTGAGTCTGCAGCAGCTTTAGGCACTGCCACTGGTTGTGGGCACACAACCCGACCAACAGAGCACCATTATGCTAGTCTTTTAACATTGTTACCCAAATAAGACCCTATTTTGCACTTTGTGTCTTTCCTCTCTTTTTTTATTAAAGGGCTTTTGAGAAATTGTCCAAATACTTTGGTCCCTTGAATAAGAGAAAGCAAACATATTAAAGAGCTGTAATTTCTAAACCCTTACTGCAAGTAGGAAGAGAATAACCACAAATTAAAGCCGAGAGTCGACATTTAAGGTTATAAAATCAATATGGACTTAATCTTGAAAATGTTTTGGTAAAGAGCTAAAAAGCCCAAACTTGGGTTACTAGGCAAATATTTTTGAACCTAAATATAATACTATACACTATAATACTGCCTTTATGTACAAGAATATAACTACTATAATATTGCCAATATGTACAAGAATATAACTACTATAATACTTCCCTTACTTACAAGAACATAACTACTATGATACTGCCTCCTATATACAAGATTATAACTACAATAATACTGCCCCTAAGTACTCGCAGCTCTCCAGTGCCCCCCTTACCCTCAGGTCAGTCAGGGAACTGCACCTAGGATAATTAGTCGCCGGACGGGCCTGCTTGGACGTGTACTGGCTATTAGGCATGCTTCAGTGAGGGGATTATAACTACTCCTAGCCACGGCCAAACAATACACTTATAAAACCCGCTCCATCGCTGCCAGCTATACCCCACGCCCAGCACACGCTCGCTCCCCAAGCCTCTGGTTCTAGAATGTGGGGCAGAGGTCACCCCAATTTAGTAGCGTAGTTCACTTCAGGCATGTGCAAATTCGTTATAGAGCATAGAGACGAGCTATTAATTTAATATTTTACTCCAAAAAGATAGGCAGTGTTTACAAGGTAGAAAAAGATTTTACAAAGTGAGACAATTAAAAATGTGTACAATGCAGTTACAAATAAAAGGGGGTTAAGAAGAGAAATAAACTCAAGTATTGCTTAGATCATCTTAGGCAAAACCATGCTGGGGGGTGGAGCCATACATCATAATTCATGATGAGGTCTTGTGGCAACAGCTCCAGGCAGCAACTAGCTGGGGATCTCAGTTGCCGACGTAAAAGTCTGGGCTTGTGACATCACTAAAGGAGCTGGCTTGTGACAGTCCTCATCCCTGCTTTCACAGTTACAATCTGGCAAAAAAAAATTATCATAATCATAACTTGCAGAAGGTACCCTGTATAGAAACGCACATAGTATCATCTTTTCCAGCTTGTCGCTGGCATTCATCCACAACCAAACTCGAACTAGTTATTCCACACCGTGCAGGGGAAACCCATTTCTCTGGTTCTGTTGGTGCTGGAACCATGAAAAACATGGGCTATGAAGCTTAGTCGACGCACATCGCAGAACTGTAACTTTCGTATTTTTATCATAAACTCGCAGCGTTTTATGACCAAATAACTAGATTCCCATTATGGTCTATGAGAGAAGCTGCACATGTTGGAGACAAAGAGACCCCCTGCTATGGAGGCGGGAAGCTAGTGACTAGTAATTCAGGTTACACTGGTCTTGTGTGAGCTGTGGGGGAGGAACAAGGGGGGTGAGTGGCTGCAGTCTGTGAGTGAGCAGAAATTTGCAGGCTGAAGGGCGAAGGAGGGGGGTCACTTGCCTCTGTGTAGCTGAAAGTTCTAGAAACAGTGTAAGGAATGGAACTCATATTCCAGATGATCGTGACAGTCAATTTTCATGGTCTCCCACCACTCGGATGTGTCATCTCACATACATTGGATGGTCCTATGATCATTATAAAAAGTGGTGAAGGCCTCTCTGAACTGTGGATCTTGGATCACGGAGCTATTCACTTCCAGTACCTCTTTCCACAGACCATAGCTTGGGCCAGATCCAGCGTCACATTCACCATACGATGGTCAGAGAACTCCAGAGGGCTGATACGGTACTGAGAGCATCTCGTCTCTCTCTTTATATACACCTGGTCTATTTTGCTGGCATTACCACCCTTATGTTATGTGTATGTCTTACTGATATGATGGGAACCATGGGGGTCTACTAGGTGAGCCTGCTGGACTATATTATTAAGAAACGTCTCATCATATCGCAGTTTCTTGTGACTGCTAGATCTGTCCACATTACAAGACACATTATTAAAATCCCCCCACAATATAAACACTTTAGAGGTAAAGCAATATGACTTCATGTGATCAAACAGTTCCCTCCGCTCTTTTCTGGTCTGCGGAGCATAAATGTTTATTGTTCTATAATGGAAGTAGTCCAATGTAAAGTCCAGCATCAGACAGCGGCCCAGACAGATCTCCAGGACTCTGTCCACCTGTACATCCATGGTATTAAAGAGGATCCCCACACCGTCATTCCTCTCCAGCCCGAAGGACCAGAATGATGGACCAAGTCTCCAGTCTATCTTAGCTGCACACATGGCCATTGAATTTCAGTTATGTCTCCTGTAAGAAGAAGATGTCTGATCTCTCATCAGACAAACGCTGGTAAATCGTCTGCCGCCGGCTACCAGTCCTCACACTGTTCACATTAATGGAGCTTATTCTCAGCCGCATCCTGATCACTTAGACTTTCTGGTCTTCTTCCTCCTCCTGCTGCTGTCACCTGCAGTGCCCCATCTCTTTGTGGACACCAGAGAGTCAGGATCCACCTCATCAGGGACAATTTTTACGGTGAATGAAGGACATTGCTCCATTTGTGCCTCTTCTTCTTTGTCTTCTTCTCCCAGTACACTGTAACGTCCTGGACTTATCGCCAGCACTGGAGGTTCAGAGGTTTTCAGTGCTGTTGTGACTTTTCTGGAGGAATCCACAAAGGCATTTTTTCTTTTTATGGTCACAAAACCTTCCTCATCCACAGTGGACACTGCGGACAGTTCATCTGCCTCTATAGATGTACTGGGCTGATGCTTGGACAGTTTAGTGACATGTTTTCTGGACACCTTAGGTCTCTCTTTAGTGACTGATTTTTTAGGGCCTACTTTAGCAGCTGACCATTGCTTAGAACTTACTTTAGTGGCGGATGGTTGTTTAACTCTTTCTTTAGAGACTGATGGTACTTTAGTTTTTCCTTCAGTGGCTGGTGGTCCTAGTAGCGCAGCATCTGTTAATAATACATCAGATTTTGGAGCAGTTTGACTGCTACTATGATTTATCACCTCATCAGTGCTGGCTTCTTGGACAACATCTGC
Source organism: Oophaga sylvatica (assembly GCA_033576555.1). Taxonomy (NCBI): domain Eukaryota; kingdom Metazoa; phylum Chordata; class Amphibia; order Anura; family Dendrobatidae; genus Oophaga; species Oophaga sylvatica. The sequence continues at coordinate 14,173,389 of JARQOD010000001.1, read as the reverse complement.
ACCTCTGGTGACATCTTTTTTCATCATTTCCAAGGAGATCTGGCCATTATACGTATTATGTTCTGCATGAGGGCAATCCCGGAACATATGCCCGTGTCCTGAGCACAGGTTACAGATGACAGGTCCTATGCATTTGTCCTTTGTATGCCCGAACTGTACACAATGAGCACATGATACGCGAACAGTTCATCGCGAGGTGCCTGCCACCACATTCATGGCAAAGATGTGTCTGACCGGGGTAGTAGCATATCCCCCTCTCTGAGCCCAGGTAGGTAGAGTGCGGCAGATGTCTGGTTACACCATTCTCTTGTAGAAGCTGGATTTTAACAGAATATCCTCCATTCCATATTTGCTCCTCATCATAGATCTTTTGGGGATGACTTCTCACCATGCACTGCCAGCTCAGCCAGTGCTGCAGATCCGCCAGCGCCACCACCTCAGACTGGAACAGGACAGTGGCCATTATTTCCTGCGGCTTAGACAGCTGGATACACTGGAGATGATCCCAGATCTCATCTTCTCTAGTGTCATTATAAATATTCCAGAACAGATCCAGGTCACACTGGAGCTTAAAGCTGATGTCATAGATTCTGCTGGATGGGACATGGATCAGAGTGTAGACCTCAGATGCCTTAAACTTCATAAACTCTTTCAGAAGAACTTATCCAATATAGATTCTAGATGGGATTTCTCCTCTGGTCCTGTGTACTTTATCCTGACTGCGTTCCTCCTCTGAGGTGGAGGGTTCACTAGTCTCGTGACATTGGAGAACAGTCTCCTGAACTGATGTTGGTCAGCAGATGGGTCATTGCTGGAGCTTTCCCCAGCCACAGGAGGATCAGTGCTGGAAATCTCCACCGCTGCTGGAGGATCAATGCTGGAGCTCTCTCCAGCCCCATGATTACTGACACCTGTTTGTGCTGCAAAAAAACCAGATCCACTACTGATTGTTGCTCAATGTGGTCTCCATTCACTGACACTGAGGGCTCAGAGTCCATTATCATTGAAGTGTGGTCTCCATTCACTGACATGGAGGGTTCAGAGTCCATTAAAGTTTGCATTATCTGTTACAGACAATTGCTAGCACAAGTGAGTGGGGTCTCACACACAGCACTGAGCGGGGTCTCACATATAGCACCAGTGAGTGGGGTCTCACAAACAGCACCAGTGAGCGGGGTCTCACATAAAGCACCAGTGAGCAGGGTCTCACATACAACACCAGTGAGCGGGGTCACACATAAAGCACCAGTGAGCAGGGTCTCACATACAGCACCAGTGAGCGGGGTCTCACATACAGCACTGAGCGGGGTCTCACATACAGCACCAGTGAGCGGGGTCTCACATACGGCACCAGTGAGCGGGTTCTCACATACAGCACCAGTGAGTGGGGTCTCACATGTGGCATCAATGAGCGGGGTCTCACATACAGCACCAGTGAGCGGGGTCTCACACACAGCACCAGTGAGTGGGGTCTCACATATGGCACCAGTGAGCGGGGTCTCACATACAGCACCAGTGAGCGGGGTCTCACACACAGCACTAGTGAGTGGGGTCTCACATATGGCACCAGTGAGTGGGGTCTCACATACAGCACCAGTGTAAGGTTCTTTGTCTCTTTTGACATGTTCCTTGAAACTCAGTTTTCCGTCGGCCATTTTGCTTTCTGTCTTTCTGCAGCTCTTGCCCTCAGTTAATATGGAGTTTCCAGTTTTCATGTTCCCGCCCTGATTCTCTCCCTCTTGCTTCTTAAGCAGCCTCAGCTGAACAATCAGTGCTCCTGAATCAAGCCTCAGTCAGTCTGTGACCTGACTCCTGGAAACCTTGGACTTTGTACTCCAGCTATTTCCTACTGAGGAACCTTGGAACACTTTTGGACTCTGGAAACCTGCTGTTTGGTGAATCTATGTTTGCAGAGGAATTACGGTACAGAGAAGAGATCCTGAACCTGCTTTGGAGAGTTATTGTAGAGCTTGAAGTTACTCTGGCCTGCTGTGTCTCCTGCCTCTGTTCCTGCAAACTGTGTGACCTTTTCCGCATGCTTGTATGAAGTAATACAAGTCATTTCATATCAACCTGTGTCTCATGTGTTTTCCTCGCACCCAAGCACAAGACGCTATAGGAACTGTACACTATACATGACAAGATTCAGGAGCCAATGTTTAGTGTCTGCTGGGTCTGGGAAAGCCGTGTCTGCTGTGACTGTGGATATCAGATGTCCGTTTAATACCTTCTGTGATGACAGTGGTTGTGACTTCTCACAACCATTCCAGGTGAGCGCATTCCCTTAAATTTTACTCTGGAGTGTTACCACAGGTAAACACTATTGTTTTTTTTTTTTTTTTTCCTTCCTCTTCTCCTTCCAGCACTTCTGCCTTAAAAGATCTGGAAGATGGAGGTCCGTATAAAGGAGCTTTGCGGAATGACTGATTCAATCCATGCAGATATACAGGCTTTAAAGACCCGTTTTGCAAGCCTACAGGACCTCACTAATCATAATTTGCAAGTGTTTGGACAAACTACCCAGGAATTACGAGCCAGGATTGAGGCTCTAGAGGAACGAGTCCAGGCTCCTGCCATAACCCCAAGTTCTGGGATCCCCAAGTTACCTCCTTTTCGTTTTGGCGGTGAAAGTGAGAAATTCAGGGGATTTATTAACCAATGCAATCTATTTTTCTCTGCACATGCTTCACAATTTCCCACTGAACGATCCAAAGTGCTTACTATAATCATGTTGCTTACCAATAAGGCTTTGATGTGGGCAAACCCTCTGATTGAGACTGAGGATAATTGTTTGAATCACCTTGATGCTTTTATTTCAGCCATGGGGCTGGTGTTTGATGACCCCAATAGAGGTGCAACAGCTGAAGCAGCCATGTTAACTTTGCGCCAAGGTAAGCATTCAGTAGCCGAATATGCCTTGGATTTCAGGAGATGGGCTCTTGATACCACTTGGGACACTTCCGCCAAAAAATCTATTTTTCGGAAAGGGTTGTCTCCACTGATTAAGGATGAACTTGCTCGTGCCGACCCTCCCACTGCGTTAGGTGACTTTATTAACTATTGTATCCGTATTGATGCTCGTCTGACTGAACGCAGACAAGAGAGATGGTTCGAAAATAATCGCACTAACCTTTTCCTACCTCCCTCCTCAGCTAAGGAACCTTTGAGTAGGATCACAAGGGAACCAGAACCTGAACCCATGCAGGTGGACTCTTTACAAAGACGGGTTAGTGATGCACGCAAAGAACATCATATAAAGGAAAATCTATGTTTCTACTGTGGTAAGTCAGGGCACTTCATTATAAACTGCCCCAGCCGTTCTCGTAAGACTACTGCAGCAGTCATTCACTGTGAGTGTTGCGAGAGGAGCTCTGTCATGTCCGAGCCTCAGGCTCCAGAGAGATCTGCTGCAAGAGATCTTGATTTCTCGGATTTAAACTCTGTTAGTTCTGGGGACGATGACGGTATAAACGCTGCAATTTTTCAAGTTTCCTCAGCGGTGTCCCAGCTGAGTTGTAAAAGAAACAATTCTCATTGCTTCCTTTCCATCAAACTCTGGGTTGACTCAGTCTGGGTGTCTAGCTCTGCTATGATCGACTCAGGAGCAAGTGGAAATTTTATGGATATCTCCTTTGCTCTGAAACAGGGATATGTTCAGTGAAGAAGGCTACTCCAGTACAGATGGAGACTGTGGATGGCTCCCTACTGACCTCTGGACCAGTGGATCAGGAAACAGAGCCTTTGAGGGTCCTTATGGGTAAAGATCATCAGGAGAAAATGTATTTTATGCTTATCTCTTCTCCCCACTTTCCCATTATTCTAGGGCTACCATGGCTGCAGGTGCAGAATCCTACGATTAACTGGGAGACCAAGGAATTACACTTTCCGGAGAAACAGATGAGTCAAGGAGTTTCAGCTTGCTCTGTTCCTAAAGGAACCATGTCAGTCCCTGAACTACCAGCTGTATACCAGGACTATGTGGATTTATGTGACAAGAAGAACGCTGATCAGCTTTCCTCACCGTCCATATGATTGTCCAATTGAATTATTGCCTGGAGCCGAGATACCTTTTGGTAAGATCTACCCCTAGCGGGGCCCGAGCTAAAAGCTTTGAAGGACTACATAGACGAAAATCTAGCCAAGGGCTTCATACGCCCCTCTTCATCTCCCGCAGGTGCACCCATCTTCTTTGTGAAGAAGAAAGATGGATCTCTGAGACCCTGCATAGACTATAGGGAACTCAATAAGGTTACTATTAGAAATCGTTATCCATTGCCTTTAATCCCTGAGTTGTTGGAGAGAGTGCAGCATGCCAAAATTTTCTCTAAACTGGATCTCCGTGGGGCCTATAACTTGGTCCATATTAGACCTGGGGATGAATGGAAGACTGCATTCAGGTCACGCTATGGACACTTTGAATATCTAGTTATGCCTTTTGGTCTGAGTACCGCCCCAGCCACTTTCCAACACTTGGTGAATGACATCTTCAGGGATCTCCTAGATACATTTGTGGTGATTTATCTGGATGATATTCTAATTTTTTCTAACTCCACAGAGGAACATCATGGACATGTGAGAATGGTCTTAGAACGCCTAAGACAAAACCATCTCTACATCAAACTTGAAAAGTGTGAATTCCATAGGACCGAAATTCAATTTCTGGGGTATGTACTATCTACGCAAGGGATTAGTATGGATGGAAGCAAGACCCAAGCCATCAAGAATTGGCCAATTCCTAGAAATGTGAAGGAGGTGCAGCGCTTCATCGGGTTTGCCAACTTCTATAGACGTTTCATTAGGAATTTCTCTGAGGTAGTGTCACCTATCACCCAACTTACCCGGAAACAGTCCAGGTTCTCCTGGACCCTGCAAGCTCAGGAAGCATTTAACTGTTTAAAGCATAAATTTACCACCGCACCTATCTTAGTACATCCCAACCCCGAGCTTGCCTTCATAATAGAGGTGGATGCTTCAGACTGTGCCGTTGGAGCTATACTCTCTCAGAGAACAGGTGAGAAGAATGTCTTGCATCCCTGTGCCTTCTTTTCCCAGCAGTTGTCTTCGGCTGAGAGGAACTACGATGTGGGCAATAGAGAATTGTTGGCCATTATTGCCGCCTTCAAGGAATGGAGACACCTTCTTCAGGGTGCTACACAGCAAATAGTCGTCCTGACAGACCATCGTAACTTTGAATTTATCAGGTCGGCTAAGTGCCTGACTCCTCCCAGGCTCGCTGGAATCTTTTCCTAAACCAATTTAATTTTGTAATTTCTTATAGACCAGGATCGCGCAATGGAAAGGCTGATGCACTCTCTAGGATTCATTCAGCAGAGACACGTCCACTTACTCCTCCTAAGACTATTCTTCCTGACTCTAGATTCCTGGGAGTGATTCATAATCAAGACCTACTTAAGGACATCAAGGAAGCATACCATGCGGATTCTTTGTTGGCTCAACCCCCAAGGGACGTAAGTCTTGTCTTTAAGAATGGTGTGTGGATTCAGGGACAACGTCTGTATATACCTGAAACAGTCAGATTGAGAGTATTGCAACTCATCCACGATTCCAAGATAGCCGGGCATAGGGGAATTCTAAAGACACAAGAATTTCTTTCTCGTTTCTTTTGGTGGCCCACTTACAGGAAAGATGTTTTAAACTATGTCACTTCATGTGAAGTCTGTGCAAGATGCAAAACACCTCGCTCCTCACCAACTGGTCTGTTGCAACCTCTTCCCACCCCGTCCCGCCCGTGGGGATCCATTTCTATGGACTTCATTGTGGAGTTACCAACCTCTCAAGGGAAGAACACCATTCTAGTGGTGGTTGATCGTCTAACAAAGGCAGCTCATTTTATCCCTTGTGTCGGCTTACCCACTGCAAAACAGACATCAGACTTGATGATTAAGAATGTGTTTCGCTTACATGGAGTACCGGATGAGGTCATTTCGGATCGAGGGGTGCAATTCACTTCAAGGTTTTGGCAAAATTTCTGTGCCGCATTGGACATTAAAGTAAACCTTTCTTCTGCTTTTCATCCCCAGACTAATGGACAGACAGAACGAACCAATCAGACCCTAGAGCAGTATCTCCGCTGCTTTATCTGCCATCTAGCAGGATGATTGGGTGGATCTACTTTCACTGGCTGAGTTCTCTTATAACAACTCTCAGAGCTCCTCCACTAAGCAGTCTCCTTTTTACTCCAATCTAGGTTATCATCCTAACATTCTTCCTCAATTTCCCATAGATACGCCCTTGCCGGCAGTGGCTGAAAGAATCACTTCTTTACAAAAGAATATGGATCTTCTAAAGGAAAATCTAGAATTGGCTCAGGAAAGGTACAAGAAAGCAGCAGATAAATTTCGTAAACCTCACAGCTTTCAAGGTAGGAGATTTGGTCTGGCTGTCAACCAGAAATCTTAAATTAAAGATTCCATCGTCTAAATTGGGACATAAGTACATTGGACCTTATAAGATCAGTAAGATTATAAGTGCTGTTGCTTGTCGTCTTCAACTGCCCAGAACTATGAGAATCCACCCTGTCTTTCATGTAACCCTACTAAAGGCTGCAACACCCAATACGTTTCCTGGACGCTCTTCTCCTTGCCCTGACCCAGTGCTGGTCGATGGTCAGGAAGAATTTATGGTGGAAAGGATTCTAGATTCCAGGTTGTACAGAAATCAGTTGCAATATTTGATTAAATGGCAGGGCTACCCAGTGGAGGACAACTCATGGGAACCAGTCAATAATGTAAATGCTCCTCGCCTGCTCCGCCAGTTTCATCAGAGGTACCCTGACAAGCCTGGTCTGAGGTCATCCAGAGGTTGTCCCTAAGGGGGAGTAATGTAAGGTTCTTTGTCTCTTTTGACATGTTCCTTGAAACTCAATTTTCCGTCGGCCATTTTGCTTTCTGTCTTTCTGCAGCTCTTGCCCTCAGTTAATATGGAGTCTCCAGTTTTCATGTTCCCGCCCTGATTCTCTCCCTCTTGCTTCTTAAGCAGCCTCAGCTGAACAATAAGTGCTCCTGAATCAAGCTTCAGTCAGCCTGTGACCTGACTCCTGGAAACCTTGGACTTTGTACTCCAGCTATTTCCTACTGAGGAACCTTGGAACACTTTTGGACTCTGGAAACCTGCTGTTTGGTGAATCTATGTTTGCAGAGGAATTACGGTACAGAGAACATAGTAACATAGTAACATAGTTATTAAGGTTGAAGGAAGATTTTAAGTCCATCTAGTTCAACCCATATCCTATCCTAACCTGCCCTAACATGTTGATCCAGAGGAAGGCAAAAAAAACCCAAGTGGCAAACAGTAAGCTTCACATTGTGGAAAAAAATTCCTTCCCGACTCCACATACGGCAATCAGACTAGCTCCCTGGATCAACGCTGTATCTAGGAAACTAGTGAATATAGCCTGTAATATTATACTTTTCAAGAAAGGCATCCAGTCCCCTCTTAAATTTTAGTAAGGAATCACTCATTACAACATTAGACGGCAGAGAGTTCCATAGTCTCACTGCTCTTACAGTAAAGAATCTGCATCTGTGATTATGGCTAAACCTTCTTTCCTCCAGACGTAGAGGATGCCCCCTCGTCCCCGTCACAGGTCTAAGAGTAAAAAGATCATTAGAAAGGTCTTTGTACTGTCCCCTCATATATTTGTACATTGTAATAAGATCACCCCTAAGCCTTCGTTTTTCCAAACTAAATAACCCCAAGTGTAATAACCTGTCTTGGTATTGCAGACCCCCCAGTTCTCTAATAACCTTGGTCGCTCTTCTCTGCACCTGCTCCAGTTCAGCTATGTCTTTCTTATACACCGGAGACCAGAACTGTACACAGTATTCTAAGTGTGGTCGCACCAGTGACTTGTATAGAGGTAAAATTATGTTCTCCTCATGAGCATCTATGCCTCGTCTAATGCATCCCATTATTTTATTTGCCTTGGCAGCAGCTGCCTGACATTGGCCACTAAATGTGAGTTTGTCGTCCACCCATACACCCAAGTCTTTTTCAGTGACAGTTTTGCCCAGTGTTTTACAATTAAGCACATAATTATACATCTTATTTGTTCTACCCAAGTGCATGACCTTACATTTATCCCCATTAAAGCTCATTTGCCATTTATCAGCCCAAGCTTCTAGTTTACATAAATCCTCCTGTAATATAAAATTATCCTCCTCTGTATTTATTACCCTGCAGAGTTTAGTGTCATCTGCAAATATTGAAATACTACTCTGTATGCCCCCTACAAGGTCATTAATAAATATGTTAAAGAGAAGCGGCCCCAATACTGACCCCTGTGGTACCCCATTGCTAACCGTGACCCAGTCCGAGTGTGCTCCATTAATAACCACCCTTTGTTTCCTATCCATGAGCCAGTTCTTAACCCACTTACACATATTTTCCCCTATCCCCATTGTTCTCATTTTATGTATCAACCTTTTGTGTGGCACTGTATCAAAAGCTTTTGAGAAGTCCATGAACACCACGTCCACTGCATTCCCTTGGTCCAGTCCTGAACTTACCCCTTCATAAAAGCTTATCAGATTAGTCTGACAAGAACGGTCCCTTGTAAACCCATGCTGATACTGTGTCATGAGGTTATTCAGCTTCAGATACTCCAATATAGTATCCCTTAAAAAAGAGATCCTGAACCTGCTTTGCAGAGTTATTGTAGAGCTTGAAGTTACTCTGGCCTGCTGTTTCTCCTGCCTCTGTTCCTGCAAACTGTGTGACCTTTTACGCATGCTTGTATGAAGTAATACAAGTCATTTCATATCAACCTATGTCTCTGTGTTTTCCTCGCACCCAAGCAAAGACGCTATAGGAACTGTACACTATACATGACAACCAGTGAGCGGGGTCTCACACACAGCACCAGTGAATGGGGTCTCACATACAGCACCAGTGAGCGGGGTCTCACACACAGCACCAGTGAATGGGGTCTCACATACAGCACCAGTAAGAGGAGTCTCACATACAGCACCAGTGAGCAGGGTCTCACATACAGCACCAGTGAATGGGGTCTCACATACAGCACCAGTGAGCGGGGTCTCACAAACAGCTCCAGTGAGCGGGGTCTCACACACAGCACCAGTGAGCGGGGTCTCACATACAGCACCAGTGAGCGGGGTCTCACATACAGCACCAGTGAGCGGGGTCTCACACACAGCACCAGTGAATGGGGTCTCACATACAGCACCAGTGAGCGGGGTCTCACACACAGCACCAGTGAATGGGGTCTCACACACAGCACCAGTGAGCGGGGTCTCACACACAGCACCAGTGAGGGGGTCTCACATACAGCACCAGTGAGCGGGGTCTCACAACAGCACCAGTAAATGAGGTCTCAACATCAGCACCAGTGAGCGGGGTCTCACATACAGCACCAGTGAGCGGGGTCTCACATACAGCACAGTGAGCGGGGTCTCACATACAGCACCAGTGAGTGGGGTCTCACATACAGCACCAGTGAGCGGGGTCTCACATACAGCACCAGTGAGCGGGGTCTCACATACAGCACCAGTGAATGGGGTCTCACATACAGCACTGAGCGAGGTCTCACATACAGCACCAGTGAGCGGGGTCTCACACACAGCACCAGTGAGCGGGGTCTCACACACAGCACCAGTGAATGGGGTCTCACATACAGCACCAGTGAGCGGGGTCTCACACACAGCACCAGTGATAGGGTCTCACATACAGCACCAGTAAGCGGGGTCTCACATACAGCACCAGTGAGCGGGTCTCACATACAGCACCAGTGAATGGGGTCTCACATACAGCACCAGTGAGCGGGGTCTCACATACAGCTCCAGTGAGCGGGGTCTCACACACAGCACCAGTGAATGAGGTCTCACACACAGCACCAGTGAGCGGGGTCTCACATACAGCACCAGTGAGCGGGGTCTCACATACAGCACCAGTGAGCGGGGTCTCACACACAGCACCGAGCGGGGTCTCACATACGCACCAGTGAGCGGGGTCTCACATACAGCACCAGTGAGTGGGGTATCACACACAGCACCAGTGAGCGGGGTCTCACACACAGCACCAGTGAGTGGGGTCTCACATACAGCGCTGAGCGGGGTCTCACATACAGCACCAGTGAGCAGGGTCTCACATACAGCACCAGTGAATGGGGTTTCACATACAGCACTGAGCGGGGTCTCACATACAGCACCAGTGAGCGGAGTCTCACACACAGCACCAGTGAGCAGGGTTTCACACACAGCACTGAGCGGGGTCTCACACACAGCACCAGTGAGCGGGGTCTCACATACAGCACCAGTGAGCAGGGTCTCACATACAGCACCAGTGAATGGGGTCTCACATACAGCACCAGTGAGCGGGGTCTCACACACAGCACCAGTGAGCGGGGTTTCACACACAGCACCAGTGAGCGGGGTCTCACATACAGCACCAGTGAGCGGGGTCTCACACACAGCACCAGTGAGCAGGGTCTCACATACAGCACCAGTGAATGGGGTCTCACATACAGCACCAGTGAGCGGGGTCTCACACACAGCACCAGTGAGCGGGGTCTCACACACAGCACCAGTGAGCAGGGTCTCACACACAGCACCAGTGAGCGGGGTCTCAAACACAGCACTGAGCGGTGTCTCACACACAGCACCAGTGAGCGGGGTCTCACATACAGCACAAGTGAGCGGGGTCTCACACACAGCACCAGTGATTGGGGTCTCACATACAGCACCAGTGAGCGGGGTCTCACATACAGCACCAGTGAGCGGGGTCTCACATACAGCACCAGTGAGCGGGGTCTCACATACAGCACCAGTGAGCGGGGTCTCACATACAGCTCCAGTGAGCGGGGTCTCACACACAGCACCAGTGAGCAGGGTCTCACATACAGCACCAGTGAGCGGGGTCTCACATACAGCACCAGTGAGCGGGGTCTCACATACAACACCAGTGAGCGGGGTCTCACACACAGCACCAGTGAGCGGGGTCTCACATACAGCACTGAGCGGGGTCCCACATACAGCAACAGTGAGCGAGGTCTCACATACAGCACCAGTGAGTGGAGTTTCACACACAGCACTGAGCGGGGTCTCACACACAGTGTCAGTACAGGGGGCACTTACTTTATCACTCATGGGAGCTGTGCTCACTGCATTGCTGCATACAGAGGGCACTGCAGTTAACCCCACGTTTGCTGACACACTTTCCTCTTAAGCATTGTCTGCTGCCTCAGACCCCTCACATTGTGCGGCTGATATCAGTGATACATTTCTTTCCAGACTTCCTTGCTCCGCACCGTGCACAGTTTTATATTTAATGTCTTTATTACCAATTACTTGTTTTCTATTCATCTTCTGGGCTCTGGTTCCCCTCTTTTTATCCATAGCCCAAGTTTCCTTTCTGGGCACAGAGTTTACATCTTTGTCCAGACTCTCTTTCCGAATGCCCAGCTCTCGCCTGCAATCATCCAGGCTCTCACTTTTCATCAGTTTTATCGTTGGATCAGTCTCTTTCCTAATTTCATACATAAATTTGCTGTTTTGCAATTCCAGCTTAAAAATACTTTGTCTTGTAACTTTTGCATTTAATCCAGCAACGTAGCAAGCAGATTTAGAAGACTCACCAGCCACCATTTCCAGCTTTCCATTACCACCAGGTCCATGCTGCAAGCCACACTCCAGGCTGAGGGCTTTCCCTGGATCATCAGCCCAGCTACCCTCCCCTCCACCTGGGTCAGAAGCCCTGCTGGGAGCTCACAAACACACGTCTATCCTCTCCTATGGACAAGAAGAGAACTACTATAATACTGCTCCTATGTACAAGAATATAACTACTATAATACTGCCCCTATGTACAAGAATATAACTACTATAATACTGCTCCTATATACAAGAATATAACTACTATAATACTGCCCCTATGTACAAGAATATAACTACTATAATACTGCCCCTATGTACAAGATTATAGCTACTACAATACTGCTCCTATGTACAATAATATAGCTACTATAATACTGCTCCTATGTACAAGATTATAGCTACTATAATACTGCCCCCTATGTACAAAAATATAACTACTATAATACTGCTCCTATGTACAAGAATATAACTACTATAATACTGCTCCTATGTACAAGAATATAACTACTATAATACTGCCCCCTATGTACAAAAATATAACTACTATAATACTGCTCCTATGTACAAGAATATAACTACTATAATACTGCTCCTATGTACAAGAATATAACTACTATAATACTGCCCATATGTACAAGAATATAACTACTATAATACTGCCCCTATGTACAAGAATATAACTACTATAATACTGCCTCTATGTACAAGAATATAACTACTATAATACTGCCCTATGTACAAGAATATAACTACTATAATACTGCCCTATGTACAAGATTATAGCTACTACAATACTGCTCCTATGTACAATAATATAGCTACTATAATACTGCTCCTATGTACAAGATTATAGCTACTATAATACTGCCCCCTATGTACAAAAATATAACTACTATAATACTGCCCTATTGTGAATACTCTGGAGGCGACTTCTGAGCTGGGGCTCCCTCCGGTGGTTGCAGAGGGTAATGAACTAATTGCTGAATAGACTTCAGCTGGCTCTGAATGGTCTGATATAAGTGACCTGAGTTCCCATCAGCCTTGCCGGTAATCAATTGTTCTTCCTGGTCTTGCTTGGAGCTCAGCTTGCATTCCTGCTCTCTTTCAGATAAGTGATTTGCTGTTTTTTTTCCTCTGGTTGGATTTTCCTTGCTGGTTTGCTGCTTGCAGTGGACTTCAGCCTGGTCCCCTGTTGGGGCCTGGCGCTGCTATTGTGCTTATTTTTTATTGGCACTTTTGCTCTGTCCTTTGTCACTTTTTATTTGCTGAATTGCTGTGTGTTACACCAGAGATCTGATTTAGGTGGTAGAGATCGTGTGATCTCAGGTTTTTTGTTAATCAGAAGTGTTGGTTTTTTGTCAGCGTTTTTTGGGTTGCATGTCTGAATTCTTTCCTATACTTTTCTATCTAGACAGATTGGGCCCAGCGTTTGCTCATTCTATTTTCTGTCTGTGTCCGTATTTTCTTCTTGTCTAACGCCATTACATGTTTGGGGGCTTCCTATTTCTTTGGGGGTTCTGCTGCGGGGCAGATCGCTTTCATCATATCTGCCTTTAGGTGTAGCTATCTCTCCGGCTGTGATGAGGCATCTAGGTCACCGTAGGTACGCTCCACGGCTACTTCTAGTGTTGCGGTTAGTTTAGGGTCTGCAATCCAATAGTTTCCAGCCTCTCCGGTGTATTGCTATTTTGCAATTGCTCCTCAGCTACCGAAACATAACACTGCCCTATGTACAAGAATATAACTACCATAATACTGCCCCCATGTTCAAGAATATAACTACTATATACTGCTCCTATGTACAAGAATATAACTAGTATAATACTGCCCTATGTACAAGAATATAACTACTATAAAACTGCTCTATGTACAAGAATATAGCTACTATAATACTGCCCCTATGTACAAGAATATAGCTACCATAATACTGCTCCTTTGTACAAGAATATAACTACTATAATACTGCTCCTATGTACAAGAATATACTATAAACTGCCCCTATGTACTAGAATATAACTACTATAAAACTGCTCCTATGTAAAAATATAACTCCTATAATACTGTTCCATGTACAAGAATATAACTACTATAATACGTCCCCCTTTTTACAAAAATTATTCGGGACCCCCGCACTTTT
>JARQOD010000001.1:14143338-14159522 GCA_033576555.1 Oophaga sylvatica | reverse complement strand
TCTTCCTCCCCATGCGCCCCTACCACAACATCCTCATCCTCCTGAGCCTCTGCCCTGCGATGACAGCCTCATCAGGGAAACTCTGCAGATGTTTGTGCCAGGCGTCTGGACAGCCAATGTGAGGGTGGCCCATCTTACTACAGAGGTTGCACCTGACGTCCCGCAGTCTGCAGCGACATGGCCGATTGCCCCACACAGACTGCACTTCACCACATACAGGCGTTAGCCAGATGACCTTTCAAACCACTTTGAAGCACTTTCTGGGTTCCCGGGATAATAACATCTTCCCTTCTCCCTCCCAATGAAGAAGGAGTTGGGTAAGTGGGCAGTGATGTTATTATATTGCTGCAGTTTCACTAAAGCTTTCCACCCCATTGTCCAGATACCGTCCCTCATCTCTGACCTTGGTGAGTCCAGAGACAAGGTCACAATGTCTCCGGAGCCACACCTCGATGTCCTGTGGGGAACGGCCTCATTCCAGAAGTGACATTTACTGTGACTGTGTCCGGCCTGGAGATAGAACCATCATAAACTTATTCCAGCCCACAGCATCCCTGAACTTGGGTAATGGCCCAGAATCTGTCCAGGTCAGACATGAGCTTGAAGCTGACCTCATAGCCCTGCCTGTCCTGAAGATTAGATACCGCCAGTATCTCGTTTACCACAAACCCCATCTGGCAGCATAGCAGTTCTCTCACCACATACCTGTGTTGTGACAGATCCTCCTTGGCACCCATGTATTTAAACCGCTCCACATTAATGCGCTTGAATGTCTGGCCGGTATACCTGGCACTGGAAGTGAAGGATGGAGCGCCGCGGCTCCAGCATTCCTGGGGGGCACCTGCCGGGTCACACTGGCCGACTGACAGGGAGAGGGCCTGCAGCAGGGGGGGCTGTCACACCTTGTGGACTAGATGGTAAAGGGGATAGTCACACTATCATGCACATTATCATTAGCAGCATCATCAGACAATGTTACGTCAATTACAGAATGTGAAACCCCTCCAACCCCCGACCCCATGGGCACAGCATCAGCAGCCCCAGTCTGTGCCCCAGCCTCCGCCTCATCTGCACAGCCTCACATATACTGTCCTGCTCCTGTGTGGAGCATTCGGGGACCTTTGGTGCCTCTGCCAGAGTCTGAAGTGTATGCTCTTGTTCACACTCAGCTGCCTCAGCCTCATCAGCACAAATAGTCCCACATATACTGTCCTGCTCCTGTGTGGGACATTCTGGGACCTTTGGTGCCTCTGCCAGAGTCTGAAGTGTATGCTCTTGTTCACACTCAGCTGCCTCAGCCCCATCACACAAACAGTCTCACTTATACTGTCCTACTCCGGTGTGGGGCACTCTGGGACCTGTGGTGCCTCTGCTGGAGTCTGAAGTGTATGTTCTTGTTCACACCCAGCTGCCTCAGCCTCATCAGCACAAACAGTCTGACATATACTGTCCTGCTCCTGTGTGGGGCATTCTGGGACCTGTGGTGCCTCTGCTGGTGTCTGAAGTGTATGTTCTTGTGTGGCGCCCCTGAGGGTTCAGTCGCCACAGAGGTATTGCACCTCACCCAGAAGTGTGATACTTCACTCTCAGGTAAGGAGGGAACACCACCTAGGACTCTAAACACCTGCACCCAACACACACTAGAACAGCTGGGCACCCTGGAAATACCCTGCGGAAGGATGGACTCATCCCAGGCTGAGATAGGAAAGGGTATGGGTGGGTGGAGTAGTAAGTAGCAAGGAGGAGTGAAGCTTGAGGAAGCACTAGGCACAAGTTAAGAGAGAGTTCTGAAAGGGAGGAGCAAGCAGTAAGACATGTGGAGAAGCAGCTCCCAGTGAGGGGAGGCTGCAGTGGAAAAGGAAGGAGTCTGGATAGAGACTCAGAAGGGACTAGAAGCTGGAAGAGCTTAGTCCAGGAGTGGAGAGAAAGAAGCGAAAGAAGGAGAAGCTTCTGGAGTGAGAGAGGAAGGGGTCCTAGGGATACAGAGAGAGCAAGAGCCACCTGTCGGTCCCGGTCTGTTGGCAGAGGGACCAGGTCGCAGAGGGCACTCGACCCCTTAGCCTAGGGGAGGATTTTATGACTCAGCTAGCAAGTCGACTGCTGTGATAACATAGGGATCACAGACAATAACCACCATTATCTTCACGGAGAGGTAGCTATATAGAATCAAAGGAACGCAGGAATAAGTCGTTGTCCGATAGGATTCGCAGCCGCTGATCTGGGACACTGTTTGTGAAGGTGCTGGAAGGATAGAAGGCAGGAAAATCAGCACAGTGAGATGGCCTGTGAAAGGAACACAAATATTGAAAGGAGTCCTGGAAAGGTGTATCCCAATCTACCTGGGGGTTTGCTGAGCCCCTCACCTGGAGGATTCGGTACCAAAAGGGCATCTGTATTGCGCATATCAGAACTGTGAGTAAAGCTTTGGAAACTGCAACTCGCTGACTGTTTTTCAGTTCTTCCTGTGTCACCTATTACACTCAGCTACATCTCCCAGCACCATTACCACCTTTTACTACATCTACCTGCCCTGGGATCCCATAGCCTCACCTGTGGGAGGCTGCACCAACTCTGCTGCATCTCACCATCTATCCCAGAGGATCTGCATCGCCGCGCTGGTCACTATTGACCAGATACCACAGGTGGCGTCACGAATACCTTACTACAAACTCTAAACATCCCCTGTAAATATTTCCCCTTTTATTGGACGCCCAGGGCCACTGACTGGGTACTGCCGCTGTGACACATCCCTTCAATACACCGGCCTGGTACCGAGTATCCCACTGCCCTGGCGGCGATCCACTTGTTCACACTCAGCTGCCTCAGCCTCATCAGCACAGTCTCACTTATACTGCCCTGCTCCTGTGTGGGGCACTCTGGGACCTGTGGTGCCTCTTCTGGAGTCTGAAGTGTATGTCCTTGTTCACACTTCATGCTTGCTGCCACAGTTGTTTTCCCTCCTGGAAGCAGAAGCGGGCAGCCTGTAACACTGGCCATGTCCCTGCTGGGGGTCCCGACCTGAACATCAGGGGTCCTGGTCTCTACAGCACAGCCCTGCTTATAGGAGGCGAACCGCTCCCCGTTCCTGTAGGTCTCTGCCAGGGGCCCCATGCCCTCCATCACAGACTCAATGTCCTGTACAACACTAGCCAGCTGTACACCCAGTGTGTTCAGTCTCAGGTCATATGCATCATTACAGGCAGGATTAGTGGTCTTTAGGCTATAGATGAAGTCTACTTCCATTTGCAGCACTTTTTTTTGCTGCTGTAACTCACCCAGTTTTCTGACCAGTCCCGGTATCTCATCCGCTAGCTGCAGCTCGGGTGCACGTGCCGGCTCCACAGCTTTAGTCTTGACCACGGGTACAGGGCTTTTGAACACAGTCTTGTGCAGTTCCACCACGGATGGTTTTGTGGTTTCTTGGCTGGACGCAGGCTCCGCAGCAGGTTTATCGCTGCCACCTGATTGCGACTGTGTGCGTCCTGACCAAGCAGAAATGTGTAGGATTGTGTTGAAAATCCAGATGTGATTGTATGAGACCTGATGACATTGTGAGGCCACAACTGTTGGACAACTCAGTTTACACTCATCCATGAGAAGAAATGAAGCCGCATTTCTGCAATTTCGGCATCTATCTGTCGTGCTAAGGTTAGTGGATTGCTGAACTTTTGGAATTAAAGGGCATTGCGGAGCGTCAGGTTCAGCGCTGCTCTGATGTTTTATATTTAATATTTGATATAAAACCTATGTCCTCACATTCCCCGTATTTTGTTACCTTCACATATACAAGATGTACGGTTCTCACATAACACAAGAAGGTCAGTAAAAATATAAATGAAATTTAACACGTTTGAAACTCTGAAATGTCACTTAAGCAGAAGTAAGAAATCTCGTTGTTAGGTGTCTGCCCGAGCCATAAATCAGCAGCGATAGAACATTGGCCCTACACCAGAACCAAGGGACGGAGCCAAGGAGGCCCCATATTGGGTGTGTAGCTGCTGTGGAACTACAAGGTCCAGTAAGGTTTCATCCAATACATTTCTGCTTTTTTCTTTAAAATCGGTGATGTGTATATCCAGACAAAGAAATCAACTATATTAATACATGTCCTTATTGTTTTAATCATAGGGAGTTATAAATAACGCAATATAGTTTTGATGGAAAAAAAAAGAAAATTTTTACTGGAAACCATCAGCAAGTAGACTTTTTATTAGATATTAGTTATTGATACTTGCTGATGTTTTCCAGTTAAAACTAAATTTTGCACCTTTTGGCTTTTACAGGCTCTTTGCTTCTTTATCATTGTTGGCCGCAGGGTGAATGAACTGAGAATCCTTCAGTGAGCTTGTTCTGAGTTTGTAATTCTTTTTTTTTCAGTCTTTTACCAAACACTTCTGTGCTAATTTATGATGGCATCGAAGTTAAGCTCAACTTTGATATGGTCATAAATCAGTTGAGAGGAGTTCCGAAAAGAGAAGTAAAAGAGTTGCCGGCTTCCAATTAAAACAAGCTCACTGATGGATTTTCAGTTGACTCATTTTGCAGCCAGCAATTTGCAGACAACTAAAGAGCCTGTAAATGCCAAATAGTGCAATATTTTTAATTGATAAAAAATATATTATATTTTTAACCGAAAGTACAAAGCAATCAAATGTAATATACATGTATGACCATCAGGTCTTTGCCTTGGAGCTCAGAAGAAATAAGTCAATAATTTATGGGAAATCCTAGGATATTGTAACTATCCGGTTTTCCAATAAATCGGATTATTTGGGAGATTTCTTTAATTTTTTTTTTATATAAAAGCAAATATTAATGCTGAGGGTTTTGTAAAATGTTGCAAACTCAAGAAATGCAATGTGATACGTTTTCATTATCTATAATATAATAATAATATTTATTATTATACATCATATTGTAATTAATTTTCTGATGTCAAAATTAATAAATATAATAAAATGAATGAACAGAACAATATATAATTACATTAAGCAGAGTGTGACCGAATACCGCAGCTTCCGAAACGTGAAGAAACGCGGTGGCAATCAGTCACAGGTATTTGAGTTGTGGTTTCGTCCCTCGCTCATTGAGCTGTCCCTGGGCAAGGCCACAGGCTGACTTCAGAAAGAGGGAAAAAAAAAAGTAGTAATTTGCCTGAGGATCTAAATCATCCTAATGGAGTCAGACTAGTGTGGGGCTAGCCATCTGGCTTAGTGGATCATTAGTAAGGAAATGACCCCTATGCATAAAACACAGCTGGGTCATTCCAAGCTAATGAGCCTTCACGTTTTATTGTCTCAGCCATCTAGAAATGGCTGCCCGCACAAAATCTTCCATTTGTATATGTTTAGCAAATGAATTTTTAATAAATGAGGCCAAAAAGTGATGACAGGAAAAAAGCTAAAAGTGTAGTGACCATATAGAATCGTGTACATGTCGTAATGACCGGACTGGTGGGGCGTCTTCTATTGGAATCATTGGTTCTTCTCCACACACCTACAGGAATGGAGGAATTGGGGGGATCCCTAATAAGACATACTTGGCAACTTCCACGGATGGGATTGTTGGAGATTTCCAATGACATGGCCAAGAAAAATTTGTAGGCATCCACCCCCCTACTTTCTAAATCAAACCTATTACGCATCCTGTTTCCACACCCTAAATATTTGGAAAATTAGACATCTGGGCTAATCCTGGCATCGGATTCATCATGCCTTTTTGCTTTCCAAAAGTTTTAGACAGTGCTCATGAGAAATACCAACTTTTTCAGGAAATCCTACTTTATGCTAGCAAATTATTGAGTAGTTAGCAAACAGGTTATAGGTGTCACATCCTCCGGAGAGAATTGGGGTTAAAAGATAACTCCCAGTTGTAAATAGAAAATCTTCCATTTAGCCTGTGTATTTGTGCCCTATATTAAATGGATTTGGTTTCCTTTGGTGCTGAAGAGGTTAATAACCCTTTCCATGCTGCTCAGAAACTTGCAGCTGCTTCTGATCTGGTCATTTCCTCTCCCTATAAAATCTGGTCAGACCTTCTCTTCCTTGCCAGTGAAATCTTTGCTTCCTAGCTCCTTGGAGACGCTGTGCTGAATAAGAGATTATTGCTGATACTGAAGATTGTCGCATGCTGTTTTTGGATGTATGCTTTCCTCATTGTCCCATTCCCATATGAATGGTACATTCCTATCCTTCCCTATACACCTCTTTACCTTTGGTGAGCGTTTGTATGTTTGCTGATTTCTGTTATCCGTGTTTTGTTTTTGTGTCTTGTCTGCCTTATATTTCTGTCTCAGGCCTCATGGGGGTGGGGGAGAGGACAGATCAGGGGTTAACAGGTGTACAGTAAGATGGGACACTCAGGCCTCCCTACCTTCTAGAGTACCCACGAGGCAGGGATTGTTAGGGTCCCAGTTCCAGGAGCAGTTTGAGATCCCCCTTCCTTACCGAAGACAGTCATAGCATGACTATCGGGATATATGATGCCATAGGTAACATATAAGGAACTCAAGTTCCAGCTGGACCATTGGTCTAATGACTCCAACTAACGGCATGACTGGAATCTAAAATGCCACTAAAAGGAACAAAGAAAATCCAGCTCCCACATTCTAATAAAATGAAGGTTGGTTTTACTGAATATATCACAAAAATCGGACAAGACACAAGTATAAAACTTGCAACGCGTTTTGGATCACTTATAATCCTTTTTCATGCTATGTTTTACAACCGATCATAAGAAATACCAAGTTTCTAGGCAAACTCCTTGCTTTTTTATGGCAGCTTCTAACTTTCTTGAGGAGTTAGAAAGTAGATCGTAGGAATATATGATGCCATTAGTTACATAAAAGGAGCACAAGTCCCAGCTTGACAACAAGACTAATGGCATAAAAGTGATCTAAAATTCTAATTAAAGGAATAAAGAAAATCCAGCGCCCCTGTTTCAATAACACGATATAATTAGAAAAAATGCAACACGTTTCGGATCACTTATGATCATTTTTCATGCTATTTCTGTTTGACATGTTGTATCTTGCCTGATTGTGTTTATTTGCCATACATTATAGGATTAGTAATGGATGGGTGTCCTATAGATGCCTCTCTATGACAAAGCTGTGGGCTTGCTGTCACTGGACAATACAAAGGTGACATAAACCCCACAAATATGAACCCCACTTGGCACCGTTACAGGGCAAGTGTAACTGACTAAACACACATACACCTCCCACCTATCGGAGTGGCTACGGTGATATAATGTTACCAGGGTGGGTCACATGGGAGAGAGTGTATGGTCCTGATTGGTCCGTGTGTAAGGTCCTGGAAGTCCTATGTGTTGGAACGTGCACTACCTTCCTGAAGAGGACATGGTAAGGCTTTGGACCGGGTAGCTTGTGTTGGAAGATCCTGGGAGTAGGTGTGTGTCCTGGGAGGGGATGGACGTCCTGAATAGAACACGGAGAGGCCATGTGTCTGCAGAGTCTGTGACGGCACTGCGTTGGGGAAGCTAACGTCCTTCTGAGGGTCTGGACTGTCGTATGGCCTGGTGAGCAAATATGGTGATCCCAGTTAGGCAGCTTCCCCGGGTACCTAGGTCTGACGAGGAGTCAGCGTGAGGAGCAGGAGATCCTGTAAGGTAACTCCACAGACTGTTGGTTCTTTTGAGGTTCCGTGGATGTTACTGAACTGTTGAGCGTGCGGTCATCCACGGTAACTGGACAAAGAAGTCCGGCGTGTTTAAAGACTGTCGTGTATCATGGAGTTGAATGGACTACGTGTGATGTGTAACCTGGCGGTTTATGACGCCTAAATAAACCGGAAAGACTGCGCTGTTGAAAAACCGGTCCTGTGTGCTTAAATGACGTTGCCAAGCGAGTGTCCCCTAACACAAGCAGTAAGCGTGGCATTACAATATATAATATATATATATAAATATATTAGCAAACTTTGTATGTGTGCAGTAATGTAGAAATATATATATATGTGTTTGTGTTTCCAGAGCCGAGGATTACTGCGAGGAGCGAAGCTTCTTATGAACACAGCTAAATCTGAAGAAGTCACACAGCTCACGCTTGGCTTTTACAGCATAAACCCTGCTATTTTCAGTTTGTCAACACGGTATTACTTCCTGCTGTGCAGATATGCCGCCTCAGAGTATCCGCATGCCTCCACCTTCCCCCGTCGCCCTATTTGTTGTATATGTGTATTCTTAACCGGCCGACACTAAACCAACCTCTGCATTTTACAGCCATATTTGAATTTCAATCCTCTCCACGCGTCCGGCCCGGAGTCTACAGAAAAAATGTAATGAGGCCGTTAAGACAACGGTCACGTCTGCAGTAAAAATTAAATTCTGCTCTATAAAAGCCCCCAACCCCCTTTTAAAAATCATATTTAACCGGGCTACTAAAATAACCCTCAACTCTTGCATCTATATTTCTTTTTTTGCACTTTTATTTTTCCATTTTAGAAAAGAAAGTAAAATCCAATTTTATTTTCCTTAATGTTCGGCCAGAATCCACTTAATGCTGTTTCGAGGCTACGACTGTAGGATTTTACTACTGCGGGTAATGTGATTACCATGAATACAGCTGTTCATTGAAATGATCATTGTCAATCTACTGAGATTCTCCCATTTTATTTCCAGCTTACGAGAGGTAGGGAGAAAAAAAACCTTTTATTGCAGTCACATTGGACAACCAAGACTTTCATTATATTAATACGTCTCTGGTTAATTCTACCTTATCTACTTACCCAGCTAAGCCTTAAAACCCAATTAAAATCTAATTTATTTGATTTCCAGATCCTGAAAACTATTTGGCAATGGCTTCAATAAGCTTGTTGTAACTACATTACTACGCATTGTGCCTTGAGGTATTCGAGATAATGTTTAAAGATTCAATCAGAGGCAATTTGAGACATTCCCATCCTCTTTTGGGTCATCCAATTTCGAAGGAATGAATGGCTTATTACCAAGGCGCGTGCACTTCTTCCGTGCGGTTACAGAGAGGCTGATCTGATACTCACCTTTTTTTAGCCTGATTTCTTTGACTTCGAGAGATAGACTTTTGACATTCAGTTTATCTTCGGCACAATACCAAATACCATACAAGAACATGGTAATGAAGCCAGGAAGATGTACTATGGCGTCTGTTTCTAAGATTCAAAGAGCAATTTTTAAAAATTCCTTCAACTTTAAGTCCAGGGCAGAAATCTTACTTGGCTGAGACTTCTAAATAAGTCACTGAATAATCTTCATTTAATTGATTGTCAAAAAAAAAGATTCGAGAATGGCAGATCAATCCGAGGGACTCCAGACCATCAGCTAGGTCAGTAGTCTATGGCCGCTAGATGGGAGACTTAGGGTCCCGTCACACTCTTCAATGTCCAAGCGATCCCACCAACGATACCACATGGATGGGATCGCTGGGACATCGTCAGCTGATCGCAGGTGAGCTGTCACATGGGAAGACTCACCAGCGATCAGGACCAGCGAGCATGCTGGTATCCAATGTACACATCGGGTAACTAAGCACCGCGCGGCACCTAGTTACCCGATATGTACATCAGATACCGGCTCTCAGTGCTCTACAACAAAAGCTGGGAGCAGGTAACCAGGGTACATATCGGGTAACTAAGCACAGCGCGGCACCTAGTTACCCGATATGTACCCTAGATAACGGCTCTCAGCGCTCTACAGCAGAAGCTGGGAGCTGGGAACCAGGGTACATATCGGGTAACTAAGCACCGCACGGCACCTAGTTACCCGATATGTACCCTAGATACCGGCTCTCAAGTGCTCTACAACAGAAGCTGGGAGCTGGTAACCAGGGTACATATCGGGTAACTAAGCACCGTGCGGCACCTAGTTACCCGATATGTACCCTAGATACCGGCTCTCAGCGCTCTACAGCAGAAGCTGGGAACCAGGGTACATATTGGGTAACTAGGTGTCGCGCGTTGCTTAGTTACCCGATATGTACATTGGATACCAGCTCCGTGATCGTTGGTCTCCCGCTGTCACACGCAGTGATGCGCGCTGGCCAGTGGGAGACCAATGATGAAAAAATGGTCCAGGACATTCAGCGACGATCAGCGATACCCAGCAGGGGGGCCGGTCGTCGCTGCGTGTCACACTAAGCGAGATCGCTGGCTAGGTCGCTGTTGAGTCACAAAATCGGTGACGCTTCAGCGATCTTGCTTAGTGTGACCGGGGCTTTACATATCTCTTACCTTCACCAGAGCAGCTAAGGAAACACTGCTTTGGGAATCCCAGATAGTAAGAGATTTTCAAGCCTCCTCTACAATGGAAAACACTACAGGCCAGGGAACTGAAGTTCTGCGAATCGATCCACCCTTTTCTGAAAGCAATTGTCTTCAGCTCAATCTCGATGCATTGGCAACTTGATGGATGAACGCTCTGTAGGAAAATTGATCTTGAGCCAGCCTGGATAAGTCTACTAGGGTCTTCTCTGCTGTTATCTTCATTGTATCAAGCCATTGGGTTGCTGGTTTCCCTCCTCGCTTTGCTTCTTCTATTCTTCCGACCATGATGCCTTTCTCAAATGATTGCGCTCTTTGTATGATGTGTCCAAAGTAGGCAACTGGTAGCTTGAAGATCCTTTCATCGAGTGACATGTGTGGCTTTATAAGTTTCAAAATTGATTTGTTTGCTCCTCTTATATAGTAAAGCTTATTCAATTTTTGGGGTAAAATCAGTTTGGACTTTAGAGATCATTGGTATGTGTTGCCAAGAAAGTATCATGAGACTTTTGGCCTTTCTAGAGGCTACATAAGAAGCCTGGACAATTATAGCAAGACCTTAACTACCTGGACGTACGTGATACACATTTTTGTGATCAGTGCCTTATGAACATGCCTCAGTTTCATGGATTTGCACAGATTCCAAGTTGAAAAGGGCCAAAATATGGCAAGATCCAAAGTGTATGGGACAGAATTGTATTTGGTGATTTAGGTATGTAAAAATATAAAAAAAAGGGTAGACACCCATTATTTCATATTCCAATTAACAGAACTACTCTACATTATGATCATATCTCATACTTTGCTTCCAGAGCACTGTGACAGTTATTATATTCTTGTGTAAAAAGGGCAGAATTGTAGTAGTTATTGTATATTTTTTGTAAGAGGGTGACTAGTAAAATACTGGAGGGGAGATATGTTTCACTGAGGTTGTCAGCTTCAGTGATGTAAACCTGCAAGTTTGCTCCAGCTTGTTGTGTGCTGAGAGGGGTTATTCAGACATGACAGGGCCGGATTCTTGTGAACAGCTGAAGAGTTGGGAGGAACAGCTGTTTACCATCTTTCCACTTTAGGGTGTGGTCCATGAGGTAAACGTTTAGCCTCTGGACTCACTCAGAGTTCTGTGTGCTATGAAGGTGAGCAGACCTCCAGAGCTGTGCTCTTGTTAAACAGAGCTGAATCCTGTTCTCTGAGCGGTCGGACCCCGCAGTTATACGGACTGTAATGAGTGATGTTTATGATGAATATGGCTATTTTGTTTGGACTGGTTTATGAGGCATAATTCAATAAATACTTTTAAGTTACTGATACAGTTATTAAATACTACCTTTTTTTCTTCTCCAGGACACTACTTGGTCTAGATTCACACCTGTTGTTTCTAGAGCAGATTTTTCAACAAAAGCTTGGAGTGGATCCATAAGTGAGGAATTGCACATAGGTAAGGCTTTATATGTCACCTCATGCGCTATGTCATCAATTACACAGAAAGTTACGGTGTCACTTTGTCGCCCACACCCTACGACACAGGTGACTATTTCATGTTTTGTGCCTCATATAATTTTACGGAGGAGATTTACAGCTCTACTGTAGAATGTTAAATTACTCGGCTCAACGAAGGCCTTGTAAACAATCTACGAGCAGCAGAAGACTCCGGTAAGTATCATCGCTAACTAGTACAAATGAAGCCTAAAGGTGAGTTTCAAGGTCAGATACTGGGCAGGTAAAACGAATCAGCCTTTTACAATCGATCGTAAAAACGCCAGACATAAAGAAGAAAAAGAATGTGTCGTCTTCTGCTGCGCTGGCTGTTTGTTAGAACAGAACAAAGTCTCTTCAGGACAAGAATACGGAATATTGTATTAAGAGAAGTACCAATGTTCAGTGAAATATTGGGAGCATCGTGAGGAACTAAGAGAACAAAAATGGGACTGGCACCAGCTATAGAACCTAATAGCTATGAATGTTTCTTTGTATTTTCTTATGGTTAATCAATACTAACTGTAGTCTTTCAAAATGCAGATTTTTTTGGTATTTCCCTTCTGTGCGGAATTGGCCAAATCTGACCGCCTTTTCTCTGACCCGTAAGGAGCCAACAAAAGGTTAAAAAACAAGAAAAAGTGTATACTCAAACATTACCACTTACCTATTTGACACCTCCGATCCTCACCGTCTCTTATCTAGTTCTTATCATATCTTTTGATTACTGCCGCAAGTGCTGAATCCTTGGACCTCTTCAGGCTAAGCCAGGACTTCCACCTCTGATGAGGTCCAAGATGGTTCTTCACTAGTGATGAGCGAGTATACTCGTTGCTCGGGTTTTCCCTCGGGTGGTCTTCGAGTATTTGGAAGTGCTCGGAGATTTAGTTTCTGCTGCTGTAGCTGCATGATTTTTGGCTGCTGGACAGCCTGAATACATGTGAGGAATGCCTGTTTGTCAAGGAATCAACACATGTATTCAGGCTGTCAAATAGCCGCAAATCATGCAGCTACAGCAGCAGAAACTAAATCTCCGAGTACTTCCAAATACCCGGAGATCACCCGAGCGTGCTTGGTAAAACCCGAGCAACAAGTATACTCGCTCATCACTATTCTCCACATGTACGTGTAAGGTCACAGATCACGTCATGAAAATGTGAGCTTCTGCACTTGCACCGAATCATCCTGGACTGATCAGAGTTGGAAGTCCTGGACATGCGTGAGGAGGCCTGAGAATTCGGCACTCTTGGTTTGGACAGGATAAAGATACGATGAGGATTGGTAGTGACTGTAAAGAGCGAAGAGGCTGGGAAGTGAGAAGTGAGATAACAATAAGTATTTTTTTTTGTTTTAACACTTTTGTTTGTTATGCTCTGGGGTTTGGAGAGCATAATCAGGGGCATTAAAGTCATAGAGACCACCTGTAATAGAGGACTCGGTCATATAAATATACACAGTTATTGGCTATCCTCCTCTGAGAGGATCATGTCAGAGGTACGAGCGTGACGAAAGTGATGAACCGTATTTTGGGTGGCCTGTGGATGGCTCTTGGTGGTATCCTACTGTTGGCACAAGAAGGGCTTTGTCTATATTGGCACACATATTTGTCCAAATTGATCCATCTTGTATCAATGCTTGTTCTTTATCTCTATAAATTTTGGATGCTAGCTTAACCAATTTTTCGAACCACTGGACCTTGTTCCGTCTAAAATTGTGGCATATGGCTTTAAAGCATCTCCGTGCGGAAATTAGCATTCTGTGCTCACCGAAATCTCTGCAATGAGACAAGGTGTCTGATCCATCCAAAACACTAATGTTCCATTCTCTGGTGATCCCGGCGGACAGCAGATGTATGCCGGAGGCAGGCTTCTCTACTGGCACAACAGACCCCAGAAGACGCCAGTTCCTGAGGTTCATAATTAATAGTTACCGCAACAAATGTATAAATAACAGGAAATTATTCCGCTCATTGTATGATAACAGACTCATCCACCAGATTTTATTCCTATTGTTTTGGCCAAATAACTATATTATTATTATTATTATTATACATTTTTATAGCGTCATTTATTCCATGGCGCTTTTCATGTGAAGAGTGGCAAATATAGACAAGTACAGTAAACATGAGCAATATAAGGCACACACAAGTACAGAAGGAGAGAGGACCCTGCCCGCAAGGGCTCACAGTCTACAGGGATGGGTGAGGATAGGAGAGGGTAGAGCTGGTCGTGCGGTGGTTCAGTAGACTGATGATCGCTGCAGGTTGTAGGCTTGTCGGAAGAAGTGGGTCTCAGGTTCTTTTGAAGGTTTCCATGGTAGGCGCGAGTCTGATGTGTTGGGGTAGAGAGTTCCAGAGTATGGGAGAGCACGGGAGAAGACTTGTATGCGGTTGTGGGAAGAAGAGATAAGAGGGGAGTAGAGGAGGAGATCTTGAGAGATCGAAGGTTGCGTGTGGGTATGTACCGGGAGACCATGTCACAGATGTATGGAGGAGATAGATTGTGCATGGCTTTGTAGGTCATGGTTAGGGTTTTGAACTGGAGCCTCTGAACGATAGGAGCCAATGAAGGGGTTGGCAGAGAGGAGAGGGTGGGAAAAAACGGAAGACAGGTGTACAGTCATGGCCAAAAGTTTTGAGAATGACACAAATATAATTTTTACAAAGTCTAACTGCTTCACTTTTTCTAATGGCAATTTGCATATACTCCAGAATGTTATAAAGAGTGATCAGCTTAACACAATTACTTGCAAAGTCAATATTTGGCTAGAAAATGAACTTTTCCCCAAAACACATTTCAACATCATTGCAGCCCTGCCTTAAAGGGCCACTAACCTCTTTTTAATGATTGCCCCCATTAACACAGTGGGGTGTTGATGATGACATGGCTGGAGATCAATCTGTCATGATTAAGTAAATGACACCACTGGACACTTTAAAAGGAGGCTGGTGCTTGCATCATTGTTTCTCTTCTGTTAACCATGGTTATCTCTAAAGAAACACGTGCAGTCATCATTGCAATGCACAAAAATGGCCTAACAGGGAAGAGTATCGCAGCTAGAAAGATTGCACCTCATCAACAATCTATCGATCATCATAGAAAATTCAAGGAGAGGTTGCATTGTTTGCCAAAAAGGCATCAGGGCGCCCAAGAAAGACCACAAGCGCCAGGACCGTCTCTAAAAGTGTTTCAGCTGCGGGATTTGGCTACCACAGTGCAGAGCTTGCTCGGAAGGCCAGGCAGGTGGAGTGATTGCACGCACGTGAGGCCGAACTCTTGGAGCGGGCCGGTCTAAGGAGGGCAGCAAAGAACCACTTCTCTCCAGAAAAAAATCTGGACAGACTGAAAACGCAAAAGGTACGGCATGGATGCTGAGGGCTGGGGGAAATTTTTTTTCTTGATGAATCCCCTTTTCGATTGTTGGAATCAGGGGAAAACCCCCACGGGGGGAAAAAAAAAGGGGAGCGCTACCACCAGCCTTTCATGCCCAATGTTTTAAACATCCTGAAAACCCTTCATGTGTGGGGGGCTTTCAGCCCCGGAATCGGCTCCTCACTCTGCCTAAAAAACACAGCCATGAAAAAAAATGACCCGAATGCCTCCAAAGCAACTTCCCAACCCCCCCAAGAGCATTTGGGGCCCAAAGATTTCCTTTTCCCAGGGAGCACCTTCCAAAAAGCAAAGGGAAACAAAAAGGCTCAGGGAAAAAACAAAGATTTTGGGCCATGGGCCCGGAAACCCCAGATCTAATCCCTTGAAACTTGTGGTCAATCATAAGAGACGGGTGGACAAAAAAAAACCTAAAAATCGACAAAAGAAAGCATTGATTGTCGAAGGCTGCTATCATAGGATTTTTTCCAGAAGTTGATTTTAAGCAGCCCGGGAGAAATTTCAGAGGTCCTGAAGAAGAAAGGGCAACACTGCAAAATTGACGCGCATTAACCATTTTAACTGCAATAAACTTTTGTTTTCATATGTTTTCAATTTTTAATTTTCTGTCTGTAAAAAACATCTGTCAAACACACATAAAAACCAGGGGAAGCAGTCATGTGAAAAAAAATAAATTTTTGTCATTCTCAAAAATTTTGGGCCTGCTGATTATTGGGCAGCAGGTAAGGGGGTTGGGTGGTGCCAGAGTGCAGAGGGAAGGCCAGAGAGTAGGGGGTTGCAGTAGGAGGCGGGAGATGACGAGGCACACTAGTGTTTTTGAGTTTCTGGTCAGAATGCATAGATCCGGGAAATATTTTTAGTTTTAGACGGGAGGAGGAGGCAAGGGTTTTGGGCAAGGCTTGAAAAAGAGGCAGAGTCGAGGACACTCCGGGTCCCCAGCATGGGGCTGGGGAAAAATGACAGCCCTTGACTTGAGGGGGCGGGTCTGGGGGGGGGGGTAATGAGATGGGGGAAAAATTGGGGTTCTGTTTTGTCCATGTTTAGTTTTAGAAAACGAGAAGAA
>JARQOD010000001.1:14066882-14143238 GCA_033576555.1 Oophaga sylvatica | reverse complement strand
CAGTGGCCTTCTGGGGAAAAAAAAAAAAAAGAGTCCAAATCTATAATTAAACCAATCACAATGTGATTTACAGTGAATTCAGGAGAAAGAAAAAGAAAGAAAAAACCGAATGTGCTCTACCCCAGCGACTTCCTATTGTGTGATTGCCATCATTGATAACCCCCCTATTTACCGAGGAGGAAATAAACTTTGTAATTATCTCAACAGAACCCACAATTATCAGACGTTTCAATCTGGAGCTCGGAGTCAGGACAGAAAACAGTATTGTACTTAAACTGGCCTTTGAGAAAAAAAAATATATATATATGTAGCTGAGCTGAATGGTCGCATAGTAGTAATGTGCTGCACTACCATAATGCAAATTATCATCCGTCCGGTGGAAAAATATATAGGACAACTTCCTAAAATGTCAAATTGCGGGGTGATCTGGATCTTTTTGGAGAGAAAAGCAGATAAAAAAAAATGGCCCCGATCCTTTGCTCTAATTTTGTGATGCTGTTTGTGTTGCGTAAGCGCTGCTGCCCATCAGCGGTCATTGATAGGCTGCAGCGTTCATGTGACATAAGTGTATAATGCATTGGAAAAAATGGTGTCCATATAGTGTTATACATTACAGTGTCATATGTTGTCTGAATAATGGTGACAGTATTGGCACTTATGACTATATCATTTTTATGCAGTGCTAATTAATAGTTTCCTACAGTGCCCACCTAAAAACCTCATGCTTTACACAATTATAGTGTCTGGAGTTTCCACACAATGGAGTAATAACTGTGTCATACATTGCATATGAGGAATGGGGTAAAATGCTTCAAAAATGCTGCCAGAAGTTTGTGTCTTCCTATATATCATGTTTGCAGCAGGTCATAACAGCCAGAGGGACAGCAGTTCATAACAGCCAGAAGAGCAGCAGTTCATAACAGCCAGAAGAGCAGCTGTTCATATTAGCCAAAAGAGCAGCAGGTCATAACAGCCAGAAGAGCAGAAGGTCATAACAGCCAGAGGGGCAGCAGTTCATAACAGCCAGAAGAGCAGCAGTTCATAACAGCCAGTAGAGCAGCGGGTCATAACAGCCAGAAAAGCAGCAGGTCATAACAGTCAGAAGAGCAGCAGGTCAAAACAGCCAGAAGAGCAGCAGGTCATAACAGCCAGAAGAGCAGCAGGTCATAACAGCCAGAAGAGCAGCGGGTCATAACAGCCAGAAGAGCAGCGGGTCATAACAGCCAGAAGAGCAGTGGGTCATAACTGCCAGAAAAGCAGCAGGTCATAACAGCCAGAAGAGCAGCAGGTCATAATAGCCAGAAGAGCAGCAGGTCATAACAGCCAGAAGAGCAACAGGTCATAACAGCCAGAGGGACAGCAGGTCATAACAGCCAGAAGAGCAGCAGGTCATAACAGCCAGAAGAGCAGCAGGTCATAACAGCCAGAAGAGCAACAGGTCATAACAGCCAGAAGAGCAGCAGGTCATAACAACCAGAAGAGCAGCGGGTCATAACAGTCAGAAGAGAAGCAGGTCATAACAGTCAGAAGAGCAGCAGGTCATTACAGCCAGAAGAGCAGCAGGTCATAACAGCCAGAAGAACAACAGGTCATAACAGCCAGAGGGACAGCAGGTCATAACAGCCAGAAGAGCAGCAGGTCATAACAGCCAGAAGAGCAGCAGGTCATAAAATCCAGAAGAGCAACAGGTCATAACAGCCAGAAGAGCAGCAGGTCATAACAACCAGAAGAGCAGCGGGTCATAGCAGTCAGAAGAGAAGCAGGTCATAACAGTCAGAAGAGCAGCAGGTCATAACAGCCAGAAGAGCAGCAGGTCATAACAGTCAGAAGAACAACAGGTCATAACAGCCAGAGGAACAGCAGGTCATAACAGCCAGAAGAGCAGCAGGTCATAACAGCCAGAAGAGCAGCAGGTCATAACAGCCAGAAGAGCAGCAGTTCATAACAGCCAGAAGAGCAGCAGTTCATAACAGCCAGTAGAGCAGCAGGTCATAACAGCCAGAAGAGCAGCAGGTCATAACAGCCAGAAGAGCAGCAGGTCATAACAGCCAGAAGAGCAGCAGGTCATAACAGCCAGAGGGACAGCAGTTCATAACAGCCAGAAGAGCAGCAGTTCATAACAGCCAATGTGTAGCCCTGGTGGTAGGCACACGCAGTACCCTGGAGAGTGTATGGCGAGACAGCAGTTTAATGCTAAATATCCATTCACTCAACACACACTAGACACACCCTTAGGGTAGTGGAGGATACTCTAGAGGGAGTGGTCAAGGTAGTAGGTGTTGAGGTGATTTTTAGTCAGTCTAGTTCCTGTCTTCGGACAGTGAGGACGTGTGGAGTGAGTGTCTAGACTTCTGTGAGAGAAGACGTTTGGAGGGAGGAAGGAGTCTAGCCTGCTTTATCACTAGTTCATATCGTGGAGTCTGGTATAGGTGTTTGGAATACACCTTAGTCTAGTCAGAGCTGTATCACCTCATCAGCATACACTGAAAGAAAGAAGAAGTTTTAGTACAGAAAGTCTTCAGCATCCCTGTCTAAAGGACGGTATCAGGTTCAGAGACGTGCTCCTGCCTGTGATAACTGAGCATCTGTGGCTAACTTCGTAGAAAGGAAAAGAAAGAAGTGACTGCTCGACCCTTGGCTAGTTTGAGTGCTTATGTTACCAGCGTGGACAAGGCGAAAGGCAAGTGGATTTATAGGATTAGTGCTTACGGATTGGAGAAGTCCAGCACATTGCTACCGGTCACTGGGGACCGAAGGGTCACTGTTGTTTCAAGCACAGTGATAAGAAAACCAGGAATCTACCGGACCCTAGGTCGCGGCAGACAAGCCCCTTATAGTCAGTACGTAACTGGGGTCAGGGGGAGTGAAGACTTTGGAGTTCTGCAGGACAAAATAAGAATTCAGCTCCTTCACAGGAAGGCCCCTAACACTAAGCTGACTGGGCAGGTACAGCTAAAGATTAGCTGGAGATTTGAGGGAACTACGCTTCAGGCTGGTTGTACTCATTTTATTGGAGTTAAAGGAGGCCCCTAACTTGTCCAGCTGCTGTCTCAAGATACACTCTCCTTGGATCAGCCTCCCTGGGACCTGCCTTAACAACTTGCAAGTAAAGGTATGGAAAGACGCTGACCGTGTGAGACTGTGTTCTTTATCCGCACCCGACTTCACAAATCCCATAGACTTTGAGGGACCAGTCCCACCTGTAGGGGACCCGACATCTAGCTGCCTCACCATCCCCTCAGAGATCTACAGCAGCGCTGGTACTAATTACCAGAATACTACAGGTGGCGTCACGAACTGTATATAAACCTATCCCCTGTAAATACATCCCCAACAAACGCCAGACCGCCCGGGCCACAGACCGAGCCACAGCTACCTGTGACAAAACCCCCATAGACTTCCATGGGCTCGGCTCTGAGTACCCCATTGCCCTGGTAATCCACAATTGTGGTGGCGGGTCGACACAACTTTGGCGTCACGAACAGGATGCGAAACTCGCGAAAGTGCGAGCCCTGTGTGCCTAAGGACTTGTTTTTGTGAAAAGGACTGTTTGCACTTTTGGCGCCAAAATCGCCATTTTTGTCGCCATATTCGCGCCCTCAGGCGCTGGAGAAGAAGGTGGGCGTGCCTTCGTGGGCGTCTACCCCCCAGTGGCGCGAAGAAAATGTCTGCCCTCTCAAAGTGCTATTGCAACGTGCGGTCCTGCCCTACAGCAAAGGAGGTCCGCCTCCTCTTCACCTTCCCTGCGAGGAGGAGGAGACGCAAACCCCACCTCCACGGAAGAGACCGGATGTCTCCGCAGGAAGAAGAAAGAATCTTCTGGGACATGATGGAGGCAGGACGTGTGCAGCCGAGCGGGGCAGCGGAGGAAGGCAGGCCCCGTGCCCCCGCCAAGCTGCCATCGGCATCAGAGTCTTATGCGATCCTGCACCTGCAACAGGCGTTGCTAGAGATTCAGGAGGAGAACGCACGCCTAAAGAAGATGGTCCAACCTGGACTGGAGGAGATTGAGAGACGCCGATGTAACCTGCTGCAGTGGCAACTAACGAACACGGCGTCCTCTCCCCTCAATGAACCCCCACGATTCCAAATACCGAAGAGTCTGCTGCCCAAGGCGAAGGAGCAACCGGAGGCTGCCCCCGAAAGTACCGTTCCCGATCCCACTGGTGAAGCGGTGGAGGCGGAGGAGGTTGAGGAGGTACAGCCAATCCCGGAACGCCCGCCCGGCCAAGAGGCCGCAGCAGATTATCGGTCCCCGGCAGGGACACCGGAGGGGTCCTGTCCGTCACTACCAGATGTGGACTGGGACGAAATGGCGCGCCTGGATGACGTCGCCTACACCGCCCAGTGGGAACAGGAATGGCAGAGTCGTGAGGAGAAGAAGAGGCGTCAGCAGGAGGAAGAGCGGGAAACTCAGAGGAACCGTCAGCGACAATTTGCCGAGCTGATCGCGGACAAAGAGACCGTCCGGCGAGATAAAGGTACTCTGAGGGAACCGCGGCGACAGGGGTGTGTGACTGAGTTCCAGCTCCGGAAGGGCTGGGGCTTTATCCGTGAACCAGGCCTCTACCCAGCGGTCTTCGTCAGCAGGCGTGACGTAGAATCTCACCTGCCGCAAGGTCATCCCGGGAGGGACTTAGCAAACGGAGATATAGTCACCTATACGCGGCATTGGGGAATGAAGGGGTGGTATGCCCTGAATGTCACCATCGTCCGCGACCCCGTCCCAGACGCAGGTACCGTCACCATTACCGCAGCGTCCCCGTTTCCAGCTCAAGCAGCATCCGGCCGTGCCCCAGCATCGCCCCCTGCAAAGTCATCGCAACTAGCGACCCAGAGTTCATCACGACTTAAAGTCACCTCTTCATCGCAACATGCGACACAGTCTCGATCGCAATCCCTAACGCGGTCCATATCGTTAACAGTAATTGAGACGCAATCGGTGTCATGTGGAGAGACTGTACCCGTTGCGCCCCTAGAGGTTCGCACCAGAACTGTGGCGACCCAGACCCTGATTGCAGCACATGATTTGCTGGTCCTGGGATCAAGGGCCCATTGCGTTGTTCCAGCCCCCGGGGTGGAAAATGTATTGGAAAAGTGTGATGAAAATGAATAAATAAGTAAAGAGTTGGTGAGATCCATATCGGGTCTACCATCAGTAATATAGTAAAAAGTTTGAAATGTTTGTAAAGTTTTGCACAATTTATATAGTAAATATATATACTGTAGAATGCCCGGCTGGGTAATTGATAAATGATAAATGGTAAATAGTAACCAGAAAAAGTTTATGCACTTTGATATCATATAATATGTCTTGGTTTTACATTGGACTTGGAGGTTAAGGACTATGCTAACCCAGAACTTACTTGTAAATAGTTGCGCTTCGGTGCTTTCTCTTGGTTTTACATAAACCACTACAACTACCTCTGAAAACAAAACCCGTGTGGTGTGGCACTGAGTGAGGTCTGCAATTGGATGTCCTGCAGCCCACCCAGGACCCACGTTGAAGGTTTGGTGCGGGTCCTTCACAAGTATATCGTATATTTATTAAATGCTATTTAATATTTGTATTTTCTATAATGTTTGCAACGTTCAAGATATTCTCACCTCCCGGATGGGAAGATGTTATTGTTCAATGTTTATTGCATAAACAAAATGTCTTTTGTATTTTACAGCCCGGGAGTGCTGTCGTTTACCATGGGGGAATGTGTAGCCCTGGTGGTAGGCACACGCAGTACCCTGGAGAGTGTATGGCGAGACAGCAGTTTAATGCTAAATATCCATTCACTCAACACACACTAGACACACCCCTAGGGTAGTGGAGGATACTCTAGAGGGAGTGGTCAAGGTAGTAGGTGTTGAGGTGATTTTTAGTCAGTCTAGTTCCTGTCTTCGGACAGTGAGGACGTGTGGAGTGAGTGTCTAGACTTCTGTGAGAGAAGACGTTTGGAGGGAGGAAGGAGTCTAGCCTGCTTTATCACTAGTTCATATCGTGGAGTCTGGTATAGGTGTTTGGAATACACCTTAGTCTAGTCAGAGCTGTATCACCTCATCAGCATACACTGAAAGAAAGAAGAAGTTTTAGTACAGAAAGTCTTCAGCATCCCTGTCTAAAGGACGGTATCAGGTTCAGAGACGTGCTCCTGCCTGTGATAACTGAGCATCTGTGGCTAACTTCGTAGAAAGGAAAAGAAAGAAGTGACTGCTCGACCCTTGGCTAGTTTGAGTGCTTATGTTACCAGCGTGGACAAGGCGAAAGGCAAGTGGATTTATAGGATTAGTGCTTACGGATTGGAGAAGTCCAGCACATTGCTACCGGTCACTGGGGACCGAAGGGTCACTGTTGTTTCAAGCACAGTGATAAGAAAACCAGGAATCTACCGGACCCTAGGTCGCGGCAGACAAGCCCCTTATAGTCAGTACGTAACTGGGGTCAGGGGGAGTGAAGACTTTGGAGTTCTGCAGGACAAAATAAGAATTCAGCT
The DNA here is from genome assembly GCA_033576555.1 of Oophaga sylvatica. Taxonomy (NCBI): domain Eukaryota; kingdom Metazoa; phylum Chordata; class Amphibia; order Anura; family Dendrobatidae; genus Oophaga; species Oophaga sylvatica. Next base: position 14,136,753 of record JARQOD010000001.1, on the reverse strand, counting down.
CCTTCACAGGAAGGCCCCTAACACTAAGCTGACTGGGCAGGTACAGCTAAAGATTAGCTGGAGATTTGAGGGAACTACGCTTCAGGCTGGTTGTACTCGTTTTATTGGAGTTAAAGGAGGCCCCTAACTTGTCCAGCTGCTGTCTCAAGATACACTCTCCTTGGATCAGCCTCCCTGGGACCTGCCTTAACAACTTGCAAGTAAAGGTATGGAAAGACGCTGACCGTGTGAGACTGTGTTCTTTATCCGCACCCGACTTCACAAATCCCATAGACTTTGAGGGACCAGTCCCACCTGTAGGGGACCCGACATCTAGCTGCCTCACCATCCCCTCAGAGATCTACAGCAGCGCTGGTACTAATTACCAGAATACTACAGGTGGCGTCACGAACTGTATATAAACCTATCCCCTGTAAATACATCCCCAACAAACGCCAGACCGCCCGGGCCACAGACCGAGCCACAGCTACCTGTGACAAAACCCCCATAGACTTCCATGGGCTCGGCTCTGAGTACCCATTGCCCTGGTAATCCACAATTGTGGTGGCGGGTCGACACACCAGTAGAGCAGCAGGTCATAACAGCCAGAAGAGCAGCAGGTCATAACAGCCAGAAGAGCAGCAGGTCATAACAGCCAGAAGAGCAGCAGGTCATAACAGCCAGAAGAGCAGCAGGTCATAACAGCCAGAAGAGCAACAGGTCATAACAGCCAGAGGGACAGCAGGTCATAACAGCCAGAAGAGCAGCAGGTCATAACAGCCAGAAGAGCAGCAGGTCATAACAGCCAGAAGAGCAACAGGTCATAACAGCCAGAAGAGCAGCAGGTCATAACAGCCAGAAGAGCAGCAGGTCATAACAGCCAGAAGAGCAGCAGGTCATAACAGCCAGAAGAGCAGCAGGTCATAACAGCCAGAAGAGCAACAGGTCATAACAGCCAGAGGGACAGCAGGTCATAACAGCCAGAAGAGCAGCAGGTCATAACAGCCAGAAGAGCAGCAGGTCATAACAGCCAGAAGAGCAACAGGTCATAACAGCCAGAAGAGCAGCAGGTCATAACAACCAGAAGAGCAGCGGGTCATAACAGTCAGAAGAGAAGCAGGTCATAACAGTCAGAAGAGCAGCAGGTCATAACAGCCAGAAGAGCAGCAGGTCATAACAGCCAGAAGAACAACAGGTCATAACAGCCAGAGGGACAGCAGGTCATAACAGCCAGAAGAGCAGCAGGTCATAACAGCCAGAAGAGCAGCAGGTCATAACATCCAGAAGAGCAACAGGTCATAACAGCCAGAAGAGCAGCAGGTCATAGCAACCAGAAGAGCAGCGGGTCATAGCAGTCAGAAGAGAAGCAGGTCATAACAGTCAGAAGAGCAGCAGGTCATAACAGCCAGAAGAGCAGCAGGTCATAACAGCCAGAAGAACAACAGGTCATAACAGCCAGAGGAACAGCAGGTCATAACAGCCAGAAGAGCAGCAGGTCATAACAGCCAGAAGAGCAGCAGGTCATAACAGCCAGAAGAGCAGCAGTTCATAACAGCCAGAAGAGCAGCAGGTCATAACAGCCAGAGGGACAGCAGTTCATAACAGCCAGAAGAGCAGCAGGTCATAACAGCCAGAAGAGCAGCAGGTCATAACAGCCAGAAGAGCAGCAGGTCATAACAGCCAGATGGACAGCAGTTCATAACAGCCAGAAGAGCAGCAGGTCATAACAGCCAGAAGAGCAGCAGGTCATAACAGCCAGAAGAGCAACAGGTCATAACAGCCAGAGGGACAGCAGTTCATAACAGCCAGAAGAGCAGCAGTTCATAACAGCCAGTAGAGCAGCAGGTCATAACAGCCAGAAGAGCAGCAGGTCATAACAGCCAGAAGAGCAACAGGTCATAACAGCCAGAGGGACAGCAGTTTATAACAGCCAGAAGAGCAGCAGTTCATAACAGCCAAAAGAGCAGCGGGTCATAACAGCCAGAAAAGCAGCAGGTCATAACAGTCAGAAGAGCAGCAGGTCATAACAGTCAGAAGAGCAGCAGGTCATAACAGCCAGAGGGGTAGCAGGTCATAACAGCCAGAGGGGAACTACTATAAACTAAAGACACTGGTCATGAAAGGGTGAATAATTCTGCGGTAGTCAGTAAAAGAATGGTGAATTTGTTATATTCATTACATTCAGCTATTTATGTTGTTCTCGTTTCACTGGTTTATTGCAAACAGCAGCATGGTGCCTCAGTGGGTAGCACTGTTGCTTTACAGCGCTTGGGTCCTTGGTTGAAATCCCAACATTTGTAAAGAGTTTTTTGGGCCTATGCTACACCTTATTTTTTGTAAATATCCCCTTTCTTATCTGTAAAACGTTCCAGATGAAACACAATATATCAATGACATAATCAGTCTATGGTGCGATTCCAGCAATCAGCCAGCTAGGACTACTCCTGCACCATCTTGAACTTCTAGACCCTCTTTTGCAGAAGTGTTTTTTTTTTCAGCATACAAATAACATTTGGAAGCGGTACGCAGAATTGATGGCACAATTGCTAAGATAAGTGATGAATCAGATGAGCTTTTAGTTTCCTCTATGATAAAATCAATGCCCGCATCCAGTATATAGGCAGGATGGCGGAGTAAGCTATGACACGGCTTAGATCTTAAGCTGGGAAGCACAAGTGGACAAAACCAGTGTTGGAGTTTCTGATCCACCATGTCAATCTTCTCAGAAGTGAGATGGGAGAGATAAGGGCCATGTGGTTGGAGAAATACTTGTTTTCTCATTAGGTGCAAAAGATATTTGCGTAGATTAATGGAGACAGTCCAAAGGTTTAGCATTTCTCAATATCTCAAGATTTGTGAAAAGCAGAGACTTTTCATGCAAGTCAGATGCTGCATCCTGGTAAATGTCACTGCAAAGTACAAGCCGTCGACAATGGTCACCTAAAAAGCTTTTTCGAGAAGCTCCACAGTGTGCAGTAATGGGTGCATTGTTGTTTACTGATCACTGTATGCTGCACTTGTCTGTTGGGGCCAGTGATAACACTTTCATCCTGGGCCTCCATATTCTGTAGCCAGAGGGCCTGTAAATATTCAAAACAATGCATTTTTATTAATACTTTTCATTGTTAATGGCTTTATAAGTTCTGTGATGGTGGCAATTCATGGTTCAGAATTGGAATCATATCTGCACAGTCGCAAATCCAAGGTTGACCATCAGATTGTTGAGCGAACAACACCATATTTCCCTATGATATTGTCATATCAGGTCATTAGATCCTTGGACGAGTCACGAAATATCTATATATTTTACTTCTGTGAAAATAACGGCAGCTTGATAAAACATCCTCAACATAAGTAGACGAGGACAGCAGAGTGGATGTGAAAGTAGCTGAGGCCAGAAGAGTGCAGTAAAGGAGAGAGGATGGTGGAGTAGTAATGGACAGAAATGAAGAGTATAGGAAAGCAGGAGTAGTGAGAAGGATAAAGTCAGGAGATGTCTAATAGAGAAAAGGTCAAGTGAGTAAAAGCAAAGACAGAAGAGTCAAGTAGAAGAACATTGGAGAGGACAGCCGAGAAGAGAGCAGGAAAGTGGACTAAAAATAAGAGGAAAAGTGCAACAGAAGGGCAAAACAGGGAAGCAGAGTAGAAGACAGGAATACAGAACACTGGAGAGGAGAACAGCAGAGAAGAGGAGAACATAAAAGTGCTTCAAAGTGGACAGTAAAAAGAAGAGGACAGGAGTGCCATAAATGAGAAAAACAAAACAGGGGAGATAAATAGACCATAGTAGTACAGAGGAGAACAGCAGAGAAGAGCATGAGAGTGGATGGTAGAAAGAAGAGGACAGGAATACAGTAGAAAAGAAAAACAAAACAGAGGATTTATGCAGATCATAGTATTACAGAGGAGAGCAGCAGAGAAGAGCATGAGAGTGAATAATAGAAAAAAGGAGACATGATTGTAGTAGAAGAGAAAAGAAAATATGTGAATAGAGTACAGTCGAAGACAAAATGAGAATGGTGCAGAGGAGGACAGGAGATTGGAGTTAAGGATAGTTGAATGCAGGAGATTTGACAACGAAGTGTGGAAAAGAACAAACGTAGAGTGAAGTAGAGAAGACCAGGAAAGGAAAAGCAAAGAGGAAAACATGGGAGGACAGGAAAAGTGCAACAGAATGGAAAAACGGGGAATCAAAGTGAAAGACCGGAATACCAAACACTGGAGAAGAGAACAACAGAGAAGAGGAGAACATAAAAGTGCTTCATGTGGACAATAAAAAAAGAACAGAGGAGTGCAGTAGATGAGAAAAACAAAACAGGGGGGATAAACAAACCAAAGTAGAACAGCACAGAAGAGCATGAGAGTGGACAGTAGAAAAAAGAGGACAGGAATACAGTGAAAAAAAAACAAAACATGGGAGGTAAATAGACGATAGGAGGACAGAAGAGAACAGCACAGAAGAGCATGAGAGTGGACAGTAGAAAGAAGAGGACAGGAATGCAGTGAAGAAAAACAAAACATGGGAGTTACACAGACGATAGGAGGACAGAAGAGAACAGCAGAGAAGAGCATGAGAGTGGACAGTAGTAAGAAGAGGACAGGAATGCAGTGAAGAAAAACAAAACATGGGAGGTAAATAGACGATAGGAGGACAGAAGAGAACAGCACAGAAGAGCATGAGAGTGGACAGTAGTAAGAAGAGGACAGGAATGCAGTGAAGAAAAACAAAACATGGGAGTTACACAGACGATAGGAGGACAGAAGAGAACAGCAGAGAAGAGCATGAGAGTGGATAATAGAAAAAAGAGGAAACAGGATTGAAGTAGAAGAGAAAAGCAAAGATGGGAATAAAGTACAGCAGAATGCAACATGAAAATGGTGCAGAGGAGGACATGAGAGTGGAGTCTAGAATAGTTGAATGCAGGAGATTTGACAAGGAAACAACACAAGTGCGGAGAATTATACAATGTAGAGTGGGGATGAGAAGACCTGGAAAGGAAAAGGAAAGAGGAGAACATGGGAATGGAGTAGAGGAGCAGTGGGCAAAAGAGTGAAGAAGAAAACAAGAGAAGGGAGTAAAAAAGAGGAGGACAGGAATAGATGGGAAGAGAAGAGCAGTGAGAGTAGAATGGAGCGCAGATGGGATTAGGACAGCAGAGAGACTAGAGAGGAGAACAGAAGAAGGAAATGTAGAGAGAAGGATGCAATAGTTATGTATTAGTGAGGAGGACAGAGGAGTGGAGCAAAAAAAAAAGAAAAAATGGAGTAGAAGACAGAAGAAGTGTAGAATTGTAGAAGATAAACAGTGGAGCAGAACATATAATGACAGAAGAGTGAAGTAGAAGAGAACAAAAGAATGACGTAACAGAAGCAGTACACCAAGGTAGAGACGGACAGGAGAGTGCAGCAGGTCAGAACAGATAGGACATGAGTTAAAAGATATAACTCAAGAAACATTTTAAAGCACACAGGTTAGCCACTCTTCTGAGTGAGTGATTTCGAGAGAACCGATGCAGCGTGAGAGAAGACTTTGAGTGAGAGATTATCATAAGAGTTAGCTCATTAATAGCAGGTATAGGACTTATAGAGAGTCATACATGAAAATGTAAGGATTTGTACAGGTATTGATAAGGTAAAGGCAGGAACATGACCTAAGAAGGTGGGGGATCAGGCCAGTCTCATACTTCATTATCAAGGTCACTGCACACTTACGTAGGACTTCACTTCTCCCAGGTCTCCACAATATGAGCAAAAATGTGGAAAAGAGGGAATGTCCAAGAAAAGACACACCTGTAGGAGGGTGAAGAATTTTAAGAACTAAATTGTATTTTGAGTGGAGTAGGCACCAGGACACTGACCGTCATAGAGAAGGTGAGCTAGTGTTCGTATGGATATCCAGTGATGGAGGACTGGTGAAAAGTGGTGGTGACCATGGATGAGAGTAATTGGAAAAACAGCCGCACTCAAACAATCTTTCAATGCAAGTGAAAAAAGTTTTATTTGAAAACACCACAGCATAAAAAACGTGTAGAGGTAACGTTTCGACCCTGCAATGGGTCTTTCTCAAACCTTAAGGAAGATAACGGAAAAGGATCAGAGGAGGCCACTGTGGGATATGAAAACTTGAAAAGGCTCCAGGCCATATATACGGAAATCCGACGGGGCAGGGACCAACTGAAGGTCCTGGTAGGATGAAGGTTCAGGTGCCGTCTGTGGTGCTGTGGATGAGAGTAAGACGGTCAATGTTTTTTTTGGCAAGGATTGGAGTAGGGATTGTAATTTTTCATGGCAGTGCTTTTCTTTCTTATGTCGAGTGTCCTATACTGTTAGTATAATCATGAACCCTACTTACAAGGATGCTGACGTTACTACAGGTGTCCATCTCCGCCTCACAGCATTGCATCATATTTTATGTCGTGTTTTTGTCTATTTTTGCCCGGCATTCAGCAGCCATTATCAGAGCTCTGTGCATTGCAAAATGAGAATCATTCCTGAGTCTTTCAGGACCATTGACTCTTCAGCGAGGTTGTCAGCAAGTAGTTTAATAAGAGCAACGTGGTAAATAGCATCAGAATTAATTGCAGCCACAAAATATTTATTATGCATTTTTATCGCCTTCATCACACAAACCTCTTAGAGAAGCCGGCATTATAGCGGACACACATCTGCCTGCCTGATTCCAGCTTCACTCCATCTGTCTCTATGTTCAGGGCTGTCTCTCTCAGACCTAATGGACCCACGTCCCACCTTCTCCCACTATAACTGGTTAATTATACTGCATGATCTTAAAGGGGACACGTCAGAAAGACCCGACTAACCTGTGGGGTATTAGAGTTTCTTCCTTTTCGCCTACTGCCAATTATCTTATGTTTGCCAAGGTGTTTAATATGGCTATTGGTTAGAATTCCTTATTATTGAGCTTTTAGGATTAATTCTTTACTTTTAATAGTAGGAAAGGGGCTCTTCCATTCTGGGTGTTTTGCCTTTATTTTGTCACCAGTAGTGCTAAAGTGAGCTCTTTATGGTCATGTCATATCTATATTCCAGATCCACTCTTATCATCTTTATCTTGTTCACCTGTTCGGACAAGCCTACAACCTGCAGTGATCATCAGTCTACTGAACCATCGCACGACCAGCTCTACCCTCTCCTAGTGTATCCTCACCCATCCCTGCAGACTGTGAGCCCTCGCGGGCAGGGTCCTCTCTCCTTCTGTACTTGTGTGTCCCTTGTCTAGCACATGTTTATTGTACCTGTCTATATTTTTCCCCTTTTCATATGTAAAGCGCCATGGAATAAATGGCGCTATATAAATGTATAATAATAATAATAATAATCTTCAGCTATGTCAAAAAAAAGAAAAAAGGAGAAGAGAGAGATAAAAAAAGGAAAAAGGAGAAGAGAGAGTTAAAAAAAGGAAAAAGGAGAAGAGAGAGTTAAAAAAAAGGAAAAAGGAGAAGAGAGTTAAAAAAAAGAAAAAAGGAGAAGAGAGAGATAAAAAAAGGAAAAAGGAGAAGAGAGTGAAATAGAGAGAAAAAGATTGTGAAAAATACAATTATAAGACAGAAAAAGATAGTAAAAGACAGACTAAAGTAAAGAAAAGAACAGGAAAAAAATGTAAAATCAAAAAAGACAATTTGTATGAAAGAAAAAAAATGGAAAAGAGAAAAATAAAAGCTAAAACAAAGACAGAAAAAAAGAGAAAAACGAGAGCAAGGTAAAATAATAGAGAAAAAGAGACATTGAGATAGAATAAAATAGAGAGAAAAGGAAAACCTTTGAAAAGAGTGAAGAAAAAGAGAGGGAGAAAATGTGAAAAAGATAGAAAAGGAAAAAGCAAATGGGAAAAAAGGAGAATAAGAGAGCAAAGATAAACATAAAAAGGAAAGAAGTGAGGAGAGATGGAAACAAAATAGGAAAGAGATAAATAGAAAGAAAAAAGCGACAAGAAAGACAAAAGGTGAAAAGGAGCAAAAAGGACAAACGAGGAGAAGATTGGAGAAAAAAAGAAAAAGGAAAATAAATAGTATTGGAGAGGGGCCAAGCGGGAGCAGTGCAGAAAGAAGGAAGCCGCTGCGTGCGGCAATATTTCCATATCTTTTTAAGCACTTCCTCCCCCCCACCCCTGAGTACAATGGCCTCACCTACAGATCCACCCCTGAGTACAAGCACATATTGGTGAAAAATAGGAATGTTTAGTACAAAAGTCCATGGAGCATTATGATCTCTGACCTATGATCTCTGCCGCAACAAATGCTACACCACAGGTATAGGAGAGGGAGAGAGTCGCCATTTTACTGAAAGGCGCTGCTATCCCCAGCACATTTGTGAAAGGTCCGTGACAAATAACCAGGTTACCCACAACGCCGCTGCTTTCATAATGAAAACTAATGTATTATCTCGGACCTCAGACAAGCAACGGCTGCTCAGAATTAACTGAGAGCAATGGGCTAGACGAGCTCAGCATTTCTGCCATTTACGTAGGAGCTAATGACTCTGAGGTTTACACTTAAAGGGCCCCTCCGATAGAATGGATCAGGCTATGTTCACAACTGATTTGCAGGTTTTAAAGGGGTTGTCCATGCCATTTTATTATTTTTAAAAGTGACCCTTCGTGGTCTGAAAAAAAAAATCAATTTTCTTACTTGCTGTACCCATGCTACTCCGTGTTCTGCTGCCATGTTTCCCTGCTTCCTCTTTCCGCAGGGGACGACACATGACTGCTGCATTTGTGCCATTAGTAGCCACAGCCACTACCTATGATGCAGCAGTCAAAGTCCATCCAAGACTAGAAGAAAGAGCAAAGAGACTGTGTCTTCTGGTTCAAAGGACACAAGACTACTGCAGACAATTACAGGTTACAGCAGTGATGGATTGATCTCTGCTGGAGGGAGGTGATTGGTGGAAAACGGGGGTAGCAATACCAAGGAACAAGTGGGGGATCAAGTGTATATGTTTCTTTTCAAGATCACCATGAATCCATTACTGAGAAATCACAGTACTTTTACAGATATGCAGAAGCAGCAGAGGTCGGTTATTAACTTTGACACAGCTGGGTTTGCCATAGTGTCATCGCAAAGTGTTATCTGTAATTTCTTATAGATTATCTTTCTTACTTACTGTCTTAAATCACTGAGATATCTCAGTGCTTTTACTTCTATTCAGAAGCAGCAGAGCTGAGTTTGTGACTTTGACACAGCTGGGTTTGCCATAGCGTCATCGCCATTTCTTACAGGTCAGCTTGATTACTCACTGTCTTAAGTCTCCAAGATATCTCAGTGCTTTTACTTATATGCAGATGCAGCAGAGCTGAGTTTGTAATTGTGACACAGCTGAGTTTGCCATAGTGTCATCGCAAAGTCTCATCTGTAATTTCTTATAGATTATCTTTCTTACTTAGTATCTTAACTCACTGAGAAAGCTCAGTGCTTTTACTTCTACTCAGAAGCAGCAGAGGTCGGTTCTTAACTTTGACACAGCTGGGTTTGCCACAGCGTCAACGTCATCTCTTACTGGTCAGCTTGTTTACTCACTGTCTTAAGTCTCCAAGATATCTCAGTGCTTTTACTTATATCCAGAAGCAGCAGAGCTGAGTTTGTAATTGTGACACAGCTGAGTTTGCCATAGTGTCATCACAAATTCTGATCTGTAATTTCTTAAAGATTATCTTTCTTACTTAGTGTCTTAACTCACTGAGATAGCTCAGTGCTTTTACTTCTATTCAGAAGCAGCAGAGCTGAGTTTGTAACTTTGACACAGCTAGGTTTGCCACAGCGTCATCGCCATTTCTTACAGGTCAGCTTATTTACTTACTGTCTTAAGTCTCCAAGATATCTCAGTGCTTTTACTTATATGCAGAAGCAGCAGAGCTGAGTTTGTAATTGTGACACAGCTGAGTTTGCCATAGTGTCATCGCAAAGTCTGATCTGTAATTTCTTAAAGATTATCTTTCTTACTTAGTGTCTTTACTCACTGAGATAGCTCAGTGCTTTTACTTCTATTCAGAAGCAGCAGAGCTGAGTTTGTAACTTTGACACAGCTGGGTTTGCCACAGCGTCATCGGCATTTCTTGCAGGTCAGCTTGTTTACTCACTGTCTTAAGTCTCCAAGATATCTCTAAGTCTCTAAGATACTTATATACAGAAGCAGCAGAGCTGAATTTGTAACTTTGACACAGCTGGGTTTGCCACAGCGTCATCGCCATTTCTTACTGGTCAGCTTATTTACTTACTGTCTTAACTCAGTTAGATATCGCAGTGCAGAAAAAAAAATGTTCAATGACATACTCAGCTCTGCTACATTTGGATATTTTGTTGTAATGCTGCAAATTGCAAGTTGGGAAAACAACAGGTTGACTTTGGCTTTGATACTGCCTGACTTATTAACCCTTAAGATTTTGAATATTTTTAGCAACCGAGATGATGAGTATCATCTTCTTCTCTGGAGCACGGCGAGAGATTCGTAATCTTGAAATTTTACGCAGTGATCTTGTTACGATTACAAACCCGTTCTACTCAGGTGAGTTATTAAATATCCTGTACAAAATAAAAATAAGCTTCCTATTTTCTCTTTATTATGGGGAAATGCATCCATGTTTATGACAGCCGTAACCTCTGCATTCTTCCAATTAGATGTCAGGCTTGCCTTGTGATAGCCAAGGCTGCCCTCTGGTGGCTAGTTATGGAAATGCTGCCATTTTTAGTTTTTTTCCTATCTTTTTTTTAAATCCTGTTCAAAGCAAATTTTATAGAGCCCAATACGAGATATGACAAATCAGATTTCAGCTGAGATATAGGTTTTATATTATGGAAATGTACTTGGAAGTTAGTATTCCTCGCCATGAGTTATTTCAACATTTGTGGAGAATTTGTGCTTTTCATTTCATAAAAAAAAAGACTATTTTCTGCCAATACTGCAGAGAATCCACTCACATACATTTTGCTAGCAAGAAATGACTGCATATGAATGTGCTGGCTTTTGCAAAGGCAAATAAATAGTACAATGTCATGAATGATCGCATGATTGCTAGCTCTTGGGGAAAAACAGAGTTATTAATTAATACTTAAAGTGAAAATTATTTTTACATCCAAAATTCTGAGATGCTAAATTTTTCAAAGCCTTGCTTTTCTAATACTGAGCTCCAAATAAAAAATCCATTACATAGAATTAGATTTGAAATGCAACATTGTTACTACCTGTAGACACCACTAGAGGGAGCTTAAGAGATTACTGAACAAGCACATGCACACGGGTAGCGTGCAAACCAGGGAGACCAATATCTGAACCTGACAGATCACTGTTCAGACTGGGAAGTGCCCTACTATGACCCTGGTCTGTCCCTACTTGATTGCGAAATTTGGCACCCTAAGATAACGCAATGATGCCCCCACTCGATGGCGGCTCACCCTGAATGCTCCTAACAGCTTCTAGTATAGCTATGGCAGTGTATCAACTCACTAGGGGAAAAAGGTTATACACTAAATGCTGCAACTGACCCTGTTCATGTACAGACTAGATATCCTGACTCTGCAGTCCCTAGTGGTGCCTGCGGGTGCAGAGATAGCCCAAACCACAGATTAGGAGATGGAAACTTTAGCTAAACTGCCTGAAAGGCCATTGAGTTGCTTTACGTTCCTCCTAAAAAAAATGGAGGGCAGAGCAGAGTGTGAATTACCTACAGGAAGATAAGTGTGCTGAACAAAGGAAAGATCCCAAAGTGAGTAAAGTAAAAAGGAAAATACCAAACAAAGAATAAAGAAAGTACTGTTAACAAACATACTGCCTAATTACTAATGATAAAAATAATATACGTGCAAAATATCGCAAAGAAACCCTTAGCTGAAATCTTACAGACTGGCTCCAAAACAATCAATACAATGTCAGAGCATCCAAATGAATCAATCATCAGCAGGAAACGCTCGATGGGGGACAGAATATAAAGCTGCATCTAAAAGGTGATAGGCAGACAAACAAACACATCTGTTTTAAATCAGGAGCATGACATGGTGAAGGCAATCAAATGATAAAGATTATATCACTGATTAGTCAAGACTAGAATTTTGTTTTCCAGTCATGATGAAGATTGCACTGGAGTAAGATGCACCAAATTGATTAAGAGGCATGCAGAGGGAAACTTTTTACCTTCTGTTACAGTTGCGGGCTCACGCTGCAATCTGACAGCATGGGAGCCGCGGATCTCTGACCGGCGGTAATAATCTTACCACCGATTAGAAGCAGTGTTTGTCACACTTCATGTGAATATATGTGTTATAGGATCCAATTCAAAGTACTGGTTCTCACCCACAAAGCTCTCCACAGTGCAGCACCCCCCTACATCTCCTCCCTCATTTCTATCGGCCTAACCGACTGCTGCACTCTGCAAACGACTTTTGACTAACCTCTGCACTAATCCGTACCTCCCACTCCCGACTCCAAGACTTCTCCCGTGCTGCGCCAATCCTCTGGAATGCTCTACCCCAAGAAATTAGGACTATTCACAATTTGCATGGTTTCAGGCGCTCCCTCAAAACACATTTGTTCAGAACGGCCTATCACATTCACTAACCAAAGTCATTCTATGTGTAAGTGTGTGTGTGTAGCCCATTCACTATCCCCATCCCTCACTCCCTCATGAAGGCTGGACCATCATTGTAAATGCACCATTGTATATACACACCTGTACTTTGTATCTCCCCCACCTCATTGTAGATTGTAAGCTCTCACGAGCAGGGGCGGCTGATTTTGCTTTAATTATTGTATTGTTAACGTTGTTACTTATGACTTATGTTTTGAAACTGTTAAACTGTAAAGCACTGCGGAATATGTTGGCGCTATATAAATAAAGATTATTATTATTATTATGTGAATGGGTTCCGGGTCCGGGTATTGTTCTGTTACCCAATCCAAACTGTTTTTAACTTTTCGACCGAACCCACTGGACACGAACATCCAGGGTTTCACTCATCAATACTTGAGACAAATTAGGTCTAGTAGTAACCATGTGCTCAGGTGCCCCGGAAAGGTGGAGAGACCAGAGACTGCATGTGCACTTCACAACATTGAAATTGCAACACCAAGAAGTTAAAATAGTGGAGTTATGGAAGTCACAGGATGAATAGACAGGTTAATGATCTTCAAATGATGAATAAATAGAAATAAAATTTTCAAAACGTCTCGATTTATTTGGTCTGGAGAAATGCCAGTACTTACAGCCTCAATTGCTATCAATGAATCGTCCAAGGAAGATTCTTCCACTGCACATTATCAAGATCCACTGCTGGCAGCCCTATGCAATTTCCAACTAATGACATTCCAAATGGCCTTGAGGGGAGACAAATCCGGAGACATTGAAGGCCATGGTAGCACATTTAGGCCTCCCATGCTATTCACATTAGCATGAGTAACGTGAGTAACATGCAGCCTGGCATTGTTGTAATGCAAAATGGCTCCTGGGACACTTTGGAGTAATAGCTCTGCCAATAATTCCAAGATTGATCCATGATGCCCTGCACCTGAAATTTGATATTACATATCAAGTCTTAGGGGTCAAACAACATCTACAGTCATGGCCAAAAGTTTTGAGAATGACACAAATATTAATTTTTACAAAGTCTACTGCTTCACTTTTTCTAATGGCAATTTGCATATACTCCAGAATGTTATAAAGAGTGATCAGCTTAACAGCAATTACTTGCAAAGTCAATATTTGGCTAGAAAATGAACTTTATCCCCCAAAACACATTTCAACATCATTGCAGCCCTGCCTTAAAAGGACCAGCTAACCTCTTTTCAGTGATTGCTCCATTAACACAGGTGTGGGTGTTGATGAGGACATGGCTGGAGATCAATCTGTCATGATTAAGTAAGAATGACACCACTGGACACTTTAAAAGGAGGCTGGTGCTTGGCATCATTGTTTCTCTTCTGTTAACCATGGTTATCTCTAAAGAAACACTTGCAGTCATCATTGCAATGCACAAAAATGGCCTAACAGGGAAGAGTATCGCAGCTAGAAAGATTGCACCTCAGTCAACAATCTATGGCATCATCAAGAACTTCAAGGAGAGAGGTTCCATTGTTGCCAAAAAGGCTCCAGGGCGCCCAAGAAAGACCAGCAAGCGCCAGGATCGTCTCTTAAAAGTGTTTCAGCTGCGGGATAGGGCTACCAGCAGTGCAGAGCTTGCTCAGGAATGGCAGCAGGCAGGTGTGAGTGCATCTGCACGCACTGTGAGGCGGAGACTCTTGGAGCAAGGCCTGGTCTCAAGGAGGGTAGCAAAGAAGCCACTTCTCTTCAGAAAAAACATCATGGACAGACTGATATTCTGCAAAAGGTACAGGCAGTGGACTGCTGAGGACTGGGGTAAAGTTATTTTCTCTGATGAATCCCCTTTTCGATTGTTTGGGACATCAGGAAAACGCCTCATTCGGAGAAGACAAGGTGAGCGCTACCACCAGTCTTGTCTCATGCCAACTGTTAAGCATCCTGAAACCATTCATGTGTGGGGTTGCTTCTCAGCCAAGGGAATTGGCTCTCTCACAGTCTTGCCTAAAAACACAGCCATGAATAAAGAATGGTACCAGAATGTCCTCCAAGAGCAACTTCTCCCAACCCTCCAAGAGCAGTTTGGCAATCAACAATGCCTGTTCCAGCATGATGGAGCACCTTGCCATAAAGCAAAGGTGATAACTAAATGGCTCAGGGAACAAAACATAGAGATTTTGGGTCCATGGCCTGGAAACTCCCCAGATCTTAATCCCATTGAGAACTTGTGGTCAATCATCAAGAGATGGGTGGACAAACAAAAACCTAAAAATTCTGACAAAATGAAAGCATTGATTGTGCAAGAATGGACTGCTATCAGTCAGGATTTGGTCCAGAAGTTGATTGAGAGCATGCCAGGGAGAATTGCAGAGGTCCTGAAGAAGAAAGGTCAACACTGCAAATATTGACTTGCTGCATTAACTCATTCTAACTGTCAATATAAGCTTTTGTTACTCATATGTTTGCAATTATATTTCTGTCTGTGATAAAAACATCTGTCAAACACACACATAAAAACCAGAGGTCAGCAGATCATGTGAAAATATAATATTTGTGTCATTCTCAAAACTTTTGGCCATGACTGTACACAAACTACTAGAAAGCGTTAGCATGAGACTGGACTATGGGCCAAACGTCCAGCTATAGATGTCCATTAACCTAACAGCACTTCTCAGAGTATCTCATGGTGCAGACAGGATGACAATGGAGACTGGAATGGTGGTCTATTCTTTTCAGCGATAAGTTCCGCTCTTGACTTAGATGCAATGATAGCCGAAGATTGGCTTTAAGACTACGCGGGCAATCTCATGAAGAAATCTTCACGAGGAAATGTGGCACCAGTCCTACTCCTGAGATCATGGTGAGGAGTGGCATAATGAACGGTAGCCGGACCCCTCCAGTCATATTTCCAGGTTCAGTAACAGATTGGCGTTACACGGATTCGTTCATGAAACCAGCAGAAGTGTGTTTTGGAAAAATAAGAATATTGCCTAACAGGGGTTAAATCTGATGTGTTCCCACCATGTAATATGAACTAATATGATATAAAGTGAGGTTGGAGTCCTACAACAAGCCCATCAGATACATTACGCGGAGATGAAACGCCATCCATATTCTTGTTAGTACGAAACTGATTAAAAAAACGTAACAGAATCACTCTCCCACCTGCGCGCCGTAATCCGGTAAATGAGACAGATCTTTATCTGCTTAGGAGGGAAGCGAGACAGCTGCGATGCTTTGATGTGGCGGTCTGGTTCACAAAACATTATCTGTTACTAATGCGATTTAATTGCCGTTTCTTTGTAAAAAGGATAATTGGAGGGTAAACAAAACCCGTCGTCAGCATACAAGTAAGAAACAATACATGATGAAGACATCTATAGGTTTAACATCCACCTAGGCCATCACCGTACCGAGCAGGAACCATCACCGGGATGGCAGGAGAGTGAAAAAAAGGAAACCTAATTACAATAATCTATGTAAATTTATTTCTGGAAAGCTCATTTGCATACAATTAAACTTGACATTTATTAAAGTTATTTATTTTTCTTACTTTTTTATCTTTTATTATTAACATCGTTACGACGTCAAAACTAGGGCAAACTTGTCAAAATACATTCTTTACGCAATTGGTCTCATTTTAGGTGGAATTTAAAGGGGTTATCAGAGATTGTTGTATTTTATTCTCACGGGGCTAAGAACTGACAGGCAGGTCGTTACCAACGACCTGCTTTTTGCCCCCGGAGCAAGGCTCAGACCGATCAAAGAAATCTGTTCTCGGCGATCCTACAGATTGTTTATTTCATCCATCAAGTCGCCATGGCTCAAGATCGAGCTGAGGGCCATTAAAAAAGGGTCATTGAGGAACTGGGCTCTGGAAGAGGTTATTGAGGCTACAGTAGGAGCTCAAGGCTTTACAGAAAATCAGTTTGGGGCACAGTGAAGATAATCTGGTGTTGGGAAAGTGGGATCTGGAGATTTGGGGGATATTCCATGGAATTGTAGATGGTTGTTTGGGATCACAAAAGGAGCAGCCAGGGTTTAGAGGGCTCAAGAATAGAGGTGGATTTGAACCAGGCTGAGGGAAAGCTGGACAATGGTGAAGGACAGTTCGATGTTATTAATGGAGTCATTGGGCCAGATATTTTGCAGGCAAAAATTGCCAGGGATTGGATTGAAAAGTTAAGGGAATTAGCTGACAACTGAAGTGGACCCTCAAACAGTACCAGTGATTACAAAAGGCTAAGGATGGCGCAGATAATATTGTGCCAAGTAAAAGGCATGAATGATAGGCAATTGGGTGTTAAAGTTAACAAAGTAAAGGTAACTGGGTATTGAAGTTTATCAGGTTCAAAGGAGGGCCAGAAAGTGTTCCAGATTTCAGAGGGGGTTATAGTGGGCACTGAGAAAGGAAATGGAGCAGTGAAGGATCAAAAAAATTTTGAGTGCTAAGAAGGTGACAGTTTATACACAGTTCTAGTCCTCTGCCTCTCTGAAGAGGCAATTTGCATATTTAATTTAACAGAGGACCACTGCAAGATTTAAAAACCTCACATTGGCATGCCAGTCTAGGCATGTCAATCTCCGCAAGGAGAAACGTTACCCCTTTGATCTCAGTCAGAAGTCTTTCACCTAACCAAACCAGATCTCCTGTCAAGATCCCGTCTGGGTTGGAGCCGATGTTACTGCAAACACTAGGGGAAGCAGAGGCAGGTAGCGTAGTCAGGTGGCAGCCGAGGTCGGTACACAGGAGAGCAGTGTTTGTAGCAATGGATCAGGCGGATAACGTAGTCAGGTGGCAGCCGGAGGTCGGTACACAGGAAAGGCAGTTCGGTAACAGAGGAGCAGGCAGATAACGTAGTCAGGTGGCAGCCGGAGGTCGGTACACAGGAGAGCAGTGTTTGTAGCAATGGATCAGGCGGAGAGCGTAGTCAGAAGGCAGGCCGAGGTCGGTTCACAGGAAAGGCAGTTCGGTAACAGAGGAGCAGGCAGATAACGTAGTCAGGTGGCAGCCGGAGGTCGGTACACAGGAAAGGCAGTTCAGTAACAGAGGAGCAGGCAGATAACGTAGTCAGGTGGCAGCCGGAGGTCGGTACACAGGAGAGCAGTGTTTGTAGCAATGGATCAGGCGGAGAGCGTAGTCAGAAGGCAGGCCGAGGTCGGTTCACAGGAGAGCAGTGTTTGTAGCAATGGATCAGCAGGAAACGCTTGACTAAAGGCTTGGAGCTCAATAATCTCGCAATGACACACCCACAGGGCCAGGTTTATATAGGGTGTGTAATTGGCAATCAGAGGCCCAATCAAGAGAGCACTAGGTGTAGCCAATCAGGAAGAACAGTCAATGGTATCTGGGTTCAGCAAGGAACTTTGCAGCCAGCAGAATAGCCCAGATGGTAGAGCTGCTGGCCAGTGGACAAGAGGTACTGGGTTCGACTCCTGACATCTCCTAGCATGCACTGATGAGAGACAGACCCAGAAACATTGTGCCTGCAAATTGAGATTCTGGTTTGGCTTCTATTCTAAGTCATGACACAAGGCTCGTTAAAGGGTCGATATTGATTTTTAAGATTACTAAATGGTAGTGCTAGAGTTCTAGTTCTTTTCCTTTCTGAAGAGGCAATTTGCATATTTAATTTCCCAAAGTAGCATTGCAAGGCTTTGCAAGGCTTAAAAGCCTCCTCACATTGGCATGTCACTATCATGGAGAAACGATACCCCTTAAGGGTATGCCACACTAAGCGAGATCGCTAGCGAGATCGCTAACGAGATCGCTACTGCGTCACCATTCATGATGCAGTAGCGATCTCATTAGCGACTTAGCTGTGTGATTCCAAACACAACTCATCAGCGATCTGTGATTCCAAACACAACTCATCAGCGATCTGTATAACGACCTCTGCAGTCGTTGGGAAAACCTAGTCCCACCTGCGACGCTGGTGAAGTCGTTCATAAAGGGTGTCACACTCAGCGATTCAGGCTCACCAGCGGGACACCAACGACCAAAAAACGGCTCAGAACGTTCATAAGTGATCAACGACATCTCAGCAGGGGCCACATCGCTGCTACATGTCACACACAGCTGCGTCGCTAATGAGATCGCTACTGTGTCATAAATGGTGACGCAGGTGCGATCTCGTTAGCGATCATACCCTTTAGATCCAAATTTATTAATGGAATGCAGAGAAAGACTGTTGCAATAGACGACATCACGTTGGCACCAGGGACAGGGTAGATCAGGCTTGGTTATTTTTGGAGCAGGCTACTAGTGGTGAGCGAGAATACTCGTTGCTCAGGTTTCCCCGAGCATGCTTGGGTGATCTCTGAGTATTTTGGCGTGCTCGGAGATTTAGTTTTCGTCGCCTCAGCTACATGATTTGCGACTGCTAGAAAGCTTGAATACATGTGTGGAATGCCTGTTTGTTAGGGAATTCCCATATGTATTAAGCCTGTCTACAAGTCGCAAATCATGCAGCTGAGACAATGAAAACAATCTCCGAGCACGCCAAAATACTCGGAGATCACCTGAGCATGCTCGGGGAAACCTGAGCAACAATGCTTATCACTACAGGCTACCACAAGAGGTGGTGAGTTCTCCTTCAATGGAAGTCTTCAAACAGAGGCTGGACAGATATCTGTCTGAGATGGTTTAGTGAGCAGAGGGTTGGACACGATGACCCCGGAGGTCCAATCCAACTCTACCAATACATGATTTTTCTTTTTTGCAAGCAAAAAAGCCAACTATACCATCTATTAACACATTTCAGCTCAGAATATCGCATTGCACTTTTGTCTTTTCGCTGCCAGACAGTGATGGATGGCCTAAATAACCATCTGTAAGGCGTTTAGTTATGTAATTTCCGGACCTGTAACAGAAGAGTTAATTAGCCCTTAATGGGATTAAATGACGTCATAGAGTTAATTGCAGCATATTTATTATGTTGACCAAATTGCAGCCATAAATTACACATAAAAGGTATAAAAACCAAAGCTCAATGTATGACCAAGTCCCTAATGGCTCTGAGTGCTTTATGTAACATTAGTCTGTGTGCGCCATAAACATAAATTGCCATTACGGCTTCAAGTGCAGCCTGTGTGCGGCTACATTACTGGTCTGTGATACATATTTGTATAACCTCCTGATCTCGGGAGTCTAGATTGCACTGAGATGTCTTACCCCTTTCTTCTCGTATGAGTTCATACAACCTCGTACTTGTTCTTTTCTTGGCTTCATCAGTAGAGAGCCTTTTGGTTCCCCATATAACTGTGTAACATTGGACAGGGATTTCGCGCTCAGACGGATAGGGAGCTTTGTCCCAACTTCTGAAAAAAAATCATTAATTACATAAATCACCTTAGGACATTTTTTTCATAATGCAAAGTAATTGTAGACTGTCTTCAATACAGTTTTTTTTTTTATATATAGAGCAGAATAATAAAACTGAAGGGCAATGGGAGAAGAAAGGAGGATGGGAATAATCATATGGATGTGTGGTGGTCTCCAAGAAATGACTGATATATAACTACTATAATACTGCCCCTATGTACAAGAATATAACTATTATAATACTGCCCTATGTACAAGAATATAACTATTATAATACTGCCCCTATGTACAAGAATATAACTACTATAATACTGCTCCTATGTACAAGAATATAACTACTATAATACTGCTCCTATGTACAAGAATATAACTACTATAATACTGCCTCCTATGTGCAAGAATATAACTACTATAATACTGCTCCTATGTACAAGAATATAACTACTATAATACTACTCCTATGTACAAGAATATAACTACTATATACTGCCTCCTATGTGCAAGAATATAACTACTATAATACTGCTCCTATGTACAAGAATATAACTACTATAATACTACTCCTATGTACAAGAATATAACTACTATAATACTGCTCCTATGTACAAGAATATAACTACTATAATACTGCTCCTATGTACAAGAATATAACTACTATAATACTGCCCTATGTACAAGAATATAACTACTATAATACTGCTCCTATATACAAGAATATAACTACTATAATACTGCTCCTATGTACAAGAATATAACTATATAATACTGCTCCTATGTACAAGAATATAACTACTATAATACTGCTCCTATGTACAAGAATATAACTACTATAATACTGCCCCTATGCACAAGAATATAACTATTATAATACTGCCCCTATGTACAAGAATATAACTACTATAATACTGCCCTATGTACAAGAATATAACTACTATAATACTGCCCCTATGTACAAGAATCTAACTACTATAATACTGCCCTATATACAAGTATATAACTACTATAATACTGCCCCTATGCACAAGAATATAACTATTATAATACTGCCCCTATGTACAAGAACATAACTGCTATAATACTGCTCCTAGCTACAAGAATATAACTACTTTAATACTGCTCCATGTACAAGAATAAACTACTATAATACTGCCCCTATGTACAAGTATTAACTACTATAATACTGCCCTATGTACAAGAATATAACTACTATAATACTGCTTCTATGTACAAGAACGTAACTGCTATAATACTGCCCCTATGTACAAGAATGTAACTACTATAATACTGCTCCTATGTACAAGAATATAACTACTATAATAATGATCCTATATACAAGAATATAACTACTATAATACTGCCCCTATGTACAGAATATAACTACTATAATACTGCTCCTATGTACAAGAATATAACTACTATAATACTGCTCCTATGTACAAGAATATAACTACTATTATACTGCCCTATGTACAGAATATAACTATATAATACTGATCCTATGTACAAGAATATAACTACTATAATACTGCTCCTATGTACAAGAATATAACTACTATAATACTGCCTCTATGTACAAGAATATAACTACTATAATACTGCCCCTATGTACAAGAATATAACTACTATAATACTGCTCCTATGTACAAGAATATAACTACTATAATACTGCCCTATGTACAGGAATATAACTACTAAATACTGCCCCTATGTACAAGAATATAACTACTATAATACTGCTCCTATGTACAAGAATATTAACTACTATAATACTGCTCCTATGTACAAGAATATACAATACAGACGAAAAGTTTGGACACACCTTCTCATTTAAAGATTTTTCTGTATTTTCATGACTATGAAAATTGTACATTCACACTGAAGGCATCAAAACTATGAATTAACACATGTGGAATTATAATTACATTAACAAAAAAGTGTGAAACAACTGAAAATATGTTTATATATTCTAGGTTCTTCAAAGTAGCCACCTTTTGCTTTGATGACTGCTTTGCACACTCTTGGCATTCTCTTGATGAGCTTCAAGAGGTATTCACCGGAAATGGTTTTCACTTCACAGGTGTGTCCTGTCAGGTTTAATAAGTGGGATTTCTGGCCTTATAAATGGGGTTGGGACCATCAGTTGTGTTGTGCAGAAGTCTGGTAGATACACAGCTGATAGTCCTACTGAATAGACTCTTAGAATTTGTTTTAAGGCGAGAAAAAAGCAGCTAAGTAAAGAAAAATGAGTGGCCATCATTACTTGTTATGTTACGGTAGCTGAGGAGTGCAGGCAAAAAAGGAAATACACCAGAGCAGTTGGAATCTATGAGATTGCAGTACCCTGACTAACCACCACAACTAGAGGCAGCCGTGGAGCGTTCCTACGTTGGTCCTAGACGCCTCGTCACAGCCTGAGAAACTAACTACACCTAAAGATAGAAATAGGAAAGCTATCTGCCCCGTAGCAGAACCCCAAAGATAATAGAAAGCCCCCAAACATGTAATGGCGGTTAGACAAGATGAAATACTGACACAGAAAGAAAATAGTATGAGCAAACGCTGGGGCCCAAACTAACTAAATAGAAAAGGACAGAAAGGGTACTTACTGCAATCCCAGAAAACCCTGAAAAAACACCAACTCTACTAATTTCAAAATCACCTGAGATCACACGACCTCTACCACCTAAATTAGTTCTCTGGTGTAACAAAAACAGCAGCCACTGAAAAAACTGGAAAAAGCAAAAGTACAAAACACAGTGGCTGGACTAAACTGAGAGGGCAAAAGCCCCGGAGGGGACCCAGAAGGCCCCCACAGAAGTGCAGGACCAAATGCAAAAATATAGCAAAAACACAAAATAAGAAATTGTCTTATCTGATAGCAGGAGATGCAGACACGACACAGCAGGCTACAAGGGAAACTGGAAAGAAGGATTCAGACCAGAACAATTGATCACCGGCAACCCTGATGGGAAAATTACTCCCTTATATAAGACCAATCAGTAACACCTGATTCCCAGTCCTCACAATCCTCACTAGTACCGTTTGTAACCACCAGAGGGAGCCTCTGCTCAGAACTCATCTCAAACCCATTCACAACAGTACCCCCCCCTTGAGGAGGGGTCACCGAACCCTCATTTGAGCAACCAGGTCGGTCAGGATGAGTTCTATGATACGCACGGATAAGTCTCCTAGCATGGATGTCCGAAGCAAACACCCAAGAATTGTCTTCCTGACCATAACCTCTCCATTTAACCAAATACTGGAGTCTTCGTCTAGAAAAACGAGAATCCAATATTTTCTCAACCACATACTCCAGATTGCCCTCAACCAAAACAGGGTCAGGAGGCACAGCAGCAGGAACCACTGGCTCAACAAACCTCTTCAACAAGGACTTGTGGAACACGTTATGGATCTTAAATGTCCCTGGAAGAAGCAAACGAAAAGAAACAGGATTAATAATCTCCATGATCTTATAAGGTCCAATGAACCTAGGCTTAAATTTAGGAGATGCTACTCTCATAGGAATATTCTTTGAGGACAACCAGACCAAGTCCCCCACTTTAAACCGAGGACCACCAGTCCTATGCCGGTTAGCAAACCGCTGGGCCTTCTCCTGAGAGAGGGACAACCTCTCCACTACCTGGTCCCAAATCTGCTGCATACGCTCAACAACAGAGTCAACACCTGGACAGACAGAAGCCTCCGTCTGTCCTGAAGAAAATCGAGGGTGAAACCCAGAATTACAGAAAAACGGAGACATCAAAGAGGCAGAGCTAGCCCTATTATTAAGAGCAAACTCAGCCAAAGGCAAAAAAGAGACCCAGTCATCCTGATCAGCAGACACAAAGCATCTTAGATAAGTCTCCAATGTCTGGTTTGTTCTCTCAGTCTGACCATTGGTCTGAGGATGAAATGCCGAGGAGAAAGACAATTAAACACCCAGTTTAGAACAAAAAGTCATCCAAAATCTGGAAACAAACTGGACTCCTCTGTCAGACACAATGTTCTCAGGAATGCCGTGTAAACGAACCACGTGCTGAAGGAACAACGGCACCAATTCAGAGGAGGAAGGCAACTTAGGTAATGGCACAAGATGTATCATTTTGGAAAACCTATCACAAATTACCCAGATGGTGGTCATTCTCTGAGAAACAGGAAGATCGGAAATGAAATCCATAGAGATATGGGTCCATGGTCTCTTGGGCACAGGCAATGGCATCAACAAACCACTAGAGCGAGAGCAAGGCTTGGAGCGAGAGCAAGTCCCGCAGGACTGCACAAATTCCCTGACATCGCGAGACAAGGTAGGCCACCAAAAGGACCGACTAACCAAGTCTCTGGTACCAAAAATTCCGGGATGCCCAGCCAATGCGGAACAATGAATCTCAGACATCACACTCTTTTTCCATTGGTCCGGGACAAACAATTTTCCAACAGGGCAGCGCTCGGGCCTATCCTCCTGACACCCCTCCAGAGCAAGTCTCAAATTGGGCGAGATGGCGGAAAGAACTACACCCTCCTTCAAAATAACAGAGGGATCAGATAGCTCAGGAGAGTCCGCAAGGAAACTCCTTGAGAGGGCATCCGCCTTAACATTCTTAGTGCCAGGAAGAAAGGAAACCACAAAATTAAAACGTGTGAAAAACAAGGCCCACCTGGCCTGTCTAGGATTGAGTCGCTTGGCAGATTCCAGATAGACCAGATTCTTATGGTCCGTAAGGACCACCACCTGATGTTTGGCTCCCTCCAGCCAATGTCTCCACTCTTCAAAAGCCCACTTCATGGCCAATAACTCCCGATTACCCACGTCATAATTACGTTCAGTAGGAGAAAATTTTCGAGAGAAAAAGGCACAAGGGTTACTTTTAGAGGTCTCAGGATCTTTTTGGGACAAAACGGCACCTGCCCCAATGTCAGAGGCATCAACCTCCACCTGAAATGGCAGAGAAACATCAGGCTGCCGTAGAACAGGAGCAGAAGTGAATCTCTGCTTAAGTTCCTGAAACGCAGAGACTGCCTCAGGAGGCAAATTCACCACATCAGAACCCTTTCTGGTCAAATCAGTTAATGGTTTAACAATAACAGAGAAATTACCAATAAATTTACGATAAAAATTGGCAAAACCCAAAAATCTCTGAAGAGCCTTTAATGAAGTAGGTTGGACCCAATCACAGATGGCCTGAACCTTGACCGGGTCCATTTCAATAACAGATGGGGACAAAATGAATCCCAGAAATGAGATCTTCTGTACGCCAAAAAGACACTTTGATCCCTTCACATACAGAGCATTCTCTCTCAAAATCTGGAATACAGTTCGAACATGCTTCACATGAGAGTCCCAGTCATTAGAAAAAAATCAAGATATCATCCAAATAAACAATCAGAAACTTGTCCACAAAATCCCTGAAAATGTCATTCATGAAGGACTGGAAGACGGAAGGAGCATTAGTGAGCCCAAAGGGCATCACAAGGTACTCAAAATGCCCTTCAGGGGTGTTAAATGCCGTCTTCCATTCATCCCCGTGCTTAATGCGAATAAGGTTATACGCCCCCCTGAGGTCAAGCTTGGTAAACCAAGTAGCGTTTTTCACCCTGGAAAACAGGTCAGAAATCAAGGGTAACGGGTATTGATATTTCACAGTAATATTGTTCAAGAGACGATAATCAATACACGGCCTTAATGAACCATCTTTTTTGGCCACAAAGAAAAAACCGGCACCTAAGGGTGAAGAGGATGGTCTGATATGACCCTTCTCCAATGATTCCTTGATATAAGACCGCATAGCGTCATGTTCAGGTACAGACAAGTTAAAAAGGCGACCTTTAGGGAATTTACTACCCGGCACTAATTCAATAGCGCAGTCATAGCTCCTATGGGGAGGTAAGGATGCAGATTTACTTTCGCTAAACACATCAGAAAAATCAAACAAAAAGTCAGGAACATCCTCAGCCTGGGGGGAGGCAGAAAAAACAGGAGTGTTGGTATTAACACATTGGCAGCCCCAACTGGTTACAGACACAGATTTCCAATCCAAAACAGGATTATGAGACTGTAACCAAGGGAAACCCAGCACGATAATGTCATGCAGATTATATAGAACCAAAAATTTGCAGCACTCCTGGTGATCAGGTTCAACCCTCATTATCACCTGAGTAGAAAACTGGGGTTTATTCTCAGCCAAAGGGGTAGAATCGATCCCCAGTAAAGGAATAGACTTCTGTAGGGGTATCAAGGGAAACCCACAACGTTTAGCAAAATCATAATCCATCAGGTTAATAGCTGCTCCAGAATCAACGAAAGCCTGAGCAGAAAATGAGGACAGAGAGCATATCAGAGTGACAGTTAATAAAAACTTAGTCTGAACACTACCCAAGACAACTGAGCGTGCAAAATGTCTTCCCCGCTTAGGGCAGACTGAAATAGCATGAGAGGCATCACCACAGTAGAAACATAACCCATTGCGCTTTCGAAACTCATGACGCTGTGCCCCAGACACCACTCCATCACACTGCATGGGCTCAGCAGCTGGCTCACAAGGCAACACCACTCCACGCATACTTCTCCGCTCACGCAAACGTCTGTCAATTTGAATCGCTAATGACATAGAATCATTGAGACCAGAGGGGACAGGGAATCCCACCATAACATCCTTTACATTATCCGACAGACCCTTCCGGAAAAGGGCCGCCAAAGCGTCGTCATTCCATTTGGTCAGGACTGCCCACCTACGGAATCTCTGACAGTATAACTCAGCATCATCAAGCCCCTGATTTAATGCCAACAAGGCTTTCTCAGCTTGATCAGTGACATTAGGCTCATCATACAATAACCCCAAAGCCTGAAAAAATGCATCAACATCACTCAAAACAGGATCCCCAGGTATCAGGGAAAAAGCCCAATCCTGAGGATCGCCGCGCAGGAGAGAGATGATAATTTGAACCTGCTGCGCTGCGTTTCCTGAGGACTTCGATTTTAAGGCAAGAAACAATTTACAATTATTTTTGAAATTCTGAAACTTAGCTCGATCCCCTAAAAACAAATCTGGCATGGGGATCCTAGGTTCCACAACAGGCAACCTAGCAAGATATGCAGCAATACTCTGAACCTCAGTGGCAAGCTGATCCACACGGCCAGACAACTGTGCAAACTCCATTGGGAGAAAAGATCCTCCCCAGCACCCAGAGATACAGAGGGAAAAAAAAAAATGCAACAAACAGAAAAATATCTCTGACAACTTTTCTTCCTTCAAAATATTTTTTCCCTTCTGTGAGTACCATACAATTTTTATGGCCGGTGATACTGTTATGTTACGGTAGCTGAGGAGTGCAGGCAAAAAAGGAAATACACCAGAGCAGTTGGAATCTATGAGATTGCAGTACCCTGACTAACCACCACAACTAGAGGCAGCCGTGGAGCGTTCCTACGTTGGTCCTAGACGCCTCGTCACAGCCTGAGAAACTAACTACACCTAAAGATAGAAATAGGAAAGCTATCTGCCCCGTAGCAGAACCCCAAAGATAATAGAAAGACCCCAAACATGTAATGGCGGTTAGACAAGAGGAAATACTGACACAGAAAGAAAATAGTATGAGCAAACGCTGGGGCCCAAACTAACTAAATAGAAAAGGACAGGAAGGGTACTTACTGCAATCCCAGAAAACCCTGAAAAAACACCAACTCTACTAATTTCAAAATCACCTGAGATCACACGACCTCTACCACCTAAATTAGTTCTCTGGTGTAACAAAAACAGCAGCCACTGAAAAAACTGGAAAAAGCAAAAGTACAAAACACAGTGGCTGGACTAAACTGAGAGGGCAAAAGCCCCCGGAGGGGACCCAGAAGGCCCCCACAGAAGTGCAGGACCAAATGCAAAAATATAGCAAAAACACAAAATAAGAAATTGTCTTATCTGATAGCAGGAGATGCAGACACGACACAGCAGGCTACAAGGGAAACTGGAAAGAAGGATTCAGACCAGAACAATTGATCACCGGCAACCCTGATGGGAAAATTACTCCCTTATATAAGACCAATCAGTAACACCTGATTCCCAATCCTCACAATCCTCACTAGTACCGCTTGTAACCACCAGAGGGAGCCTCTGCTCAGAACTCATCTCAAACCCATTCACAACAATTACTGTAAGAAATGAAGGTCAGTCAGTCCGAAAAATTTTGAAAACTTTGAAAGTGTCCCCAAGTGCAGTTGCAAAAACCATCAAGCGCTACAAAGAAACTGGCTCACATGAGGACCGCCCCAGGAAAGGAAGACCAAGAGTCACCTCTGCTTCTGAGGATAAGTTTATCCGAGTCACCAGCCTCAGAAATCGCAGGTTTACAGCAGCTCAGATTAGAGACCAGGTCAATGCCACACAGAGTTCTAGCAGCAGACACATCTCTACAACAACTGTTAAGAGGAGACTTTGTGCAGCAGGACTTCATGGAAAAATAGCTGCTAGGATACCACTGCTAAGGACAGGCAACAAGCAGAAGAGACTTGTTTGGGCTAAAGAGCACAAGGAATGGACATTAGACCAGTGGAAATCTGTGCTTTGGTCTGATGAGTCCAAATTTGAGATCTTTGGTTCCAACCAATGTGTCTTTGTGCGACGCAGAAAAGGTGAATGGATGGACTCTACAAGCCTGGTTCCCACCGTGAAGCATGGAGGAGGAGGTGTGATGGTGTGGGGGTGCTTTGCTGGTGACACTGTTGGGGATTTATTCAAAATTGAAGGCATACTGAACCAGCATGGCTCCCACAGCATCTTGCAGCGGCATGCTATTCCATCCGGTTTGCGTTTAGTTGGACCATCATTTATTTCTCAACAGGACAATGACCCCAAACACACCTCCAGGCTGTGTAAGGGCTATTTGACCAAGAAGGAGAGTGATGGGGTGCTACGCCAGATGACCTGACCTCCACAGTCACCAGACCTGAACCCAATTGAGATGGTTTGGGGTGAGCTGGACCGCAGAGTGAAGGCAAAAGGGCTAACAAGTGCTAAGCATCTCTGGGAACTCCTTCAAGACTGTTGGAAGACCATTTCCGGTGACTACCTCTTGAAGCTCATCAAGAGAATGCCAAGAGTGTGCAAAGCAGTCATCAAAGTAAAAGGTGGCTACTTTGAAGAACCTGGAATATAAGACATATTTTCAGTTGTTTCACACTTTTTTGTTAAGTATATAATTGCACATGTGTTAATTCATAGTTTTGATCCCATCAGTGTGAATGTACAATTTTCATAGTCATGAAAATACAGAAAAATCTTTAAATGAGAAGGTGTGTCCAAACTTTTGGTCTGTACTGTATCTACTATAATACTGCCTCTATGTACAAGAATATAACTACTATAATACTGCCCCTATGTACAAGAATATAATTACTATATTACTGTCTGTTGTGAATACCTTGGAGGCGACTTCTGAGCTGGGGCTCACTCCGGTGGTTGCTGAGGGTAATGAACTAATTACTGAATGGCCTTCAGCTGGCTCTGAATGTTATGATATAAGTGACCTGAGTTCCCAGCAGCCTTGCCGGTAATCAATTGTTCCTCCTGCTCTTGTTGGAGCACATCTTGCTGTAATGTATGTGATACAGTTCATATAGCGTCTTGTGCTTGGGTGCGATGAAAATACTTGAGACACAGGTTGAAAAAGAAAGTCTTGTATTGCTTCATACAAATTGGCAAAAATAAACACACAGGTTGCAAACACAGAAGCAGGAGACACAGCAGGCCAAAGTAATCTAAGTTCATCAATAACTCTCCACAACAGATTCAGATCTTCTTCTATGTTACCGCAAGTCCATGCAACCGTGAGGCTTTCAAGAGCAGAGTTCAGAGTCCACAAGAGCTCCAGAGTTTCTCAGTAGAAATGGCTGGAGTACAAAGTCCAAGGCTTCAGGAGTCAGAACACAGGTTCACTGCAGGCCAGATTCTGAAGCACTGATTGCTCAGGTGTGGCTGTTTAAGAAGCAAACGGAGAGAATCAGGGCGGGAACATGCAAGCTGGAAAACTCCATTTTAACTGAGGGCAAGATAGCTGCAGCAAAACAGAAAGCAAAATGGCCGACGAACAAACTGAGTTTCAGAAACAGATATACAGAACCTTACATTACTCCCCCCTTAGGGGCAACCTCCGGATGACCTCAGACCAGGCTTGTGTGGGTACCTCTGATGAAACTGACGGAGCAAGCGAGGAGCATTAACGTTATTGACTGGCTCCCATGAGTTGTCCTCCACTGGGTAGCCCTGCCATTTGATCAGATATTGTAACTGATTTCTATATAACCTGGAATCTAAAATCCTTTCCACCACAAATTCTTCCTGACCATCGACTAGCACTGGGTCAGGGCAAGGAGAAGAACGTCCAGGAAACGTATTGGGTGTTGCAGCCTTTAGTAGGGATACATGAAAGACAGGGTGGATTCTCATAGTTCTGGGCAATTGAAGACGACAAGCAACGGCACTTATAATCTTACTGATTTTATAGGGTCCAATGTACTTATGTCCCAACTTAGATGATGGAATCCTTAACTTAAGATTTCTGGTTGACAGCCAGACCAGGTCTCCTACCTTAAAAACTGGTGCAGGTTTACGAAATTTATCTGCTGCCTTCTTGTACCTTTCCTGAGCCGATTCCAGATTCTCCTTTAGAA
Organism: Oophaga sylvatica; assembly: GCA_033576555.1. NCBI lineage: Eukaryota > Metazoa > Chordata > Amphibia > Anura > Dendrobatidae > Oophaga > Oophaga sylvatica. The sequence goes on along the minus strand of JARQOD010000001.1, from coordinate 14,106,249 downwards.
GATCCATATTCTTCTGTAAAGTCGTGACTCTTTCAGCCACTGCTGGCAAAGGCGTCTCTATGGGAAATCGTGGTAGAATATTAGGATGATAACCTAAATTAGAGAAAAAAGGAGACTGTTTAGTGGAGGCACTCTGAGAGTTGTTGTAAGAGAACTCAGCCAATGGAAGTAGATCCACCCAATCATCCTGTAGGTGGCAGATAAAACAGCGGAGATACTGCTCCAGGGTTTGATTGGTTCGTTCGGTTTGTCCATTAGTCTGAGGATGAAAAGCAGAAGAAAGGTTTACTTTAATGTCCAATGCTGCACAGAAATTTTGCCAAAACCTAGAAGTGAATTGCACCCCTCGATCCGAAATAACCTCATCCGGTACTCCATGTAAACGAAACACATCTTTAATCATCAAATCTGATGTCTGTTTTGCAGTGGGTAAGCCGACACAAGGAATAAAATGAGCTGCCTTTGTTAAACGATCAACCACTACTAGAATAGTGTTCTTCCCTTGAGAGGTTGGTAATTCGACAATGAAGTCCATAGAAATGGATCCCCACGGGCGGGACGGGGTGGGAAGAGGCTGTAACAGACCAGTTGGTGAAGAGCGAGGTGTTTTGCATCTTGCACAAACCTCACACGAAGTGACATAATCCAAAACATCCTTCCTACAAGTGGGCCACCAAAAGAAACGAGAAAGAAATTCCTGTGTCTTTAGAATTCCTCTATGCCCGGCTATTTTGGAATCATGAATGAGTTGCAATACTCTCAATCTGACTGTTTCAGGTATATACAGACGTTGTCCCAGAATCCACACACCATTCTTAAAGACAAGACTTACGTCCCTTGGGGGTTGAGCCAAAAAAGAATCCGCATGGTATGCTTCCTTGATGTCTTTAATTAGGTCTTGATGATGAATCACTCCTAGGAATCTAGAGTCAGGAAGAATAGTCTTAGGAGGAGTAATTGGACGTGTCTCTGCTGAGTAAATCCTAGAGAGTGCATCAGCCTTTCCATTGCGCGATCCTGGTCTATAAGAAATAATAAAATTAAATTGGTTTAAGAAAAGATTCCAGCGAGCCTGGCGAGGAGTCAGGCACTTAGCCGACCTGATAAACTCAAGATTACGATGATCTGTCAGAACGACTATTTGCTGTGCAGCTCCTTGCAGAAGGTGTCTCCATTCTTTGAAGGCGGCAATAATGGCCAACAACTCTCTATTGCCCACATCGTAGTTCTTCTCAGCCGAAGACAACTGCTGGGAAAAGAAGGCACAGGGATGCAAGACATTCTTCTCACCTTTCTCTGAGAGAGTATAGCTCCCACGGCACAGTCTGAAGCATCCACCTCTATTATGAAGGCAAGCTCTGGGTTGGGATGTACTAGAATAGGTGCAGTGGTAAATTTATCTTTTAGACGGGAAAATGCTTCCTGGGCTTGGGGAGTCCAGGAGAACTTAGACTCTTTCCGGGTAAGTTGGGTGATAGGTGACACTACCTCAGAGAAATTTCTAATGAAACGTCTATAGAAGTTTGCAAACCCGATGAAGCGCTGTACCTCCTTCACATTTCTAGGACTTGGCCAATCATTGATGGCTTGGGTTTTACTTCCATCCATACTAATTCCTTGTGTAGACAGTACATACCCCAGAAATTGAATTTCGGTCTTATGGAATTCACACTTTTCAAGCTTGATGTAAAGATGATTTTGTCTTAGACGTTCCAAGACCATTCTCACATGTCCATGATGTTCCTCTGTGGAGTTAGAAAAAATTAAAATATCATCCAAATAAATTACCACGAATGTATCTAGGAGATCCCTGAAGATGTCATTCACCAAGTGTTGGAAAGTGGCTGGGGCGGTACTCAGACCAAAAGGCATAACCAGATATTCAAAGTGTCCATAGCGTGACCTGAATGCAGTCTTCCATTCATCCCCAGGTCTAATACGGACTAAGTTATAGGCCCCACGAAGATCTAGTTTAGAAAAAATTTTAGCATGTCGCACTCTCTCCAATAACTCAGGGATTAAAGGCAATGGATAACGGTTTCTAATAGTAACCTTATTAAGTTCCCTATAGTCTACGCATGGTCTCAGGGATCCATCTTTCTTCTTTACAAAGAATATGGGTGCCCCTGCAGGAGATGAAGAGGGGCGTATGAAGCCCTTGGCTAGATTTTCGTCTATGTACTCTTTTAAAGCCTTCAGCTCGGGCCCCGCCAGGGGGTAGATCTTACCAAAAGGTATCTCTGCTCCAGGCAATAATTCAATTGGACAATCATATGGACGGTGAGGAGGAAGCTGGTCAGCGTTCTTCTTGTCACATAAATCCACATAGTCCTGGTATACAGCTGGTAATTCAGGGACTGACATGGTTCCTTTAGGAACAGAGCAAGCTGAAATTTTTTGACTCATCTGTTTCTCTGGGAAGTGTAATTCCTTGGTCTCCCAGTTAATGGTAGGATTCTGAGCCTGCAGCCATGGTAGCCCTAGAATAATGGGAAAGTGAGGAGAAGAGATAAGCATAAAGGACAGTTTCTCTTGATGATCTTTACCCATAAGAACCTTTAAAGGCTCTGTTTCCTGATCCACTGGTCCAGAGGTCAGCAGGGAACCATCCACAGTTTCCATCTGTACGGGAGCAGCCTTCTTCACTGAACGTATTCCCTGTTTTAGAGCAAAGGAGACATCCATAAAATTTCCACTTGCACCTGAGTCGATCATGGCAGAGCTAGACACCCAGGCTGAGTCAACCCAGAGTTTGATGGAAAGAAAACAGTGAGAATTGTTTTTCTTACAACTCAGCTGGGACACCGCTGAGGAAACTTGAAAGATGGCAGCATTTACACAGTCAACGTCCTCAGAGGTAACGGAGTTTAAGTCCGAGAAATCAAGATCTGTTGCTGCAGCTATCTCTGGAGCCTGAGGCTCGGACCTGACAGATCCCCTCTCGCAACACTCACAATGAATGAGTGCTGCAGTAGTCTTGCGAGAACGGCTGGGACAGTTAATAATAAAGTGCCCTGACTTACCACAGTAAAAACATAGATTCTCCTTAAAACGATGTTCCTTGCGTGCATCACTAACCCGTCGTAGTAAAGAGTCTACCTGCATGGGTTCAGGTTCAGGTTCCCGTGTAATCCTATTCAAAGGTTCCTTAGCTGGAGAGGAAGGTAGGAAAAGGTTAGTACGATTGCTTTCGAACCATCTCTCTTGCCTGCGTTCAGTTAAACGAGTATCAATACGGATGCAGTAGTTAATAAAGTCACCTAACGCAGTGGGAGGGTCGGCACGAGCAAGTTCATCCTTAATTAGTGGGGATAACCCCTTTCGAAAAATAGATTTTTTGGCGGAATTGTCCCAGGTGGTATCAAGGGCCCATCTCCTGAAATCCAAGGCATATTCAGCTACTGAGTGCTTACCTTGGCGCAAAGCTAACATGGCTGCTTCAGCTGTTGCACCTCGATTGGGGTCATCAAACACCTGCCCCATGGCTGAAATAAAGTCATCAAGGTGATTCAAACAATCATCCTCAGTCTCAATCAGAGGGTTTGCCCATATCAAAGCCTTGTTGGTAAGCAACATAATTATAGTAAGCACCTTAGATCGTTCAGTAGGAAATTGTGAAGCATGTGCAGAAAAAAAAAGATTACATTGATTAACAAATCCCCTGAATTTTTCACGTTCACCACCAAAACGAAAAGGGGGCAACTTGGGAATCCCAGAACTCGGGGCCATGGCAGGAGCCTGGACTTGCCCCTCCAGAACCTCAATCCTGGCTCGCAAATCCTGAGTAGTCTGTCCAACCACTTGCAAATTGTGATTATTTAGGTCCTGAAGATTTGTAAGACGGGTCTTTATATTCTGCAAATCTGCAAGGATATTATCAGTCACTCCACAAAGTTCCTTTATGCGGGCCTCCATTTTCCAGATCTTTTAAGACAGGATACTGGAAGAAGAGGAGAGAAAAAAAAACAATAGTGTTCACCTGTGGCAACACTGAAGGAAGAAAAAACTTTAAGGGAACTGCTCACCTGGAATGGTTGTGAGAAGTCACAACCACTATCATCACAGAAAGCTTTCAACCAGACATCTGATATCCAGAGTTTCAGCAGACAAAAGAGAAGAGAAAAAAAAACAATAGTGTTTACCTGTGATAACTCTGCAGAAAAAAAAAACTTAAGGGAATTGCTCACCTGGAATGGTTGTGAGAAGTCACAACCACTGTTATCACAGAAAGTACAACCGGACATCCGATATCCACAGTACAGCAGACAAGCCTTTCCAGACCCAGCAGACACTAACGTTTGGCTTCAGAATCTTGTAATGTATGTGATACAGTTCATATAGCGTCTTGTGCTTGGGTGCGATGAAAATACTTGAGACACAGGTTGAAAAAGAAAGTCTTGTATTGCTTCATACAAATTGGCAAAAATAAACACACAGGTTGCAAACACAGAAGCAGGAGACACAGCAGGCCAAAGTAATCTAAGTTCATCAATAACTCTCCACAACAGATTCAGATCTTCTTCTATGTTACCGCAAGTCCATGCAACCGTGAGGCTTTCAAGAGCAGAGTTCAGAGTCCACAAGAGCTCCAGAGTTTCTCAGTAGAAATGGCTGGAGTACAAAGTCCAAGGCTTCAGGAGTCAGAACACAGGTTCACTGCAGGCCAGATTCTGAAGCACTGATTGCTCAGGTGTGGCTGTTTAAGAAGCAAACGGAGAGAATCAGGGCGGGAACATGCAAGCTGGAAAACTCCATTTTAACTGAGGGCAAGATAGCTGCAGCAAAACAGAAAGCAAAATGGCCGACGAACAAACTGAGTTTCAGAAACAGATATACAGAACCTTACACTTGCTTTCCTGCTCTCATTCAGATAAGTGTTTTGGTTTTTTTTCCTCTGTTGGATTTTCACTGCTGGTTTGCTGCTTGCAGTGGACTGCAGCCTGGTCCCCTTTGGGGGTCTTGCGCTGCAATTGTGCTCATTGTGTGTTTGCATTTTTGCTTTGTTCCTTTGTCACTTTTTATTTGCTGTGTTGCTGTGTGTTACACCAGAGATCTGATTTAGGTGGTAGAGATCGTGTGATCTCAGGTTTTTTTGTTAATCAGAAGTGTTGGTATTTTTGTCAGGGTTTTTTTGGGTTGCAGTCAGAATTCTTTCCTATACTTTTCTATCCAGACAGATTAGGCCCCAGCGTTTGCTCATTCTATTTTCTGTCTGTGTCCGTGTTTTCTTCTTGTCTAACCGCCATTACATGTTCGGGGGCTTCCTATTTCTTTGGGGATTCTGCTCCGGGGCAGATAGCATTCACTTTTCTGCCTTTAGGTGTAGCTATCTCTCCGGCTGTAACGAGGCGTCTAGGATCACCGTAGGTACGCTCCACGGCTACTTCTAATGTGGCGGTTAGTTTAGGCTACTGCAATCCAATAGTTTCCAGCCTCTCTGGTGTATTGCTACTTTGGCTATTTTTTGCAGTTTCTCCTCAGCTACCGAAACATAACAACTGTCCCTATATACAGAATATAACTACTATAATACTGGTCCTATGTACAACAATATAACTACTATAATACTGCCCCTATGTACAAGAATATAACTACTATAATACTGCCCCTATGTAGAAGAATATAACTACTATAATACTGCTCCTATGTACAACAATATAACTACTATAATACTGCCCCTATGTACAAGAATATAACTACGATAATACTGCTTCTATGTACAAGAATATAACTACTATAATACTGCCCCTAAATACAAGAATATAACTAATATATTACTGTCCCTATATACAAGAATATAACCACTATAATACTGCCCCTCTGTACAAGAATATAACTACTATAATACTGCCCCTATGTACAAGAATATAACTACTATAATACTGCTCCTATGTACAAGAATATAACTACTATAATACTGCTCCTATGTACAAGAATATAACTACTGTAATACTGCTCCTATGTACAAGAATATAACTACTATAATACTGCCCCCTATATACAAGAATATAACTACTATAATACTGCACCTATGTACAAGAATATAACTACTATAATACTGTCCCTATATACAAGAATATAACTACTATATTACTGTCCCTATATACAAGAATATAACTACTATAATACTGTCCCTATATACTAGAATATAACTACTATAATACTGCTCCTATGTACAAGACTATAACTACTATAATACTGCCCCTATGTATAAGAATATAACTACTATAATACTGTCCCTTTGTACAAGACTATAACTACTATAAACTGCCCCTATATACTAGAATATAACTACTATAATACTGCCCCTATGTACAAGAATATAACTACTATAATACTGCCTCTATATACAAGAATATAACTATTATAATACTGCTCCTATGTACAAGAATATAACTACTATAATACTGCCCTATGTACAAGAATATAACTACTATAATACTGCTCCTATGTACAAGAATATAACTACTATAATACTGCTCCTATGTACAAGAATATAACTATTATAATACTGTCCCTATGTACAAGAATATAACTACTATAATACTGCTCCTATGTACAAGAATATAACTATTATAATACTGTCCCTATGTACAAGAATATAACTACTATAATACTGCCCCTATGTACAAGAATATAACTACTATAAAACTGACTGCTATAGACAAGAATCTGCATTTGAATAGTAGGTGAGTGCTCCGATCTCTCTGCAGTTGCCCTTTAATGCAAATAATTGGATAACATTAATGTGTTCCTATGTCTGTGGGCGACACATCACTATTCTGAATACATAAGAACGTAATGTAGAGTCGGCAATGTCAGCCATACAGTACACGCTGTACATTGTGAATCCGATCTAATTAGCTCCATATATTCTCCTGTACATTGTCTTGATAATAGACTGCCTACCTGTCACGGTTTTATTAGACTGTTTTTAAATTGGACGTATAAAACAGGTTAGAGCAAGAGAGTTGTGAGTAATAAAAGAAGACTCTGTTTTACATTTTCATAAGTCATATGGGATTTCATAGAGGTTATGTTGGGCGGTTTATTGCCAGCAAAATTGGAATTTTATAATGTTGACTGTATTTATGGTGAGACGACACATCGTTTATTTCACAAAATAAACCAGGAAAGTCGTAAAATTACATGTTGCTTTAACAACTAGTTAAATGGCTAAAGGGCATGGAGATCATTTCGAGATAGGAGACGTGCTCTCCCTTACAAATTACTGATTTTGTAGTTTTCAAAAAGTCACACAAAGATTCAAAGGCCCCCAATTTCTCTTGTACTCGACACTACTTTTGCAAAAATTGATGCAGGTGACTCAGGACTGTTGAAAAAATGCCCAAATTCTCAAAAATTTTGAGACAAATTAAGCAACTATGGTTCCAAAAACTGTCATAAACAGCTCAATGAATTGATAGTTTTGTGTACAAAAGACAACTCACAAAGAGCCCTCACCTCAACTTCGTCCAACACCTTTTGGAAATAGCGAGGTGGACAATCTTGTCCATTATCAGTTTCGGACCTCACAAATTCTCTTCTGGATAAATGGACAAAAATTCTGACTTTGTATTAATTTCTATGGATGCTGAATGGGATGTCATAAAAGCTTCTATACATGTAATGTGGAGGGGTCACATACCCTATCTTACTATGATCAGTAGGAGAGTTTACATGAATTCCCAATTCCTTTTTTCCACCACAATATTCAAACCTGAGTGCTTTCTAATAAAATAAATACTGTTGTAGTGTGGCAGAACTTATTAAAACATCACAATTTGATATCTGACATTGGACTGCAAGGAAAACTGCCTTTAGATATGATTTATTTGTCCTATTCCAGTGGGATCAGCCAAGAATCTGATGCCTGTAGGGACTGGCCTAAGGTCCACTGTTAGAGAAAATTTAGATCAAGGTGGGTTTTCCTGACTGATTGTACTATTGCCCCTGAGAGTTGAGAATCAGGAGGTTCCAGGCTACGAAGAATCTTGTATTTATAGGCAACTCAACAACATGAATATGTTATACAGGAGGCTGGGAAAAACATAATAAGGGAAGTAATTTATGAAGTTTCTGAAAAACATTTAAACAACAACCAAGTAAGTATCTTATAGCTGCAGATTCCAGTTCCATGTGGCAAGCCAGATAAGCCCACCAAGAACATTCCGGACGATGACATGGTAATGAGCCCCAGAAGACAACCTATTGTTGTGTGTGTTGTCGGTGCAGGGATTATCTGCGCTATTCTATGTGTACAGTTAAGCCTGGAAGAGCAGACTGTGTTGATTCCTTGAAATCCGCGTTAGTCCAACATGCGCTGCCTCGACATATCACAGGTGAGCCTCAAAGAGCAGTTCTTACCGTTTGCGACAAAATTGTGCTATGATATCAACTTTTTCTATAAAATGTAATTACTAGATATGAGCGAATTGCTTCAAGGTGAAACAAATTCACCTCGCATTATAAAAGGGTTAAAAAATAAAATAAAATTACATTCACCCAGCCCTTAGTATATTCTGAAACTCTGGCTGCAGTCTTCATTAGGTGACCATCAGAGTCTTCTGGAGCCCCAATGATTTTTCGCGTCTGCTGATACCCGACATCGTCAGAGTCTCCTACGATGTGTAGACTGTGACATGCATGACCAAATAGTAGTTAGCAGACAGCACTCATTGCATTAGGGATGCACGCTCAGGTCCACGGATCCCAATGGGCCAACAACGTCCACAATGTAAGAAAGGAGCAGAATCCATCCAGGTGAAGAAAAATAGAAAAGCTTTATTCTGCCATCATAAACAACGACGTTTCGGCCATTCAGTGGCCTTTTTCACTTGAAAAAGGCCACTGAATGGCCGAAACGTCGTTGTTTATGATGGCAGAATAAAGCTTTTCTATTTTTCTTCACCTGGATGGATTCTGCTCCTTTCTTACATTGTGACATGCATGACGTCACGCCATAGTCAGAGCAGGAAACGCCAAAAATGCTGAAGATTCTCGGTACTAAAAGATGAAGAACATCTTAGGGGCCAAAAGACGGCTCCATTGACCAGACTGAAGAAGATGACCTGACCGAAGAGAGACTGTGAGGTCTGAGAGAATAGATATATTCTTAATTTCAATTTTAGACATTTATTTGTTATGCTGTGTGATCTTTCCAGACCCAGAACATAATAATATATATTTGACTGACATCAAATAAATTTTATGCAAATGAAATTTCCTGGCAAGATTCAAACAAATTAACCAAATTCTTGGACAACACTTAGAAAGCACTTGTCACTTTAGATAAAATACCTAATTTTATACCTGGTGTAAAAGCCGCTATTCACGTTTTGTCTTCCTTTTGTTCTTGTGACTCTCCATTCCTCAGATATGGCCTACTCTTTCTTTTTTTTATAAATCTGCTCTTTCTATCCAAGGGGACGTGGTCTTCAGCTCCTCTACCTGAAGACCATACCCTTTACACTAATAAGATTAGAATTACATGCAGGGGAAGGGGAGAGGTGACCATATCTCAGGAACGGAAAGGCCCAAGAACAAAAGAAAAACTATGCCAGATTCAGGAGAACATGGGCATCCACACCGGATAAAATAATTACATATTAATATCAACCAACAGACCCCTTTTAAGACAGGACATTAATGTTTGATTAGTAAGGGTCTAACCCCAAGTATCCCTCTCAATCATCAGAACAAGTATGGTACTGATCTTATTGGTTGGGTTTCTAGGCATCGGACTACCCAACCTCAAAATTTTAGTCCTAGAACGGAGCACTTTCTTTTAACTGGTATTACAAGTAAAAACATTTTAGACCATCATACCGCCCTGACATACACAGAGACAATTTACTTGCTACAAGGACCTATTTTTACATGAAGGCCTTAAGAAATGAGATTCTTTATATAGAGAAAGTTTATAAGAAACTCATGAATCAAACTTGACATTTCTGTTTCCTGCTCTGGGAAAAATTGTACTGCATGATTCTTTTAGGTTAACAACTAGCAATACACCCAGGAGCTGACACGGAGGGCTCACAAACTATGTCACCATCGTGAGGAACTTCTACCTAAATTATCATGTAATATTACAGGAGAAGGAGCTTTTGTCTGGAATGATTCTGCTCTAAAAGAAGAAATATACCAAGATTTTGTTGATCGTAATTGATCACTGGTAGATAATAAATAGAAAAGGAAATTCCCATCTCATAAAGCATCGCTAGGACATGCCATCACGTTATGAATGATGGGGATCTGAATTGTGCCCCCCACTAATCCCGATATTTAGTAAACTCAATATATTGGAGTCTGCAGCTTCTTGCGTAGACAAGATAAAGCAGTATTGAGTCTCAGGCATCCATAATCATAAATTGATGGCATTGTGGGAATACTCTTTAAAAGGAATTTTAGGGCAATACGAGTTAAAAATGGTGGTGGCCTCTTTTGGGACCTTCAGGCTGGAGCAAAAATCTCTCAAGGATTTTTTACTGCATGGTCTGCCCTTTTATTATACTGAGCACCATATACTAATTTTTTGTCCTTATTTTTTTCTAAGGGGGCACTGTAAGACGATGAACATCTATTGCCAGACTCCTCTGCTGGTTACAGATGATCTGAGGGGATTACCACAGCAGGATGACCACTAATTAGAGATTTTCTCGTAAAATCAACTAAAAGAAGAATGGGGGAAATTGACCCTTCTGTTCTGAGATTTGAGTTAGAAAGGTTTTATTTATGTGCTTGCACTACGGTTACCCTCACATCTCAATTTTCTACGTTTCCATAGCCTGCCCTATCTACCGCACACCAATAACACGAACTGGACTTCTCTCTGACTTTTCCTAGTAAGGTGCTATTAAGTGTTAATTGCCATGGAAGTGATGACCAGTGATGGGTGTAAATGAACTGTAAAGTTCGAGTCCGCACCAGACACCTAGTGTCTGTGCATGGACCCCGAACACAGACTTCTCCTGGAAGTCCATGTTACTGTTTGAATTCAAACAAATCTTTGCCTCACTGCTATCAGCGAGGCCAGGCGTTTGCTGATGAGAGTAGGGTTCAACAACTGACCCCTGAGCAGCGGTAACCTTTTCACCACCGGTCACAGCTGCTGGCTCACATGCTGTCCTCTGTGTGACAGCATGGGAGCTGTAGCTTTATGACCAGCAGTAACATCAGTAAGGTTACCGCCGATCAGAGGCGGTGTTTCCCGTGCTGCTATGCAGATGACAGCATGGAACTACTGGATCTTAAGGCCCTCCACTCAGGTCTGGGTTCGGGATCAAGTTCGGGTACTGTTCTGGTACCCAAACCAAATTTTTTCATTAAGTTTGGCTGCACCTAAAGGTCCTGAACATCCACAGGTCCACCTATCTCTAGTGATGACATGTTAACTTGTTTTGGATGGGAATTTAGGGCAGCAAAAAAATTATTGGCCCAGAGAGAAAGAAAAACCAGCTTTTGCTTCAACCTCGCAGTTGAGTTAAAGTAATCATAAAGCCTGATTTATCAATTGTATTTTTTAAGTCACTTCTCTTTTTTGGGCTTGTGGTATTCGATGACCATGTTTACACTAAATCCTTTAAATTGTTCATTGCAGTTCATTAATTTAGTGCAAAATGAAAAATACTTTTTATTTTCATCTTTTTTCCATTTTTTAAACTCTTTTGGAACGCTTTTTGCTCAAAAATATTGGACGTACACAAAATCAGTCCAGAAGGAAACATGGGGTACAAAGTTTTGTTTGGACAGTTTTAAATTTTGATGAATTAGTTGAAAACAATTATAAACCTTAAACACCACTGACAACGACAAACACCAAAAGATAAAAGAGGCGAGGGCAAAGAAAATAGATTTTAAAAGGTGCAAATTAAAACAATAATAAGGCACAAATGAAAAATAGGAGAAAGACAAACAAAAAAAAAAAAAAAATAAAAGGCGCAAATGCAATAATTAACTGGGCCCACAAAGCCCGAACCTATCGCAACGTTGTTTGGGGATTTGAAAGATGTGGAAGATTGAGTAGTACAGGAAATGAAAAGCATAAATCTTTCATCATGAGACCTGGTTAACAAGTTGGAAAGCAAATTCATCCGACTTTGACCATCATTTCTTGATTTATTTCATGAATCATTTATGATTTGCTTATAATAAATATCAAATCATCAGTTTGATTACAGATAACTCATAATTGTGCTATCACAGAGAGTTAAAAAATAAGTGGACAGATATAAGATTTGGGCGGATACACGAATATCCGCTACAAACATATAGGGAAAGGAAAAAAAAAAGGGAAAGGAAAATGCTTAAATAGTTCAAGTATTTAACCCCTTCACGACATGCGCCGTACGTGTACGGCACATGTCGAGTTCCTCCCTTTGATGTAGGCTTCGGCGATGAGCCCACATTTTTCCCAACACATGGAACAGCTGAGATGTGCCCCTAACATCCGCGAGTGGAATTGCCATCCACCCGCAGCTGTTAACCCGTTTAATGCCGCTGTGATCGCTCCGGAAACTCGTCACTAAACCTGCCCATCAGTGCCCGTGTTACATGACCACGGGTCGCCGATCAGTTGGCATGACAAACCGAGGTCTGCAGCAGACACCTGTGGTTGTCATTGCCAGATTGCTATAAAACCGTCCAGCGGTCGACGGTCATAGTAAGTGAGCATTTCTGCCACACACTGGCGATCTGATCATGTAGCAGAAATGTAGTATTAAAAAAAAACTATAAAGCTGAGCACAAGTTCAGCTGTAACACATTAAGCTATCTGTGGTTTGCTCTGCACTGTACGCCGCTATCAATATTTTTACATATAGCAATAACAGTGTATTTGAGCAAGCACACATCTCCGGACAGTGAGAGTCATGCTTTATAGAACTGCTCTGGAAGCTACTAATCGTGGGAGACTTTTCAAAATTTATAACAGCAGCTTGTCAGGAGCTGAGAGGGCAGAGGGGGAGGTGATCAGCTAACTCCTATATAGCATTCAATAGGCTAGAGATATTAGGAGTTAACCACTCTCCCGGAATGCAACTATTGCACAAACTTGGGGCGCCTCTGGTGGCCGAGCTCCAAGGAAATATGGGAGATTTAAGCTCTCGTTGCAGAACCTCAGCAGATAGAAAAAGCATGTGAACTGTAAACCTACTTTTTTATTATGCTACGTAGCTAATTTTAGTAATTTAATAACACCAGAATTCTCATTTAAGGGCTCAAGATATGCCTCAATGGCAACTGAGATAATTAAAACTGAAATAAACTCACATAGTAAGCAGCAAGACAACTATCCATCCAGAACCACATTGGTTAAGTCGCACAGCATTTTTCTTCCTCAATAAAGAAAATATAGTACAACAGACTAAACGTGACTTAAAACCTAAACCTAATTACCTCTAAAGTGGCGTACGGATCCAGTATAGAGATAAGCTGCCAAACCAGAAATGTATGGTATTCTACCAGAAGTGGTCACAGTGGAACTCAATCTATCTATACATCAAGCTAGAAACACAGGTGTATATATAATGCAGGGTTTGACGCTCAGCATCAGGTAGTGTTCACACAGGCAATGCGGTTTAGTCAAAACATGCAGTTTTATTGCTTTCATAAACTCCAAGGTATTCAAAAGAAAACAACTTCGGGGCACAAAGGTATTACAGCGAATACATAGGTCATCCGTCAGATACATATACAGGTCCTTCTCAAAAAATTAGCATATAGTGCTAAATTTCATTATTTTCCATAATGTAATGATTACAATTAAACTTTCATATATTTTAGATTCATTACACACCAACTGAAATTTGTCAGGTCTTTTATTGTTTTAATACTGATGATTTTGGCATACAACTCCTGATAACCCAAAAAACCTGTCTCAAAAAATTAACATATTTCAACCATCCAATAAAATAAAAGTGTTTTTTAAAAACAAACAAAAAAAACATCAAATAATAAAGTTCAGTTATGCACTCAATACTTGGTCGGGAATCCTTTTGCAGAAATGACTGCTTCAATGCGGCGTGGCATGGAGGCAATCAGCCTGTGACACTGCTGAGGTGTTATGGAGGCCCAGGATGCTTCGATAGCGGCCTTAAGCTCATCCAGAGTGTTGGGTCTTGCGTCTCTCAACTTTCTCTTCACAATATCCCACAGATTCTCTATGGGGTTCAGGTCAGGAGAGTTGGCAGGCCAATTGAGCACAGTAATACCATGGTCAGTAAACCATTTACCAGTGGTTTTGGCACTGTGAGCAGGTGCCAGGTCGTGCTGAAAAATGAAATCTTCATCTCCATAAAGCATTTCAGCCGATGGAAGCATGAAGTGCTCCAAAATCTCCTGATAGCTAGCTGCATTGACCCTGCCCTTGATGAAACACAGTGGACCAACACCAGCAGCTGACATGGCACCCCACACCATCACTGACTGTGGGTATTTGACACTGGACTTCAGGCATTTTGGCATTTCCTTCTCCCCAGTCTTCCTCCAGACTCTGGCACCTTGATTTTCGAATGACATGCAAAATTTGCTTTCATCAGAAAAAAGTACTTGGGACCACTTAGCAACAGTCCAGTGCTGCTTCTCTGTAGCCCAGGTCAGGCGCTTCTGCCGCTGTTTATGGTTCAAAAGTGGCTTTACCTGGGGAATGCAGCACCTGTAGCCCATTTCCTGCACACGCCTGTGCACGGTGGCTCTGGATGTTTCTACACCAGACTCAGTCCACTGCTTCCTCAGGTCCCCCAAGGTCTGGAATCGGTCCTTCTCCACAATCTTCCTCAGGGTCCGGTCACCTCTTCTCGTTGTACAGCGTTTTCTGCCACATTGTTTCCTTCCAACAGACTTCCCATTGAGGTGCCTTGATACAGCACTCTGGGAACAGCCTATTTGTTGAGAAATTTCTTTCTGGGTCTTACCCTCTTGCTTGAGGGTGTCAATGATGGCCTTCTTGACATCAGTCAGGTCGCTAGTCTTACCCATGATGGGGGTTTTGAGTAATGAACCAGGCAGGGAGTTTTTAAAAGCCTCAGGAATCTTTTGCATGTGTTTAGAGTTAATTAGTTTATTCAGAAGATTAGGGTAATAGGTCGTTTAGAGAACCTTTTCTTGATATGCTAATTTTTTGAGACAGGTTTTTGGGGTTTTCAGGAGTTGTATGCCAAAATCATCAGTATTAAAACAATAAAAGACCTGACAAATTTCAGTTGGTGTGTAATGAATCTAAAATATATGAAAGTTTAATTGTAATCATTACATTATGGAAAATAATGAAATTTAGCACTATATGCTAATTTTTTGAGAAGGACCTGTATGTGAGTGCAGGCTCAGACTACAGTCCTCTCTCTCAGCTTCTGGCCGAAACTGCCAAAACCTGAAGCCTTTTCTACCTGCCAGATACAGCACATTTGCTGGTCACTCACCAGCTCCAACACACTCCACTCTGCTCAGGATCTCCCAGCAGACTGACACAAGATGAACACAAGGCCAGGCTCCAGCCATAGCTAGTGTTATGACTGACAAAGCACATTTACACAGGTAACGTACTAACCAGAGAGACAAATACCTGAACCTGACCAGTCCCTGATCAGACTAGGAAAAAAACTCTTGTTTATTTGGTACCTGCCTGACCGTGGAGGTTAACACCCTAAGATAACGCAATGGCACCTCCACTCGACAGTGACTCAACTTGAATGTACTTAGCAGCTCGTAGGATCGCTAGAATAGCAATGACTTTAGAAATAACAGAATCACACACAAAACAACTGCAATCGACACAAACTGCAGCCAAGTGAATGAATCCTATAAAGTCTATCACCAGCAGGAAGCTGCACCCAAAAGGTGTTAGGACAGACAAGCAGAGAAAATTAAAAACACATGTAACTCTAATACGACATAAACAAAGATAGCAGAACTAAAACACCCAAAGAAAAGGTGAATCTGCTGTGACTCAGATGCCACCCACAAAACACAAAACCAAGGGTTCGAACCCTGAGTCATGACAGCTAGGTAGGTGTCTGTAATCAGGATCTCCAGTGCTAGGTGTCAACCCTGTGCTACCTGGCTTCCCCACAATATATGTGTATATATATATATATATATATATATATACAGTATATATCAGAAAATAGTAGAAATCTATGTGATAGATGTAGATAGATAACAGAGATCATAGATCAATAGATAATTGACAGATACAAGATGGAAAGATAATAGATAGATACAGGATAGATACATATATAGATAGATAATAGATGGATAGATGATAGATAAGAGATAGATAGATAAATAATAGATAGATAAATAATAGATAGATTAAAAGATAGATAGATAAATAATAGATACATAAATAGATAGATAGATAGATAGATAATAGATAGATAGATAGATAGATAGATAGATAGATAATAGATAGATAGATAATAGATACATAAATAATAGACAGATAGATAGATAATAGATAGATAGATAATAGATAGATAAATAATAGATAATAGATAGATAGATGATAGATGATAGATAATAGAGAGACTATGACAGTTGATTGAAGTAAGAAGCTGTAGATTACTCTGCCACCATCTGAGTAGCCCGTAATGTCAGACTCAGCTTTCCCCATCTGCTTTGTTATTACAACCAGAAGAACGTTCTCGTCCGGGGATCGAACTCCAGAAGCGCTCTCTTTTTGTGTCATCCTTCTTGTGACAGTTAGCTAGGTAAAATGTGACTTCTAGAAGACCCCCGCGCTCTATCGTCTGCCTAGAAATGTGCGCGCTTTCTTTCTCTTTTTATGGCAGTACGAGGCCGCCTGGAGCCAGTCAGGGAGATGTCACAGTAATATTCTCACCCAGACACTGGGCTTGTAAAGCGGAGTCTTAATAATCCCTGTGATGATAAAGTGTCAATCACCGTCAGAAACAAAAAAAATAAATGGAGCTTTAGAAATTGCTTTCTCGGTGGCTCGGTGTAACGGCATGAGATGAATAGTAACATCCCTGTTTGTGTGTTTTGCACTTGTTTAAAATATCTCGGTCGGCGCGGCTGACAATGTCTTCATCTCCAACACAAGACACTTAAATGATCAACTCAGCACCACAGCCTGTGGGAAGAGTCTTCAGCTGAGGCTACCGATCATGAACGGTAGAGATGTTTCCACCCGTAACTTTCCACAACTCCTGGTTACTCACTATACAAATTCAATAAACTATTAGCAAAGGCCTCAACCGTCTGCATAACACAATTTCCTGCTTTAAAAAATTGCAAAAAAAATAGCCCAAAGTTAATACTTTTAACATCTAAGACAAGAAAATATATGGTGTAGAAGGCAAAGAGGGCTACATCTTTTGGATTTTTGGTGGCCCTAGAGTTCTAGAGTTCTAGTCCTCTTCCTCTCTGAAGAGACAATTTCCATGGGGTCAGTTCTTTTTGGTTGATTGGCATATTTTTCACAGTCTCAAAATTTAATTGTGTAAGTTACACAAACAGTACTGGTGTGTTTTGGAAGATTGCAACATTTTTAATTGGGTCTGAACAAAATGTGGTCCCATGTCACTTTTTTAGCTACGGTAAGTGGGTGCTTGAGGCGGTCATGTCACATCAGTATCGTCAGTGAAAGGCTGGCAGTTCTCATTAGGGATTTCAGGGACAGGGTTTGGGCTAGCCACTCTGCCTGGCATACCCCAGGGGAGACTTGGACTTGACCCTTTAACCCTCATACAAGGTTCTGAACAAAGATGTAGGCTCCTGGGTTGGGTCCTTGGAGTGGCTGCTGGCAGATGATGCAAGCTGAGAGAGGGTGGTTAGAAATTCATCCTAAACATAGGTCAGTATAATGGATGCTGATAAAATATATATATGTACACAGTTGGGCTCAAAAGTTTACATACCACTGCAGAATTTTTGCTTTCTTGGCCTTTTTTCAGAGAATATGAATGATATCACCAAAACTTTTTCTTCTCTCATGGTCAGTGGTTGGGTGAAGCCATTTATTGTCAAACTACAGAGTTTTCTCTTTTTAAATAATAATGACAACCCAAAACATCCAAATGACCCTGATCAAAAGTTCACATACCCCATTTCTTAATACCATGTATTGCCCCCTCTAACATCAATGACAGCTTGAAGTCTTTTGTGGTAGGTGTGGATGAGGTTCTTTATTTTCTCAGATGGTAAAGCTGCCCACTCTTCATGGTAAAAAGCCTCCAGTTCCTGTAAACTCCTGGGCTGTCTAGCATGAACTGCGTGCTTGAGATCTCCCCAGAGTAAATCAATGATATTAAGGTCACCTGACCTCACCTGACCACAACCATTTAGTTCAATAACATTTCGTCGAGCACCACCATTATTTCTTCTTGACTATGTTGAGAACTCAGATAATAGTCACAGAAAATCCCTTTACTCATTTTGTCATACCCATTAAACCCACCGATACATTTCCCTTGCAATACCACTCCTGCCCACACGGTGCGCTGTTCATTATATGCACAGCTGTAAGCAACAGATCACAAAGCACATCATTTCAGATCTGTTTAATTAATGCAGAGTTTCTTAAAAAAAAACAGTGCCATACCTATCCAGAGGCTTTAACTAGTAATGTAGCTCAAGTACTGGCAACGCCAGATGAAATACGAGGGCAAGGACTGCACCACTTCTGGCAAAAAGAAGATGTGTTTTTCTTTCTAATCCACCAAATGTTGTATGGCGTATTAGAAATAATAATCCACCAAACATTGTACATTGTTTATAGCAACAATTTGGGAACAAAAGTAAAGGAGAAAGACTGCAAGATCAGACTACACATGGTTTGTTTGTTGTCTGTTACCATGGAGACACAGAGGTCAGCATAGGAGCTGCAAAAAAAAAAAAATTAGGAAAACTTGTTATTAAAAACCTGTTAAGTTACTTTATTTTTCTATTTGCTGAGAAATAATAATAATAATAAAAAATCTTGGAAGAAGTACGGAGCTTTGCTTAAGGGGGGCTCTTTAAATATGCATGACTTGCTGTGTTTTATGTGTTTTGATCTCCGCAGCATCTCCGCATTGATTTTTTTTCCTTCCAATTCTCTCCATGCCATTTAAAAAGACAATAGATGAAGAAAATGAAGCGTAAAATGAAATAAATCAAACTTCTCCATGTTACCGTCTTAATTTTCCTCCTTCCTTTCCTAGGAGTTGGAGAGTGAAAATTGCAGAGCGATATGAAATTTTCTATTACGTGATGGGATGGAGGGGTGACGATGGGCGCGTTTCACTGACAAATATCGAGGTCAGGGGGGTCCCGCTTCTCAGCTGCTGAACGTACAGCAAAATATGGCAAGAAAGTACCCGGTGAAAATCACAAAACAATAAAAAAATGAAGTCGAAACTAGCGGTAAATGTACCGGTATTTCTTTATCTTGTCTGCTGAAATTGCGGCGGCTCCACTTGATATTTGCTGCCTGGCAGATTCCGTGCATGGGGAATTGTAAATGCTCAAATAATTTCCCACCAAATGCTGCGCCTCCCCCTGAGTGAGATTTGGCATGGGAGCGTTCCTGTGTATGCAGAACGTTTAGTGCCCTACTTACTGTGATTCATTGTCAGGAGAAAGAAAAAAATAAAACTTCAAGTTCAAACTTTTTCTTAAAAAAAAAAAAAGTCAATTTTCAGATATGTTAACTTGAGATAAAACCGGCACTCAAATGGACGGCATCAGGTTTAATAGTCGTTACTTTTCTCACACCTGTTATGTTTTCATGAACGGAATGCGATAATGGCGGTAAAGACTGACACGCACGTGGTAGTTTAGAAGAATAACTATATACCTGATACTGTGTCTGTTGAAATAGGGGCTAATATAAGTGTGATTAAACAAAATTGGTTGTCACTAGAGTTGAACCATTCTCGAGAAATTTGATTATGGGCAACGGATGATGGTGCATGTACATCATTGACGTGGGGACTAGTGTAAGGAAAAAAAGACAGAAGATAGAAAAGAAGCGAGGCTGAAGGACAAGTATGGGGAGGGCCGATGATGAGGTTTTCCAGCCCTCTATACTCCAACAAAATGGCATCAGAAGCGAATCGCTAAAAATTTGGATTTAAAAATTTCAAATTTTTGCAACGTTCAAAACTTGGCACCTCCACTGCTTACCCGATATCTCGAGCCGCCGTTACCATAAATTGAGAGAGTAGCTGGAATAGCAGAGCCCCATACGTAGTGAAGCGGTCATAGTCGTTTACTGCAACTCAACTGCTATGAGATCTGAACCCCAGAAAGAGCACTACACAACATCCCAAGCTGTGCTGTTCCAGCTCAGTACTCGGCGATCTTTCGATGGCAAAGGTCAAGGTATAATCTAAGTGGCAAAGTGCAATGTGTCAGTCCCCTACTAATATTATATTGGTTTATTCTACTTATATCTTATCACCCTACTACTTAGCTGATATATTGACTTTAGCTACCGATAGATCACATAGTGCAGAGCTGGAACAGCACAGTTCAGTACATTCTGTAGAGCTCAGTGGCTTAGATCACATTCACTTCGATAGGGGCTGATCAGGGATAACACAATAAATAAAATATTTATGGATATAAGAAGAAAAAATTATATAAATATATGTAATTCATGCTTTCTTATTATGTCATAACCGTTTTATTTGATCTATTACGCCTGTTTTTTTTTGTTTTTTTTTTCCATCTTACTTTTTCATACAGTTTCATAAAAAAAATGGGAAAATGGCAGTGTATACTGACACAGGCACAGGACATTATGACAGAATAAGTAGGAAACATAAAAAGATTCAAAATACGAATCAGGGTCTAGAAAGAGGGCTGACAACTGTTATGGTCACTCAACGTAAGTCGTTGTCACCCCGCGAGTTTTGCGGATGGCAAAAATAATAAGCAAAACAGTTATCTTCACATTCAAAAAAAAATGGAGAAAGTAATGAATCAGGAAGAAAAAGAACAAAAAACAAATGAACTTCATTGATTTCCATGCACTTCCTAATCTGGATTTACTGTTTTGTTTTTCACATGATTTGCTGGTCTGTGTTAGAAAGGGATGAAAGGCGATAACTCAATGACCTACTGGGATCCTTTGGGGTGTAATTAGCTGAAAATGTCCCACAATACTACTTTGCTGGAAGTCATTAAGGTTGTTTTATTTATCCTGCCTAAAGTGGATGCTCCAATTTTATTAATTTATAGGTATCGGAGCTTCTTTTTCATTAGGCAGAGGTCCAAAAATGCAGCATAGAGTTAAATGATAAAATTCTTGATGTTGTCAGCCACCACTAGAGGGAGCTCAAGAGCTTTTTGCAGACAGATTATACATCAAGCCCAGTAATGACACAGTGGGCTCCTGAGCTCCCTCCAGTGGTCACTGCAATTTTTTTTCAATGAGACATGAGTAGTGTTGAGCGATACGATACTGCAAATATCGGGTATCGGCCGATATTAGCTCTATCGGCCTTTCGATAATTTGTTTCGATATTTTCGTCTTATCGAATACCGGAATCGGATTTGTCACTGTCATTGTCAGTGTCCGTCGGTCGGGTCTGTCACTGTCAGTGTCCGTCGGTCGGGTCTGTCAGGAGTCAGCGGCACTTACCTGGCAGGAGATCTCCGGCGGTCACGGCCTGGACTGCTTCATGGCCGCCATCCTCTTCTCCCCGGCGGTCACATGCAGTTTCTCGCGATAACCGCAGTGACTGCGGGGTAATCGCAGCCGTAAAGCAGTCCGATGACGTCACCGCCGGGGAAGCAGGTAATCAGCTGTGCTGCGCCGGGATGTCAGGCTCTGCCTGTCATTCCGATGTAGCAGAGCTGGATCGTCGTGGGACAGTCGTTACTATGGACTGCGTCGGACAGGTGGTATACTGTTGGTTTGTTTTTTTTCTTTTTTTACAGGAGATCGATGGCGTCGCAGGAATGAGTGTATAATAAAAGAAATGAAAACTGTGTTGTCTCTTTTATTTCATTAAAAGACTTTTTTCTTGCTTTATCTTTTTTTTATGCATTTAATAACTTTGGGATTAATAATGGATCGGTGTCTTATTGACACCTCTCCATTATTAACCGGGCTTATTGTCACCGTGCAATCAACGGTGACATTAACCCCTTATTACCCCGCTTGCCACCGCTACAGGGCAAGTGGGAAGAGCCGGGTAAAGTGCCACAATTGGCACATCTTTTGATGCGCCAAATGTGGGGCTGCTGTAGCCTGGTATTATCAGGCTGTTGAGGGCCAAAATCCATGGGCCTTGACAGTCTTTTAATACCAGGCCGCAGCAGTCTGCATTTTACTTGGCTGGTTAACAAAAATAGGGGGACCCCTACGCCGTTTTTTTTTCGAGGGGATCCCCTATTTTTGTTAACCAGCCAAGCTAAGCAGACTGCTGTGGCCTGGTATTATCAGGCTGGCAAGGTCCATGGATATTGGATCCTTACCAGCCTGAAAAACCAGGCCTCAGCGGTCTGCTTCATCTGGCTGGTTAACAAAAATAGGGGGGACCCCACGCCAATTTTTTTCGAAGGGATCCCCTATTTTTGTTAACCAGTTCCCTCTGACGTCACTGATTGTGTCCCTGGCTGACCTGAAGTGAAAGTGGAAAGCAATCAATTAAGCTTTCCACTTCCTCTCCTGTCAGCCAGGAGAGGAACTCATTAATTTGGGGGTTTACTGTGAGGCTGCAGAATTAGCTGCGGTCCCTGCAGTAAACATTAACCCTTTCTGAAGGATTACACCGTGGGACCTGACTGTACATCGGATTGGTAAGAATAATTTTGCTTTATTATTTTATTTTTATTACAGGAAATGGTTTTAGCAGGAAAATAAAATATGGTCAAAAACTGTGTGATTATTTCATTAAACTTCTTTTTTATTAAAGTGTGTGTGTTTGATTTTTCTTTCATACAATAGGATTAATAATTGATAGTTGTCTAATTGACAGCTCTCAATTATTAACCTGGCTTAAAGTGACCTTTCAATTGCAAGGTCATTTTAACCCCTTATTAACCCATTCGCCACCGCTACAGGGCAATGGGAATAGACGGGCAAAGTGCCAGAAAGGGCAAATCTAATTAGAGATTTGCCCTTTCTGGGGTGTCTGGGGGCAGATGTTAGTAGCCGGGGGGGCCAAAAATAATGGTCCCTCTCTGGGCTATTATTATCTGCCCCCACTCACTGGCTTTGTCTGTCTGGTTGCGAAAATAGGGCGGGAGCCCACGCCTTTTTTCAGCAATTTTACACCTCATATATATATATACATGTCATTAAATTTGTGACACATATATATATATTTATATTTATAGTTCATACACTTCTACATAGTATAATAGCCGCTAATTCAATTGCCGGCTTTTGTGAAAATGCAGAACCCGACATGAAATGACACTTGGTGTACATAGAGTTAACCATGTCTTTTCATGTAGTTTGACATCTGATTTGCACAAACAATTACATGAGTGTAAAGGTACTGCCACACTAAACAATCCCGCTAGCGATCACGATAACGACGCATACTAATGCGATCGCTAGCGGGATTGTTTCTATATCGCTAAGTGCGGCCACATTTAGCGATATAGTTAACGACGCTATCGCCGTTAGCGATCTTCTTAACGACTTTAGCGGTACAAAAGTACCGCTAAATCGCTAAGAAAAGGTGCCACACTAGCGATATATACTTACCCAGCGGGAGCGCCGACGAGAAAATAGGGTCCGGAACGATTCCAGCGACGAACGAGATCACAGCAGGAAGCTCGTCGCTGGCAGCTGCCGCACTGAACAACATCGCTAACGGGATCGCTAAATAGTGACTTTTTTAGCGATCCCGTTAGCGATATTGTTCAGTGTGGCATACCCTTTAGTGTGCAAAATTTCACACCTGTAGGGGTTAATTAAAGGTGTAAATTCGTAGCAAAAAAGTCCGTTTTTTTTACAACGAATTTACACCTTTAATTAACCCCTACAGGTGTGAAATTTTGCACACATAGACTGATGTAATTGTTTGTGCAAATCAGATTGCAAACAACATGAAAAGACATGGTTAACCCTATGTACACCAAGTGTCATTTCATGTCGGGTGCTTCTGTCTTTTCACAGAAGCCGGCTTTACCCGGCAATTGAATCAGAGGATATTTTACTATGTAGAAGTGTATAAACTATACATATATGTATATATATATGTCACAATGACATGTATATATATATATATGTATTCTATGTGTGTATATTTACTGTTTACAAGGAAATAAAGGTTTTTTTTAGTTGCAATATTTGTTCCCATAGACTTACATGGGACTTCCGGTATCGGAATCGGATATCGACGATATTTAGTGATATCGGCGATACCATTTCGATACGATATTTTTAGATATCGAGCAGTATCGCTCAACACTAGACATGAGACTTCCTTCCCCTCGCCCCTTAGTGGTGCACTATCTCTTCCCATACTGTGCGCTACACAGGTCGATCCGCTCATTTGAGGAGAATTCGATTCGGCCTCAAACCAATTAGTTAGTTTCTACCAACTGGAGCACTTTGGGATTTCCTGCTGGTAAAAAAAAAAACAAGTTCTGAGTAGGAAAACGCTGTTATTTGTGGATAAAAGTTTGGGCCAAAATTTGTCCTTCTTTTTCTGTGTTTTAGGCCGGGTTCACACATGCGAGGAATACGGCCGAGTCTCGCATGTTAATATCCGGCAGCATATCCGGGAGTGGAGCGTGCGTCCGCAAAGCAATATATGGAGCCGCACGCTCCGCTCCCGATGCCGGCGGCAGTGCCGGATATTAACATGCGAGACTCGGCCGTATTCCTCGCATGTGTGATCCCGGCCTTAGGGTTTTATAAAGAAGTCTAAATATTATTGCTCCTGCTCTCTCTGGAAAGCCACATCCACTTCTCTAACTTTGAATGAGCTTGGTGCAAAAATTTGAAGAAAGTGGTAATAAAACTCTGCGCAGTTTGCAACTTTTGCGCAAATTGTAAACTTCGTGCTGCTCAGGTTGCACTATCATTGCCTTTACATCTACACAGAGGATTTGAAGGTCAGAAACCAAAAGGCTTTAACGCATAGCAGAATAAACATGGCCTCCAACTATAGCAGAACACCAGCCCGGGGAATGTCTATGGTAATTATTGGCAAAAGAAACGCGGTCAAATCTTTGTATACAAAAGTTTGACTTTTCCCAGCTCCCGAGTGCTCGTAACTCTCATTTTGCAACCTGTGTTTTTCGTGAAAAATGAAACAGAAATGATTGCACGCCATTATACAAACTACGGAATGAAGCGACGCCGTGTCAAGGCCGGGGAACGAGATGTCATTCTACACCTACGGTAATTGCAGGCTGCGGCGTCATTATTACTCGCTTAGACCCGTTGCGGCAGCTGTTATACGGTTTTTACAAATCCCCACTAGAATACGCTATAAACAAAACTATACAGCGAAGGGTAAAAAAAAACCTCTCCGAACACTTATGTAAATGATAACACAAGGTAATTTCGCTCCTGATACAAAATATCAAAAAAGAGACATAAAGATCGTCTCCGACTAAAACACAGTTTATATTTATGGCGGTAACTTTTACTTTTTCATTACAAATTTAAAGGGAACGTCTAGGTTAAAATTCTAAGACAATGGCTGACAACCTATGTGCCACCAGTGGGACATAGGTCCTGTTTGCCTGGCACATACTGTGGAATGGATCTGATGAAGGTGGACATGTCAGGGTGGCCAACCGGAGCTCATCGCAAAGTATAGGGCCACCCTGGCCGCATGAGTGTAGGAGACCTTATAAGATGTTGTCTGACACCGGAATACACTTTTTTATAGGCATGAACGGTTTTAAAGCACTAATCGGAGCCATAATCACTCACCTTTCACCACCCCTGAGGACCTAACACAGTCTGATCCATGCAATGATTGCCAGCATCCCCGCAGCCAGTGATTGTCTGCAGCGGTCAGATAACTCAAGGAGCGGGTCATTGAATGTTTCTCTGATGACGTCCTCCTCTGGTCAATCACAGGTTGCAAGAGTCTTAATAACTTCCAAACGGAGCGGACATTGCTTCCGGAACCAGCGGCGCTGGATTCAGGTAGGGTGCGGAAGAGAAGAGGGAGTGTGACTGCGTTTAGCATTTTAAAACCATTCATGGATAAAAAAAATGAATGTATTTTAGTATTGGACAACCCCCGAGGAGCAGAGGAGCAGCTCCACCTCCCCGTTCCTGCTAACATTAGGGTGCCAACCTCCGCAGCTAGGCAGGGCAACTGTTAGGGAATACTAGGGAACTGACAGTGTCCCGTATTCCCTACCGGACCTGCATATAGACGACCATCTAAATAACCCTTAATGCTATATATTAGCTGCACTCCTATTAGTTAATTTTTAATGTTTTTTTATGTGTTGTAAGTGGTTAAAGTTTTTAAATATACTATCAAAAGTGATCTTTTAGGGATCTATTTGGGTTGTTGGTTCATAAGTCATTGAGACCCTGCCTTCCATTTACAAATTGGTTTTGTCCATTTTTTAAAGACACAGCATCGTGCAGATCCATAGATCTAAGATGATGTAGCGGAATGATGCATTTAGGACACTCGGCGATTACCTGAAGCTCCCTCCTCTCTGGAGGACCCGGTGTCCATGCATTGCATAGATGATCTATTGATTTTAATGGACGCAGGATGCAATGCTTTCTTTCCCCAGCGGTGGTGCTGTTTTGCAAGATTCTCCAACACCTGATTGGTGGAAATCCTAGCAGAAAACTTTGTAATGAGCTGAATGTTGTATTATTCTTCTGACAAAGGATGGGAGTAATGTAGTAAGTGGATCACAGGATCATATTGAGACTGCGCCCGTTACTCCATTTGTAACATTAATCCTGTCTTACATAAAAAAAGCATCTCATTAGAAGGCCAGCGCGTCAATATTACAATAGCATGGATTCAGCTACTATTATCCGATCTGCTCATCCTGATCTTCCTTGTTCACGTCTTGGCTCGTTAAGAGTTGATTCAACCCAGGGAAAAGTGTCAATGCACGTATAATGATAACATCCAATGTTGTAGTTAACATCCCCCCTACACATATCAAAAAAAATCACAGAACAGATGTATCCCATATAGTTGCCAAGCATCTCAATCAAAGGTCTATTAATAAGAGTATCCTTGATTCAATCCGACGCACGACACAGAGAAGTCTTCCTACACAGTCCTCTGCGCTCATCAAGAGGAAGGAGGCTGAAAAGATGGTACTGTGCCTTTAAGGAGGTAAGTGACGGCTTAAACAGGTAGCAAAAATCTTAAAAATTCCAGTGTATAATAAATAGCAGTGATACCCAGGCTTAGGTGAGGTCAGACGTATCTGTGGCTATATGTGATGGACAAACACTTAGCTTTCTGGGTGCAGCAGTTCGGATACAATCACAGTTTTCTCTGCTGCAGATCTAGCAGCTCTCTGAATGCTGAGCCCTGTATAACCCCGCCCACACCACTGATTGGCTGCTTTCTGTCTATGCTCTATATTGACAGAAAGCTGCCAATCAGTGGTGGGGGCGTGGTTGGACCTGGAGGAACAGGACACTTAGTCCTGTAGTGATAATCTCCTGCTGATAAAAGAACAGCAAAACACAGCCTAGTAAGTGACACATCTCTGGAATCAGGCTTTCAGCCCGTAAATCATGCTGCTCTCAGATTACATAGCACAAACCTACTAATTGATTCCCTTTAAAAAAAAAAAAGAAAAAAGTAAAGTTTACCATAAACAATATAATTTCCATACACCATAAAATAAATCACCTGGCCCTGGTGAGGCTGGTTTACTTACTTTGCAAATCCATCCCAGAATGATTCTTCAGTCCTTTCTGAACACTCAGGATCGGCGAAAGGTGAAGAGGAGATGGGTGCAGGAATGAAGCTAGAGCCATGAAACTCAGCGGAGGACCCAGCAGCAGGGACAGAGTATGATATTTTTCTTCGTTAGCCGTTTCCTGACCCATCTGCTTATTACACTTTGTTTTTAATGTGAATAAATATTTTTTTTTATGAGAATTTGTTAAAAATCAGATTTGAACAAATCTGCTGAATTAGAATTCTGGCAGAATAGCTCTTCTCTAATGGGTACGATTGTTCTAGTGGCAGATCCGCTAGAGGTAAATACCTTCTACACAATGGTATCCAGTAGACATAAGCGGAACGTTTTGCAGGACTCCGGTTCAGCATCCAGTGGCAACTGACAGCTCGACGGGAGACCGTGAATCTCTTATCCTCGGGGGTCCCCGGAGCAGCACTTAATTTGTCATGGTAGGGCACAACGTCATCTATGACATCGCACAATCCCCAACTCATCCAAAGTCACGTCAGAGGCACCGGAAGGTAAGAGATTTGCGGGCCTTCCCATCTATCTGTCAGACATCATTGACCTAGAAGCTGAACTGGAGTCCCGCAAATCAAACCGGTCATCCCTACTTACCAGGTGTTCTTACCTAGTTATAGCTCTGCTCTATATGAACATAGTTATGAATACAGCTCCATGCAGGGGCAGACTGGCCCATCGGATAACAGGAAAATCCTCCGGCAGGCCCCCTTGAAAAGTGTTAATAAGCAGTGCTATTATACATGATTTACAATTTGCAGAAAAATCATTCATGAAACAAGCTAACCAGGTTAATATTACCTAGAAGCAAAAGTAAACTTCTGTGCTAGGGTCGGGGTGTTTTTGAATGTAGCTGAACAGTTGGCCCCATGAATCAATGCTACTGGTGGGCCTTTGCCAATCCAGTCCGATACTGGATCCATGCTAGCTACATTGTCTTTTGGGAGTCTGAGATGGCCAGAAATCCACAACTTATCTCATCATTGGGTCGGATTGTTGCTTTTTTCCCTCCTCTTTGCTTTATTGGCTGATTTAAATTAGCATAAGCCCAGCAAAAATTCATTCAGAAGGTCAATGCACCACAGTCAGGAAATAACAATCATAAACCATAAGCAACAAAACTGCCAGGAAGAGATGAAAATAAATTAATTGATGCATAAAAAAGCTCAACAGCCCCCCGAAAAGTAAATACCACAGACAGAAAAGTGACCTAAAAGCCTATGGTAATTTATCTTGGGTAGAACCATATGGTGCTAATGTTTGTACCTCTTCTGTGCCAACAACAAGTTCAATTCAACACATAAAACAACTATTTACCGACGTGTTTCGCGAACTCCGAGCATCTCCAATTCCTAATTACACCTTAACAATAGGTTAGCCATCTCACCAAAGCCTACAACAGAAACAATTAACTAATACTTATTGAAGTGTTACAAAAGATTAGCTCTCCCTCCCCAAGAAACAGAATTATCGTGAGGTTCGCAGAGCTCAATACAATTTGGGTTTTTCGCCAAAAAATTGCCAGTCATCGGTAAAAAAGAAACAGAGGAGACCTACGTTGTTCATGTACTCGCTCAGCAGGTCTTGAAGGGCTTGTCGGACAGCGTTGCACTCAGCTACGATTCTCTCTCTCCTGTCGTCACGCGTGCACGAGGAGTCCGCCATCAAGGCCGCCCCACTGATGATGCTCTCCAGCCTCTCCTCAAGAGATGGCCGACACCGGGCTTCACTAAAAGTCAAAGGGTCTAGAATGATCTTGTTCTGTGGAAACAACAGCAAGAAAATTTTTGTTAAAATTTTTCTTTACGATCAGTGGAATACTTCCATTTTTTTTCCATGGCAGCAGTGCCTCGTTATAAAAAAAATTGGGGTTTTGGTGAATAATTGGACAGTTTTGTGATAAAGGAAAGGAACAATCCCAAAGATGAGTGGTGTAAGTTGACCATCTTTTGAAAAAAACAAAAACATGACTTCTAGATACTCTGTTGGTTGATGTTCATGCTATTGTGTCTATGTAGCCATCTAATATTCATAATATGTATTTCAGCTTTTTGAGGAATTTGCTAATAAATTTCAAGAATGAATGAAATTTGTATTACAAGAAAATGGAGTTTGTAATAAGATTTGTGGAACATCAATCAAGGATGCATCTTGTAATGATAGCATCTCCCATTTGTAAATCCTACGTCTGCTTACCAGTACATGATGAAAACATTGACACTAAAGATCAGCTAATCAATTCTTAATATCAAATTCATTTTGGATTTTCGTAAAAATTTAATTTTTGTGAATTCGGTACATCAAAATCCAGCAAAATAGCGTCAAGACCGATACCATTTTGCTGGATTTCTGTAGGCCAGAAAGGCATTAAAATGTTGAAAAACAATAAAAAAAATCATATTCACCTAGCCTCTCACCTGTCCCTGTCTCTGAGCTCATGGACAGTCCCCCATTGGCTTCCAAGGCCCCCACTCTGATCTTACACCAGGCACCTCCTTGGTCCAGACGAACTGATGAAGAGTAAAGAGGGGACCAGAGCTGGAGCAGGTGCCTTAAGAAGCTAGTGAAGGACTAGCAGTGAGCTGCAAGAGTCGGGACAGTATAAGTATGATATTTTATTTTTTGTTAATCCCTTCCTAGACCATCTATCTATAATGCTTTGGGGTTTGAAGACCTCAGAACATAAGAAGAAGCTTTTTTTTTTTATTGCTTATCAAGGCAAAACTCTACGGCTGCCCTGCTGGCCGCTGCCCATGGTTTGGTCCTCATTGTCTCTTCTTTCAGCTGTAACGCGAATCATCTGACTGTTCTTCTTCATTGTACACCAGGACTTGAAGCCACAACCAGTACTCGGGGGTCTCTGTGTTATATAAGGTCTTGAGGTAAGTCATGATATCATGACCTTGTGACTTTACGACATGTGGCCAGATGATGGGCAGTGAGTAGCAGAGCGAATGGAGACATGAGCGTTGAGGTATTAATTGTTTTATTTTACTGTTTTCTGATCTTTTACAGTTATTAAAAATGGTGGCTGAGCATTTTATTGGGGAGAGATCCTTGTGGATTGAATTCAAAGTACATGGAAACTAAAATTTCTCAAACTTGATCCTCCTCTTGTGTCCACCCATACGTTTCCACAAATTTTTCCAATTTTTCACACTACACATTCAATGCATTTAATCACTCAGACACATATAACATAAAGAACATCTTTTTTTAACAGAAACTTGATTCCAGCTCACCCAGTTTCTCCATGCTCATCCACCCGGGGCTCTGACATTGGCCTCGCCCTGGCCTCCCATCTAGGACAATAGAAAAAATTGAAGTCTGGCTCAACAGAACTGTATTTTTCTTTTATTTTAATTTTTCAATTGCGTTCAAAAGAAAATTTTCATGGTCGACATGACCCAGTCGACACGTTTCGATTGTACTAAGCAGTCTTACTCATGACCGTCTTAGTCATGAGTAAGACTGCTTAGTGCAGTCGAAACGCATCGACTGGGTCATGTCAACCATGAAAATTTTCTTTTGTACGCACTATATTTTCTTTTGAAAAGTAAAAAGAAAAACCCAGTCCTGTTGACCCGGACTCCAATTATTTCTATTATCCTTTTTTTTGTTCCATTGGTGGTCATCTCAAAATACTCATCTTAGGATATCTGAATTCAAGAGGAAAGGAAATGAAGGACATAAACTATGTGTATTCCAGTCTCTCTTACCAAATCCCTTTCTTTCTGGCACTAGTTCTTCAATTTCTCAAGTAAACCAAATATTCATCATACAGTATATTTTACTCATTACAGCAACAGAAATCAAATTAGCAATGAAAAATAAAAACAGTGACCATAAAAACTTCAAAAATCAACCCATTTTTTGATTTGGTGGGCAATATACAATGATGCGAAAAGCAGCTTTTTATGTTTGGCATGAAATCCCTCAACAGATGGTTTGCTGGATTAGTTGTTTGATGTCTAAAACAAAACACAAGGTGACCTCTAAGCCTGCTAACATGCATCCATTACACTTTTATCGAGTTTTATGGGGCTTTTAGTGTTCTACTAAATGTTACAAGAAAATCTGTTCTTGGGAAACAAGAAAAAAAAGACAAAAAAAAAAAAGAGATCTTGACCCAAAAGAATCAGATACCACAACGTCAGCATCAATTTTTCTTCTGCTACATAAATCAGATAAACTGAAGCACTTTCTTCTTAACAGACCTAAATTCTACTACTAAATCTTATATAAAAAAAAGAAAATGGTTCAAAAATGGGAAATAAGTACTGTATTATTATACGAAAGAACTAGAATATAGCATAAAAATCATACCAAAACTATAAAATAAAGACAAAGGAAGTCTACGTCTCATGAAGCATCAGTATATGGAAGAGGTAGAAAAGCTTTGCCGCTGGCTGAGAAGAAGCATGCTGCAACAGAAACCTTCCCAATTATTGTTTCTGCAGTGAAAGTCTAGACAATTTAAGACCCAACCCTCCATCTTAAAGGGTTTTTCTAGTTTATACCCTTTTCTTAGCTCTCTTAGGTGCTGATCACATCTAATTTTTGCACATGTTGGAGGTATTGGATGCATGTACCAGCATAAACCCGAGCGACAGAGAATAGACTTTTCATGCTGCTGATATACCATGTATGTGATGGGTTTGCAGCATGAGGAAACTTTTTGATGTAATCTTTATGCATAGCAGGTTCAGTATAGTGGTTGTTGAAGAAAAGATGAAGCACCCTTCAAGAATTAGAGGGACTAAAAAAATAGGAATAAAAATATATATCCTGGAGAACCCATTTAATGTCTCCCTTTTCTTCAGATGCAATAATGTACATGAGATCCCAAATATGGTGGTAACGTCTTTCAATGGACATCACATTCAGATGTATAAAATCAGAGGTGAACATATCATTGGTGCAACTTATGCAGCCGTATAGAGACCTAAGAGTAAAGGTGGCCACTAACTGCTTCCAAATCCGGTGAAATTGTGCTTTATGTTCAGCTACTGGACTGCAGAGCGTCCAAATATTGCTCTTGGGCCCAATTCTGTCTACTTCCACCACTGTATAAACCTATGGCAGCATACTGACAGAGATGGCAGCTTTTACCATCAGATGTCACATAATATCGGACTGAGGTTTTTCCTTGAAGCTCAGCTTGTAGCAATCCTTGGACAAAATATACGAATCTTCATTGACCGATGTGGCCAAAATGTACACCAAAAAATGAAAAATAGAAAAGAGAACTGAATGAATAGAGTTACCCCAGCTTGGATGGAAGAACTCAAAATTGGATCGGTAAAAGAAAAATGTCAATTTTATTTGTTCTTTTTTTTCCCCCAACAAACTATGAAAACATTTTGATGTTCCTTAATCTAAGTCTTCGTGATGAACCTGAAGTAGATCAATAGAATATTGGCCACGGTGAAGCAAGAGCAGGAGCGTCTCCGAGGATCAGTTGTGATTTTTGCCCACATCAGACGGAATAAAATACATACTACAAACAAAGGAATATCAGACGACTGATCAAAAGCGTTATAAGAGAAAGACAAGGGGGGACCAGACATCAGGAGAAGGCTTGGCGGTTTTGTGACCTCTTGGCAGATATTATCGACCCTCGGGCTCCCCAGTTCTATCTTAACTTACAGAAGCTTTAGGCAACACTGTTATATGATGACAGATAAATGGAACGAGTCTTTGTTGTGCTGCATAGTCCTCTGTTGTCTCCGAGCAGCAGTCAGTGAACGCCTAATCATTAACTAAAAAGTTCAGCTGATTATATTCTCAGATATATTCATATCTGAGAATCTCAGATCATATGTAAAGCGCCATGGAATAAATGGCGCTATATAAATGTGTAAATAATAATAATAATAATATAATCTGGAGCTGTACAAAACTTTCTGTCACACTGGCACAGATGGTGAAAAAACACAAATAAGACACATGAGCATCCATAGTGGTTTATAGGGCCTCCACCGTTTACCGTCATATCCCTTTGAAGTCATCTGTCAATGATACACGGTTGAACAGAACAACAAGATTGTAATTGTCTAGAGTAACAGTGTCACTATAGCCAATGAGCCTGATTAATCAAAACTGGCGATTTTCTCACCGGTCTCATTGAGGGGGCATGAAGGAGTCAGACGTTCCTGATTCATGAACAGTTGAAGGTTTCTTTGTGAATTTTCAGCATCTAATGAGTGGCGTGGCCTCCATGCACTACACCGGAAATCTCACTCCAGTCAGGGAACGCTACAGCTCATCATGAATTGGATAAGCTGTGCTGCCATGCTCCTGCCATGCCCTGTCTTTCCCCAGTGATGCACATTTTAATGAAGCTGGGAGAAAGTGTTTAGAAAACAACAAAAGACTCAAAACTTGGACGCAACTCCGAGTTGCACCTAAAATTTACGACTTTTACAAGTGTGGAGCCCAGCTACGCCTGGATTCATATCTCCCAGAAGGGTACACAGAAGGAATTCACCACTAGAGGTCTCAATATACATGTACACACCTTCACCCATCCCTAAGACCACCAGAGTGCACTGCTGAGTGCAGTGTGCAGTGCAAAGCTCAGACTGAGATTAGAGAGGCTGCAGAGCAGTTCAGTTCAGCAAAGTGGAGGCTAGTAAAGTGGAAGTGAATCCACTCCAGCCTAGTCAGAGCTGAAACAAGCGAGTAGTCTGCAGACAGCGCAGACGAGTGGAGTTCACAGTAAGGGACTCCAGAGCTCAAGTTGAGAGCCAAGAGCGTGCCGACGTGAAGTGAGAAGAGCCTTCATAGCTCACCTCAACAAGTATTTACCGGACGCCGGGGTCCGAGCCTATAGGGATCTCCACGACCCATTAGGAGAACACCGGAGCTCCAGGAGGACTACAGGTCCCAGGACCACCACAGAGCTGATACGTAACTGGGCCAGGAGGAGTCCAGAAAGCGGGATGCTGCAAGTAGGGACTGTACTTCAGGAGAAGGTCCAACCACAAGGTCAGCCAGGTGCAGGACGGAGACTAAGTTAGGCCAGCTACATGCAGGCCAGGACTTCATTACTAAAAGGCAAGGAGCAGGAGGCCACACACCTACTCAGTGGGAGACTCTGGATGTGCACCCTTCACCCTACAGTGCTCCGGGAAGTGCCTGCAACATCTTCAGTAAAGGTACCAAAGTGACTTTGTGTGTGTCTACCTTATTACCCCTACTGCCGGGATCCCCCTGTCCTGCATCCCTACACATCTACCTGTCCTGAAGGACTCAGCCTCACCTGTGGGAGGCTTAACACCTATAGCTGCACAACACCAACCCTTCAGTGGATCTGCACCGCAGCGCTGGTCACCCTGACCAGGTACCACAGGTAGCGTCACGAATCCCCATACCAATATTCAACTCCCCTGTAAATATCCCACATTAAAGGGTGAGCGCCAGAGCCACGGACTGAGCTGTGTTGCCGTGACATCCCCCATAGAAGTCTATAGGCTCAGATCCGAGTTCCCATTGCTCTGGAGGGCGACTCATCTTTAAACTTGGCGTCACGAACAGGATTGCCGGCCCTGCAGCAACGGAGTAATATGTGCCCGTTGCCACCGGGTGCTGTGTGCCTCACTAAAAGACTGTGTTTTGTATTGTGGTGAAAATTTCCCACCATTGCCCACCATTTACAGCGCCACGGCGCGAAAAAACTAGTGGGCGTACCTGCAAAAGTGCGCTGAGTCCTGGACACGCCCCCAACGCTGACGCGGTGGCAGGTCCTGCGGATAGCTTCAGTGAACGCTCTGACGTCAGAGCGCCGCGACGCAGGTTCTTCTAGCAACTGTGCCCAGAGGAAGCTGCGGCCTGCAGGAGAAGGTAGGCCACGCTTAACTAGGGGGGTTGCAGAGATGTTGCAGCAGCAAGCCGACAGCGCGGCCCAGGCCGACAGCCCCAATGACTTACCCACCGGCGCTGCAGCCCAGGATGGAAACGCTCGCCCTCACCTGGTCCTGTGGCCCCGATAGTACCGCTGACACTGCCATACATGCCTGGAGCAAAGTGGCTCCCTCAGTACAGCAGTAAGCCCGATACCCTGTCGGGATTTAAGCGCAAAATATGCAGTATAATGGATATGTACCCTATGTCAGAAAAGCAGAGAGCTGCAGTGGTAGTGGGGCAATTGACTGGTGCTGCAGAGAGAGAAGTAGAGACATGGTCAGCTCAGACCAGGAGTCAGTGCTTGCAATTTTCTTAAAGCTACAGACTATCTTTGAGGACCGCACTGAAACAGACCTCCGGATAAGGTTTTACCAATGCTCCCAGAAACCAGATGATAGCATTCGGGACTACGCCTGCAGACTACAAGGGGCCCTGCGAGCCCTCAGACAGGTTAACCCATAAGTGTCACCAATGAAGATAAGATGTTAAAAGAACAATTTGTACGGGGACTGAGGTCCCAAGCGGAAAGCAGGACTGTGCATTGGTGGTTCTTGGATCATTCTGACGCTACTTTTGATGCTCTTAAGGATATGGCTATAAAAGGACTGCGGCCCCTGGAAACGCCCGAGATGGCAACCCAGTGTCACCCGAGTGAGACCACTCTAATGCCAGCAGCATCCACCTCCTCCCCGATGGTGGCTGAAGCCAAAACGCAGGTGGCGCCCCCTACTGAGCTGGACTGTCTGCGTTCAGAAGTGCGCCAGCTGACCAAAAACCTAGCCACTGTAATGAGTGCGTTGCAACTGCCGATGGAGGAAGAAGGAAAGATCCTGCTAGCTGACGCCCAGAGGATGTCCCCTGGATGAATCGGAGGAGAAGGAGGACGTCGCCCCACCAGAGGAGGACAACGCCACCCCCAGGAAGGACCCGCGACCAGCATCATCCTCCGATAGATCGTCTGCTACCGCTGCACAGAGAAGGTCACCCAGCACTGTTGGTGTCCTTTAAACGAGCAAATCCTGAGTCCGAGGGCCAGCACCCAGGAATAGACTCCTCAGGCCCCTCAGATTGGAACCGCAGGTTTGTGGGAGAAAGACCATACCTGTCCATCATACTGGACGGGATTGCAATCCCTGCCCTGCTCGACACCGGATCTCAGGTAACCATCATACCTGATGTTCTTTACAACAGATACTGGTCTATGGACGGTCTCCAATCCCCAAACCCCGACTTTGCAGTATACGCCTCTAATGGCCTCCCTCTTGACATACTGGGGGCTAAAAACGTAGACGTAAAAGTGGGGAGAGTGGAGCTAAAGGATCAGGGACTTCTTGTAGTGAAGACTGTTAATGAGGAAAATGGGTTGAATGTGGTTTTAGGCACTAACATTATTAGTAACTGTTTGGAGGAGGTTGTGTTTTTACTCCAACAGCTCGCCGATGTTGCCAGACCAAAGCAAAAGGGAGCGATCCAGAAGGAGATCCGGGCCCTGATGTGCCAGCAGCAAGTGAAACTGACGGTGGTGAGATTGGTAATGTACAGGTAACAGACCCGAACCCCATTGTGATACCCCCAATGAGTGAAATGCTTATTTGGTGTAGAGCAGCAATAGGTCTGAGAGGACAGAACTACCAAGCAGTAGTAGAGTCCATTGTTCAGAGCACAGACCTACACTCTGACTGCCAGAGGGGTAGTGGAGGTACATAATGGGAGGGTGCCAGTGTGTCTTCTCAACTGGGGAGAGGATGAAGTCAAATTACCACGTTATGTCACTGTTGCTAAGTTACATGCTGTGGATAATAACTCCATTCACCCGACGGAGCCATTAACCTCCCCACCACCAGTGGAGGATAACGGCCCGCCACCAAGGTAGAGGATTGGTGTCACCAGCTCCATGTCGGGACGGATACCACTCCAGCCCACCAGAAACAAGGAGTACATCGAGTAGTTCAGGAGTACGCACAGGTATTCAGCAAACACCCGCTCGACTTTGGGAAGATAAAAGGGGTCCAAATCACATCCCCACAGGCAATCATCCCCTATTTAAAGAACGGTACAGGCCTATACCTCCAGCACACTACCAGAAAGCCAAAGAGATGTTGCGTGACATGAAGGAGGCAGGGGTGATAAGGGATAGTTGTAGTCCCTGGGCAGCACCTCTAGTCCTAGTCAGGAAAAAGGATGGAAGCATGAGAATGTGTGTAGATTACAGACAAGTAAATCGCATTACACATAAAGATGCATACCCTTTACCACGCATTGAGGAATCTTTAGCTGCTTTAAAGACTGCTAATTACTTTTCCACCCTTGACCTCACTAGTGGGTACTGGCAAGTAGCTGTGGCTGAGGAGGATCGGGAGAAGACGGCTTTCACCACCCCGATGGGACTCTGTGAGTTCGACAGAATGCCGTTTGGACTCAGCAGTGCCCCTGGAACGTTCCAGAGAGTGATGGAGAGCTGCCTGAGACATCTCAACTTTGAAACTGTTTACTATACCTGGATAACGTAATTGTGTACTCCAAGACGTATGAAGATCACTTGAAGCACCTGGCGGAGGTATTCGAGTCATGTCCAAGTATAGGATGAAACTGAAGCCTTCGAAGTGCCACCTGCTCAAACAAAAGGTACAGTATCTGGGACATATTGTCAGCTCAGAAGGAGTAGCGCCAGACCCGAAAAGGTCACCGTCATCCGAAATGGCAGGAGCCGAAGAACCTCAAAGAGGTGCGACAGTTCCTGGGACTGACAGGATACTACGGAGGTTTGTAAAGGACTACACTAAGAAAGCAGCGCCTCTGCAAGATCTCCTGGTGGTACAGTCCCTCAAGAGCAGGAATTCTCCATTCCACTGGGGTAAAGAACAGGCTGAAGCATTCAAGGAAATGAAGCAGATCCTGACAGGTGAAGAGATCCTAGCCTACCCTGACTACAGCCAATCGTTCCTACTGTATACCGATGCCAGCAATGAAGGATTGGGAGCTGTCCTCAGTCAGGAGCAAAATGGCCTGGAGAAAGTCTGCCTATGCAAGCAGGAAGCTCCACCCGACCGAGAGGAACCCCGAGAACTATAGCAGCTTCAAGTTGGAGTTCCTAGCGCTGATCTGGGCCATCACGGAGAGGTTTAAGCACTACCTAGCCTCCAGCAAGTTCACTGCCTTCACTGATAATAACCCTTGACGCATCTTGAAACAGCTAAGCTGGGAGCCATGGAACAACGTTGGATGGCTCGGCTGTCAAACTACCAATTCATAATCAAGTACGAGCGGCTGCAAAAATGCCAACGCTGATGCCCTGTCCAGGATGCCTCATGAGTCTGACATAGAAGAAGAAGTGGATGATCTGGAAGAGATTGAACTACCTGCCTTTCACAGGAATGGGATGATCCACGAGCAACACGCCTGCAGGAGGGCGCGTGGTAAGACGTTAAATCCTTTACCTCACCACAGCTGGAAAGAGACTCAGGACAGCGATCCAGTTGTCAGCCGTATCAAGGAGCTGATAAATCAGGAAGGTTCCTCCTTGGAGAAGGATGCGTCCTTACAGGCAAGGCAGCTGTGGAATAGAGAAGCCGGCTGATTATCTACCGTGAGAAGCTGTGCCGGAGGT
>JARQOD010000001.1:14042655-14066782 GCA_033576555.1 Oophaga sylvatica | reverse complement strand
GACCAAGGTCTGATTGGCCTCTCTACCAACCCATTCGTCTGGGGATGGTATGCAGAGGAGAGATTCAACTCAATGCTGAGTAAATGACACAGCTCTCTCCATAACCGAGAGCAAACTGGGGACCTCAATCACTGACAATTTTGTCTGGCATACCATGTAGGCGGAAAATATCCTAATGAATAATGCTGCCAAGGCCCGTGCAGACGGTAACCGTGGTAACAGCACCAAGTGCACCCATTTTGGAGAAGTGGTCGATTATCACCCAGATGATGGTGCAGCCCCGAGACTTGGGTAAGCCCACCACCAAAATCCATCCCAACCATCTCCCAGGGCCTGTCTGCCACCGGGCAAAGGAAAAAGTAACCCAGCTGGCCTTGTCAAAGGGGACTTATTCTTGGCGCAGGAGACGCACACCTGAACTATTCCCTGATGTCACGGACCATATGTGCCACCAGGATGTCCTCGCCAGCAATTCAGATGTCCTCTTTGCCCCAAAATGTCCACCCACCCTGGATGAGTGTGCCCAAAAGAGTACCTCCGGTCGCAAATTGATGGCACAAAAGTCTTGCCCGGAGGCACAGACTCAAGCGAAACCGGGCCACAGTTCTTAGGCTCTCTGTGGGGATAATCAGCCAAGGCTCCTCCTCCACCTCCTCAAGGACACCACGGAGCTAGACAGAGCATCAGCATGAATTTCTTCTCCCCGGAGAGAAAATGGAGGGTGAAATGGAACCGGAGAAGAACGGGGACCATCTGGCCTGACGGGAATTTAGCCGCTGGGCGGTCTGTAAATAGACCAAATTTTTGTGTCAATGAACACTTGAAAGGGAAAGCGAGCCCCCCCAGGAGATGTCTCCACTCGGAAAAGGCCAACTTCAGGGCTAGCAACTCCCTATCCCCAAGGGAAAATAATTCCTCTCCGCTGGTGTGAAGGTCTTGGAGAAGAAGAAGCAAGGATGTTTACGACCTTGAGCATCCTTTTGGAAAAGGACTGCTCCACACCAACGGACGAGGCATCTACCTCCAATATAAAAGGTTTATCAACCTCGGGACGATGTAAGATAGGAGCGCTAGCAAAATGGGACTTGATTGAAGTAAAGGCCTTGGACACCTCCTCTGACCACAATTTGGGATTGGCTCCCTTCTTGGTGAGGGCTACCAAGGGAGCAACCAACGTAGAGAAGTGGGGAATGAATTGGCGATAGTAATTAATGAAACCCCATAAAGCGCTGCACCGCTTTAAGAGAGTGGGGTTCTTGCCAATCCATTACAGCCTGTAGTTTTGGCAGGATCCATAGCCAATCCCTGAGGGGAGATGATATAGCCCAGGAATGGCAGAGACTCCTGCTCAAACACACACTTCTCCAACTCGCATATAAGGAATCGCCCGCAAAAGGTCGAAAACCCTGCAAACATCTCTCCGGTGGGTGTCCATATCTGGAGAAAAGATGAAAAGTCATCCAGATAGACTACCACAGAGGTGCAAGCATGTCCCGGAAGATGAATTTTACGAAAATTTGGAAAAGGCTGGAGCATTACAGAGCCCAAACGGCATCACTGGGTATTCGTAATGTCCATCTCTGGTATTGAACGCCGTCTTCCATTCGTCCCCCCACGGATGCGGATCGGTTATAGGCACCACGAAGATCCAGCTTAGTAAATAGCCTTGCTCCCCAGAGCCTATCAAAGAGCCAGATATTAGGGCAAAGGATATTTGTTCTTAACGGTGATGGTGTTAAGACCCCTAAGTCTATACACAGTCATAATTCTCCATTCTTTTTCTGCACAAAGAAAAATCCTGCCCCTGCTGGTGACACTGACTTCCTAATGAACCCTCTGCCAGATTTTCCTGGATGTATTGTGACATGGCCTCCAACTCAGGAAGAGAGAGAGGAAACACACTTCCTGGAGGGGGCTCCGTTCCAGGCAAGAGGTCTATAGGACAGTCATAGGGGCGATGAGGCGGAAGAGCCCTCCGCTGCCTTTTTGGACAATACTCCGCATATGACCAATAAACCTTGGGGAGAGAAGCAAGGTCTATAGGTATCTCCGTGGGGGAAACCTGAACGTCCTTTCTGAGACATCTGTCTCTGCAATGATCAACCCCAACCCAGTAATTCTCCCAGAGGACCACTCAATATGGGGAGATTGGTGGCGAAGCCAGGGTAATCCCAACAAAACCTCACCATTCCCTCAGGAAGAACAAAAAGGGATATATTCTCCTGATGAGAAGGGGACATAGACAGAGGTAGTGAGACAGTCTGGGGGGTAATTTGTGAGGGCAGGATTGCTCCATTCAATACCCGTCATCGATATTGGCTCGGGGTGCGTCACCAGCGGTATGGAATGGCGAGAGGCAAAGGAGGAGGACTTAAAATTCCAATCTGCCCCAGAGCCCACACAAAGCTTGGAGGGAAGAGTGGATGAACCTAGAGAGATTAACCCCTTTAACCCCTTAATGTCCACCTGACGTGCACAGTCCGTCATTGGGAAGGTGCCAGTTCCGGCACCAGGACGGACTGTGCACTCATGCCTTTGATCTACCACTGCGTGTAAACACGCAGTGGTAATCAGTGCCGACAGCTGTCATAGACAGCTGACAGGCACGGCAAGCGGTGCGGGACCTTTGCCATCGGTCCCCGCACCCACACGCTGTGGATTGGTCAGTCAATCTGACTGACCAAACACAGCAGCGATCGTGCAGGAGAAGCTGAAATTTCAGCTTCCCCAGCGCGATCAGTGCAGGAGCCGCGCTGCAGTGGCCAGGCTCCTGCACTGACAGCCAGGAGTGGAGCCCCCACCGCCCCTTGGGTGTTAACCCCCTGACTGCTGCGATCCAGCGCGATCGCAGAGCTCAGGGGGGGATGCAGAGGGTCGGGAGCTCCCTCTGCCTCAATCGGCGCCCTGCAATGTATTTGCAGGGCCCGATCTCTGCCTTGATGACCCGGGGTTGTCATGACAACCTCCGGGTCATCTACCTACGGGAAGCTGCTGTGATCATGTCACAGCAGCTTTCATCATAGGTACAATGCATTGCAATGCTGAGCATTGCAATGCATTTGTAACTGCAATAAAAAGTAAAAAAAGTGAAAGTCCCATAAAGGACAAGTTAAAAAAAATCATTTTTTTTTAAAAAAATTGTAAAAAAAATAAATTTAAAAAATAATTTAAAAAAATCCCCTAAAAAAACACATTTTTATGTAATAAAAAAAATAAAAAACAAAAAAAATACACATGTTGGTATCGCCACGTCCGTAAAAATCCCATCTATAAAAGCGTAACCCTAGTTAACCCCTTCATGAAAGCCGTAAAAAAAAAAAAAAAAAAGTAGATAATTATACTTTTTCCAAGCGGGATCATCATACCGCTTGGAAAAAGTGCAATAACACGCGATCAAAAAGTCAGATGTAAATAATCATGGGACCGCTGAAAACGACATCTTTCCCGCAAAAAACAAGCGCTATACAGCATCATCACGAAAAAAAAAAAAAGTTATAGCTCGCGGAATAAACTGATGCAAAAATAATTATTTTTTCTATAAAATTTTTTATTGTGTAAAAAACACCAAAACATAAAAAAAAAATATATAAATGAGGTATCGCTGTAATCGTAGTACCCAAAGAATGAAGCTGCTTTATCAATTTTACCACACGCGGAACGGAGGAAAAAAAAAAAAAAAACAATTCCTGAATTGCTGGTTTTTGTTCATTCTGCTTCCACAAAAACGGTAATGATAGTTTGCCCGATATGGTACCAATAAAAACTCAGCTGTCCCGCAAAAAATAAGCCCACAGATAACTCTGTCGGCCGAAATATGGAAAAATTATAGCTCTCAAAATACGCCGATGCAAAAATTTCTTACAAAAAATTATTCCAAAAAAAAGCATCTTTTAGAGTGTGACAGAAGCTAAACATGAAAAAAGGTGTAAATCTGGTATCGCTGTAATCGCAACCGATCCGAGGAATAAAGTCCCAAATCACTAAATACCGCACGAGGAACGGCGTAAAAAAGAAAACCAATTCTTCCACCTTTTGTAGATTTGTTCATTGGCCTCCCAAAGATCGCAGTAAGGCGATCACAGTGTTCCCCCCCACATATGGGTATCACGTACTCAGGACAAATGCACAATAGCTTTGGGGTCCTTTTTCTCCTGTTACCCTTAGAAAAATAAAAATTTGGGGCAAAAAGGTCATTTTTTGGAAAAAAAATATGATTTTTTTATTTTCACAGGCTCTACTTTATAAACTTCTGTGAAGCCCTTGGGGTTCAAAGTGCTGACCACACATCTAATAAGTTCCTTGGGGGTCTAGTTTGCAAAATGGGGTCATTTGTGGGAGTTTCTACTGTTTAGGCACATCAGGGCTCTCCAAGCGCGACATGACACCCGCAGACCATTCCATCAAAGTCTGCATTTAAAAACGGTGCTCCTTCCCTTCCGATCTCTGCCATGCTCAAAATAGGGTTCCCCCCCACATATGGGATATCACGTACTCAGGACAAATTGCACAATAGCTTTTGGGTCCTATTTCTCCTGTTACCCTTATAAAAATAAAAATTTGGGGCAAAAAGATTATTTTTGTGGAAAAAAATATGATTTTTTTTTTTTCAACGGCTCTACGTTATAAACTTCTGTGAAGCACTTGGGGGTTCAAAGTGCCACCACACATCTAGATAAGTTCCTTGGGGGTCTAGTTTCCAAAATGGAGTCACTTGTGGGGGTTTCTACTGTTTAGCACATCAGGGGCTCTCCAAACTGACATGACACCCGCAGACCATTCCTTCAAAGTCTGCATTTGAAAAAGGCTGTAAGGTTCTTTGTCTCTGTTGACATGTCCTTGAAACTCAGTTTTCCGTCGGCCTTTTGCTTTCTGTCTTTCGCAGCCTTGCCCTCAGTTAATATGGAGTTTCCAGTTTTCATGTTCCCGCCCTGATTCTTCCCTCTTGCTTCTTAAGCAGCCTCACTG
Source organism: Oophaga sylvatica (assembly GCA_033576555.1). Taxonomy (NCBI): domain Eukaryota; kingdom Metazoa; phylum Chordata; class Amphibia; order Anura; family Dendrobatidae; genus Oophaga; species Oophaga sylvatica. The sequence goes on along the minus strand of JARQOD010000001.1, from coordinate 14,061,817 downwards.
AACAATCATGCTCCTGAATCAAGCCTCATCAGTCTGTGACCTGACTCCTGGAAGCCTTGGACTTGTACTCCAGCTATTCCCCACTGAGGAACCCTTTGGGAACACTTTTGGACTCTGGAAACCTGCTGTTTGGTGAATCCATGTTGCAGAGGAATTACGGGACAGAGAAAGATCCTGAACCTGCTTTGGAGATTTATTGTAGGCTTGAAGTTACTCTGGCCTGCTGTGTCTCCTGTCGCTGTTCCTGCAAACTGTGTGAACTTTTCAGCATGCTTGTATGAAGTAAACAAGTCATTCATTTCAACCTATGTCTCCTGTGTTTTCCTCGCACCCAAGCACGCTATAGGAACTGTACACTATACATGACAAAGGCGCTCCTTCCCTTTCGAGCTCTGCCATGCGTCAAAATAGTGGTTTACCCCCACATATGGGGTATCAGCATACTCAGGACAAATTGCACAATAACTTTTGGGGTCCTGTTTTGCCTTGGAAAAAAACAATTGGGGTGGAAAGATCATTTTTGTGGAAAAGATATGATTTTTTAATTTTAACTGCTCTAAAGTTATAACCTTCTGTGAAGCCCTTGGGGGTTCAAAGCTCTCACCACACATCTAGATAATTCCTTGGGGGTCTAGTTTCCAAAATGGGTCACTTGTGTGGGGTTTCCACTGTTTAGCACACAGGGGCTCTCCAAATACGACATGGCGTCCAATCTCAATTCCACCAAAAAAGTCAAATGGCGCTGCTTCCCTTCCGAGCTCTGCCATGCGCCCAAATAGTGGTTTACCCCCCACATATGGGGTATCAGCGTACTCAGGACAATTGCACAATAACTTTTGGGGTCCTTTTATCCTTTGGAAAATAAAAATTGGATGAAAAGATCATTTTTGTGGAAAAAAAATGATTTTTTAATTTACGGCTCTATGTTATAACCTTCTGTGAAGGGCTTGGGGGTTAAAAGCTCTCACCACACATTTAGGTAAGTTCCTTGGGGGGTCTAGTTTCCAAAATGGGGTCACTTGTGGGGGTTTCCACTGTTTAGGCACACAGGGACTCTCCAAATGCGACATGGCGTCCAATCTCAATTCCAGCCAAAAAAGTCAAATGGCGCTGCTTCCCTTCCGAGCTCTGCCATGCGCCCAAATAGTGGTTTACCCCCACACTGGGGTATCGTGTACTGAGGAGAAATTTTTGCAACAAATATTGTGGTTCATTTCTCCTGATACCCTTGACAAAATTTAAAAAAATTGTGTCGAAAGAAAAATTTTGGGAAAAAAAGTTAAATGTTCATTTTTTCCTTCCCACATTGCTTCAATTCTTGTGAAGTACCTAAAGGGTTTTAATAAACTTCTTGAATGTGGCTTTGAACAAAGTTGAGGGTGCATTTTTTAGAATAGATGTCACTTTTGGGTATTTTCTGTCATATTGACCCCTCAAATCACTTCAAATAGAGGTGGTCCCTAAAAAAATGGTTTTGTAAATTTTGTTGGAAAAATGAGAAATTGCTGGTCAACTTTTAACACTTATAACTTCCTAACAAAAAAAAATGTTGGTTCCAAAATTGTGCTGATGTAGACATGTAGCAAATGTTATTTATTAACTATTTTTTGTGACATATCTCCCTGATTTAATGCATAAAAATTAAAAGTTTGAAAATTGCAAAATTTTCAAAATTTTTGCCATATTTCCGTTTTTTTCATAAATAAACCAAGTTATATTAAGAAATTTTACCACTATCATGAAGTACAATATGTCACGAGAAAACAGTCTCAGAATCGCCAAAATCCGTAGAAGCGTTCCAGAGTTATAACCTCATAAAGAGACAGTGGTCAGAATTGTAAAAATTGTCCTGGTCTTTAACCTACAAAATGGCTTGGTCCATTAAGGGGTTAAGGAGCACTTTCGGAGCAAAATCCCTCGCGTCTAATGACCCTGCACCCATGGTCACGGAACATGACCGTTTACTCATTCGCTGTGGACATCGGTTGGCATAATGTCCTGGCAGCTGACACACTCTGCAGACCACGGATACTCGAGTGGTCCGAGACTTAGATCTCACTCGAGTAGTCTCCACGGTCTCTGGGGAGTCGGACGCCCGAACGGGAAATTCAAGAGGTTTGGCAAAGGTGGGTGCCAGCCGAAACCTCTGCCTACACTGGGTCGGCTCTAACCTTCGCTCGTGAAAACGGAGGTCGATGCGGGTACATATAGAAATTAGTTTCTCCAGTGTGGCAGGAATCTCCCTGGTAGCCAAAGCGTCCTTTACATGGTCTGCCAGTCCTCTCTAGAACACTGTAATAAGAAACTTTATCTGGCCACTCTAATTCAGAGGCCAAAGTCCGAAATTGGACTGAGAACTGGCAGACCATGGACAAGCCCTGTGACATTGCCAGCAGTTGGAGTGCCATATCATGCATGACCTGAGGTCCTAAAAAGACCTTTTTCAGAGCCTCCAAAAACCGAGAGCACTCCGCACCACACGATCGTCGCACTCCCACCGCGGCATTGCCCACTCCAATGCTCTGCCCAACAGAAGAGACACAATAAAAGCCACTTGTGCCCGTTCCATGGGGAAACGTGTTGCCAGAAGCTCAAGCTGTATAGAGCACGTGACTCACGAATCCCCGGCAATGTTTACTGTTACCCGTAAACTTGTCTGGAAGTGGGAGGTGCGATAATGTCGGAGCAGAGGTACGTGGACAAACTGGCTGCAGCTATGCTAGCAGCCTGAACAGCGACTGCGGTAACATCCACAGCTGAGGTTGTGCGCTCAAGGACGCCAACCTACCCTCCAGCTGCTGGATTACTGCTGTAAACGCTGGTCATCCGCCATTTAACCAGCCAGACCCTGGCGCTAGTAATTATGTAGGGTCTGCGGAACGCACCTAATAGATATAGTAGAGAGGTGCGTTCGCAGTCCGGGGTCCACCGTGCAGCAGAGCCGCTGCTAGTAAGATGGCGAAAGTAGCAAACTCTGTTATCCCGCAGAGTCGCTAAAATAAACGCCGTAGCGCGCTGTGGCAGTTAGTGCGAACTCTGTTAATCCCCAGAGCCGCTAGCGGGAATGCCACAGCGCTATAATGGCGATAAGTACGAACTCACTTAACTTCAGTGAGCCGCAAAGTAAAACACTAGGGCGCTGAACCACGTTATAAAGCTACCCTGTTGCGTCACAGAGCCGCTGAGAAAAAGACTGTGTCCTGTTAGACTCACAGGGATAAAACAGATAACTGCTGTGCGGATAGCAGTCCGTGATCATGATCATGCAGACAGCAACGCAATCAAGCAATCTCCTCACCGGAGAAGCGGTATTCTAGGGGCTTATTTTCAGCCGAGCCCTAACCACATGCGTGCATGATCACACTGGCGCAAAGCACATAATACAATTGATACTAGTGCATGGCGGCGCAGCCATGCCACCTTTTATAGTAACAAACTACAGGACCTGCCAGAAACAAGGACCAATGAGAATCTGTTCCAAAACACATGTAGTTTCAGGGCCTTCCTGCGACCAATAGGAGCTGCTGCAGTACCGGAACATGTGACCCCTGATCTCCAATGAGAGATCTCACCCTGGCATGATCAAAGGGGAAACGCAGGACTTCGACCCAACGACGTCTGCTCCAGTACTGGCTATAATAGCAGATCCAGGAGAGGCACAGCAAGTCTCTGCACAGTATTGGAATGGGCAAGACGCTGGGACCGACGTCTCTGCTGAACAGTCCACTGCGGCCTAGAGAATGAATGGGAGACCGCAGCGGGACGGTTCAAGACTCCCCCTGTGCAGCAGCGGGAACTCGAACCCTAACCTGTATGAGGGATATGGGCACGGACTATGGGATGGAGGATATATTAATGGGTATATGGGCACGGGACTATGGGTGGAGATATGTGTATGGGTATACGGCACTGGACTAGGGATGGAGGCTGTGTATGGGTATATGGGCACGGGACTATGGGATGGAGGATTGTGATGGGTATATGGGCATGGGACTATGGGATGGAGGATATGTGTGATGGGTATATGGGCACAGGACTATAGGATAGAGGATATGTGTGATGGTATAATGGGCACTGGACTATGGAATGGAGGATAAGTATGATGGTGTATGGACACGAGGCTGTGGGATGGAGGATATGTATGATGGGTATATGGGCACCGGACTATGGGATGGAGGATGTGTGATGGATATATGGGCTCTGGACTATGGGATGGAGGATGTTTGATGGGTGTATGGGCACTTGACTATGGATGGAGGATGTGTGATGGATATATGGGCTCTGGACTATGGGATGGAGGATGTGTGATGTATATATGGGCTCTGGACTATGGATGGAGGATGTTTGATGGGTGTATGGGCACTTGACTATGGGATGGAGAATATGTGTGATGGGTATATGGGCACAGGACAATAGGATGGAGGATGTGTGATGGATATAATGGCACTGGACAATGGGATGGAGGATAAGTTTGATGGGTATATGGGCATGGGATGATGGGTATATGGGCACGGACTATGGGATGGAGGATATGGGTATATGGGCACTGGACTAGGGGATGTGAGATGGGTATATGGGCACAAGACTGTGGAATGGAGGATGTGTGATGGGTATATGGGCACGGGACTATGGGATGGAGGTGATGGTATATGGGCACTGGACTATGGGTGGAGGATGTGTGATGGGTATATGGGCACGAAACTGTGGAATGGAGGATGTGTGATGGGCATATGGGCACGGGACTATGGGATGGAGGGTATATGGGCACTGGACTATGGGATGGAGGATGTAAGATGGGTATATGGGCATGGATGGAGGATGTGTGATGGGTATATGGGATGGAGGATGGTATATGGGCACGAGACTGTGGAATGGAGGATGTATATGGGCATGGGACTATGGGATGGAGGATGTGTGATGGGTATATGAGCACTGGACTATGGATGGAGGATAGTCATTATAATTTGTTATAACTAACCACAGTTAGTTACTGTGCCCGAGCAACGCAGAGCTCTTCAGCTAGTATTATATTTATATATCATATAAATTCACATGCATACCGATACATACATGTCAGCATTAATTATATATATATGAATTTATACTGTACATGCATGTATTTGTGATATATATATATATTAAAGCTAACGTGTGTGTATATATATATATCACATACACACCTTATAAACATTAACCACAAGTATATCACAGGTACATATACACTGTATATATATATATATATATATCTCCCCATACACTGCTTGCATCTGTCTCTCTGACCCTGATGTCTCCCCAGTTTCTGCCTCCCCCCAGCACAATGTCCTATCCAGCAGAGAAGCCAGGGCTGCTGTGACCCTGTGTGGGTCTGGGGGTCCTCTGTGCCGAGGGTCCCTGTAGTCCTGCTATTCCCAAGGCACAGAGGAGATGGCTGCTGTCTGCCTGCACGGTGTCACGGAGAAGACCGCAGTGTGTGCAGGAGACAGCACGGGAGGGAGCGGAACAGTGAGGGGCAGCGAACAGGGGGCTGAGGAGACCCTGCCCGAATCCTCGGCGCTGTGGTCGTCAGCAATCTCCGGATAGTCTGTAATTGAAGAGCTGCACCGTCAATAGAGCTGGATACCGGCTCCAAAGTGGCGGAGATTTACACAGGGGCCGTAACTCACAGCAGGCCCCCATCCCAGACCCCCAAACCCACCCCCTATCCGCCCAGGGGATAATTACATGGACATCAGGATAATGGCAGCGTGTGCTAAATCAGTGCAAGGGATGGATGATGGATGCTGAATGGATGGATGGATGAATGGATGGAGGATGGATGATCTATGGATGGATGATGGATGGATGATGGATGGTGGATGAATGATCTATGGATGGGTGATGTATGGATGGATGATGGATGGATGCTGAATTGATAGATGGATGATGGATGGATGATGGACAGATGGATGATGGATGGATGCATGCTGAATGATAGATGGATGGATGATGGACGGATGTTTGATGGATGGATGATGGACGGATGCATGGTGGATGGATGGATGATCTATGGATGGATGGATGCTAAATGGCTGAATGGATGATGGACGGATGGATGATGAATGGATGGATGATCTATGGATGGATGATGTATGGATGGATGATGGATGTATGGATGATCTATGAATGGATGGATGATGAATGGATGGATGATCTATGGATGGTATGATGGATGTATGGATGATCTATGAATGGATGGATGATGAATGGATGATGAATGGATGGATGATCTATGGATGGATGATGGATGATCTATGGATGGATGATCTATGGATGGATGATGGATGGATGATCTATGGATGGATGATGGATGGATGATCTATGGATGGATGATCTATGGATGGATGTTCTATGGATGGATGATCTATGGATGGATGATGGATGGATGATCTATGGATGGATGATGGATGGATGATCTATGGATGGATGGATTGATGATCTATGGATGGATGATGGATGGATGATCTATGGATGGATGATGGATGATCTATGGATGGATGGATGATGGATGGTGTATGGATGGATGGATGAATGGTGGATGGATGGTAGATGGATAATGGATGGATGATGATGGATGGTGGGAAGGGAGGGAAAGGAAGGAAGAAAGGAAGGAAATTTATGGATGTAAAGGGAATGGAGGAAGGAAAGAAACAAAGAAAGAAAGAAAGAAAAAAGAAACAAAGAAAAAGAAAGGGGACTGGATGCGTGGGAAGAAAAAAGGAAGAAAAGAAATAGAAAGGGGATGAATGGGTGCAAAGGGGAAGGGAAGAAGGAAAGAAAGAAGGAAGGAGTGATGGAAGGAAGGAAAGAAGGAAGAGGATGGAAGGAAGGAAGAGGAAAAAGCTAGGTTATTATGCATATAAATATTAGATGTGAGACATGAGCTAGAAAGACAGATAGGTAGGTGTGTGTGTGTGTGTGTGTGTGTGTGTGTGTGTGTGTGTGTGTGTGTGTGTGTGTGTGTGTGTGTGTGTGTGTGTGTGTGTGTGTGTGTGTGTGTGTGTGTGTGTGTACACATCACATGGATAGATGGAAGACTAGTTTGCAGATGATGTGTAAGGATACACAGGTAATCTTCCATCTATAATAATAAATGCCTATAGTCATCTCCATGTATCTACAATGACAAACAGGTGACAGTCACTCTCCAATAATCGCCCCTTCTAGATACAATTCACACAGTACACACAACTGCAGCCTCCACATCCGCAGCTCACACCAACCAGGGGCACCGGGCACAGAAAGAAAGCTCAGCTAGAGAAGAGGAGCAGTGTGGGCACAGCATGCCTGTGTCCGGAGCTCTGCCCCGTCCCGCTCGCTGAGCTCTGCCCCGTCCAGCTCGCTGAGCTCTGCCCCGTCCAGCTCGCTGAGCTCTGCCCCGTCCAGCTCGCTGAGCTCTGCCCCGTCCCGCTAGGTGAACTCTGCCCCGTCCCGCTCGCTGAGCTCTGCCCCGTCCAGCTCGCTGAGCTCTGCCCCGTCCAGCTCGCTGAGCTCTGCCCCGTCCAGCTCGCTGAGCTCTGCCCCGTCCAGCTCGCTGAGCTCTGCCCCGTCCCGCTCGCTGAGCTCTGCCCCGTCCCGCTCGCTGAGCTCTGCCCCGTCCCGCTCGCTGAGCTCTGCCCCGTCCCGCTCGCTGAGCTCTGCCCCGTCCCGCTCGCTGAGCTCTGCCCCGTCCAGCTCGCTGAGCTCTGCCCCGTCCAGCTCGCTGAGCTCTGCCCCGTCCAGCTCGCTGAGCTCTGCCCCGTCCAGCTCGCTGAGCTCTGCCCCGTCCCGCTCGCTGAGCTCTGCCCCGTCCAGCTCGCTGAGCTCTGCCCCGTCCCGCTCGCTGAGCTCTGCCCCGTCCCGCTCGCTGAGCTCTGCCCCGTCCAGCTCGCTGAGCTCTGCCCCGTCCCGCTCGCTGAGCTCTGCCCCGTCCCGCTCGCTGAGCTCTGCCCCGTCCCGCTCGCTGAGCTCTGCCCCGTCCCGCTCGGTGAACTCTGCCCCGTCCCGCTCGCTGAGCTCTGCCCCGTCCCGCTCGCTGAGCTCTGCCCCGTCCCGCTCGCTGAGCTCTGCCCCGTCCCGCTCGGTGAACTCTGCCCCGTTCCGCTCGCTGAGCTCTGCCCCGTCCCGCTCGCTGAGCTCTGCCCCGTCCCGCTGGCTGAGCTCTGCTGCTGCCTCCAGTGCTGCTGGTGTAGTGCCCTGTCCCGCTCGGTGAACTCTGCCCCTTCCCGCTCGGTGAGCCTGCCCCGTCCCGCTCGCTGAGCTCTGCTGCTGCCTCCAGTGCTGCTGGTGTAGTGCCCTGTCCCGCTCGGTGAACTCTGCCCCGTCCCGCTCGCTGAGCTCTGCTGCTGCCTCCAGTGCTGCTGGTGTAGTGCCCTGTCCCGCTCGGTGAACTCTGCCCCGTCCCGCTCGCTGAGCTCTGCTGCTGCCTCCAGTGCTGCTGGTGTAGTGCCCTGTCCCGCTCGGTGAACTCTGCCCCGTCCCGCTCGCTGAGCTCTGCTGCTGCCTCCAGTGCTGCTGGTGTAGTGCCCTGTCCCGCTCGGTGAACTCTGCCCCGTCCCGCTCGCTGAGCTCTGCTGCTGCCTCCAGTGCTGCTGGTGTAGTGCCCTGTCCCGCTCGGTGAACTCTGCCCCCGTCCCGCTCGCTGAGCTCTGCCCCGTCCCGCTCGCTGAGCTCTGCCCCGTCCCTCTCGGTGAGCTCTGCCCCGTCCCTCTCGGTGAGCTCTGCCCCGTCCCGCTCGCTGAGCTCTGCCCGTCCCGCTCGCTGAGCTCTGCCCCGTCCCGCTCGCTGAGCTCTGCTGCTGCCTCCAGTGCTGCTGGTGTAGTGCCCTGTCCCGCTCGGTGAGCCCTGCCCCGTCCGCTCGCTGAGCTCTGCCCCGTCCCTCTCGGTGAGCTCTGCCCCGTCCCGCTCGCTGAGCTCTGCCCCGTCCCGCTCGGTGAGCCTGCCCCGTCCCGCTCGCTGAGCTCTGCCCCGTCCCTCTCGGTGAGCTCTGCCCCGTCCCGCTCGGTGAGCTCTGCCCCCGTCCCGCTCGGTGAGCTCTGCCCCGTCCCGCTCGCTGAGCTCTGCTGCTGCCTCCAGTGCTGCTGGTGTAGTGCCCTGTCCCGCTCGGTGAACTCTGCCCTTCCCGCTCGGTGAGCCCTGCCCCGTCTCGCTCGGTGAGCTCTGCCCGTCCCGCTCGGTGAACTCTGCCCCGTCCCTCTCGGTGAGCTCTGCCCCGTCCCGCTCGCTGAGCTCTGCCCCGTCCCGCTCGCTGAGCTCTGCTGCTGCCTCCAGTGCTGCTGGTGTAGTGCCCTCCCCTTTCCTTCTGCCCATGTCTGCGCTGTGCAGCACCATCCTGACTCGCTGCTCACAGCACTCGGCGCCTCCGCCTGCGCTGGTGACAGACTGCTCCTCAATGCTCTCTCTGCCTTCCTGAAGGATTTCAGCCTTGCAACAAGAGCAGAATCCAGCCGGACAGCGCTCACACAATGACTGCGCTCATTTATTGACTTGGAAAGAGAATTTTTTTTTTAGAGGGGATTTTTTTTTCTTTAGGGGGGCTGCTATTTTTTTATTTTTTTTTTTGCTGAACAGACCTCCCAGATGATGGACGCTGAGCAGCTCGCCAGATGTGGTGGCGGAGTCCTTATTAGCAAAGAGTTTGGACTTCCTTCCAGAATGTCACAGTCTTAACAGCAGGGAGCCCACCAAGATCCTTCAAGGTCCTACAAGTCAGCTCCAAACACACAAAAAAGGTACCGGACCCCCAGTCCCCTCTACCCACCCTCGCTCCCTTTCAGCTCATTGAAAACAAGCAAAGGGGGCATTGTAAGGCTGCCAGGCTGTGTTTCCAGCACAGAGGGGTCCTTTTTTTAAGACCTGCATCTAATTAAGCCAAAAAAAAAAATCACAAAGCAAGCAGCTGAATGGAGCTTGTCACTCTCTGGAAAAGCAGGGTGGGTAAGAGACTTTTTTAATTCAATTCTTTCATGACCCTCCTTTATATTTTTCTTCTTTTTTCCATTAACATGAAAGAGACCACCAGTGACCCCCACCCACCACCTATCTGAGTGAACTTTGAATGCCTGCATGCCCCCATCTTGCTGCCCCCCTGTGTCTCTGCTGCTGCTGACCTATGACATGTATTTTATCCCAATATGATGTAGACATTGGCAACGATTTCAATGGACGTTCTGGAGAAAATTTGGAAACGTGTTTGCTAATGGATTTCCTTCTCATTGGTCTCTGTTTAAACTGGATGTTGAGAAAGCCCCCGGGGTTACTGCTGTGCGCGCTGGGCATACTCATTAAGATGCTTCCCCTGGTGAATAGTGGCTGTCCACGCGTGTGTCGCTGCGAGGGCAGGTTTCTCTACTGCGAGTCGCAGAATGTCACCGAGCTGCCCGGCAATCTGTCGGGGGTGATGGGCTTGTCCCTGCGCTACAACAGCCTGAGCGAGCTGCAGGACGGACAGTTCACAGGGTTAGTGCAGCTCACCTGGCTCTACCTGGACCACAACCACATCGACACAGTGGAGGTCAACGCCTTCCAAAAACTGCGTCGGGTCAAAGAACTCACCCTCAGTGCTAATAAAGTAGCCCATCTGGCCAACCACACCTTCCGACCCTTGCCAAATTTACGCAGCCTGGATATATCCAACAATAACCTCCAAGCCTTGGCACCGGATCTGTTCCACGGCTTGCGCAAACTGACGAGTCTCCAGCTGCGACACAACGCCATCAAGTTTGTGCCAGTGAGGATCTTCCAGGACTGTCGCAGCCTGGAGTTCCTGGACTTGGGATACAATCAGCTGAAGAGCTTGGCCAGGAACTCTTTTGCAGGTCTCTTTAAGCTCTCTGAGCTCCACCTGGAGCACAATGACTTGGTCAAGGTGAATTTTGCCCATTTCCCCAGACTTCTCTCTTTGCACTCCCTCTTCATGAGGAAGAATAAAGTGACTATTGTAGTTAACTCTTTGGACTGGGTGTGGAAATTAACCAAAATGGATCTCTCTGGCAATGAGATTGAGTACATGGAACCTCATGTTTTTGAAAGTGTACCCCATCTGGAATCCCTCCATCTAGATTCCAACCGCCTCACCTACATTGATTCTAGAATCCTCAATTCTTGGAAGTCCCTCACCAGCATCACCCTGGCTGGGAACAGCTGGGACTGTGGCCGGAATGTGTGCTCCTTGGCCTCCTGGCTGGGCAACTTCAAGGGTAGGTATGATGGCAACATGCTCTGTACAACCCCTGAGTACGCTCAGGGAGAGGATGTCCTGGATGCAGTCTATGCTTTCCACCTATGTGAGGACCCAGCAGATCCCACCAGTGCTAATGCCATCTCTACAGCTTTTAACAACAGTGCCACCATCACCACCACCACCTATGATGTACAGGATACAGAAGGGGAAAAGACTACAGATAACCTCATGGCCACCCTGCCCAGTGAGCACCACTGAGAACACTGTTCAGATCCATAAGGTGGTCACAGGGACCATGGCATTGATTTTCTCCTTCCTCATTGTTGTTTTGATGCTGTATGTTTCTTGGAAGTGTTTCCCTGCCAGCCTGAGACAGTTGAGGCAGTGCTTTGTGACACAGCGCAGGAAGCAAAAGCAAAAACAGACTATGCACCAAATGGCCACAATGTCTGCCCAGGAATACTATGTAGACTACAAACCCAACCACATTGAAGGAGCTTTGGTGATCATTAATGAGTATGGTTCTTGTTCCTGCCACCAGCAGCCAGCCAGGGAGTGTGAGGTGTGATGATCTAATTAAAAAAATACAAAAAAAAAAACCTTTCACTGGGGGAATATTTGTGAAACATTATGTAACCAAATAACAATGGCAGACAGACAACCAGCTGGATGAATCCTTGTGCTTTTTTTTTGTTATTCTGATAACACTCCCTGACTTGGCACCATGAGGGATCTATTGGAAAAAAAAAAAGACTTGACATTTTAGCTTTATTGTGTCTTAAAACCTTTTTTCAGGACGATGAGACGTAAACAAACGAAAGAAAACGTAAACAAAAGAACGACAACAAATATTCAGATTGGTCTATGTTCAGGAAAGTGTTAAAAAAAAGAGAGGTACCACTGTCGATTTCTTTTTTTTTTTTTTTGTAAACTACCATGTTTAAAAAAGGGGAAAAAAAAGAGACACACAACAAATAAAATAAAATAAAATAGCATTTACAATATTTGCAAGAGTGGTGTACGATAAATCGGTGGCAGATGTTTTATCCCTCTTTCTGCAGTTATGGTGTTCTAGACAAAAAAAAAAGAAAATTAAACAGCCTTGATTTTGGATCGATGCTTGATCGCCCTTAATGGCTTTGGTATATTATTTCCAGTGCGGCTGGTCGGGGGTCGGCACTGCAGATCTGGAGGGGTTCTCTGATGGTTGTTGCTTTGCAGGAGATGGAGGGGAGGAACATCCAGTTCTCACCTGTTGAAATGTGGGTTCAATTTATGTTTTTGATTGCAGCAAAAGAAAAAAAAAATTCTCTAATTGGTGTAATGGCTAATTTGGCGCAAGGTATTGGTGAAATGATTGATTGGGTCTTTGCGACAGTTGACATGTATGGCAGTGTTTGTGGGGTGCATTGATGGTGCGGAGGACTCGTCTGTCCTATTGATTGGGAAGCTCAGGTTTGCAGGAGCTGGGATTTGAAGCAAGGGGGATATTTTGGGAGATGATGAGACTCCGCATGTGGAAAAGACCCTTTCAGCTAGAATCAATCAGATCCGTCACTCCCTGCATGGGTGATACATATTTATTATTGGGTCCCATATATAGGACTTATGTCTTTTTTATGAAGAAACTGCCTTGATATGACTTTTCCAGGCAATGTTGGGAGTAGTAGTCAGCGACTCATGCAGCAATGCACAGCTCATCCTATTGACTTTTTTTTTTGCCTTAAGGTGATGGAAATGTTTGAGGCTAGAAGGTTTAACCCATCACATACATGTGCCACCTATTATACAGATTGACTGCTAAGAAAAGAGCGTCGCCTTCTAAATCAAAGCTCGTCCTTTTAATTTCTACGTTCCCATGGCAACGGAACCAAGTCCAGATCTAATCCATGACATGAGCTGATTGCTATAGGTGGGCTCTGCGTCTCTCCAAACACCCAGCGTGTCCCCAGCCGGTTGATTTCTAAGGATGTTTCCAGCATGCAAATGAGCAGAAATGAATTAATGACCCAACCGAGGGAAAAAAATAAATAAATAAATTTCATTATTGTTACTTATTCTCATTTATCGAGAAAAGATCGGGATGCAGTTTTGGCAAACAATCTGTTGCAGGTACCGGGATGGGAGGGGTTAATGTGCCACATGCGCAGCTGTTCTGTTTCGGTGACCCATGACTAGAAGGGGTTAATCGGCCCCCTGCTCCATTTCACATCCACCAGTGGTCTGTCGCTCGGTCACAGGAAGAACGATTGTCATATTCCGCGGAGACTGTGTCTGATATTTCTAGTGATACAATATCCGAATGGCAAAAATATGCAAAAATATATCTGTAAAAAATGAATGTGTAGAATCAGGAAATGTCTGTAGTTGTGGCTGCGAGTGGGCTCCGATCTCTAATGCCGGAAGATAGGGCGGAAGGAAGGAGCCACCAGCACTTACTGCATTCTATGGGGGCAGTGTCATTCTTCCTTTCACCTGTAGAGGCGCTGCAGTGAAAAATCACTGATAGTTCTAAAAGTTGCAAGTGATAATAATTGGATTGGTGAAAGGGATTGGTTCTCTGCATTGGATCCCCCCAAAGAAGGGCTCATCAGACCTAGGCTTTATGTGCCGAATCCATAGGTGCTGAACAATCCATGGAGATTGGTAGATATATAGATAGATGATGGATAGACAGAAGATAGATAAATAGATAATAGGTAGGTAGATAGACAGATAATAAATAATAGATAGATAGAGATAGATAGAATAGATAGATAGATAAAAAAAATAGATGATAGATAACAGATATATAGATAATAGACAGATAGATAGATAATAGAGAGATAATAGAAAGATAATAGATAGAAAATAGATAGATAAGAGAGATAATAGATTAAAGATAATAGATAGCTAGATAATAGGTATTAATATATAATAGATAGAGAAAATAGATAATAGATAGATAATATATTGATAGATAGATAATAGATAGATAATGGATAGATAGATAATAGAGGTAGATAGATAGATAATGGATAATAGACAGATAATAGATAGAAAAAAGATTGATCTGATACTTTTAATATGTTCCTTAAATGTTTATTCCATAGTCTGCTGACCTTATTACTGAATAATCCATGGAGATGATAAATGACAGATATATAGATAGCTGCACCACAAGTCTCAGACCTCTGAGCCATAGGACACTGCTGGAGATGAGTGCAGGAGGTGACAGGAGCAGGCTGTGCGGGGACAGTGGCATTACTGGGGGTGCACTGCCATCTACAGTGAGCAGACTGGTTTCTCTTGCTCTGCTGTAAAATCAGCCAGGATGATGATGATGATGATGATGATGATGATGCCAGGACTGTCTGCGCCCTCTTCCCTCCTTCCCTCCTTCCTTCTCTTCCTTTCTTCCTTCCTTCCTTCCTCCTCCTTCCTTCCTTCCTTCCTTCCTCCTTCCTTTCCTTCCTTCCTTCCTCCTTCCTTCCATCCTTCCATCCTCCTTCCCTCCTTCCTCCTCCTTCCATCCTTCCTTCCTTCCTTCCCTCCTTCCTTCCTTCCTTCCTTCCTTCCTTCCTTCCTTCCTTCCTTCCTTCCTCCTTCCTTCCTCCTTCCTTCCTTCCTTCCTTCCTTCCTTCCTTCCTTCCTTCCTCTCCTTCCTTCCTTCTTCTTCCTTCCTTCCTCCTTCCTTCCTTCCTTCTCCTTCCTTCCTTCCTTCCTTCCTTCCTTCCTTCCTTCCTTCCTTCCTTCCTTCCTTCCTCTCCTTCCTTCCTTCCTTCCTTCCTTCCTTCCTTCCTTCCTCCCTTCCTTCCTCCCTCCCCACTAATGAACTGAGACAGAATTGATTCCATTTCCCTAATGTGCAGGAACAGAAAAAAAAATGATGTAAACTTGCCACATTGTAAGAAGTGACAGATCCTGATCCAGCAGAGCAGAATGGGAATATCTAGATAATCACAGGGGGAGCAGTGGCCGCCCGGGGGTCTGCACAGGGAAGAGATGATTATTTATGCGCCTTAATTATCAGGGTTCTGGTCGGAGAGGGATGGAGTTGTGTTACTTGGCCACAGTGATTAATGGTCCCTGTGGGGATGTGGTTAGCCATGTTATCAATAGCCTCTCTACAGGAGTGATGCCCCCATGAGAGAGACCCCACTGCTGGGGGGCAAGATGTATTAGGGCTGAAATACACATTAAATGGGATTAACTTGTTGAAATTTTCAGTTTTGTCTTAGAGATTATTTCAATCGACCCGATCGGTCTGCTGTATGTACAGAGAATATATATGTGAGCTGCACAGGACGTGTAGGGGAGAGGCGGGGTTAATAGATAAAGGGACGGGGAGAAAGAGACAGATAATGGATAGATAGATAATATATAGATAAATAGATAGCTAGATAAGAGATATATAGATATATAAGAGATAGATAGATACATAGATAAATAGATGATAGATAATAGATATATAATAGATAGATATATGGATGATAGATAGGTAACAGATAGATAATAGATAGATAATACAGTAGATAGATAGATAGCTAGATAGATAATAGACAGATCGATAGGAGATGATGCATAGATGATAGATAGATAGAAAGATAGATAGATAATAGATATATACATAGATAAATAATACATAGATAGATCTGTGATTTTCAACCTTTTTTGAGCCGCGGCACACTTTTTATACTTAGAAAATCCTGGGGCACACCACCAACCAAAATAGCACAAAATGACACTAAAACAGTCATATTATACATATAGTTAATAATATAGATTTTTTTCCCCACGGCACACCCGACCATGTGTCGCGGCACACTGGTTGAAAATCACTGAGATAGATGATGCATAGATGATAGATGTATAGATAAATAATAGATAGATGATAGATGTATAGATATATAGATAGATGTATAGATAGAAATAGATAGATATAATAGATAGATACATAGATAGATGATAAAGAGATAGATGATAGATAATAGATAGATGATAGATAGATAGATAGATAGATAGATTAAAAGATAGATAGATGATAGATAGATAATAGATAGATATAGATAGATAGATGATAATGTATAGATAATAGATAGATGTATAGATAGATGTATAGATGATAGATAGATAATAGATAAATATAGATAATAGATATATAGATAGATAATGATAATAGATAGATAGATGATAGATAGATGATAGATAGATGATTATAATAATAGATATATATAGATAGATGTATAGATAGATAATAGATAGATAGATAGATACATAGATAGATGATAGATTGCCCTTTCTTGTAGTCACGTTTCCTAGTTACATTTGTGCAGGCTGATGTCACTGAGGTGACACTTGGGATACACAGATTGTCACTCGTACGTTCTGCTCAGATTGGGAATTCTGTATACTATATAGGGAGAAGAACATTGGGGATATACAGGACACTTGTAATCACCTCTTTTCCAGCCCAGTCCTGAACTTATGGCGGTATAGGGAGGCAGCCGGGTTATTGGGACATGATGGGATGAGTGGTTTCTCCTCTCTAGGGGTCCTTTAGTATCATGTTATGGTTTTTAGTGTTCATTATTTATGGGCAGGACTCATCTGGCCAGGGAGGATCCAGCCTCAGTGTGATAGGACCGAAGGGGAACATGATGGATCACTGGAAGGCACCGCGGCCTAGTGATACATATATAACCACAGAGGAGCCGGTTACATGTCTCGCTCCCTCCACCACACACAGAGCCACCATTCTGGAATTATTATATTACTAGCTTGGCCCGTGTGAAATTTTCGCACATTGGTAGTTGGGGGCGCAGGCAATTTCAGAAAAAGCAAGCTGGTGAAATGTAAATGTATTTCATGAGATGATGAACACAGACAGGTATTTATATCTGTAGATTGGTAATACAATAAATTGGTCTGATAAGTAGAGGCCAAAAAATGTCTTCCGGTTGAGGTGCCACCTGCAGGTCATTGTGTCTTTCTGCAGGTTTATGAAAATGAATGTTTAAACTGTATTTAGTGATAAAATCGTGAATGTGTGATGTCTTTGGCTCTTTTCTTGCTGAATGGAGCAAGTTTACCTTTCAAATGGTGTATCATTTGTGTGTGTGGGGGCGAAGTAATCAGCGAAAAAGCAGTGCATGTATACAAATGTGTTTGCATATGAGACTCACCTGCAGTGAAGTGTGCAATCCTCCAATGTGCCTGAAATAGGCTGGGCAAGCACTTGGGCAAGCTGGAAAGACCCAAAGGCAAATGTTTGGATTTGTTTGTGATGTCTGTAAGCAGCTTTGTGGTAATGTGCTTTGGGGTAGTGTGCTGCCACCTGCAGGTCATTTGACCTTTCAAATGGTGTATCATTTGTTTGTGTTGGTGGAGTATGAATGGAGCAAGTGTGCAATTCAATAGGCAGTGCATGTTTACAAATGTGTTTCCATATGTGCCTCACCTGCAGTGAAGTGTGCAATCCTCCAATTTGGATGAAATAGGCTGGGCGAGCAGTTCGGCAAGCTGGAAAGCACCCAAGGCAAATGTTTGGATTTGTTTGTGATGTCTGTAAGCAGCTTTGTGGTAGTGTGCTTTGGGGTACTGTGGTGGCACCTGCAGGTCATTTTTCCTTACTGCAGGTTTATGAAAATTAATGTTTAAACTATTTTGTAATCAAATTATGGATGTGTGGTTTGTTAAGCTATTTTCTTGCTGAAGGAGCAAGTTTACCTTTCAAATGGTGTATAATTTATGTGTGTGGGTGCAGTATGAACGGAGATACAAAGTAATCACCGAAAAACAGTGTTTAGAAATAACAGAATAGATTCCAGCTCTCTGCTCAATCTTCTGCTTTTGTTTTTATATAATACTAGCTGAAGAGCCCGGCGTTGCCCGGGCATAGTAACTACTACTACTACAAATTATAATGATTATAAATATAAAGCTGAGTGTGTAGCTCCGCCCACTCCGCATAGCCCCACCCACTATAATATCCCACACAATCCTGTCGCCAGAGCCACCGGACTACTAATATCCCACATCATCCCATCACCTGCCAGACTACTACCCCTAATATCCCACATCATCCGTCAGCCAGAGCCACCGGACTACTACCCCTAATATCCCACATCATTCCGTCAGCCTGGGGTCAGAACCACAGCGCTGAGTGGAACGGTCCTAACTTCCATACTGGGGATCCCTTTAAGAGATGCCTGGAGTCAAAACCAAAGCGCAGGATGGATTTGTCCTGACTCCCATACAAATGATCCCTTTAATAGAGGCCTGGGGTCAGTACCAAAGCGCAGAATGAATTTGCCCTGAATTCCATATCGGAGATCCCTTTAAGAGGGAAGATGTGCATATGGGATGGATGATGTGTGCTGGGTATATGGGCACGGGAGGGGGTGATTCATTTCTGTCATGTGCTCTCTGCTTCTGTCTGGGGGGCAGACAATGGCTGGAGCTTATGTTCCCGGGGTGCGATTTCTCCCACCTGGTCAGTGTCAGCTGAGGTGTTGTCATGGAGTGAGAAAACTGTTGCTCATAGCAACCAATCACAGCTCAGCTTCTTTTAAACAGCTCTGGTTAAATGTAAGATACTCCGTGATTGGTTGGTGATACCCACATACACACATTCAATTTTATATATATATAGATAAGATTATGGTCATACTGAAAGAAGTTCTAAATTATCAGATTGTCTGGATTATTAGATGCATGAAAAAATTTATTTTTGAATTCGAGAGTGAACTTGTAGTGCAGTGGATGAATGTTTGTGCCTAGCAGTAATGTCTGCTCGGAGTTTATGTATGCGTCTGTACAGTACACATTACCATCTGTGCATGTATTATACCGTAAACGCATATACATGTGTGCACTGTACCGTATGTGAATATGTATGTGTGTGTATTGTACTGCACGTACTTATGAATTTGTGTACTGTATATACAGCTCTACATGTTTGAGTAGTGTATTGAATGTGTGTCC